>OW026362.1:13491162-14116162 GCA_932273835.1 Sarcophaga variegata | reverse complement strand
TTAATTTTACAGATATTATTCAAATCCTAATAAAATTATTGTTGACAATATTTTCTTGTAAAGGACCCTTGCGTTTTTGATAACGTTTTTTATAAGCGCTTTCATTGTTGCAATGCAAAAATTTGCAACACAGCTGTTCTTTATTTATCTTTTTAATAGTGTTGTATCGCTAAAACAGGGATGTTTAATATGTTTTAGGTGATAATTTGTTTTCACCACCGAGACTTGCCCAGTCAGATTGTTTTTCAAATACAAATTTGTAAAAAGTAACCAAATTCTGATAAGTTCCTGAATGGCTGGGCTATTTTCACGAACGGGTCCTAAATATAGACGGACAAGATTACAGGTTGCTTCTATTGAAAGCTTTGAGAGGATATTTTTGTAGATCCATTAGTGCGAAAGCTATTTTATGCGACTTTTTCTGATTTTTAATGGATCTCTGGGTTATGGCGTGCTACTACAAGCTTACCTAATCTTTAAATCAAACAATAAAAATGGCAGAGAGAGAATATAATATCGAAACCAGCAGTGACAATTTTTAACTTAACGTATTTAGTTCATATGCCTCTGTTTTGTATGTTTCTTACCTGAGATTAAAGTGTGTTTTCTAATGAACATGATTTACATCTGGCAATACTATTTAATAACTATTGGTGAGTTTGTAATTCTTCTTCTTATTAAAACTATTTCGTTAATGGTTAGCACAATGATAATTTTTATTTGTTTATAATAAAAAGCGTGTTTGTAAGTTTGCAGTGACTTTTTTCTAAAAAAATTTCTTTACTTATAATTTCTTGTTAATTTATTTGTGCTGAACATATGAATATTTGATGGCTTTTCCCACATTAGGAGCACAACTAGGTAAGCAAATAACTAAACGTCTATTGCAATATATACGAACCGTAAAATATTTTTCGTAGAAACTAATCGCAAAATCCTGGAAGATTTACAACATAAACGACAACTTTTACAAAAAGGCGTTAATCCCGTGGCTGATATTAATCTTGGAACCGGTCTTACAGCTCCAATTAACCAGGTACATTTTTTGTTTTTGTTAATAAAAATCAATTGAGAAATCAATAACAGATGCCAACTAACACAGATGCCCACTACACAGTTGTTGGGTCAACCAACGGATTTTCCGCAGACCAGTAGTGCCATAACGGTGCCACGATCTGTTTTTAATCCTACCAGTGCAACAACTTTTGGTTATTTTATCAGCCAGGATTCCCACTACGGCAATTCGTTTATACCTGTCTTACCCAGATTGGATCCGATACCAGCCAATCATACCACCAAATAGGGTTAAATTTTACACAAAATATTTTGCCGTTATTTGTTAACAAAATTTAACATAAGTTTCGAACAACATGGCCCGAATGAGAATGAAGAAATTAGAGGAGTTTTTGTCAGGGGTAGATGGTTTTGAGAAGCCAAAAATCAAATTGGAACAATATCCTACACCACCGCATATAGCCAGTTGTGTTTTATACAATGTACAAGTAAGCTATTGAAGTTAATAAGGAAAAAAAATTATTTCTAATTGATATTTCATATTAAAGGCTCAATTTGAAGATTTGGAAGGCAAAATGGTTGGCGATTTGGGCTGCGGTTGTGGCATGCTAAGCGTTGGTTCTTTTCTATTGGGTGCTCAACTTACTATTGGATTTGAATTGGATTCGGATGCTATAGATGTAATACACCTTTCAAGTTTTTAATTCAATTATAATTTCAAAATTGTTCTTTAATATTTAAGGTATTTCGTTATAATGTTACTGAAATGGAATTACCTGCTGTGGACTGCATACAATCTAATGTTTTGCAATTATCTGGCAGCAAATGGGAAAATTCATTTGATACAGTCGTAACAAATCCACCGTTTGGTACAAAAAATAATGCTGGCATGGATATGCGCTTTATTGAAACTGGTGTGCATTTAGCTACAAACGCTGTATACTCTTTGCATAAAACTTCCACAAGGTATTGTTGTCTCTTATAAATTTTTTAGATTTTAAAGCAATTGAAAGAACCTGTGTAGAAAATGTGTAGATTGTACATGTTGCTTAGATTCGTAGTTATTGGTTTTGTATTAAAAGAGGCAAAACATAATTTTTTTTAATAGAAACTGTGTCCAATCAAATGAAAGACACTCTCTAAATGCTGCAAAACAAACTGTTCTAAATAATTCTGAAGTATAGGCTAGAAATATAATATTCACAGTGGAATTGTGAATTCTTTCCCCTCTTTGTACGAGATGAGCAATTATTTACAATTATGTCTTACCACTTGTATACTGGGTTGTATTCTTCTTGCATGTTTTTTTTTCTCAATTAACAAACTAGAGGTGTGAACATTATTTTTTGAGCTGACAGAAATACGAAAATATTTTCTTTTAATAAGATTCTCTAATAGGTTTCAAAGATTTTTATTGGATTTGATTTTGTTTAAAAATAACATTTTAATCTGCATTCTTTATGTGTATCTAGTCTAATCATAATTAGTGACTTCGTGATAAGATTACATTAGAAAAACACTTCAAATTTTTGATATGCTTGTAGAAAAATTTATTTCCGATAATATTTATGATTGTGTTGGAAGTGAAATAATGTTTTTTACTATGTCCAGTCGCCGCGTTGTGAAAAACTCTTCAGAAACAAACAAGAAAAAGAAATGAAAAGACGAAGGACGAAAATAGAATGCAAATAGAATCCGATGTTGTCAGAGGAAGGAATAGAGAAAACAAAAATAAAATGAAAAAAAGAAAACTAAAAAGGAAGAAAAAAGAATATGAAATATTTTCCTATTTTATCATCCTCACATAACCTAAAGAAATAATAGAGATTCGTCTGCTATCTGTTGGCACTGTATCTAAAATGGTTATGGCTCTATAATAGCTTTCAGCTTCCTTCTCTTCATGTTTAAGATTAATTTTGTGTCTATAGGATTGAGTCGATTTACATTTCCATGCACGATTGGGGTATGAATAGAATATAAGCCTATTGGTGATTCTTTACTCTTATTGTTTTTGTTTTCCGATGTCATTTTTAAACCAACATTTCCGATTGACAAACTAAGTCATCTAAGTAATTAGTTTTTAATAAATAAAGGTTGTATTAGGTTCAGCAGAAACTGATTGATTCAGGAAGAATACCATTGTTCCCTAAAATTTCTATATGGTGTAATGGATTCTTGTAATTCTTTTTGCGAGTATAAAGAGAAGTGAAATTTCTCGATAATTCTCAAATAGTGATAGGTCCCAATTCTTTGGAATTTTATTTATAACCAGTCACTTGGTAATTTTTTAGGATTCTTTTCAGATTAATTTTTTGCGGACAACATTGATTGCTTTGCAGTTTTCTAAAAGCAGTTTCTGTTTCAACCAGAGCCTGAAGGAACACAATTTTAAAATTTATATTTTTATATTTGATATCATTTCAGGGACTATATACATAAAAAAACAAAGGAATGGAATGTCAAGGGTCATGTTGTAGCTGAACTTAAATATAATATTGAGGCGAGTTATAAATTCCATAAAAACAAATCTGTAGATATTGAAGTAGATTTTTGGCGTTTCGATGTAACCGATAAAGAAATCTAGCTAAAATAATTTTCTTTCCCTTAGTTTTTGTAATTATTACCAGATAAAATTTATTTTTAATTTTATAAAAAAAAAGAAAACAGAAAAACATTCATATTAAAAATGTAAAAAATAAAAGTATAATAAATGCATTTAAAACAAAGCTAAATAAACACTTTAGAGCTTAAGGCAACACTTAAAAATCTAAATACATGTTGGACAGTTTTTAATCATTACTCAACGTTAAAAACTACACCCTGGGCGCAAGCCAATTCGCCCGAATGATTTACGGTAATAGTGGCTCTCTTGCAGTATTGTTTCCAGGCATCGGAACCAGATTCACGTCCACCACCAGTGTGTTTTTCACCACCGAAAGCACCGCCAATTTCAGCACCATTGGTGGTGGTGTTAATATTGACAATACCACAATCAGAACCTTGGGCACCAATCCATTTGAAAGCCTTCGACATGTTTTCAGTGAATATGGCAGATGAAAGACCCTGTTCGACTTCATTATTCCATTGAATAGCTTCTTCCACAGATTTAGTTTTCAATACATAAACAATGGGTGCAAAAGTTTCACGGTGTACCACGGGAGAATCATGAGCTAAGCCAGTAATGATGGTGGGTTCTACAAAGAAACCCTCACGTGGTATAACCTTGCCACCGAAAGCAACTGTGCCGCCTAATTTAACAGCCTCTGCAATGGTATTCTTGTAGCCGTCAATATTTTGCTGCGAGTGTACAGGACCAACTAAAGTATTCGGCTCCAATTGATGTCCAATGCGTGACAATACTTGTTTATATTTGCCAGTGAGCTCCTTAACAAAAGTCTCATAGAGTTTTTCATGGACAATAATTCGTCTGGTGGTGGTGCAACGTTGGCCAGAGGTACCAATGCAACCGAATAAGGCTGCCTCCAAGGCCATTTTAAGGTTGGCATCTTCATCAATGACCAAAGCATTGTTACCGCCCAATTCCAATATAACTTTGCCAAAACGTTTTTGTACTTCAACACCCACATCACGGCCCGTTTTGCAGCTGCCAGTAAATGACACCAATTTTACACGGTTATCGGATACGAGTTTTTTACCAACCTCAGTACCACCTTGGCATAAAGTTGTAATGGGTGGCAAATTGTTGCGTTTCAAAACATCGGCTACAATTTTGGTGGTTGCAACGGACACTAAAGCAGTGCTTGGTGCTCCTTTCCATAAAACACTGTTGCCGCAGGTCTATAATTAAATATTTTTAGATTTTTGTAAAATAATGCCTCTCATTACAGTTTGAAATCAAGCTTACCAAGGCAATAGCAGCATTCCAGCCGAATACAGCATTGGGAAAATTGTAGGCCGATATAACACCTACCAAACCCAAGGGGCGCCAAGCTTCCAAAATTGTATGCTGAGCTCTTTCGGAATTGATCATTTGACCAGCATAGATGCGTGACAAACCCACAGCATAATCACAGATGTCGATGAATTCCTGAACTTCACCCTGGCCTTCGCTGTAGATTTTGCCTACCTCCAAGCTAACCAGTTTACCCAATGGCTCCTTATATTTACGCAATTCATCACCAATTTGTCGAACAATTTCACCTCTTACGGGTGCAGGTACTTGACACCATTCTTTATAGGCTTCAACACCAGCCTTAATAGATTCTTCCATTTCTTGCACAGTACCAGTACGCACAGAGGCAATTGCTTTACCAGTACCAGGATCTACTGAGGTCACAACTTCGCCTGAACCTTTCCATGATCCAGTAAAGACACCTGGATTTTCACGTTCTAAACCGATGTCTTTTAAAAAGGAATATTCTGGTGTATCGATCAAATAATTGCTGGCTCTTAATGCTGAACTGAGATGCAAAGAAGCAATCCTTTGAGTTCGTTGCAGTGGTATATTCTTGAGAATACCTACAGCGCGTGTGATTTGGGACATACTATTTGAAAGAAAGAAATGAGAAGCAAAATTAATTATAAATCAAAAAGTTTTTTCTTATGAGGTAAGTTTTTTATATAAAAATTCTTTAATAAAAAAAAAAGAATAAAGAAATCAATTTCCTTGCAGATAAATACAAAACTCATACTGACATGATGGCAAGTCAGTGTTCTTAAAGTAGCCTGACCGTATCACTCTAAACAATACGTGCCCAGATTAGTTCCGCTGCAATGATGATCGCAAATAGCTCATCATTTAATGCACCACATTGATCACATAGGCAAAAGGACAGTTACACACCATATTAATGGTACATACATATATGCGTTAATAGTGTAGCGGGTAGCTTGCAGTTTACAGGTAAGTTCACTTGGTGTTACCCAGTGTGTGGTAAGCCTCCTTGTTATGCTCTTTGCTTTAATAAATATGTGAAATCTTTATTCTAAACGTGCGTTGAATTCGCATTTTAAAACAGTATTCGAACTTTAAATTACTTTTTAAATAATTTCAATGTGCTGCCACTCTAGGGGGCTCTTTATATATTAGAATATTTATGTATGCGTGCGAAAACACACCCATTCATCAATTAGTAGTTTGGTTAATAAGTGCCTCTAAACAATCAATACGATCATTGAGAGCGACAACAGAGCAGCGATAACACTGTTTTAAACTACATAAATAAATCTTTTAAGATTAGATGTGGCCTGTTCTGTTTAATAGGGAAATAGGAAAATAAAAATAAAAATACAATTTTAAACTAGAATGTTTCTATGGAATATTACCAAAAAAAATTAAAAGGCCACCGGTGCTGTATATTAAGCGATAATAAGTTATAAACCAAAACAAACAATCATATTTCAAGACAAACAACTTGAGATAATCGGGCATGTTCTACATTCTACTTTGAAAGTAATTTAAAATCACTTCAATTTGAGGCTTTGATGTTCAACTTTTTTGCGAACACCAATTCGAATTTAATAAAATTATAGAAAAATATTTCTTTTACAATTTTTTCAAAATCAAAATTACAATTTTCACAATATCATCCATACATCATTTAAACTGTGTAACAACAATAAAAAATTTGCAACTTTAATTAAATAACAAAGTGATATACCATATGCTAATAATCCATACATCACTTACTTTTTTTTTATTAAATTGATAATATTCTCTTGAAAAAATATATTTTTTAAGCAGATCTTCTCTAGTTTTTTTGTATTATTCCACTCAGTGCGGTGGCCCGTTTTCAACTAAACAGAATTTTCGCTTTTTTAATACGTGGGTATCCATTCGGTATAATTTGGAGCATTTGCTGGTTCTTATCAATTAACCGGCTTGTTTTGAGTTGTTATTGTTTGTATTGTTAAATTTTTGTATATATGGACCTATGTATGGTATAATATAGAGTAGAAACGAATCTGCCAGCTGTTGATAAGATTATAAACTGTAAGCATTTATTTTAGTTTGTTTTTTGAAAAAAAAGAGAATTATTGCACTGCTTTTACAGTAGCTTTCCGATTTAACGAACATATGATTCAGTGAATATCACATTTAACGAAAACTCAAAAACTACAACAATTTTATTTTGTACTCGGTATAACTAATAAATTTATAATTTAAAATGAATAAAAGCCTAAAATAATACTCAAAGATGTCATTAAGCATTTCGAAATTTGTATTAAATCAACAAAACAAAATTAGTCGCTCCAATAAAATGTGTGTGGAATTAGCTTCTAAAGCTATATTCCTTTTTTACAGTAAATGTTAAGTTAGAAGAGACTGTTAAGTTAACATAGTTGAACAATTTGAAAAAGTGAAGAAAGAAAATCCATTAAAATTTACAAAAAATGTGATAAATTGGAGAAAAAATTAAAGGAAGAAAAAGCAAAGCGTTCGAATTTAAAAAAAAAGTGAAAATAACAATTTTTAGCAATTGGAGATAGAGTTGAAAAATCAAGTATTTTTACCAAATATGTCTTCTGTAAATCGGGTAAAATTCGATAAAATTTCCCAAGTAACGCCCGATCATAAGAAAACCTGTTTTGAAATCCTTGATACCATGGCTAGTCCACTATATAAGAAAGCAAAAGGAGACAGATGCTGGCCCATATGTCGAAGACACAAAGGTTTTAAATGGAGCCTTACTCCGAATGATGGGATCTAAAGGAGCGTAATTAGCTTTTACTAATCTGTGCGTCAGGAGTGTTGGGTACATCGGCGTACAGAAAATACTACATCATAAAAATACAGAAAGTTCAAAGACTGTGTTGTTTAAGTATAAGATATGTGAAGAAGCAGAGGAAACAGTGGTTCATATTTCATGTCACTGTTCTTGTTTACTGATGTGTAGGCAGAGATGGCTATGCATTGTCTGGAGAACATTTATGTTAACACCACACACTGGGTTAGTTAACTGACTTTTTAAATTTTAATTCCAGATGTGGATGTAATTTAGTCATTTAACTACACTGTGGTACATAAATTCAACAGAAAGATATTCCGTTTAAAGTTTTGCGTAGCACAGTGTAATTTTTAAACAATCTTCTCCTTGGCAACGTACGAAATTGTTATTTCAATAATTCTAAAAATTCTATAAACTAAAGTTCATTATTTTATTTTAAATATGTCAAGTGAATAAGAGCTGCAAAATAAAATTAAAAAAATAAATTCAAAAATGGAGGTTATGGAAGAGGGTAATCTTATGGACCGTGTGCCAATATTACTACAAAGAGATTTACAATATTATCAGGTTAATAGCAGTATTGCATAATGATTGATTTGTTTTTCATTTGAAGTTAAATAAATTCCAATTTTAATAGACTCATCAGAGAGTTCTACAAGAACGTTTGTGTCCTGGAGTTGTAGGTGGTAAATTGGATTTTCCTCGTTATGCGTCTTTTGCTGCCATTAAAATGATTTTATGGTGGGAGGATGAGTATTTTGCTTCATATCGAAAACATTCAGGACTATTGCATACGGAAGAGGAACTAAATGAAGGGGATTTTGTAAGTCACACTAGAATTTGTTTTTATTATGTAAAGTGTAGTGAAAAGAAATCTATTGTTTGTGCAAGAAGTTGAAGACGTTATGTAAAAAAATTTTACGGTTTCAAATGGACTTTTAGAACGCGTGAAGAAGACGACCAACCGTTTATTCACTATTATGTACAACTAATCGCAACGTGTAGAGTCTGCACTACTTGCCAAAGACCCAAAGACCCCGGTTGGTCTTAAGTACATTCGTACAAGCAACCGAGTCAAGCAACCACCAAACAGCCTAAAAAGTTTTCAACAGAATCTAATTTTTCTAACATCACTGCTTGCGCAATAATAAATAATGGATTTCTATTCACTACACCCCGTTAATTAATTTTATTTAATGTTTTTTTTTCTAGTCTTCTGTTGTGGTTAAAAATTCTGATCCCGATAAGTTTGTTAGTCTCGTTACTAAATCAGCCGATTTGTTATTGGAGCATTTGCATGTTTTATCGCAAGAATCTTTAGATCACGCTGATTTATCGGTATTAACAGCCACCATAGGAGCGGCAGCATTAGTACGCAACTGCTTGAATGTTTATTTACAAGCAGCCACTGTTAAAATATGTCCACCCAAGGGTGATGAAAAGGGTGGCGCCTTAAAGCTATCTCTCAAACAATATTCCCAACTTTCGGAAGCTTTAGCGGAACGTCTTTTAGATTTACATTGTCGGCTATTGTTGCTGTATATAGTACAAGATGCAGATGCTTTACATTGGGAAGATAACGAACCATTCTTTGAGTCGGAACGTGGCTCATATTGTATACAAATGTGGTGGCTGTATATGTATGGTACAAAAGATGATTTATGGAATTCGGTGCCACCCAAGATGGCTCAACGCATATTTGGTGGCATGCTGAATGAGACTTTAAGTGTGTTGACTGTACGTTATTCCCAAATTACCACCAGTTTAGCACGTGCCCAATTACATTTGTGCGATATTTGCAATTTATTATTCTGTATTGCCGAATTATTACCGCATGTTTGTGAGAGCGGTGAAGCCTATGTGGGTAAGTAAGTTGGTTTTAATTAAGCATGTTTTTTTGTATGACCCCAAATCTAAAACTAACCCCAAATGCCTCTTCTTAACCTGCCATTGTACTATGAGTACTTATTATGTGTGAGTATTTGTGTTCCCCTGTTTTTTTTAAATTTTTTTTCAAAAATTTTGTTGTCTACCAAATACTTAATGGCTAACTGAGGCGTATAATAATGTAGACGAAGCATACCATTTCTCTGTCTTCATCCTAATGATGTTGATGTTTTGCTAATGCTTTAAAAATTGCATCTAATTAACATGAATTTATTCTATGTACACCTCTATATTCACACACCCATACACACATAAATACACAGGATTGCAGCTAAATAACCAAAGTGTCATTATACGTGATATACATGCAAAATGCAGGGAACTTTTTTATTGCCTTCTGTTGCGTGGTGCACCGCTTGGAGTACTCTCAAAGGTTTGTTTGTTTACACTTATAATAATATAATGCTGCACACAATTAAAAAAAAAATAATAAAAAAAGGATCCGCACCTTTACATATATAGACTTTAATCTTTATTTTCTAAATTAATTGCGATGTTAGGAGATTGAAAACATAAGTCCTGATATCATTTCTTCTTGTTGAAGCATATTTGAGTTTATAATTATGTAAAGAAAGGGCAGAAGGCTTAAATCTTAGGGCAGAAGAGGTTACACATAACCTGAGGCGTCAATTTAAGACTTATGCTTTGACTCTTTGATTTAGCGGTAAGACTTAAACTTTTAAGGCTTGGATAACGTTATACTTTTCGATGGCAGACAGACATGCTGAGGACCTCAAGAGTTACAATTCATGTGGATAATCAGGCAATACTGAAGGTTTTTGATGGGACATGTTCTTAGGTCTTATCTGGTCTGGTAGTATAAATGCCTACTAAGCGGCAAAATGTTAGAACATCAGACTGAATAATGCTATCTTGCTGGCAAAATCAGACTCAGCTTTGGAGTCTATAACGAAGGAAAAGTTGGGAAACCAACAATGGGCTCCTTTTTTAGGGATTATGGAGGAAAAGTTTGATTTACTCGTAAACCGTGCATAGGGATGTAATTACGCTGAGTACCTGATCATTGCGGCGTTTTTGGTAACGAAGTTGCAGATAAACTGGCAAGATCAGGCTAAACTTTGGAGGTTACAGAAGTGGTAACCAAAGGCCTTCATTTTTGTGATTATTAAGGAAAAGTATTATTGAAGATTGATAGATGACAGCTTGTGATTTTAAACGTCAGTTCTGACATCTTCGTAAAAAGAAATAAGGAAGATAATGCCAGAAACTTTGGTTGCAATGGGACGAGAAGTTTGACAGGGTATGCTTAGAGAACGACTCTTCTCAATCCATACAGGAATTGGAATTATAGTGGAAATATATTTGAGTCTACAATAGATCTTTGGGATGTAGCCCATGCTAATCTCAATAACGGCTTTTATGGTAGATCTCTACCTAACACTGAAAACTTCGTGAGCTAGCTTACTAGATTAGGAGTTCTACAAAGAACGAAGTGCAATAGAGGAAAATTCTAATTGTTTGGTCCATCCATTCCGTCATAAATAATTGGCTTTTCACATTGAAACGAATAACACTATTTAGTTAAGTGCAGAAAAATATTCCAAAAACACATTATGATGTAGAAAACCGTGGGGTTCTTATTTACTTTTAAATCTAATTTCACTTATCATTTATATCACGATATCTTTTTAAGATTTTTCGTAAAGGTCTTGAAAATATGGACATGTTTTCTTCTCGCCATGGTTTGCCTAGCGCTTGGATTATATTCTCCTTGCCGCGCTTATTTTCTAAAGATCAATCCTGCCAATGGGTAACCGAATTTGCCGATTTAAATACAAGCAGTGCTGTATCATTAGAGCTAAAAGTGTTATTGGCATCGCCTGAAGCTGATTGGCCGTTTTTGGTTAAGGTAAGGCTCTTAGCAAACATCGAAACCTTTTTATGATAAAGTTTTGTTAAACAGGTCTTGCTTATGAGAGATGCCCATTTGACGGGCATTATTTTAAGGCATCTCTTTAAACACTTGCCCTCCACAGAGAATTTCAAAAATGTGGCTAAGCATTCCTTTATAGAAGATGTTAACGATACGAAAAAATGTGAAGGATTTCTGTGCCGTGCTGAATGTTTCAATGTGGCTGATTTGATAGCAAACGATTTGGGTAAATCTCTTCAAATTACTACAGGTGTTTGAAGTATAAATTTGAAATTTTTTAGATCCTGTGGGTCAAACCAATTGCCAGATTGTTTTGTCTTTGACTTACTTATTGGTAGCCTTGGGCAAGGCCACGGATATCAAATCTTGTTTAATTAAAACCTTAGAAGATGTGTGTCTGCCAGGCTGGAGTGACTGTTTGGATAAGAGACAGGTTTGTACTTTTAGCCATTAAATCCACAAGTAAACTAAATTTAAATGCTCTAAAGGTGTGGAATCAAAAACGCCCTCCTTGGCTGGAAGCCATTATGCATTTTGTGTATCCCGTTTTGGATTGCATTGTAGAGATGTTGGTAAATGCTGTGGAGGCTGGTGCCAGTATGTATCAGGCCATGTCTTTGGCCTTAACTTGTGTTTCAGAAATGTGGGACTGTATACCCGAGGGTCTATATAAGGTTACTTCGCTATTGCAGGATATAACACCAGTATCAACTAGGCCTCTAAGTACAGAATAAAGTTTCTTCTGTTAACATTTTTAATAATGAAATCTTTTTATATTCCAGGTGATTCCGTTTTAATGCAAGTCATGTTTGCCGCTTTATATACGGAACTTATAAAAACCGCTGAGAAGTATGAAAAACTAAAAGATGATGCAAAATCTACCATATGTTATACCATATCGGAAGCTATTTGTTGCATTGATGAAGATGATAAACATACCGATCAAATTGAGTTATTCTTAAAGCAAGCTAAGGATAGTATAATTTTGGAAAGTTATGCTTCATCTGGTCGTGGTCAAGGTGGCTTAAGTGCTGTTAGTACAGTGAAAATCGATGAAATTGGTACTGCTGATTCGGATCGTATGAGTCATAGCCCACCGGCCAATTATGCCATGGAGTTGGAAGTTGGCATTACGGATTTTATTGCTGAAGTATTGACAAGTGATGTTTTGACCAGCGATATTGGTAAACAGGCGTTGAAGGTAAGTTTTTTTATGCTTCTTTATCTTTACTCCAAATCTCATAATCTAAAACGATTTTATTCGCCTGTATTACTTTTGAAGAGTATTAGAGAAATCGATTAAGGGAGTGAAAAAGGCAGTATTCATGCACCTTAGATTTTGATCGATTACATTATAAGAATTAGGGAAACTCTGGAAGAAAATATTTCTACACAAACCTATAGAAAAATAGAAGTCACAAATACGGTGATAACTTCCTGCCTAGAACTCAGGTTTTTCCTCCTAAAAGCATTAACGCCGCAAGGGCTTCAAATATGTAGGTCTTGATGATTAGTTTCTCTTTTTTTGGGATTGAAGCGATTCTCATTTTGCAAAAAAGTACTTTGAGTCTGCAATATCTGGTCCTTCATTATTCTCAGGCTATTTCTGGATAGCCTAGTATGGCGTAAATTTAGATTGTCTCGAATCCATCTGATATGTAGAGTCTTGGCTTCTCTTATATTTCTCTTTGTCCGAGTATACCTCTTCAAATTTCTCTTCGCACCAAATAGAAAATATTTAACACCATTAGCGGTGTGAAAGCTCCCCGTCTGTCTGCTCATGACCCTATTTCGTCTGCATAACTGATTCAGTAGGCGGGACAGTTGCGTATTAATTGCGCGTCAATTCCATAAGAGTCAAGTGTTTAGATTGCAGCTCGAATACATCTTTCAATGGCGTAAAGTTCCCTTTGGAAGAAGCACTCTCACTTTCATTTCACTATCGGCATTTAATCATCCACATACTCCATATTCACTCTTCTTTTCGCTGTAAAGGCACAACGGTGAATTAAAATTTCTATACTTGCTTTAGGTCTGCTACAGCTGTTTAAAGAATAATAAAGACTGGCTAATGGAACAGTTGGGGACCAGAGCAAATGATCCAAGTCCATTCCAAGGTCTACAGGGTCAGAATATTAAGGAAACAAAACCTACACTACTTAAGACCATGTTCTTTATAGACAATACACCGTTTGACCAGGTGAATGAAATTCAAATCGAGTCAAGCCAATTCAGTTTTTCATTTCAAAAATTTCTTTTAAAGCTTTTAACGGGCTCTCTAAAAATTGATTATGTAACATGGCTGCAGACACCGTTATCCTTAAATCCCGAACGTGCTTGGTTGCATTTGGCGAGACGTTGTGACTTTCAGGAAGATGCCAAACTTACAATGCCGGAAGTAGCCATGGTTGCTAGCATACAAAAAGTTATGAAGAAACGTAAAAATTATGGAAAGTAAAATTTAAAGTAAAGACAACTAAGAAAGAAAATGCAAAATTTCATTGAAATTTGCGAATAATTTAATGGCATATTAAACCTGTTCTAAATATTCTTTAAAAAAAGAGAGTCTAAAAATTATTGCTGAATATAAATCATATGCACTGTTGCTTTAAATGTCGCAGCCATAAGTTTTTAAAAAGGAGGAGGAGTAGTTGTGGTACATTTTCACGTTTGTCTTCTATAGTACTTGACACCACTATACGTATTATTTTATAAGTATTTAAAGAAAACATGCATACACATACACAACACACATCCACACTTATACAAATAAGTGTAATATATAATCTGTTGTTGTTATTGTTTGTGGCATAATTTTAGCGTTATATACTTAAATAAACACACCGTATACATGTACAAATGAAAGTACAGTAGAACGGCACAATAATGACAGTTGCTTTTAGTTTAAGTGGATAAATAATGCTGTGGTAGTGTAATAGCAAGTAACAAATCTAGTTTTTTGAAGTCCATTCAAAGACAAATAGGCTTGCCAGACCTCTAATTGGACTCACTCCACTGGACGTTTTCATAATGAACTGTTCACGATTAGGGGCTATGGCCATGTTAACACAAAGTATGCGCAACTTACAGCCTACAATGGTCAATACAATGGTACAATAACACCAGATACCGCGTCATGGATGACTGAAAATGTAAGGTTAAGACCTTTTTTCCTCTTTCGCAGAGCCATAGACCGTGCAGAAGTCATTTGGTGGAATGCCAAGCCTAAGTTCAAGACTTACAATAACACTGACTTGTAAGAATTGCAATTCGGCAATACGGCCAAGCGATTTAAGGGCAGAAGTGAATCAAACATCTTTTTACCCATACATGGGTAGCAAACTCCAGCAATATTTCACATATCTACCTGCAACCAACGAAATATAGCTGCCCTGTACAACAAGTTGATTTACTGAGGCAATTAGAATACCAATGCCCAGTAATGTGTAGAAGATTGTGAGCTCCGTACCTGGATATTTTAAGCAATAATGCAATTGCGGATGATATCCTACACCCTGGAACCCATAAGAGTTATCTTTGTAAGGTCGAGAATATCCTTAGACATCCTCAGCATCGACATCGAAGAGACGTTCATTAGTGACTTAATCGCATTCTAGTTTTCCTTATACGGCTGTTAGTATTGATTCAATTGGGAAGTAGAGATTCTTTTACACAGAAGGGTTGATTTAATAACTTAATGTCCTAAAGCCAGTGTACGTTTTAATGAGCTTTTATTGTATATTTCTATAATATGCGCATTATAGTGCTATAAATAACAAAAAGTCATTGTTTTATTTTTTTGTTGTTTTTTGTTTCGGTATTTTTTAACATTTGTTTTTACTTCTCTTCTTAACGAATGCAAATTTTTGAGACAATAAGCTTTTAAATTATACACGTTTTCTTTTCATTTTCATCAGTTTATATGAAGACTATAAGTATGTGTGCTTCTTGGTTTTTTTTTTTTTTTTGTTTTCTAATTTAATATTCTTTAAGGATTTCGAGGGAAATGTTATTAAGACAATTAAGGAAATTGAGGCTGTTTGGGTTTAACAATGTCTATATCAAGCTGCTCACATCATAATTATTCTGATTAAAATCAGCCCTTAATACAATGCATGGTCTCGTTTGAAGTGTATAAATAAATGAATAGAACGCGTTTATATTTATTAACGCAAATTATTTTTTATAAAGTATAAATGTATGCATGCGTATGCATATGTTTGTAGAGTGGTTATCATTTCAAAGCAAATTGTCTGAAATAAGTGTGAATTAGAAAAAAAAAAAGAATAATAATAAAACAATGATAGGCGTTGTGAAGACACCCAGCCTGCTCTTTTGTATTTTCCTTTTTGCCTTTACATGTCATTTTGGTTTGAAGTACGAACTAAGCTTCTGTCCTTAGTATGATGAGAAATTAAAAACAAAAAATTATTTTAAGATGGATAGAGTTTCTTTGTTTAAATCCAAGCTCACTTAAGCATACATAGAGGGACCGTTGTGATGCTACATAAAGATTTGTACCACAGCAAGTCCTAATTAACTGGTCATTACAACCCTTCAGCCAGGATTACGATCTAACTTCTCACACTACTTATGTTGTGCGTGTAAATTTTAGACATGAGTGGCGTGACCTACACTTTAAAGTCGAATCTGCAAGATACAGTTTTGAGAACATTTTCGTGACAATTTTATTTACTCTCAGTTTTTGCCAGAAATCTGCTGAGAGAAATTTACCGAAGAAATATGTTTTCATATTTCGATTTTGTTGGACATGTTTGATTTGGGATTCGAACCGTAGCCTTACGTCTAATAAGCCAACACACTACCTACTAAACTATGGCGACCAAAAACAATAACGAATTGATAATTCTGAGCAGTGTTTGAAGGCAGTTCTACGAATTTATGCATCGATACGTGACAATGGATGAAACATGGCTCTATTATTTCACAACAGTATAATAACGAGGACCAACTGAGTGGACTGCACGTGTGAATCGTCTTCGAAGCGTGTACAGACGTAACTTTACTCATTGTATCACCTTCTACAATGGCGAAAGTCGCTAATAGCCCAGTTGTGCTGACGCTTGTCATCATTTCTTTCTAGTCCAACTTCACCTGAATTGCTTTTAATTCGTTCGACTAAATACTGACATAATATTCACTCCGTCTCAGGAGTGAAAAACAAAAAGAGGCGAAACTGGCTAACAATAATTTTTCACTTCGTATTAATATCATCAAGTTTCCATAAAACATTTATATCCTTTATTGCTTCAAAATCTGATGCTTTCATTGCTTATGCAACTGTTTTGCTGGGTAAGCCATTGGCATTTATTTGATTATTTTTATTTACTCTTTTTTCTGTAAACCCTTTAATTGTATGGTGGTTTAAATCCACTTAGAATTTGTCTTAATTTCATTACAATTTTCCAAAAGTTTTAAGTCTTAAAGTAGTCATACTGCTTAAGGATTTAAACTTAAAAAAAGAAAAGAATTTTAACTCAATACAGTATAGTGTTGTAAGGTATTCCCCAATTAAACATTTTCTTTTTGCTTTGCTTTTAGCTGGTAAAAATAAACAGATGTATGTATGTGTACTTTGTATGTATATGTATGAGTATAGTTTTGTGTAATTCCCCCACTACATACAAGTTTTTCTTTTACACCAGAACTATAAAACTTTTTTAAACGCTCATTCCTATCTAATAAGATGGTGTTGTTACCTTGTGCTCACACACACTCACAAACCTAAGCAACTATTTTCACCAAAAACAAAAAAAAAAAGCAAAAATAATACTGATACTCGCAAATACTTACAATGTAAGTGTAACAAACTAACCGTACTTAACACATAATTGTGCTTAAAACTAAAATTGGTTGAGTGTGAGAGAGTGGGGGGCGCATAAAAAGGCGGCAAATATAATAGAAGCTGATATAAACAGCCATCCACAAGCACCATATATTTTTTATCCTTATTCACACACAATTACAATGTTTTTTTTGGCTGTGTGTGTGTGATTACGTACATATGTATGTATATGTGTTACAATTTTTATGAGTGTGCTGTGAGCATATTTTTTGGTTGTGCGCCTATTAAACATTTGTGTGATCATACTTTTCTTAACACTCATACTCACACGCACAAACAGAAAACATAACAAAGTAAAAAATTTCTTTTCTAAAAATTTTTATGTTTTTAGATGGATTTAAAGAAAAAGTAAAGCCGGTGAATACCTTAGCAAATACGCGAGATTTCCGCAAAGGCAGGATACCCTACAGCATATAAAAGATTATGAAGAAATTTTTGAAACATTCACACTTGGAAAAGCAAAGAGTTTTTCTATCTGTCCAGTCAGGAAGTAAGGGTGAGGTTGAGGTATATAGGGGATTGTATGTATAAAATTAATACATACAACATAAGTGGTGTGAGAAGCTAACTCGTAATCTTGAGGGAAGGGTTGTAATGACGAGTTTTGAATGTATGTATGTATGAAAGGAACAAAGGTATGAAGCTTATTTAAGACTATGATGAACAATAAAAACTTTGTTTCATTCAAAAGGTCATGGGCTTATTGACATCAACTCATGGTTATAAGAAATTTAAAACCATTGCATTTGTAAATCCTTAAACTCCTTGCAATATCTTCAACATATTTTGTTGTGTATTTTGTGACAATATGGTTGTGATATATTTCTTGTTTTTGAATTTAAACATTAAAGAGAAATATTGTTTTAAAATTGCAATAAGAGAAACATTAAAATAATTTTTTTTTATCAGATGCATCAGGCTGATAGATTTTAATGTAGGGCAACAGCTCATCATTATCATCAGCAGCCAAAGACATTGGCAGCAACAGCAATATTAACAACAGCACAGTCAAAGCAGTAGCAATAGCATCAAAACGAACGTACATACATATATAAAAAAACAAAAATGCTAAAACTTTTCTTGACTCTATTCGCAACGACAGCTATTACGTCTATACGTCTAAACGCACGTATATTCCTATATACCACGCACATACAAACAAACTTAAAAAAATGTTCAACAACATACTATGAGCCACAGCTACACAGTATAGGATAGAAAAACATTTGACTTTTGCCTTTAGACCAATGCGGACGTGTTTTTTAAAAGTTTTTCAAAATAATCATAATAAAACCGAAAAATAAGTAGAAGAAAAATAAATACAATTTAAAAACAAAGAACGACAAAGAGAAATTTTAAGAACAAGTGGATTAAAAACTAAATAAAGAAAATAAAATAAAATATAAAAACAAATTTAATAAAATTTTAAAGATTTTCAAATAATTTCAAACACGTATACGCCATGATGAGACCGCGTTCAGGGACCTTAAATAGCCGTTAAACTTAAATAATAAATTTACAATTTAAAATACTTGAAGAAAACTTATTTTGATTTCATCATTTGATATGAGTTATGATATAATTTTAAATATTTTTATCCCGGGGATTTGTTTTTAAAGAGCAAAAAAATAAGAAGTGAAAAAAAATTTTTATCACCAAATGTTTGTCTTGACAAATCTAAACTTTATTTCGTATTACAAGGATTTTAAGGATATTTTTTTCATCTGTTGGTGGCCAAGGATATAAGGCCAACACATAAACTAAAAAAAACTAAATAAAAAAAAAAACATACAACAATAACAACAACAAAAAAACTTTGAATAGCTGCCAACTTAGTGTAAGAGAATTTTGTTTTAGGACTCCAAAAAAAATATTAAAAAGGAAAACATAACAAGAAAACATGAAATAATAATTTTTGTATTTTTGTTTCTCCTATCTAAAGTAAAATATAATGATTTATATGCAATACACGCATGTTGCTACTTTTCTTCGTCTAGAAGTTGTTCGGTTTATGAGAGTCAGTCCTTAAATCATCAGTAATAGCAGCAGCAACAAAACCAGCATTAGTATCAGTAACTGTATCAGCACATATGTAAACTGATATGGCAAAGACTTTTTAGTAATAATAACAATAACTACGAAGAAAATCTATGATGGTGGTGTTGTTTACTCTAACAATAGCTGTGTGACTGACTACAAGTTGTTGTTGATATTGTATAGATTGCCGCAGGATTATTAACACTTTTGGGAATAACATTGTATCTCAGCAGCCAAGGCGTCTATAAAACAATCTTCTAAACCTAAACATAAAACCCCGTATTTTTGTTTTCTTTGTTTAGAATTTTTGGCTCCACAACATATTGTCACAACCAATATCATATTACAAATCCATAGAGACCAACTCTACCAAAAAAATAAAAAAAAAAAATACTAAGAACAAGATCCTTTTAAAATCAAGAAAAATAATCTACAAACCATCTACTGCTGTTTGGTTTAAAATTTTTTTAAGTTTAAAATGTTAATGGCCTGTTTAAATTGAAAGGGTCAAGTGTGTCTAAGTGTGGCTAAGTGTGTGTGTGTGTGTGTGTAAGCAACTCTCCGTCTATAAACTATTTAAAAATCTATTAAAGCATCTCCTTTTAACACGTTCATAACAACGTTATCCTTGAAAACTTGGCATTATGTCGCATTTTCAAAGGCGTCGTCGACAGTTTGGTGAACCCTGCGATTGTCTCAAGCCTTTAATACGTATATTTGGTATTATAACCGCTTTTGGTAAGTTAAATACTTATTGTTTTAAAATCATTATTGAAATTTATAAAACAATTATAAAGCTTGACAATGATGTTAATGATAGTTTAATTACTTTCAATAGTTTTCGATGAATAGTTAATTAAAAACACTTTAATCAATTAAAACTGACACACAAAACAAAGCTTTTTAGGTTTGTAAATCAAAGTTAAGCCTTAATTATTAATTTTTGTTTAATTTAACGTATTTAGTATCCATAAAGTAAAGACAACAAAAATTACTTTATTTGGATAAATGTTTTCTCAAGTAGCAATAGCATTAACACTTGGAAATTTTTACTATTTTCCTTTATGCTTTATTTTGTATTTTTTTTTTAATTGGAATCTTAGTTTACCGTGCGTCTCAAGATATTCTCTAATCGACCTCAGCTTCTTGAGCTTTAAGGCCACCACCGCCTTAACGCCATCCTTATTTTTCTAAAAGGGGGATGTAGACGATCATAGCAGTCGCACTACAAGAAAAAAAAAGAAACAAAAATACGGTTGGAAATTTGGCAATCGTACGGCTCTCTTCATTTTTTGGCAATGTTTTAAAATTCATCACACTTCATTAGATCAGGCTTGCATTCATTTTACTTTACTTTGGTATTTTACTAATCGTATTAACACAAAAAGATCCATTTGAGGATTTTAACTCTCCTTTCTAAAATATTGATGGAATTCTGCAATAGTTTCTCTCTGACTTTACCTACAGTAAATCCTTGTCGTGTAAATTATCCTTAAAGGGGAATTTCTAAGTCCGGCATCTAATAAGCTGTATGTTAAGATTATTAACATACGATTGCTGAGAGAGGATAGCATGTTTCGTAGTATAAATGTTTTGTGAACACATTTTAGTTAATTCGTCCTTATACTCCATAGGCTTAATCACTTTTCTAGCTTGAGATTGTAATTCTGCAGGAGTCAAGATGCTTTATTAAGGTTTTCATATACGTTTAGAAAATTAGTGTTTCCAGCAAAGGTATAATTGTGAATGTGACTACCTGTTGGCATGAATTAAACATAGAACGAGTCCCAAAATACTAACCGGTTGAAATCAGCTGGGCAAACAAAACTAACTATTGGACTTACGTCAAAAGTTGGTCAACTGTATCTGCTGCGTAAACGTACCGAATGAAATAAAGTATAGAAAAAAGCATAAGTTTTAAATTTGCTAAAATACAATGTCTAGCGAGCTCTATGGGACTCTGCGTTTAGGTCTTCCTGACGAACTTTATTGAATACTTAAGAGACGTTAATAAATATCGAAGAAGATTCTTTTTTTTCTCGAATTTATTCAAATTGTTTTTATGATCCTGTGGCTTTGTTCGTAGTGATATGTTACCGGGCTCATGCAAAATCGAAGATCTGGGTTATACTTGTTCGCAAGGGAGATATGGAAAAAACACTATCCTTTATACCAAATTGAAATTGATCCTTACAATCCTTAAGTCAGAATTACGACCAAGCTTCTAACACCAACAATGTTGTGTGTGTGTTAATTTTAGCCATGAGTGGCGCAAACTGCAGTTTAACGTTGGCTCCCAACCACAAACTTTAAAAACTTATCATGACAATGTTATTTACTCTAAGAATTTTTTCCAGAAGAGTGCAAAGTGTATGTACATACATACATAATTTGTCATATACAATCCTTTAGTCAGGATTATGACTTAGTTTCTAACACCACTTATGTTGTGTGTGTTAATTTTATCCATAAGTGTAAGGACCTTCAGTTTAAAGTCGTCTCCGAACGACAGATGCTTGGCAAACTTTTTCATGTTCATTTTATTTGCTTTCAGAGTTTTTAATAGAAATCTGGTGAGAGACAGTTGCCGAAAAACTTTTTATTTTGTTTTGTTGTGGATGTCTGACCTAACGTTTGAACCGTGGCCTAATAAGCCAACACACTTCCATAGTCTAGGGCGACTGCATACTTTGTTTTCATATTTTGGCCTTTTTTTCGAGATGTCTGAGACCAACTCTCGCCTTATAAGCCAAAAAACGGTTTTTTGTATAGAAACTTGTGTTTATTCAGAAAGTCACGTATGTATATTTGTGTAACATT
The DNA here is from genome assembly GCA_932273835.1 of Sarcophaga variegata. Classification (NCBI taxonomy): domain Eukaryota; kingdom Metazoa; phylum Arthropoda; class Insecta; order Diptera; family Sarcophagidae; genus Sarcophaga; species Sarcophaga variegata. The sequence continues at coordinate 14,093,895 of OW026362.1, read as the reverse complement.
ATTTTTTTTTGCTTAATTTATTAAAATTTGTTTTGCAAAAGTTTTGTTAATGCGAAAACAAAATTTAATAACTATAAAAATGATAGCCTCCATTATTTGCCAGTACTTTACAAGGATTTACTAAAATTAACATATTTTCGTAGCAATTTTCTCTCTGTACTAAGTACTTATGATGATTACTTTTGCCATATGCCGTGTGTTGTATACGATTTAAGAAATGTTTTGCTTTTGTTTTGAATTTCCCTAAAAGTTTCGTACTAATAAATGATTTTAAAATTTTAAATTTACTATTTCCAACATACATACAAAATCATACAATATAGGAAATTTTTATGACATTTACTACACAGCTTAATAGTTTTTAAGGGAATTACATTTAAATGAAGTGAAGTGGAAGAACAATTTACTTTTATAGGCCTCTGGTAATACAAGGGAATTAAAAAGATTCCGTCAATATTGTGTGGAAACTTTCAAAGTAATTTGATACTCTTTATTGAAGAGCTTAGTAAAAATTTCATTCTTTTTTTTTAACAATTTTACTAATCATTTAATAAATATTAATTACTTTAACAATTTTAATATTTAAGCACTCAATAAAAGTTATTCTTATTGTTGTTGCTACTGCTGCTGCTGCTCTTGCTGTCAAAGTACTACAATTACAAATGAATTAGCGTCTGTAACGTCATTAAGAAAATTTTGTTCCATAAATTAATTAAAACATTAAAAACAACTAGTATTATTAAAAAAAAGTAAACTTTACTGATTTATTGTTAATATGCTCAGCTATGGGTACGTATACTCGTGCATAACATCAAAGGTTATAGCCTCTTTGCGTAATTAAATGCAGTAGAAAAAACAAACAGTGTAAAAACAACAATAATTGTTTAATAATAATTCAATGTTATACGATACAAATCTTTATTGTAAATTATATTTTTTAATACCGTTTTAATAAGCCCTGACGGAATACATTGAATTTCCGTATAATAATTACGTGAAGTAAATAATTTATTGAGATTTTATGAATCGAAATATGCAATGGCTTGTGAAGATTTTAATTTTGTTTTAGGCACCCAATGTTACAAATTAATGCTCGTAATGTGAATGGTGGTAATGGGAGGTACCATATAGACATCGTCTTCATCATCTCAATGATAAATTTCCGAAAGAGACCGCTTCGAAATTTGTAGAATTGTCTCGGCATTCTTCTCAGTGCAGATCTCTGACAATTATCCAAGGCCACAGTCCTTGCCGAAGAGGTGGAAAGACGATCACTTTTCAACTATGCTATTTACTTTCTCATTTAGTTGGTCGTTACATCACTTTAGTCAGGATTACAACGTAGATTCTCACATACCAACTATACTACTTACTTTCTCATTTAGTTGGTCGTTACAGCCCTTTAGTCGGGATTACAACCTAGTTCCTCACACCAGCCATGTTATGTGTGCTAATTTTATAAATGAGTGGGGAGACCTACAGTTTAAAGTCGACTCCGAATGACAGATTTTTGTAAGACTTTTCATGGCAATTTAATTTAAACTCTGATATTTTTACCAGATTAGAGTTTTTTTCATATTTTGCTTTGTTCGATATGGGGTTTGAACCACGGTTTCTTGTCTAATAAGCCAACACTTCTGACTATACTAGTTGAAAACAATTTGGGATGACTTTTGGCCAAATTAACAGGTAGAAGCTGTGGCTGTGCAATCATATGATTGCTTAGTAATCGCTTTACATTCACCTGAGATGTTTAGGGGCAAGAGTTTTATGCTTTTGAATATTTACACCTTACGGATTTAAGTCCATTAAACCATGTATACTCAATTATAATAGTCCCATGGCTATCAATAAAATAGAAAAGCCATGTGAGACTGGACGCAAGTCTTAATAGCTACATGTGCTCATGACCAGATCAGTGCTTAACCAACCTACAGGAATTTAGGTCCCGAAAATAAAAGTTTTACTAACAACAACTTGCCCTTAGTGTTTATTCATCAATTTCAAAAAATTTTTTTATTTCTCTCTCGAGTTCGTTAACACTTGCCTGTAACAATTAACTATTTGAAGTTGTGGAGGAAGGAAGAAGACATAAAATAAAACCGCCATGTATGGCATACCCTTTGCTCTACCATTAGCGTTTATTATTACATTTACTTGAAATTTCATTCTATTGGATTTTATGTTTTTTCTTTTTTATGTGGGTTTCTGCTTTTTTCACGAAAATCCATAAATTTTATAAGAAAATTGCTTTATTTTCTTCTTTTCTTTTCCTTTTCCCTCTAACTTTTTAATTCTGTTGTTTTTTCTCGTTTTTTTGCCGTATTTGCACAGCCATAAATACATCGATACGTTCACTGATAAGGAATCTCGATAGAAATCCAATCAAATATGTTGAACATGCATAAAGGATTACCGATTCCTCGAAAAAGTATTCCTATATAAAGTGTTGTCGTACAGTATTAGTAAAAGTTACACTAGCAACAACAACACTAACACCAACAACCATTTTAACCATGTCAATATGTTTTTGCAATAACAATGGCGCCAGATATTTTTGAAAATTTATTGTCATATAAACGGTTTCCATGCGTCTGTTCCTTTTGGTTTGGGTGTTGCGTTCAATTTTCTTTTGTTCGCATACAGTCTTACATTTAAATACTCACTCAAACACTTGAAATTTGGAATTTAATTTGATGGGCGATTTAAAAGAATGGTTTCGATTAATAACTCTACAGATTGACTCCTTGATTTTACACTTATGTCAACTGCGTCCTTTTAAGATCTTTCCGACCCTATTGAAATACAAGAAGTTGGGGAAGATCTTTTATCCATTGAGCATAATGCCAATACAAAATAATTTCAATAATTTCTATTGGGTCTTTCATTAGGCGCTTTCTATCTTTAAATTTAAATAAAACAAAGTGTGTACAAAATATCATCGAAATTTTCGTACTCGTTTAAAAGACTTATTTATGCCATTATGTTTGCCACAGCATCTCTAACTGAAGCACAACCGAAATGTCGAATTTTCTATGATCCTGGCAATAAATCAGGCTGAATTTGAGCGATAACATGGGTTATGTTGGCTTTAAGGAACGCTGTGGCTTGTGGCTTAATCGCATCCACCTGTGACTTAAGAAAACTCCATAAGAAAAAGTCTAATGTGATCCAAACTCACGATTTTAGTGGCCATCATTCTCACGTGGGATAATCTTGCCTTAAAATCACTCATGCAGAATATCCAAAGTGGCGTGAGCTGTTTGGCACATATCCTCGTCCTGTTGGAACCACATGTGGTTGATGTCCTGATTATTCAATTCAGGACAAAAGAAATTGGTAATGATTGACCCTCAGTGCTGAGAGTTTACAAAAAATTGTGATACATTTGCTTCATCATGTCTGCACGATTTTCCCCGGCATTCACTGTATAGCTTCATCTGTTATTAAAAGTGCGTTTACAACTGGCTGTAATTCTTAGAAAAATTTCATGAATTCTGTTTTTTACTTATCTGCACTCTGCCCTCTTAATAACTCTGAACGCTAAAAACAATAGAAGAAATGTATGTTGCATGCTGCATGCAGCATCGTACAGAAAAATAAATACCGAATCTATTTTTACTATACAAACCGAGAATAAAAACAAAATACGATAAAAAATAGTTGAAATATTTTAAATTAACAGTCATAAAACGAAAATCAGGATATTGAACTTCTTTTCATTTGTTTTTGTTGTTTTTTTTTGTCTCCTTCATCCTCTTGGTTGGATTTTTATTTGTTTTCTTCAGCAAAAAAGTTTTTGGCATAGAAATCTGTTGACATGTCATAAGAACAGGAATATGAACAGAATTGTCTTGTAACGCATACAACGAAATTGAGGAAGAGAATACTTGTAAAATTAAACATTGTTTGTGTTGTTTTTCTTAAAGAATAATTTTCATTTGAATCTATGTATGTCTGTTGTTGTTAGTGTTTCCCAATAAGTTTTCTGCATATTTTAGTAATTTTTCATTGAATGCTTGAATTCAATTCATTCTCTAGTATTTGTTTTTTGCCATGCAATAATTGTTGTTTTTTTATTTTATTTTTGAATAGAAAAAAAGTTTCTGGTTTATTAATCCCTTTAATGTAATTGGATAGAGTTCAAGCAAATAGCAGTGATTTAACATTAACCCTTAAATGTGTAGGAGGGGTTTTGCTGAAAAGTTAAATAAGTTTTCTACTGAAAGTAAAAAAAATACGTTCAAATGGAAACGAATGCCTTTGTTGGCTAATAACAGGATATTTCAGTAATGCATCAGACTATCCTGAAATGAGAGGCACTAATGCATTCCAGCATGAAACACCCGGGCGCACATCAGGTGCTAGGTAGGGAATTCTAATTGTTGACACCGAGAAGTTCCTAAAGAATGTGATGGCGATAGGCTTGAAGGAGACATGGTTGTAATACCCCGTATATATAGTCGTCCAACACGAACTTCCGATAGCTGGAAACGGCCATCGTTTTGAAGCTACATCTGGCAAATTAATTGTCATTTATTCAGTCTGTTTTGCCAGATCTCCTGAGACAACCATGAATAAAAAGGGGGTTCTCTGAATGAATTCTAGAGCAGTTGGCAACTAACCATAATTTTCATCGAGAAATCATCTGCGATGAGGTCCGCTCCTGAATGAATGGATACGTGAACAGACGAAATTGTAAAATTCGTGACGATACCAATTCACATCAGATCCAAATGCATCCCGAAAAAGTCACTGTATTGTATAAATTTTGGACTTTCGGCGTCATTGTTCCATACTTCTTGGGGAACGACATTGGCCATGCCATCGCTGTCAGTGGTGAGCCCTGGAGGTCGATGATTATCAACTTTTGTGTACTCGAATTGGATGCTCCGGACACCGACAATATGTGGTTTCCACAGGATGGCATATCTCCCATGGAGGTGATATGAACAGGATGGCGCTACGTGCCACGCAGCTCATGAGATATTTGATATTCTGCATGAACGATTTGAAGGCTTGGTCACCTCCCATTGAGGTGATATGAGCAGGACGGCGCTACGTGCTACGCAGCTCATGACACATTTGATATTCTGCACGAGCGATATGAGGACAAGATTATCTCCCATTGAGGTGACGGCACTACGTGCCACGCAGCTCATGATACATTCGATATTCTGCACGAGCGATATGAGGACCTGATTATCTCCCATCGAGGTGATATGAACTGGCCACCGCGATCGTGAGATTTGACCTTATTACGATCTTTCTTTTGGAGGGGTTTCCTTAAGTGGCAGGTGTATGTGAATGATCCACAAACAGACGACATTCTCAAATCCAACATAAACCCTGTCATCTGTCGAATTCGGACAGATTTATGGCAAATTGAACATTTCGGACGTACTTCACCCAGGGAAGGCCTGGAGGATATTTGAACAGTGTTATATGCCAGACATCATGGCATCAATAGGCTTTTCAAACGAATAAGAAGGATTTTTTAAAATGATATCTCACACTCGATAGATATTCTAAGCTAGGCAGCGCCACATAATTACATTGACTTACCTTGTGGTTTAAAGCTGAAACTTTGAAACTCTTTTTGATTATTCTGCTAAGCCGTTTGTGGGTTAATTTAACATCTCCGAGTAGTTGTTCTATTTTGATTCTTTGCACTTTAGCTAATACAATTGTTAAGAGGCTTTTATATACATACATATGTGTGTTCGTATATATGCCAATACATGTACTTAATTAATCTTAAATAAATATGAGATTTTTTTGTTGTTTTTATTGTATTGATTTCATAGTGTAATGGAAAACATGCTTTTGATTTAATTTCAGTAATTTGTGGCGTCGGGGTAGATGTCTATTTACATGGCTATGAAGCTGGTCTATTAATCTTGTAAGTAAATGAAAATAATTTAATTGTACCTCCCCTTACATTCGCTTGAAAGCAACTGCTTTAAGCTAAATAATTTATTGGGATGTCATTTTATCTTAAATTTCTATTTATTTTTGTTGTTGTTGTACATACTATATTATGGATATTTATGATATTATTTAATAATATACCATATTTTTCTTTTTTTAATTTCATTTTTGTTGTCTGTTTCTAGAATTTCTTCAATAATCATACTGTTGTTTGAAGTCAAATGGGTCATAACTCTTTTCCTACAATTAATATTTGGCAAGTAAGCATTTCTTTTTTTTATATACATATGTATGTATGGTCGTCTACAAATACATACATACATACATAGACATAGACAGATAGCAAATGTACCATTGAATTCATTTACTCATAAACGAAATGTGTTTGTGACCCCCATTTTTAATAATATTTATTAAAGAGTATTACGATAAGAGGTGTTTTTAGTATTACGATTCTTCACCATATTTTAAGTAGACTGTTCTCTCGTTATTCAAGATCATATTAACTATAAAAACCAACGAAAGAGGTCCCAAAGTCTAGTTGCTTTGTTCACAGCTCTTGATGCTGGTGTATAGGCCAGCATCGGCCATTAATAAGAAGCTTTATATGAGTCCTGTAATTCTCAAGGACGTACTACCAAGTAGAGTAATACATATATTGTTTAGTTTGTTGGAATGCAATGGCAACAAAATTTAAAATCAAACTTTTTTAGATCAAAGACATCAGTTCAGTGCTGTCATTTCATTGCTATTCGTGCCACCAAGTATAATTTCTCTATTTCCCTGTTCCATCCGATGTCTGGGTCTTAATCTGAAAATGTGTGAGAAGCGAAAAAGTATCTTTTTTTTCATGGTAGTCTCGTAGGTAGTGTGTTGGCTTATTAGACGTAAGGCCACGATTTAAACCCTATGACAGACACCTCCAACAACACGGTGACTTAATCGCAGCAGTTTTCTGGCAAAAACTCTGACAGTAAACATAATTGCCATGAAAATTTCCTTAAAAATCTGTCTTTCAGAGCCGTCTTTAAGCTGTAAGTTCAGCCACTGATATATAAAATGAACACACACACTGCATAAATGTTGTGAGAAGCTAGGTTGTAATACTGACTGCAGAATTGTAATGTGTCACCTGAAAAACGTGAATAGAAAACCTTTATCTTTAAAGTTAGGCATTAAATACCAACAGGATGTGTGAATTGTATTAATCGTGCCGCAATTAAGGTCTACACACTGTTTCTAAATGGTTCCCTAGTCTTGCTCAAGGATTAATGAGCAATTTTGAACCATTTTGAGTTCTTCGGTAATAGCATGACATCAATGAGGCTCCTCAAAGGCTCCTGCAACTTACTGGAAATACATGAAAATGGAAATGAGTATGCAATATATGGATTAACTTTGAACGTCTTGTTATTGTCGTGAATGATTACCTTAGTACTGCGACAATACTATTTAAAGTATTCCCCTCATAGTTTATAGAGTATCTTCTCCAAGTCTATTACCCTGACAAACTTCTGGATGTTGTTCGGTTTCAACAATTCTCTGCCTAGCACTTGATTTGCACTTATGTGTTTCCTTCTGGGATACATTAATGCATCCCAGATTCCAAGAGGCGTAGAAGCTTCCCTTCTTGCAAACTCGTCTGCTTGATCATTGCCGAGAGTTCCCATATGACCTGGGACCTAGCAGAAGGCAACCTTATTTTCCCTACAGGATATAAGCAATCCTGTGATTGAGCTTGGTCACGTGAAGGACACCTAGGTGAAGACATATCTTCGGTGATAATGCCACTTTTATTTATTATGGTTGATTTGTCTGAAGGATTAAAAAGAAGAGACCGAGGAGAATTGTTTGTTCAACAGCAGAATTTGATTCCAACAAGAATACTGGAGCTTAGATTTGTGGCACCGAGCAAAATCGTTGTTACCGTGCAAAGTTTATACAAATTTTTAGGCAATTTCCGACTAAGAATTACGTCCTAGCTTTTTGTACTGCCCGTGTTGTGTTTATCAAATGACTATCAAAATCATAACAATAACACCTCTTATCGTAATCTGCCATTTTAATCATACTTTTCATGTTTTCCTTTCATAATGCTGTTCTTTCTTTTATGTCGTCGTTATTATTGTTTTTCTGTTTGTTTGTTGTACTTGTTCTTTTTTGTTTGTTTTTTTTTTCTTTCCAGCGATAACTATTCAAAATGTTTACAATGTTGGTCGTGCTGTAAATGTTTTGGCAGTTGGCGTCTCGCCTTTCCATACATCGCAATTGGCACAGCTTTAATGCTGTGGCCCCACAATCTCTGGTTAAGTTATGTGGCTGGTCTTTTACTCATACTATTGGCGGTGTTGCGTTTATGTTTGGTCTTTCGTTTCAGCAGTAATTCAAAGGACGAAGGTTTACTACCGCAATGTGATTTCGAAAAGTAAGTTTCTTTCCATTTATTCATTCAGTCATTCCTTTATACACGAATATATTACGAGCAACACAAATGTTACGAGCATTACTTGTAAATAAATTTCATTTAATTGTGACATGCCATAGAAAAGAATCTCTTAAAAAAGTGCATTAACTCTCTGCAGACAATAAGAAAAAAAAAAAGAAAGTGTTGCAAAATAAATTCGAATTTATTTGATGAAGTTCGTATTTTATAATCTATGTTGCCACAGGAGGTGGGTGGGTGTAGGTTGCATTTGTGCTAAAGTACTTTGAAACAGGGAAATGAAACATTCATTCACTTTCAATTATAGCAAACGCCTCAGAATTAATGTCTAAAGATATAAAGATAGCCAAACGTTCATGGGATGTCCATTCGTTCCCAACATGTGGAAGGCAGTGAGAACGACTACCACCTAACCGCAATAAAATTTCGCTAAGTATTTGCATTATTTTCGTATGATATAAACGAACATACGTTCGGTTACGTTAAGTGAACGTTTGTCCAATTCTATCTTAAGTCTTATGAAGGATGTCCATTTGTCTGTCCCTTTCCCTTCTTGCCAGTTGCCTTTGATTTTGGTAATATGAACACTATTTAAATATTGTTCCTGGCCTTAACATATATCTAAGGTTAAAGTTTTAACAATTTTTAATTCCGTTCTGACTCCGTCAATATAATTTGTACGGTGTTTCAAATTTCGTAGAAAGAGTTAGTGATTAGAGCATGCAACCTAAGTTCAATACAAAACAGTCTATGAACTGTGTATGTTTCACTTTTTCTTATACTTCGATACGTATAGAAATGAAATAACAATTCTTGGTTTTCATATGAAGTTGCCATGCTCTAGTAGTTAAGAACCGAAAGCCCGTAGCTTAATTCCTGGCTTAGTCATCTCGAAACATTGAAATATATTTCTTGCAGTGATTTTTACTACAAGCAATTGATCTCAACACACTTTAATTTTTTTAAAATTATTTTCATCTCTTTTTTTAGAGTTGAAAGCGGTCCAGATATACCGGAAGATGGCTTTATTGAAATCGGTCCCAGTTTGGAGGACGAGGAACCAATCGATGATGTTTGTTAATATTTAATAACGAGTCTTTAGTTTTTTAGTTTATTCGTTAAACAACGATTAGTTTTAAGTCTTAATCAGTATGATTTCGATTTTAGTTTGTGTAAATTACGAACGTGTGCTAAATTATAACTAATTATTGTAATAAAATAAAAACAAGAGCTTTTATATGTTTCACTAATTATTGGTGTTATTATAATTAATATTCAAAGAAATCTTTACGTGAAGTCAAGGAATATGGAATTTACAATGCAACGTTGCAATCAACCTATCAAAGACCATGAAGATTAAGGAATTGATTGAAATGGAAGGTATTTAGGTGTCGTGTGCCAAATTGTAAAAACGTTTTGTAGCAATTAAGATCAATTCCTATTAAAATGTGATAAAAGTATCTGAATATACAATAACAACACTTACATGTGGGATTAGCAGCTGTCTATTCCTTTTATTTTATTCACAAAATATTTGTATAATTGTTCTAAACTTGATGATAATTATTTACATCCGCTTCTGGAAAATCTGGAATAAAAAATCAATCACAAGGTTTAAGTTCATTTGACATGATATTAAATCAGAATAATTTTTTCGCGGTCATTACATTTCCGCTGTAAGGAAAACCACATAAGAAAATAAGAGTTCGTAGAACGATTATTATACGTTGCCCGCACATTTCATTCCTTTTTTTGAAACAATTTTATTATTTGCACATTTTGCGGTCTGCTATATCTATCCTTGGTGACTTGATAAAACCGACTGAATAAAGGACAACTAATTTGACAGATGTTGCTTCAACCAGATGGTCGTTATCAACTGTCAAAATACGAATGTGCATCATACTTGCTTTAGTTTTAAAAATAATTAATAAAACCATGTTAATTTTAATATATTTTAAATATATTTCGTAAGATTTTATTTTTAATTTTATTATTTAATATTCAAACAGTTTGTAATTTACTAGCCAATACAAAAACAAATCGATTTTTCATCAGCCTATTTACAGATAAACTCTTGCATATATTTTAACATTTTCTTTTTAAGAGATTTCTTTGGTTTTTAACAATAATTTTTTCATTCATTTTCAATTTCCTTGTTTTTTCCAATTTACATTACTAAAGTGCTTGAAAACGGCAGACGTTTTCAAATTTATTAACTTTGATTGACTCTTATATAATTAAAGCCATATTCGAATAAAAAGTTTTCCTAATGGACGTTGTTTTTTATGGCCATATAAGGAACAAACTTTTAACAATTTTTTCTTTTTTTTTATTCATTTTCAATGATTATTATTTTTTCTTTTTTATAAGTAGAACCATAGCTCAACTATGGTTTTATAACAAAACTAAACATTTTATAATAATTTTTCTATTTAATTATACAATATAGTGCCAATTAGAGCTTGTTATTCCAAACCATACTTAGTACTTAATATACACATACACCTGTAGGTTAAAAAAGGTGAATACATATCATATTTACTTGTTATTTTAGTACACGTTTATCAAATTGTAATATACACGCGTATACAGGGTGGAGCAAAAGTAATGTCATAATTGAATAAACACGGGCGAGATCACAATGGTCAAGAAGACGAAAACTTCCTAAACGAAAGAGTATTCGTCTCCTGGATAAGGTACATATATACATACATAATTAATCATAAACAAGCCTTCAGTCAGACCTAGCCACTGACACCTCTTATGTTGTGTGTTAATTTCATATATGAGTGGCGGGACATACAGTTAAAGTCAATCTCTAAACGACAGATTTTTTGAGAAACTTTTTCAGAAATAGTATTTTCATACTTCGTTTTGTTAGAAATGTTTGAACCCTAGCTTCACGTTTAATTGAATAGCTAACCTTCAAGTAATATGTAGAGTGCTGCTGGCTATCAGTCAATATCATAACCCTTGTGTACTTATGTTTTTGATTGTTTTTGTTTTAATTGTTTGTGGAGAAAAAGAACTTTGGTTTGTTCTTCTCAATGGTGGTGGGGAATTAATGCAGTTTAAACTTCAAAGTGAGTTGTAAGTAGAAGACAACAATAGAGAGATAATTATTAGCAATTAAAAAGCATTTGTTTTTGTAATGTTTTGTTTTTTTAATTGTGCCAAAATTTTTGTAAAGCAAGAGAGCGATCTTTTGTTGTTTTGTTTTGAGGATTAAAGCAATTTAAGGGTGTGGTTCACACTTTTTATATTAATGGGAGAGTAATTAGAGAGAATGAAAGCAAATGGTGGATTAACAAAAAAATCAAACGGTAAAACATTCTTTAGTTGTTTTTGCCTAAAAATTTTTGATTTCACAATTTATGAAATCAATTGAAATTGTGCGTTAAACAGTTTAATATTGTAGTGGAGTTTAAAAAAATAATTGCAAGTGTTAAGAAAGTGTAATAAAAATTGCTTAAAAGTGTTTGTTTTAATAAAAATCTTGTTTTATTTATAAAATATTAAATTAAAAATATATCTTTATATAGTTTAAAGAATTTAATTGCAAATATTGAGAAAGTGTGATAAAAATTACTTAAAAGTGTTTGTTTTAATAAAAATCATGTATTATTTATAAAATATTAAAATAAAAATATATTTCCTTAATTTTAAAAAGTGTTGTTGTATTAAATAAAATAAAGCTGCAGTCACTATATTTTGAAGCAGAATTTGTACGTGAGACGTAAGAAAAATGCAACCGGGGAGGTAAGCCATTAAAGAAAAATTTTGTTTTGTTATTATTTTCTTAAAATTCTCGTAGTTTTATCAATAAAATAATTTTTAAACCCTTCAAAAACCCATACACGTATAAACAAATTTCTTTTTTTGCTGACTTCCCTATTCTATACCTTCCTTCACGTGCCCCAAAGACTCCATTAACAAATAAATTAAAGGTCTCATGAAAACACATGCAATTTTTCGTTCAGATTATGACATTACTTTTAAGCCACCTTGTACTTCGAATAATAGGATTATAATAACTGAGTACAAGTTATAAGGTCAGGTTTAATTACGTTTATAATTTTTTTTTCGGTTTCACTGTTCAATTAAGACTATAATTTTGTAACTTTTTAAGTTTAATTTGTTTTCAGTTTTTTTATACATTTTAATATAAATATTATACTTAATTTGCTATGCAAATTTGTTTTTATTTTATATTTTATATAAATTATTTAAAGTGAGGTAGTTAAGTTGCTTTTCAGGTCTATATATTGGAGGAATTTATTTGGTTTTATTTTTAATTTTTAATTACAATTATTTTTTTTTTGTAAATATCGTTATTATGGTTCATTTTTATTTTATAAATTATTTTTCAAAAAATATTCATTTAAATATGTTTAACATATTATTTTTGTAGTTTGTATCGATTGGATAGCTAATTTTTTTTTTTATAAAAATATATCAAAACCATATAAATTAAAAAATATTTGATGTTTAAAAAAATAAAATTTTTTAAAACGTTTTTAATTAAAATGGATTTCTAAAAATTTAAAAAAAATGTTAAAAAAATTAAAATTCATTGCAAATATAGGATATACAACATACGGTTTACAATATTGTTTTTCAGAATAAATTTTTTTTGTATAAAAAAATATTCGTGACATGTAGAAATGTACAAATTGCCATTTCATCAAGCGTAAACTAATAAATGAGCAACGTTTAACATATCTTTGAAATTTTATTGTCGAAATTCAGATATTTGCTCATCTTAGAGCCATTTGATCCCAGCCTACTAAAATTGCAATATTTGAAGCAAATATAAAACCCATCCTTTTGTACGGTTTCCACTCGAGATATACGAAAGATAGAACTGTTCATGAGCCAATTTCTTTAACTTTGTCCTGCTCAACAATTATATCCAATCAGAGGCTGTAGTAATAGACACACTCACAAAACTTATCAATTGAGATAAAGAGGCATAGATGGCGTTAAGTCGGCCATACCCTTAAAAAATAGTCAAACGATACCACCAGAGTTACTATGGAATGGAATCCATAAGGGAAAGGAAGAAGTGAACGTAAAGGGCAGTAAAAAAATAGTGATAAGTGAAGACGTCGACACTCACTAGAAATTTGTTATGAAACTTTATTGAGGCCCTATGCTCCTTAAGGGGACCACGAGAACTTATCGCAACTTTTTTATTCTCCTCGACACAATTTTTCAAACCTTTGGAGACTTGTGTTATTAAAATTTCACAAAATGCAAATGTAACTTTACTGTAGGTTTACGGTAGGGGTGGACATACCTTAAGTCTCCTTTTTAAAGATTCGTTTCAAAAAAGTTATTTAGGTTTTTTTGAATACACTTTAAAAAATTTTTAATAACTAAAGTAGGTTTTTAACTAACAAAAAAGAAATAAGTTTTATGATTTTTATAATTTTGAAAATAAAAATTATTAAAAAGAGAAATAAATAAAATAAATAAAACAAAAAAAAATTTAAAGTTTTGTTTTAATATAGTATATAATGTTTGTTTTATTGTTTCTAAAATTACTAAAAAAAATTATTTATTTTAAATAAAATTGCGTGTAAATAATGTATAATCAAATAGAGAAGTGTTCTTAATTAAATAAATATAAAGCAAAATAAAATAAAAAAAAATATTTAAAAAAGTAAAAATCATAACAAAAAATACTAAAAATTATTACAAACTCATCAGTTTTTTTTTAATAAAAGCGTCAAAATACATTGGACAAGATTTAACACAGTTTAAAAACTAAAGTGAGATTGATTTGTTTTTCTTCATTATTTTGTTGTTGTTGTTGTAATCACAAAATAATAATAAATATGATGCTTTAATTTTGTTTAAAAAAATTGTAGACATTTTTTAAAATTTAAAAAATAAAAATTCAGAGACTGGATACGAATCTTGATGTATGTCTATACAGGTTAACAAAATTTACTTAAAATTTTATTTCTATATTCATAAAAATTATTTTTAATTTATGATTTTAAGAAACAAAATTTTCATGCAAATTGTGTTTGATAAAATCTTTATAAATGGGAAAACATTATTATGAATATGGAAGTTAATCTTTAATTTTTAAATTTAATTTAATAAAGTATAGTTTCAAGATCTATTCCCATATTCATAAAAATTATTTAAGACTTATGACTTATTATCTTTAATTTTTAAATTTAATTTAATAAAGTATAGTTTCAAGATCTATTCCCATATTCATAAAAATTATTTTAGACTTAGGAAAAGTTTATAAAAGAAATTTTCATACAAATATTGTTTTATAAACCTTTTATAAATCGAAATTTTTTTGTGAATATGCCAGTTTTTAGTGATACTACAAGAAGTATTCAGAACCATGTTTACAATACAATTTTTAAGGCATATTTTATATTTATAGTCCCTTGCTTTAATTAAAGGATTTTTTTACCATTAGTTTGAAATTATCTTATGGGAATTACAAAGTAGCTAGCCTTTATATCCTTGCAATCCACATTAGATAAAGTATGTTGTTTAAAGGAACTTTGGGTATAGAATAGCGATTATATGTCGTAATGCTATTAAACCTTATAAGAGTGCTATGTGCATAATAGTTTTAAAAGGTATTAATTAAATAGTACCTTCAAATTAGTATTTAGATATTTAGTTAAAATTAGTACTTAGTACGGAGGTACTTGCAAACATTCTCAAAATACAATTGTGCCGTTCTTATTTAGTAGACTGATGGGAAATGTGAGAGAAAGAACACAGCTCAAGCGGAAATTTAATTCTTTTATATGCCAGCAAAGCGTGGCGAATGTATATTGTAGCGTTAAGCGGACGGAACATATTACTGAACAAAAAAAGGACATGCCACCACACAAACCTAATAGATCTTTTAATCAATGAGAGAGTTAAAATACGTGGTTAAGGTCAGCGGTCTTGTCATCAACCAGTTGAAGGGTTTTTCACATTTCTAAATTGTGGATCAATTCAATTTAATTTTCCTTACACTGGGTAACACAATGGGCCATATGGGCCACCGAGTGAACTTGCCTATGAACGGCAAACTACCCGCTAACCTAACCTAAAGGCAAGGTAATAAAGCGATCTGAAGCAGCTACGACTCTCTAAGGAAACTAAAGGTGAACAGCAAAACTGGCACCCAGCATAGATTAATAGAACAGTAGAAGAGAAAATAACACACATGCTGTCCAGACATATCTTGTTAGAATTTGAAAAGCTGAAGATCTAGGTTGAGATTTTGGTCAAACCGAGTGCTACAATATCCTATGATTGAAAGGGAAATATATTTCGATACCATTTAATATGACATTCAGTCATGATAGGTCTAATAGAGAGCTCTAAATTTTTTTATCTTAACCATGTTAGTGCCAGTGATTGTGTAACAAACAAGTCTTGTTGAAAACATCAACTAAGCAGCGTACAAAAATCATGTGGAACCATGAAAAATTTAAAATGTATGCAAAAAGAATTTCACTACACGAATTAAATTTCTATTAATTAAATTAAATTAATTAAATCTCTATTACAAGTGCACAGTTACTATGTTTCTTTCACAAAATCTGGATTGTATTGCAGAGTATCGCAAACTAGATATGAGAAAAGTACTGCTAAAATGAACGCACATTTTGAAATTTAAAATTTACAAATTCAATATTGATCTTCTAAGATTTCCTGGTACTTTTTTGTTATTTTAGGTTTTTTGAATTCTAATTTATATTTTTAATAGAATTTTTTTTTATTTATTTAATAATAAAAAAAGAAAAAATAATACAACTAAAAATCATAATAAGGATAGGATAAAGCAATAATGAAAATATTTGGCTTAATTTTGGGTAAGCCTTTAATTTAGGAATTGAAATGGAGCACATTTATATTGCTTGGCTTACATGGGTTAACAAGTCTTAAATAATTAACATTGTATGTGCCTTTATAATTTTTTTTATATTTAAAAAAATTTGAAATAAAATATAAAATAAATTAATAATAAAAAAATTATAATAAAAATAAAATTAAAATACATACATATATAGAAATAATAATAATTGTTAAACTAATGCAATATTTTCTAAACTAATATTTTTATATCGACATTTATTTATTTTAATTTTTTTTTTTTGTTTGTTTCAATAATTTATTTTGTTTTTTTTTTTCTTAAATAAATTATTTTTCATGCCATCATCATTCACTCACTCAATCGTTCATAGTTTATTGTTGTTCGTTTTATTGTTTATAAATTAAGAAAAAATAAAAGAAAATTTTAGAACATGTGTGTATATGTATGTATGTGTAATAGTAAGTGTTAGTTTTTATAGTTTTATAAAAGTATTGAAACTTTTTTCTTTAAATATAAATATTATTATTATTTTTTTTTTTCGTTTAGTAATGAGTACAAGAAAAAAAAAACTGGGTTTATAGTTATAAAAACAGTCTTAGATAAATAGTATTTGTTAACAAATTTCCTGAGATTTTTTTTGATTATTAAAGGGCGGTTTTTTTAGGTTATGAAGTATGTATAAAAAGAAATAATTTTTAATACACAATGAAAGTAAAAGATGAATTTCAATGATGTCTTGTTTTGTTATTGTATTAAGAAAAGCCTGTAATTATAACCATAAACCTCTAGGGTAGTGAGAATATTACACTGTGAATAATGTTTTGATTCATTAAATTATAATCTTTAATAGCATGTTCTATTTAGATATGAAGAAATAATCAAAAATTAAAAAAAAATGTATATATTAAAACACCACTTCAAATTGTAATATAGATTTTAATAGGACTTTAAGGTTTATCTTAAGATCATTAGCTTAATGTTAGTTAGGGCACATGGCTAATAATGTATAAATAAACACAAGATCCTAATCATGTTTTGATTCATGAATCTTTAATATCATGTTCTATTTAAATATGAAGAGATAATCAATAATTTAAAAAAAATATATATATTAAAACACCACTTCAAATTGTAATATAGAAGTTTTTAATAGACTTTAAGCCTTATCTTAAGATCATTAGCTTAATGTTAGGGCACATGGCTAATAATGTTTAAATAAACACAAGATCGTAACCATCAAAAATATTATAATTAAATGTTAAAAGAATCTATATACATATATTAAGCAAATATGTGGATTACGTTAGAAAAGTAACCGATATTTTTAATAATTATTAAAATAATTATTATTTTATTTATAACCTGCTCTAAACATTTTTTTTATTTCATTTCAGTATTTAATAATTTTTTATGGAGCCTTATCAGAGAAATGTATCAAAAGTGTTTTACGAAAAACATATAAAACATTTTGTTATATTTCCCGGAAAAAGTTACATAAAACAATTGAGAAATACTGAATAAAATAGAATTTTTTAGAAAAAGCTAAAAAATAAAATAATAGGCATTTTTCTGTACGACAAGCAATTGTAGGTATTCGAAAACGTATATGAAAAACACTCAATTTCGTGATTATTTTCGAATTCTTTTCATATAAGTTTTCTCACGCCTCGTATTCATTGTTTTCATTTTCTCTATTTATAGTTTCTTTAGACAGTATTTACAATTTTTCTAATAAAACCTTTAATTATTTATTTTTGCTGGTTAGGTTTCGTTTTCAATTTCGAAAAATTTTGAATCATATTTTCAATCTTAAACTTCTTTATAAATGTTTAAAAGTTCTTAATCTAAAATATTAACAATAAAACTTTTTATATTTCGAAATTGAATTACGCTACACCTTGTGTGATATGTACATTTGTTCAATAATTAAGAAATATGGAAATATTAAAAATTTTTATTGAAAAAAAAAAAATGTTCTTAAGCTTGAAATTTTTTTAAAATTTTCAATTTATAAGAAAATTTAATTTTCGAATATTTATTTCTAATATTATTTTATTTTGTGTAAATTTTTCGAAACTAAATATTCAATAAATTTAAATTAATTTTTTACGATTTTTTCTAAAATGTAAAATGAATTACGAAAATATTGAAAATAACTCAGATTTTCATTTTTGGCTGTTAGACCTGAAACTTGAATTGAAAACCTTTTTTATCCCTTAAATTTTTCAAATAATTTTCAATATTTTTAATTAATTCATGGAATTTAGGAAAATTACAAAAATGAAATTAAAAATATTGAAAATTATTTCAAACATTTGAAGTGAAAGGAAGGCTTTCAATTCAAATATCAAGCTCAACAAACAAAATATTTTAAATAATCTTTCTTTTTCGATTTTTTCAACACTTTCTTGCTCTGATTTTGCAAAACGGAAATACGAAAATAACTCAAAAATATTGAAGTAATTCAGTGTTTTTCATATAAATTGTCGATCATCTGAAATCGTTCGTCTTATAAAAACAGCCGGTAAGACAACCGTTTTCTGAAGATCGAAAATCTATACGAAGGACATTCAATTACTTCAATATTTTTGAGTTATTTTCGTATTTCCGTTTTGCAAAATCAGAGCATAATGTTGAAAAAATCGAAAAAGAAATATTATTTAAAATATTTTGTTTGTTGAGCTTGAAATTGGAATTTTCCATTTGCCTGAAATCATTTGATTAACAGAAATTCTTTTTTTTAATATTTTAGTATACTTTATGCACTACGTAATTTTACTTGGAATCTTTCAATAATTTCTAAAAAAATCAATTTCAAGCTAAAGATCAATTTTTTTTCTTGTATATAAATTTATAATATTTCTATTTCATACATATATTTTGAGGACCCTTGTTCGTCTACGAATGCATGACTTAAAGAAGTAGCAA
Organism: Sarcophaga variegata; assembly: GCA_932273835.1. Lineage (NCBI taxonomy): Eukaryota > Metazoa > Arthropoda > Insecta > Diptera > Sarcophagidae > Sarcophaga > Sarcophaga variegata. Next base: position 14,074,738 of record OW026362.1, on the reverse strand, counting down.
AATTGGCAAATAGAAATTATAAGAATATATTCATAAATGCAATTAGAAATGGTGTAAAAATATTTTTTAACGTTAAAAGAAAACTGTATAAAAGCACGAAAATAACAAATATTACATTCATTAGAATTTCTACAGAAATTTCTACTTTTCAAATTACAAATTCTAACAGGACTGAATGACATATAGACTTTTGGCATAAATACCTCATTATCCTTGTGTAATATTATCACTACCTTAGTACATATAATATATGTTTAGATTAAACATCTAGTATAGATTTCTATAAATTTAATAACTTTCTTTGAATATTTCCTTTTATGGGATTATATTTCTAACACTGTTGCTTGCTATTGCTTATTGCTCAATAAAACGAAGTACACCAAGTCTCGCCTACCGTGGGACTTAATAACGATGCCATATGATTATGGCTGTGATGTGATGGAAGAATTGTTTGTATGGTGGGTGCCGAACTGGGCAAACATTGAAAACAATAGTTGGAACCGTAATTATTATCCCAATATTGTTGGCCTTTGCATTGAAAACGTACTGCGAATTCAAGTCGCTGGCCAATGTGCAACGAATTGCCAAACAATACAAATGTAAACTTGTCGGAGAAGCCGTCGCAAGAGTTTTCCACATAATTCGCCTGCAAATCAGCAAAACTACGCCAGCCATCCAACGAATAACGTATATGCACAGATTTATGGAAATCCAAATTTCGTACTCTCACTGAGCCGGTAATTGTTTGGTTAATGGCATCGGTGACAGCAGCATTTTCCAAAGATACTAGTTTTTCGCGTACAATGTCCAAGTAATTGGGTAGGCCGCCCGGTTGCTGGAACAGAGGCATAAGTAATTTATCGGATTTTGGACCCAACTGTACGGGCGGCTCAGATTCCATAATCTCTAGATCTTGATAGGCTGATTTCGGTACAGTGGGTATTTCGTCGAGGAACGTCTTAACATCGGCCAAATCTAAACCCAAAACATCAGCAAAACGTACAATCTTTTTGCGACCTGGTGTGCCGGGCGGAGTTTTGCCAGTTTTCAAAGAGGAACAACGTCTTATTCTTTGCGGTCTGTCATCCTCATCGTCGGTGGTGTCCATGTGCAAGTGTGTTGTTTTGGGTTTGTCTGCTTCCGTTGTGGTGGTGTCGGCTTCACTTTCCTTGGCTTCACTTTCTTTATTTTCTGTCGTTTCAGTTGCCGTTTCAGTTTTAGTTTCTGCTTCTGCTTCTGTTTTTGTTTCCAGTTCCTTTTCCATTTTTTCTGCCTGTTCTTTTAACTCCTTTGTCAAAACCTCCTCTACTTCTACTTTTAACACATCCTCTCCATTTTCTGTATGACCATTTGTTATATGCACAGTCTGTTTAATTTCCGAGGTTTTATTATCAGAGTTGGTTTCGTTTTCCAATTCCGTTTCCGTTTTCAATTCCAATTTAACATCTTCTATTTCCACATTGCCATTACTGTCTTTGTCTTCCGATTCTTGGTACTCTAGTGATTGTTTGTGCAATTCCTGTAAGATTTGCTGCTGTACCTTGTGGGACATTTCGTGTTGCTTAGGATTTTCGTTTTTGGCCAATTTAATATCAGGTCCTTCACTAGGCAGTGTTTGTTGTGTTAAGTCCTTATGATTTTCATAGCCATTAAATTGACCCGTTCTTTTTGTTAAAACGACCGCACTGTCTACTTCATCCGGAGCCTCCGCTTGTTGATGATGATGCGGCTGGCATATGTGGTTTTGTTTCTGTAGTTGTTTAGCATTAGTGGGAGGTTGCAGTGTTCGGAGTGTCTTGGAGGCTTCATTTTCGGAATTCACATCAAAATAGGGACCATCAGAGGAACTATGGGAACTTGCTACCGAGGGACAGGCATAACCCGATTCAGCTGCCGAATTGTGAGGTGTGTTTGAAGAAGATTCTATAAGTCTTAAATATTCACATTCATCAACCGGACTGCCAGGGCTCTCTATTTCACAATCGAAATCGAAAAATGAATCCGATTCATGTCTCAAGGGCTGTAGATCTGTGACTGTTTGTTCACCGCCCTCACTATTTTTGACCCAAGTATTTGTATTGCCGCCATTTATGATGGGTTCATCCTCTTGTGAGACATCAGCATCGTCAGCCTACAAAAACAACAAAAATTAAAATCAACATTATAAGCAAAAATTTCTGTTTTTGTTTTAAAGATTGTTAACTCACCTGTGAACCTAACGTGCGCAACTTTGAGGATAAGTGGCGTGCAAATGCCTCAGCTCGGCCTCTACATGATGACATACCTACTATGGGTATAATAGAGACTAAACTGCAATTTTTGGGATCTGGTGTGGCACTACTATGTGTTACTGTTAAATCGCCTGGTCCGTTCATTTACGTCAGACTTTTTAATTTTTTCTCTTTTGCGCCAAACTGCAAAGACAAAGACAAAGAACAAAAATTAATATTATTATACTTAATTTATTTACTTTATTTACATATATACAATAAATATTTTCTTTATTTTTTATTTTTAATTTTATTCTCATCGAGAAAAAGAAAGAAACAAATCATCAATTCAAATTTGCGATGGTAGTATGGTATGGTATGGTATATGGGACCGAATTTTAATTAACATTTAATTATGTAGTATATAGATAATAAAAGTATATATATTTTTGTCTTATTTATACGATTACAATATAGGGAACAGTGGGATTAAAGAAAGAAATTCAAAAAATTAAATTTTCATACTTAATGAATGAATGAAAAAAAAATATTTCAATACTGCAGAATACAGATAATCTTTGCAGCAATATTGGCCTTTAAATTTATGATTTTATTGATGAAAAGATTGTACAGTGACAGTACTGAATCACTTCTTTTTATTTATATAGATGTTTATTTCGAATTCTGGGATTTAAAAAAAGTCCTATATTATTGGATCATTACAACCCTTTAGTCAGAACCACACCATTGAAACTGAAACCATGCAAAGACACAAGACACGCCTGGCAAAGTAATGGTATCAGTATTTAAGGATCTCGAAGTTGCTGTGGTCTGGTGCGTAGACAAGAGCCTACGGTTCAAACCTTGCTTTTGGCAATTTCCCCTCAGTTTCTTAAATCTGTAGGTCGGAGTCGAGGTTAAAGTCTCGGTTTCGGCAATCACGTACAAAATTAACACACACAACATTAGATTGTAATTCTGACTAAAGCGTTCTACTGGCAAGTAATTTTAGAATGCCTATGGTATAGTATTCATGGTCTATTTTGTTAAGGGAAAATCAACATTAAATTTTATATTTTTCCTATGTTAGCCTGCAAACTCTTAGGCCGACTGTTATATGAACTGCGTGATCAAGTAACTCTAATCGAATATCTCACATGATCGGTTTGAGAGTGAACTATATACGATATTAAAACAATAACAGCGAACAGCCTTTTATGACTGAGATGGTATCGAAACGATCAGATCTTTTAATTCATTTCGTGCACTGGTATCTCTAGAAGCTGCATACTACGAATGATTAGAATCCAATTCGCCGTAGTGTAGTAGGTATTGTGTTGGCTTATTAGACGGGAGATATTTCGAACAAAATGAAATAAAAAAATATATTCTTCGGCAACTTCCTTTCAGCTGTCTTCTGGCAAAAACTCTGAGTGTAAATACAAATGTCATGAAGATTTTCTCAAATCTTTCATTCAGAGTCGAGTTTAAGCTGTATGTCCTGCCACTCGTAGATAAAATTAACACACTCTACATGGGTGGGATGCGAAGCTAGATCAGTAATTCTGACTAAAGGGTTGTAATGGAGAATTAAGTAAGTCAGGATGAATAGAATTAAAAGCTTTTTAATCCACAAATATAACGAACAGGCAGTTATTATCTCAAGGGTGTTAATCTGATTGCCACAAGATTTTGCATGTTAGAGGCATAGCTTTGTATCGAAGTGTCCCGAATGATTTTCATAAAAATATTGTATGATTTATAAAGAATTTTCTATTATTGCTATCATAATAGATCCCATATGCCTATTGGATAAAAATAAATTTTTTTTATTTGATTCGATCTTTGTTTACTTTAAAAAGTTTTGGGTTATTATTTACTTTTTTTTCTAATTCTATTTCGGTAATAAAATCGTCAATAGCAAACAAACCACAAAACAAAAAACAAATCAAAATTAGAAAGTATATAAGCCCATATTATATGGACGTCATACCACAAACAAATAATGACAACAACAATAACAACTGTAATGAAAAATGAAAATAAAAATTAAACAAAAACATTTTAAGAAATAAAATAACACAACATTTAAGCGCATTTAATATAAATGTTGTGTACTTTTTCAATTTTGGATGTGGGCCATCATCGAAAAGAAAAATACAACAAATCTGTTGATTTAATGGATCTATTCTTAGAATGTAAAATAAATAAAAATGAAATGCATTTTCGAGAAAATAAAATACTCTACTCTTCAAAGAAAATGTCAAATACCAAACAGTAACACCCACCCACCCACTCTCTAGAAGAAATCTAGAAGAAGTCGAAGGAGAGAGCCAACAAAAAATAAAACGGAAGTTTTCGCTTTACACCAACAGATGCACGTTTTGGTGTAAGCAAGTATTTCCGTATCCCCTTGTATTGTTTGAAATTTACTTTCTAATATTTTAGCATCTGTTGACGTTGTCACTCGTATTTCCTTCCTTTTCGTTATGCCAATAGTTTTGTATAAAAGAAAACGTTTTATTTTTTCATCCACTACTATTTAATTTCTCTCTATAGTTCAAGGCTAATTGGCTAATTAATTTGGCAAATTCTTTGGTATACATTTTCCTTAATTTCACAAAAAAAATTCAAATATTTTATTTCGTTTTATATCACTTCGCTTAAAAAGATTTTGTAAATTTGTTTTGTAATACCTTATAATGTGTTGAAATTTCGTTGGCCTCTTTTGTTAATTTTATTGGTATGCTTTGGGCCATAACCATATGCACAGAGCCTTACAAATTCGAGTTTATTTTTTAGATTTTTACACTGGCAATCGAAAAAGAATTCGCCAAATTCATAAGTGGTAAATTGAAGAGCCATATTACTTATTTCGGCATTTATTAATAAGTCCAGGCTGGACTTCCTGAGCCATTCTCATAGTCTTATGGTATGGATTGCCTTTGGTTACACTGGTTCTGTCAATAACGTCTAAATGCCCAACAGTCCTTCGTATCAGGTTCCCAAGTGTTGTACGATAACAGGGAAAATTTTTTGCAGACTCCGTTGTGAGCTATTCCTAACCTTTGGACGTGTGTACTCTGGGATTTGCGCTCTTTATAACCCCTATGAAACTCCTTATTCGTGAACTTTGTTCTGCAGATACCCTTAGCGGGTCAGAATTCTGTGATCTCTATACAAGTGGGTTTATTATCCCATTTTTCCATTGCAAATGGGTAAACTCGCATGAGACAACACAATTAGAGCTGAAATATTCCGGATACATGCTAAGAAAATCAACGAAAATCATTTCCAATGCAATTTTGGATTGAAATCCGTAGTCTAGTAGGTAGTGTGTTGGCATATTAGACGTAGAGCCAGGTTTCGAGCCCCAGGCCAGACATTAAAACAAAATAGAAAAATTATTTCTTCGGTGACTTTCTCTCAGCAGATTTCTGGCAAAAACTTTAAGAGTAAATAAAATTGCCATGAAAAGTTTCTCAAAAATCTGTCGTTCGGAGTCGACTTTAAACTGTAGGTCCCACCACTCATGTATAAAATTAACACACACAACATAAGTGGTGTGTGAAACTAGGTCGTAATCCTGACTGAAGGGTTGTAATGACCAATTATGTATGTATGTAACAGAGGCCTGACTAGAAACATTCTACTTGAATTAGGAGTACAACGACAGTGGAACCAAGTGACAAGTTTGGCAAATCGTCGTGATCAGATAAGTGTATTCATAAACGGCTCTAAGGTTCACACTGAATGTGGGGAGCAATCGACGGAAAAGTTGCATAGTCTAGTAGGTAGACTGCTGACTTATTACAAGAAAGCTCGTGGTTCAAACTACAGCTTAGGCATCTTGAAAAAAAATATTTATTTTGGAAAGTTTTCTGAGGTTAAATAAAATGGTAACGGAGTAGGCATTAACACACGCGATATGGGTGGTGTGAGACACTAGGTTGTAAACCAGACTAAAAGGTTGTAATAACCAATCAAGCAAATAAGTAATAAAGAGAGAGAGAAATTAATAAATTGTATGTGAAATGAAAAATGCCTATTCAATATGTGTGTATCAATTGCATTTTAATAAATAAACTTAAACTTGCGAGACCTTATGGTACCCTCAGCCACAAAAGTATACATATGGTTAACAAATTTCAGGAATTTTTTAACCAATCCGTTTTCGTTGAAAATCTTTATAATTGTCTGACATCTTTCTTCGATTTTAAGACAGTCTTTTGCATTGGTTCAGAAATTTGAGAAAATTTGTTAATCGGATGTATACCGTTGTGGGCCTGTGCAGGGCAACAATTCAGTTGAATTTCAGAAATTTAAAAAAAATGCAAAAGACCGTCTTAAAATCGAGGAAACTATAAAGATTTTCAACGTAAACAGATTGGTTACAAAATTTCTGAAATATGTTAACCGTATGTATACTTTAGTAACTGTGTGTACAATTAAAAATTGTTTATCCTATAAAACAGATGCAATGGTTAAAAAAAATTTTTTTTTTCTAAATATTTGCTTTTAAATATATTCACGTGCAAAAATTTAATTTTTTTTAAAATTTTTTTTTTTGCTATAAACACTCCCTCATAAATAATATGTAAAACAAAAAATTCATTAAAATAATAAAAATAAAAGAACTTTAAGTGCTTTTATATATGTATAGTATGCTTTCCAATGAATCAGGTATAATATTTAATACAAATAATTAATAAATTATTTTCTATTAAATTTATTTATGAATGATTATATACATTATGGCTTTCTACATATGTATAAAACATAAAAGGGTTTCAGTTGCCAAAAAAGATTCGTTATTCTATAAATAAATGACATTGATGAAAAATTTATTCTTTTAAAAATTATTTTTTTATTTATTTATTTAAAAAAAAAAAAAACATGAAATTACGCTACATATACAATCTATGCTTTTTTAAATATAGTCAGGGGCACAACTGTCTTTAAGGATGAGTAATTACCACAAAAAATAGCAAAAAAAAAAAACATTTTCTCTGACGTATTTGATTGTTAAAACTATTAGAAAATAACATCATGTGAGTAGTATAAGTGTTCAAACTTATTTATAGTTTTGGGAAAATGTACTTTTCAAATGCGTACCCATTTTATATGTATTGACGTTCAAGTTTGTTTACTGTTGTAATTTTAGTTTCTTGAACTTTTTAATTTATTTTTATGATTTATTTTTTCTTTCAACAAAAATGTTTAGTGTTTAGCTTTTAATTGTTGTTCAGTTCTATTCAAAAGTTTAGTTTTAATAAAATATTCAAATTTACGTACATACATACGTACTTATTTGGCCTTTACACCCCCTTCTGTCAGTATTACGACCTAGCTTTTACTACCACCTATGCTATGTGTGTTAATTTTATAAATGAGCGGCGGCGGGACCTACAGTTTAAAGTCGACTACGAATGACAGATTTTTTTTTGAAAAACTTTTAATTGCAATTTTTGTTTACTCTCAGAGGTTTTGCCACAAACCTGCTGAGAGGAAGTCACCAAAGAAATATTTTTTCATATTTGGTTTTGTTAGAGATGTCTGACCTTGGATTTGAACCGTGGACTTACGACTAATAAGCCAGCCAAAACGCTACGCACTAGACTTAATATAATAAATTTATGCCTTTTAAGCAAAAAAAAATAATTATTTACTCGAAATATATATTTTTAGGATCACGTGTTAATATTTTTTTTTTTATTTTTTAATCGAATTTATTTCGCCATCCCTTTTATACAGTCACACAGATAATTATACATACCCCCCTAAAAATCATTTTTTTGAAAATTATAATATATGGACAAGTCAACTGATTTTTGCACCAAAATTTTTGTTTTCCGTCACAGCCGAACAAATTATATTTGTTCTCATCACTAAATATTACATTCGCCCAAAAATCAGTTGACTTGTCCACATATTATTGGGCAAATTCCAATCGTGGCTTTTTCCTCGGCACTCGGCTGCGGAAACCGTTATTTCTCAAAACACTTCGAACTGTTTCGGAATGTAAAAAACATTGTCACTTTCCGAGGTATTTCGTATTTCTACAGCTGTAGTCCTAGGATACCTTTTATATACCGGGCTACCCTTAAAGAAATTTTATACGAAATATACGTCGTACGTATAATTTTCTGTGGTGCCATATTGGTTTTAAGCAAACTGTAGTCACAAATTCATAGATTTTTGGAATCGTTTTTTCTTTATTTAAGCAAATGTGTCGTTACAGACGCTAATGTAAAGAAATTTTAGATTAGAAGTTCATTACTTTTTAAAAAAATAATTTTTAGGGGGGTACGTATAATATCTGTGTGACTGTATATCCTTTAAGTTAAATTGAACGAAATTAATGTTACATGTATTAATGACCAATTAAGTAAGTAGAGTAGTTGGTTAAGTCAAGGTCTCCGTTATAGCTGATCTTAATTGACTTCGTGTAAAGCCTATCACTTTCAAGAGATCTCCAATGGTCTTCATTGCAAAGTAAAGGCTTGGTCGCCGTAGTCTAGGAGTAGGGTATGGGCTTACTAGATGAATGATTTATATTTTTAAATTCAATATAAGCATATACTGAATATAAAACTCGGACTATAACCATAAATTTTAAGGAAGAAAGCCTAGTTAATTAACAAGTTATCCGTCCATAACCACCCTGTTAATGCCTATAAACGAAAAAAGGCTTTTAGCGGTTACTGAATACGCAACCTTATAAACTTAATAATTAAAAATAAATACTTCAGGTAATTTTTGAATCAAATTTTAGGCAAAAAACAAAATTATACTGTCTTGATCAGAATTTCCAAATAGAGTTCCCAATGCGATCCTTGAGGTTTATACCAATGGCACAAAGATGTGTTGCAAGAGGGGCTGTGGTATATTTATTAAGGGTTCTGATACTAAACTTTCTTTCTTGCTTTCCCTGCAGTGTTTTCCATGGCCATTTTGAAAGCAACACAATGCTTTTTGGGTGGTGGGATTTTGAAAATCTATTGATTTACTCTAACAGCCAGGTTGTGATTAAATTCCTAACGAACTTATTTTCAATGTCTAGCCTTATCCGTGAATAAAGAAAATTTAAGTAAATTTCGTATTATTCAGAGGTTATTCTCCCATGGGTTCCCTGACATGGCAATATCGTTGGAAATTACATTGCTGGAGCTGGCAATTTTCGACATATTAGAGCACATTGGTAGTCCGATTTCCTTAGTTAAATCAGCTATTATACAACCGTTTTACAGTGAGACTCAATCTCTTTTGACTACAAGGGGTGCATGAAATATTGCTAGACTCTGTTAGACACGCATGAATAGAAAGAGGAACGACTTACTTCTGTACTTAAATCACATTTCCATCTATCGCACACTGACGATTTTTGCAGGCCACTGGTCTTTTAGTAAGTATGCCGAAAGACTTGGCATTCCAGCAATTGACTTCTGCAGGAGTTATAGGTCCTTCAGTCTTTCACCGCATTTTTCAGTGCCCTGCTCTTTCCTTAGAAAGTGAATGTTTCTGAACTCTCACTTTCTGACATCCTTGACTGAGCTTTCTCTAACATAAAGATTGCTGTGATGGTAAGATTTATTTCCGATTCAAGTTGGTTTTCACACTTGGGAATGTTTGATTCTAGGGTTGATTATTGATTTTGATATTACAATGAAGGCCTCCCTCAAGGAGGATCCGCCATCTTGCCTACCATTACTTGCTCAAAATAAACAATTTTTATGAGGGCCAACGGAAAAACTAATTGATAGAATGAAGAGTTAAAAAAAATTAATTAAATTAAAACAATAATAATTATCGTGGTTTAAAGTAAGTCTCAATAGAATTTTGTAAAAATTAAAAAGAGAGTAAAAAGCATTTTCTCTTCTAAGAAGAGAAGGGTTAACTGATTTAAACTGGAGAAATTTCCATAAAATTCTAAATTTTTAGTTCTGTTTATTTTGTTTAAATTAAATTGAGAGGAGATTGTTTAAAGGAAAGGATAGTTTTCAATTCTTGCTTGTTTTTATTAAGCGATCGATTTCTGATGATCTTTAATTAAAATGTTTGAGCAATTATTAAGTGGCGTTCATACAAATTTATGAGAGGAATAAATTGAAATGATTATTCATTTTATTGTTAAGACGTATTAAAATATAATTCTCTCTAATGAGAGTACACAAGGAATACATTGAAATGATTATTCATTTTATTGTTAAGACGTATTAAAATATAATTCTCTCTAACTTATGTTTTTTGAGATTTAAGAGCCATAGTGAAACTATTTTCAAATCAGCAGACATGTGATAGACATTAACATTTTTTTTTTGCTATTATCAGATCACATGGCATAAGAAAATTTATACTATTATTAATATGTATTTAAAAACTATGTTTTATATAAAAAAATATAAAATTAAAACCTTTTGGAATATGTGGTGTTATAAGAAGTTTATAAATCAAAATTAAATTGTTTTGCATATGAGACTAAATAAACCAATAAAAAAATATAAATTATTAAAATAAAACAACTTTATTTATTTATTGTTCTTAACTAAAACATCAATTGGTTTCGAAAACAAAATATACAAATAAAAAAAAACAGAGAAATATTAAAAATAATTATAGATTATATATTGAGTGGGTGGTATTTCAGAGAATGTGGGGTTTCGAAAATTCCATAATAAAAATAAGAAAAAAAGGAAAACACTGGCAATGCGAAATAAATCATATGATGAAACTTTATTGAAAAGAAGAATGAGAATAAAAACAAAATATAAATAATATTATTGCATATATATTGTATATATGTATATACGGATAATTTTTCTTCTTTAATTTTAAAACCAAATTTATTGAAAAACAACAAAAAAAAAATAATTATAGAAGCATCTGTTTTAAAAACAAAATAAAAAAAATTAAAAAAAAAAAATAAAATTAAAAAAAAAATAAATAAAAAACAAATATTTTTTAAAAAATATTATCTTGGAACATTTTTTAATTTTAAAAAATATTAAAAAAAACAAAAGAAACATGCTATATATTATATTTCAAATTAGTATATGACACACTGATGAAAATTAAAAATTATTTAAGAGAATATGTATAATTGTTTATAATGCACTCTTTCTTAAATACACTTTATAAGGGAATAGTAAATGTGGCAGAAAAACAAAAACTAATTTCATAATAAATGAAAATGAAATTTCATCTGATGCATAAAATTAGCGTGACAATGTTAAATTAGTTTTTAAAACAAAAATAGATTCCATAAGTAAGTTGAACACGTGCTTTTTAAACTAGAAAAGTCACGCGCCATAGTTCTTGCTTCTTTCGTTTTTTATTATAATTTGTTAGAAACTTATAAATTAATTGTAATTAATTGTTATAAACAAGTAAACTTATCAATTTTACTATTACAACAAAAAAAAGAAAATAAATGTATTCGTATAAATAAATAAAAAAAAATCAATTACATTTTCTTTTTGTTATATGTACCACATTTAAACTTTGTAAATATTGTACTTCAAGTGTCAAAATCATATCAAGACAAGTATTTAAATACATTCATTTAAAACTGATTATATTTATTGTTGTCTCAAATTACAAACAATAGTAAAGCTATTTATAATGGAAATTAATATTTAAACAAGATTATTATTTATAATCCATTGAACCGTAGATAATTAAATATAATCAAAATATAAACAAACAGTATAAGCTGGCTTAAATGGAATTTAAAAACGTAATCCCATAAGATTCGAAATTAAATAAATAAAGTTGAATTTTATCTCGACTTTAAATATCAGAAAAAAGAAAAACTTATCTCATGTTATCACATCACCAAGCATCCCAGTGTCGAATTCAACAGAAGACAAACAATTTGTCATAATAGTTGTTATGAATTTTAAACATTTTTAAGGAACTCATTTCTACGGTAAATAATTATTAAAGCAGCAATTATCTATGGGGTGTTTTTTTCTGCTGCATGAGAAATATCGATATACATTTCAAGATTAGGTCAGGTTAGATAAGATGGCAGACCCTCTTTGAAGGAAAGAGTCTCACTTAGGCCCTTTCTGTTACCACAATAAATCAATAATCATTCCGCGCATCAAACACTCCGAATCCAAAATAAATCATACTTTTACAGCTGTTTTTATATTAGAGAGCTAGTCAGCTTTTGAAAGAACAAAAACCACCGTCTTTTTATGACAAGAATAGGACACTGATAGAAGACGAAGTGAAAAGCAGTCTTCTCTTTCTCCTTCTCAGACCCACAGCACCTTCAGAAGTCATTTGACCGAGAACCAAGTCTTTCGGCATCTCAACCAAAAGGAGAATAGTCCTTTAGAATTGCTATTAAGCGGTCAAGAAAGGACAGCTAGTCAGCTAGTGAAAAAACAAAAACCACTATCTTTTTATGACAAGAATAGGACACCGATAGAAGACGAAGTGAAAAGCAGTCTTCTCTTTCTCTCCCTCGTACCCACAACACCTGCTGCAGAAGTCATTTGACAGAAAACCAAGTCTTTCGGCATGTCCTCCAAAATGAGAATGGTCCTTTAGAATTGCTATTAAGCGGTAGATAGCCATGCGCTTTAAGAATAGAAGCGAGTCAGTCTAGTAATATTGCACGTACCCTCTTTCTGTCAAAGAAATTGGGCCTTCCTGTAAAATGAGTGCAAAATATGCAACTTCACTGAGGCAATCAGAATGCCTCTGACCTGTAAAATGCCAGAGATTGCGAGTTCCATACCGGCTTTGGCCAACTCATCAGGAATGCAATTTCAAACGATAATCGTATGTATCGGAACCCATATAAGAGTTACCCTTGAATAATTTGAAATTGCCTTGTACAATCCACGATATTCATGGATATTGTTCGTGTACATTGCCAGCCAGACTGGGAAGAGGGGGTCGTTGAAAGAATTTTTTGTTTATATTTCTTTTTTTAAAGATTTTAGAGTTGAGTTTAGACTTGGAGTTCTCGTCTAGGACGACAACACACAACCCACTAGATTACAAGGAGTAAAGCCTGGTTTAAAGCTCTGTAAAAACCTGCGCTGAAGTTATTGTAGAAACTGAAAAGAACTGGGTGTGGTACTTAAGTAAGATTAGATCTGATAATGTAAATATTGATGTCACAGCGAAGAAGACACCAGAAAGTTAACTTCTTTGAACTCAGCTCTTGACATTACATTACATTGACATTAAACTCAGTGGAAGTAACTTTTAACATTTAATTTTTATCGAACTTAATCTTACCCAAATTTGAAGTAAATTTATTGCCTTTTAAAGGATGCTAAAGGATTTCTCCTGATATTCGTTTGAAATTTTTGCTAAAACACATTTCTTTTCATTGATTAAAATAAAATTACGACTAAAAATTATAATTAAGGAAACATGCCACATGGCATGTGAGCAATTACCATAAAATTTTAGTGCATTTGACACCACTATATTATTTTATGTGGGTGATTTGTGTCCAGAGACAAGCCACCACAATTCCAGCAATTGATTACATTGCAGAAACCGTTAGAATTGGTGTGGTAAAATTGGAGCTCACGAATGGGCCACCTGAGACACAGACCGCGGACAATATTTGCATGAAGTAATCTTCGTAAATTGCCGTTCGCAGTCGACTTTAAACAGTAGGTCCCTCCACTCATGTATAAAATTAACACACACAACGTAGGTCGTAATCCTGACCTGGGTTGTAATGACCAATTATGTTTGTATGTATGCAATCTTTAAAAAGCAAATATTACACTCACTTTTGTTTATTTTATGTGTTTTTTTTTTGATTTTCTAATACTTTTGGAGATTTGCGATATAACTTTTCAAATCAAGACCTATGTATTGTTATAAGATGCCGAAAAATATTATTAATTATGCTATATGTTTGGGCTCAACTCTACATTTTTTCATACAATCCTTTTGGCCATTAATTAATTTTTTTTTATAACAAAGAAGTGTGAGAATTCACACAAAAAATAATAATTTTAAACAAAATGAACTTATTTTCGTAATTAGAGGCCTTCTAATGAGATTAAAATTTATTGCAAATACAAATTATGTTAAAATTATTAAGAACAAAGCAACCTTAATCTAAAACTCGGTGCAGGGCAATAGGCCCACAATCCTTACATCCTAGAACACGTTAAGATTTTTTTTATATTTTTATATTAAAAAATATAGGTTTATTTTTGACCGATTTAAAAAGATCTAAATTGATCTGCAAATGGAGGCTTATAAAGCGAGGTAGCGTAGTTATCTGGATAATATATTTATTTTTAATAATCCAATAGTTTCATTTACTATTATATCTATCTTGGTATTATAGGCCTATATAAGCCTTTAAAATATTTAAAAACATGGTGTTAAATTTTTAATGCCGGAAAATTATACATTTTTATTATATATTTAAACAAACTCAAATCTTTCTGTAGTAAAATATTAACAAATACGTAGTTTTTGTTTAGTATTAATTTATTTTAACTCACTTAACACTGGCTTGCAATTTTATTTAATTGTAATAATTTCTTTTATATTTTATATCCAAAGGAAATTATGTAATTAAAGCACAGTAGTATGTTGTATGTCACTGTAATTTTTCATATAAAATTTTTTTTGATAACTTTTTAACACTCAAATAATTTGCTTTTTTATTATTGTACTCAGAAAAAAAAATTAAAATTTTTTTGTAAAAAAAAAACGAATAAATTTCCAACACTTTAGAAAATATTTTCTTAAAATCTTTATAAAAAGTTTTGTTTTCTTAATACGAAAACAAAAAATTACAATCTTGTTTATACCGGTGTCTAAATATGCACTGATTTGTTTTGAATTTTGATGGCATTTAATGCAAAAAAATCAAAAGAAAAAAAGATCACACAAGAGTGAATTAAATGGCATTTTCGTATGTAAATATTCGCCAATTATATTGGTGATAAGATAGACGACAGTGAAGTGAGAGTGAAAGAGAGACAGGCATCAGGCCAAAAAGAGGCAGGCAGGCAAGTCGCGTGAAAAACGACGAAAATTTTTTTAAACAAAAACAACAACAACAAGATGCAATGAAGAAAATTAACATTTAGTCAGTGTGATATGCAGTGTACTCGTAGTGTAAAAACAATTGTACATACAAAGATACAAAGATTTGTAATAATGAGAAGCTGGCTGCCTGACTGCCTGATGGATGCGATTAAGTGCATTCATATGAGTGGTGTTGGTATTAGTAGCAGATTATTTGACGCCATAAAACCGCGATTTGTTTGTATGGAAAGAAAATGAAAAGTTATTTTAGGTAAAACACAAAACACTCTCCTGCCGACATTGCCTGTGGCCGGTCTGTTGTATTTTTAAGCCTGAGTTCATTGTAATAAATAAACCACTTATGGCGCTCATAGTAATTTAAATATTAATTGTAAATAATTATCTTGTAAATACACATTTTAGGTATTTAGAATAGGGTACTGCATTTAGAGTGTGTTTTTTTTCAAATCAAATTACTTAGGTTTGCCAAATAAAGCTTTTTCTTTGAATCGCACTTCCTTTTAAACAATAAAAACCATATAACAGGTAAACAATTTTGAAACATTGAGACATCTGGAATATAAAATGGAAAAACCACACTTTACAATGCGTATAAAGAAAGCAAAGGATGCAGGCTGCTGTAATAGGTTTTTTTTCAAGTGAATAGCATTCTTTATGAATGATATTTCTGTATTATTTCCTGTATCAATCATATGCAAATTAAGCCTCTGTTCCTGAGAAAAAAGATATCAGGGCCAATGAAAAGATAGGCATTTGAAAATTACTCAAAAGTGTTTGTGAAATTAAGACGTTTTTCACATAAATTTTCAATTTAGTTTACAAAAACAACAGAACAAATTTATTTAAATTTTTGGCCTGTTTTTATAAAAAGAACGATTGCAGACGATTGCATGTATACCACTAAACACAGGTACTACTTGAGTTCAACAAGAGAACGGTTCGCAATCTAACATCAATTTTAACGGGTCACTGCGCTTTTGGGAATTTCGTTGACAATCACGGTCTGCCCCACCAGAATTACGGTAGAAGCTGTTATGATGTGGAAAAAAAGGAATCGGTATTACATCTTTTATGAGAGTGCTCTGCACTTCAAAACACACGTTATAGGTTTCTGGGTAACAGAACGTTTAAAGATCTGGACATGGTGGCGGACATACCACTAAGGGAACTGGCCGGTTTCATCCAGAGATCGGGGTGGTTCAAACGGATCATGACAAGGGGGCTTAACTCACACTGGGTAGCTCAATGAGCCATATGGACTACCAAGTGAACTTGCCTGTAAACGGCAAGCTACCCGCCAACCTAATCTAACCTAGGCACGTGTTAAAAACGGGCTGCTTTCCAAAATGTTAGTTGTTTTGTGTTTGAACAAAGTATCGTGTTTCATAATGCCGCTGTACAAATTATATAAATGTATTCTATTTCAAAACGTCGTCAATGTATATTTTTAATGAAGTCAAAAAGCAATCAGGCATCGGATTTATAGTTGGTGCATTGTTTGGTTACTTTGCATATCTACATAGTTTATATAGCATAGTAGAACTGTATACAAACTTTGTATTGAAGGCAGCCCTGCTCTCCACCGAGATACTTTCTGTATCTTTCAATTTCTTGCAATCTATTTGCTAAGATTAAATACACTGCACTGCATAAAGCAGGATAATGTCCTTAGTCTTGAATCAATACGAGAACAATACAAAATTATAAAAAATTGAAATTTTGTCTGTATTGTATAGTTTTTGATGATTTTTTAACTACCAGACATCTATCATTTATCCTACAGCTAGATTAACACAAGCTTATTGAACATAAGACTGTCATTTCGTTTTTTTTTAGATCTCCGTCTGTAGAACGAAAAAACTTCAGAGACAAATTTTAGACAATGACACAGGAATTATTAGGCCACACATTGTAACCGAAGCTTGTAAAGCGTATACACATACGTACGTATGTACATATGTATGCTTAGTAGAATTTATAAAAATATATGCAAAAAAGAATTCCCAAAACCAGTAACTTTAATTAATTGAGTAAAATAGAAACAACAATATATAGATCATTTCATACATACATACATATATAATTGGCCATTACAACCCTTCAGTCAGGATTACGGCCTAGCTTCTCACAGCACTCATGTTGTGTGTGTTAATTTTATAAATGAGTGATGGGACCTACAGTTAATGGTCGACTCCAAATGACAGATATTTTGAGAAACTTTTCATGGCAATTTTATTTACTCTCAGAGTTTTTGCCAGAAATCTACTGAGAGGAAGCCGCCGAAGAAATACTTTTTGTATTTTATTTTGATGTCTGGCCTGGAGCCCGAACCCTGGCTTTACGTCTAATAAGCCAACACACTACCTACTAGACTACGGCGACTGTAGATCATTTCAATAGAATCAATTGCTTAAACAACTAACAGAATCCGCTTATTTGTTTACTCTGTACATGAAAAATTTCCTTCAACTTCTTGTTACTTTGTTTCGTCATTTGAATTCAGCAACAAATTAAACAAAAACAAAACAAAAAAGGAACGACAAATTCTTTTTTAAGACAGAAACAAAAACAAACAAAATTGTTTAAATACAAATAAATAAATACATATGTATGTACATGTACATATGTATGGTATTTAAAATATATTGATTTTAATGTATTGAGTATGTACCCAATACGAGTATAGTTGCAGCTGTTGTGTATTTGGGGGTATTATTTTTGGCAAATGATAAGACCAATTGAACTTATCACACGTTTTGAGATGATTTATTTACTTTTGATGGGCCTTAAACATTCATGGGTGGCTTAATGGCATCCAAAAACAAAACAAAACAAAAAAAAGAATTTTTATTTTTCATTAAAAATCAATGAATTTTTTATTAAAACACGTACTCTTATAAAATTTTGAATCAGTAATGAAAAAAAAACTCAATGTCCAAAACATTACTGTGCCATATGTTATCATGACCTGTGACTTTAATTTAAAGAAAAATATGGCTTGTATTTTATTGGAAGCTAATTGTTTATTGCTTTTATAAATTGTTCAAATGACGGATTCTGATATCTATTATCCAAAATTAAACCGATTTGAAGTAATTAAAAAAAAAATTAAAATTTATCAAAAAAAAAAATCATGTTGTGGTGTTGGTTATCGTCAGAAACTGATAAAGCTTGGTTAGGAAGGATTGTGATGCATTCCCGGTACAGCTCGAACCTTGTATCTTAAGGTTATCATTCGTTTATGATGTAAATTTAAATTCCATCGAGGTGTGTGAAACACAATTGTGTTAGAAAACTTAAAATATTCTATACTGATGGAAATACTGGCTTTGTAACAAAAATCACAGAATATTATCGATCAAAGCAACATATATTCGCTTTAATAAAGCTTGTTGCAAACATGTGAAAGTAGTATTTTATTCTTTATCAAACGTTTAATCAAATTTTTGAACACCCAATAGTGATTTGATCCTTTTATTAGGCTCCGTAAATTAAAAGAGTTTTCTATTCGTCATAGGTTAGGTTAGGTTAACGGGTAGCTTGCCGTTCAAAGGCAAGTTCACTCGTTCGATAGGCTCATATAGCCCCTATGTTACCCAGTATAAGGTAAGAATTTTAAAAATTAAGAAGCTTTATTGTCTCCCCAAAACATTCAATTAGAACGGCACATCATACACTTGTGGACACACAATTAAGTCACCTATGCAAAATTTTTCATTTTTGTAAAAATTAAAAAATTTAAGAAAAGTGGAAACAAAAACAACTTATATTTGTTAATTTCATATGCTTAATAATTAATTAACAATAAAAACTTATATAGTTTTTCATTGTAAAAAATGTTTTGGTACTTAGTTGATATCAGACATAAAATTTAAGTGGACACATAATTAAGTCATCTAAAAAAAAAATATTGAAAATTTAATTTAATTGCTTTATTTTTCACCCAAACTATTTTGAACCTTTAATATTTTGTGGGAAACCCTTTTTGGCGTATTATTTCAGTACATCTTTGTGGCATTGAGTTGATTAAGTTGCGACACTGCTCAGGACTAATGTTATCCCATTCTGCCTGGAAAAGCTGCCAAAGTGCTTTTTGATGCTGGGTTTTTTGGCTGCAACCGCTCGTTTTACAATCCCCCAAAGATTTTCAACAGGGTTCAGATCGGGACATTAAGTTAGCCAATCAAGAACGCTAATTTTTTCCTCAGCAAACCAAGCTTTAACTACCCAAGATGTTTGCTTCGGATCGTTATCATGCTGAAATATCGACGCTAGTGGTAATTGGTCCTCATAATCTTTAGTCAAATTGTTCCGTAGGAACTATACCCTTTAACAGAAATAAAAAAACAACAGCTAGAGAAAGATATTTAAGAAATATCAACGTTCATAGATCCAATTCAAATGTGTAGACAAGACTCATGATTCCAGGTATTGCTTTTAACTTATGCAATGCATAGCAAGCGTCCTGATTCTAACTTAAACATATTAAGTCTGCTGGCAATGGAACACAAGTTTATTACGAACTAATATTCCAGAGCCCCAAAGAAAATTGAAAAGATATAAGATGTGATACATAGCCCAGAAGAGAAGTATAAATGTCGTGTGTCTCTCTAATATTCGAGCTTCATATAAGATTTAAAACATCTGGCAAGTGGACAGATGGCATTACACATGATACTGAAATTTATCCGAGAAGAACTTCTTACTACGAATGAAAATATCTTGTTTTTTCCTACATACATACATACATACATACATAATTGGCCATTACAACCCTTCAGTCAGGATTATGACCTAGTTTCTCACAACACTTATGTCGTGTGTGTTAATTTTATACATGAGTGGTAGGACCTACAGTTTAAAGTCGACTCCGAACGACAGATTTTTGAGAAACTTTTCATGGCAATTTTATTTACTCTCTGAGTTTTTGCCAGAAATCTGCTGAGAGGAAGTCGCCGAAGAAATACTTTTTGTATTTTGTTTTGATGTCTGGCCTGGGGCTCGAACCCTGGCTTTACGTCTAGTAGCCAACACACTACCTACTAGACTACGGTGACTGATTTTTCTTAATTTTATAAAATATCAAGAGTTAGGAAATAGTTATTCATGTAAAGTATATAATGACCACACGATTTCTGAAAGTTTTTAATCACAACATGTATGATAATAGATTATGCATGGATGTATAGTCCAATAATGCGGCCTTTTAAGAAAGGTTACCATTTTGTTACAGGTAAGATAGGCACATCGTGAGCATTAAATCGATAATCAAGGTGTTATTGTTGTTAATGTAGTACCTTTTAATATTTTCATTTTATCGTTATACAAACAAACTAAGGAAAAGGAGTTCCTGATAAAACGTGCAAGAAAAACTGAAATATTTTCCCAACAATCGATAACAATTAAAGTGTTTATTTCTTTTCCTTTTTTTTTTGTTGTTTTCGTTTATAAAAACGTAAACTTTGCAGATTATTTTCGGTAATTTTCCCTTTCTGTTATTGTTTTCTTTGTTTTTCATACGTTTTATTGTATTTTATTTTTGATTTTTATTTTTATTTTCTTCTTAAATTGTAATTAAATTGTATTTGTTTTTCGTTTTTTCTTTATTTTTGTTGTTATTGTATTAGAATTTTACATTTTGTTTTTATTTTGGATCTTAATAATATACTGTATGCAGAGAACAAGAGGACAAGAACAAGCAATAGAGAGTAAAATTTTTTCATGTCTGCATGACATTTATTTTGGCACCCAATGTCATACAAATATAAATCGTATACAGACACGCGCTCATTTTATTAGCTCCAATTCTATATATTTTGTTTTTGGTTTTGTTTTTTTTTTTTTTTGTTTTCACCCCCACAAATAATTCAAATGATGATAATGATGAAGAAATACAACAACGATAACAAAAAAGATGATACCAATAACACAACTTAAAAATGAAATGATGATAGAAAATAATTTATACGACCGAGTAGTAGTATATTCATAATGAAAATGAGCTTTGTTTACGTGTTTGTTGTTGTTGATTACACTGGAAGCAATTTAAATAAAGGAAAGATTTGAATTAATTCTCTCATTAAATATGAAATTGTTTATATTTCGTTGCTTATTGGAATGTTTCTTTCCCAGACTAATTGAATTCATTGGATTGACTATTTATTAAATTCCTTCCTTAATTGATCATCCCAACCCTTTAGTCAGGATTACAACCTTGATTCTCACACCACCCATAGTACGTAAGTCAATTTTATTCCTGGGTGGTGGTCCATACAGTTTAACACTTCCATTACGAACGAAAGATTTCAGAAACTTTTTATGAGAAAGAGAGTTTTTGCCTCTTAGAGAGGAAGACGCCGAAAGTAATATTTTTTTTCACAATTCCTTTTGTTCTAAGTGTCTGAGAAAAACCTACCTACTATAATACGGTGACTTCGATTGACCAGATAATCGTTGTAATTAATGTACGGATCTCAACGTTTAATATAAGTCTCCCAAAAAACTTTTGATTGAAAACTACCGCACATACTATAGAGTTCGCCAGTGAAATTATATGGTAAGCACACTCTATCAAAAGCACAGGGATTTGCACGTTTTAAAAATGCTAATTTTAATATCAAAGAGAAAAAGCATCCGAAATAGCCAAAAAGTTCTGAAGACCATAAATTGGAAATATTACTCAATTAAGATTCGTGTCAGACGCAAGAAGAAGAGCTTGCCCAATTATTAGGCATGACTCAAGCAACCGTTCCGTACCGTCCTAATCCTGACTGAAGGGTTGTATGGACCAATTTTGTATGTATGGCAAGCAACCTTTTCAAAGCGTTTAAAATAAGCAGAATTCATTAAAAAGCGCGGAAATTGGTAACTGAAGCCGAAAGACGTTGAAATACGATTTCGCATGTCAGAAATGGTATTCGATTACTTTAAAAGGAAATCATTTTTGCTTCGAATTATAGCAAGCATCGAAACTTGGAATCATTATGAAAAAACGAAGCAAAATAAATCACATGTGAAGCACGGATAATGTGCAAAATCTTCTGCAAAGCTTGGATTCATTACGACAACTCGAAGTGTAAGCGATCATATGTGAAGCACGGACAAAGTGTAAAATCTACGGCAAAGCAGATAGATCAGGAGGATGATGTCCATTATGAGCTGTTAAAAGCGTGCCAGACTATCAAGAAAGACATGTAGAGACAACAATTAATTCAAAGTGAGCATTGGACGAAAAACTCCCTGAATATGTAACTAGACACGAGACCGTAATATTCCAACACGACAACACTGGGCCACATATTGCGAATTCGGTCGAAAAATTACACTTCTTATAGAATTTGCAGTGTTTATTGTCGAACTTTTTTCTTTTTTTTTTTGCTATAATCATCATTTTCTTCTGTAAGATATAAATGAAAAGTTTACGACAGCCCTTAAATAAAATATCAAGAGTATAAACATAGATACATATATTAATGCTAATATTCAAGCTATTACGATCTACAAGAAACTCATCAATAATATAAAGAAAAGAGAAAACAAAACCTATTAATTTTATTATTAATATACAAGTATTTTAAAATAAATAATTTTAATAAATAATAATTAATATACAAGTATTTTAAAAAAAATTCAGACCGAATACATATACATATAATAGTTGTGTGAGGGCCAAGGTCAACTATGACAAGAATCGGTTTGTTCGCAGTCAAACACTATTTTTGTAAAATCTAAAATAAATAGCAGCGTTGGCAATGAAAATTGGTATCTGTAGAAAAGATAATTTTCGACCTTCCAGATATTGTAACAGAATAAGCAATTTACAATTGATATCTGGTGAGGACCTTGTCATTATATACTTAGGTCCATCGTGATAACATGATCTATTCTACTCGGGTATTAAACATTCCTTACAGGAAAGTGTTTTGAGTCCAAAATAAAGTTTGCTATTGCAGCAATTTGTATATTAGAGAACTCGATCAAGGGAGTCAGACAATGAGAAAAGGCACTGACACATGAGGTGAAAGTCAGTCTCTTACTCCTCCTCAGAACCACAGCTTTTGCAGAAGTCATTCGTCGGAATGCCAAAAATTTCGTCATCCCTACCAAAAGGGCAGTGGTATGGAAGCATGTGCGATTTAAAGACAAAAGTAAGTCGGTCCGCTACCTGTTCACACATAGCAGAGTCTAGCAACATTGCACGTACCCTCCTACCGGCAATCATATTGAGCCTCTTTCGGACAATATACAAATTAACTGAGAAAATCGCAATACCTGCACCATGTAACATGTCGGAGATTGCGATCTCCGTACCAGCTCTGGTCAGCTCGTCAGCAAAGGGCTAATAATTTTTTTATTCGCAAATGACAATCTTTTCGCTAAATAAATAACACTTCGACTGCAAGATGTTTAACAGCATCTTGACACATCAGCAATTTTAGAATAACTACTCGAATAACCCGATAGAATCTATTGATAATGAAATATTATGGTCTCTGGTGAAATTGTAACACACAATTCTCACACTTAGCACACTAGCTACTAGACTATGAGGGCACCCATTATTTGCGCATTTCATTTTTCAAAAATTCTTAATAAAATCTTTAATTAAAAATTTAATTTTTGGCGTATAATGAACATTCTCTTATGGGTTATACCCCACAATAGCCCAGACAAATGATAACAAACAAAAAAGTCGTCTAGAAAGCAATAACAATCTCTAGAAGCGAAATACACAAATAAGGTATGAATGTATGTATGAATACACAAAATATGAATGTATTTATGTTTATCGTATATTACAATTAATTTAAATTCGAAGACAATTGGTCTATTGAAAGCCGTACAACGAAATATGCAAACAAAAATATAAAATACAATGAAGAGGCTACAAATTACGATATACATATGTATGTATGTATGTACATTGTATTTTTTAAATGCTTCTTTAAGTGCCAAACATAAACATAAATTCATATGTATAATATTAATTAAATTCATATGAAATTATTTAATTTTCTGTTTTGTCTAACTATTGCTAGAATTGTCAAGAATTGCGAAGAAAATTTAATTGAATTGAATGTAGAACAGAACAGCAATATTTAGCTTTCATTTCTAAGGACTTAAGGTACAAGCTAGAAGTCCTTTTATATTGTAGATACAACATATTTATGTCCTTAAATCAATAACGAAAAAGTTGCGTAAAAAATTACGTCTTTTTGTTTATTTCATTTGCTGCGGAAAACTTTCATGTTCTTTTTCCATGATACTAAAGAAATTTTTTTATGATTTCTTTTGGTTATGAACAAATACACTCAGGAGAATTAAATAAAGTATCATCATAAAATTAACGTAATTATGACTATATGTTTACCAAAGTGCTTAAAATTATTTATGGTTACAATATGCATTCAAATATAAGACAGTGGGTTATATGAGTCTCATAAATACGAGCCTCATAAAATCATGAAGAATTTTATGATTTTGAACTATACAGACTGGTGTACTCCAAGATTGGTTCAGTGTAAGCTGAATCCGGTATTTTTAGAATCAATTATTTTAAAATTCATATCAAAACTAGTCGTCGTAGTCGCCAATTTTCAAAACACCAGGTCAGACATCTCCAACAAAACAAAATATGAACAAATATTTCTTCGGTGACTGCCAATCAGCAGATTTCTGCTAAAAACTCTGAAAGTAAACAAAATTGCCATGAAAAAGCGTCTCAAGAACTTGTCGTTCGGAGTCGACTTTAAACTGTAGGTCCCTAAAAGACATCCAGTCAATACTATCTGACAGTTGGCCGCCATTCAAGTACTCGGCTCCTATGATGTTAAACCGAAGCTGGTATGGGACTGTCTGAGGAAGCCAAACCAGCTAGGTAGGCAAAATAAAGGTTACCCGTTGCTGAGTCCCAGCTCATAAGGGAATTCTCGCCACAATTATGGCCAGAACTCTTCTGTGAAGTGGTCGATGAATTTTTCGAAAGGTACACGCCCTGAAAGGGAAGATAAATAAAGTCAAAGTCTATTCTTAAACTAAGTGGGTTCGAGGCAATCAAACCCTTTATTCGGAAATTACAATAAGAAAAGATCTGAGCTATGCAAAATACTCATTATGAATAAGTTGAAGTTGGTATCAACCGATCTTTAGGCAGGAAACTGTAGACTCAAAATGCCCTTATTCGAAATGGATATTATTTTGGAACACATTCTTGCAAACTGTAGGGCATCACATGAAGAAACATCTGGATGCACATAACTGTTAGGCAGGGAATTATCTTTGTTGACACCAAGCAGCGTTCAGAAATGTGTCAGGGCATAGGCTTGGAGAAGACAGTATGGGTATATGCTATGAAGTTTGAGGGGAGTTTTAAGCAGTTACTCTTCACGACATTAATTTTTTTTATTTCTCAATCACAAATTTAAATTATTCCTTTTTTTTGAGATTTCTGTATTTATTTTTATGCCGTGAAGACAGCAATATCTCGTTTCTTTAATAATAAAATGTGTTTTTCATTTGATAATTAAACATTCTATTTTTTATAGTTCTCTCCCTTTTTAGTATTTTTATTGTTAGGTTTGTTTTTAAATATGTTTACTTAGTTGTTATTATTATCAACATGTTTTGTTTTGATTCTTTTATTCGCCTGAACTGTGATTATCAATACATATAGTTTTCGCATCTTTTTATGAGTGCTGCTTAATCGGTAGAATGTTGGAATCAAAATAAAAGCATCAAAAATAATTGTAAACTTACTTTTGTATTATGGTATATTTACTGCTACTGAGGCCGCTCTCTTTCTCTCACTCACTTTCTTTCTTATTTGGCTCACTGATGATAATAGGGCAACTAGGATTGTGTTGATGACCAAGTAGGAGAAGAAAATGTGCTCTTTATCTCCTTTTTCTCTATCTAGTTGTAATATATGCTCTCTCTCTCTCCTCCAATGATGATGTTTTAATAAATTTACTCTTGTTTTGTTTCACTTGTTCTCTGTGTGTTTACGTGAGTTTATTTATCACTGATAAAAAAAAATGAAAATATTTGAAAAAAATGTGTTTGTTTTGTTTTTATTTTTCGGTTTTTATGTTTGTTTTCTTTTTAGGCGATATTATTGTTGTTTTTCGGTTATTATTAAAACACGCGTGTAATCAAAAATAACAAATATGTACAACGAAAAGAAAGAAAAAAAAAAACGAAATACATAAGAAAAGTAAAATTTTTTATTTAAAAAGAGTGGGCGAGAAAAATTAATTTCTGTTGTTAAGAGAGTAAGTGTTTGTGTTTGAGATACAGTGTGTGTGTGTATGTGTGTGTGTGTGTTTGTTTGTCTGTGTTTGGTGTTATTCAACTTTGTCCTTTTTTGGAAGGGACTTCTAGAAGCTGATATTGCGTGTGTTTTGTTTTGATTTTTTCTTAATTTGCTTTTTAAATTATTTTCCTTTTTCTTTTTTTATAAGATTATATAAGATTAGATAATATTCTTATTTTTTTCTTGTTTATTTTATTTTAATTTATAAATTTCCGTTACTTTTTAAAATTGCAATTTTCTGTTCGTTGGGTATGGTTACACTTAAATTTTTTAATTTATTTTTCTTTTAAAGGATTTCTTTCGACTATTTTTTACTTTCTTTTTGATATATATTTTAGCGGTTTTTTTATTTGTTTTATTAATCAATTATTATTATTTTTCTTTTTTGTAATAATTTTATTTATTTATTTTTGTAATATTGTCATCTACCGTTTGGCTGTAGTCTTGTCGTAGCCGCCCGCCGTTCAAATGTTGTTGAATTCCGTATAGCCAAGTCAAACTGTTGTGTCTCTGCGTTTATTTTTCGGCTCTGTTCTGTTTGCTGTGCGCACAACAGTGTCATTCAAGGGCATTGCAAGGTCATAGAGCTCTGCCATCTACACAGCTTTTACGGTGTGCGGTTTGTTTCGTATTTTGGTCGTCAGTCATTTACTGCCCGTCTTATTGAAAACATTTATGCAGCAATTGTTTTGCCGCTATTAATGCCGTCCCTAGTAGTATATTAAAATAAAAAGAAAAAATATATTCTTTTTAAACCCATCCACCGTGCAAATCTCTATTAACCCTATACTCATCCTCCCAATTGTTGCTGTTGTTGCCACATTCTCATTCATTCATTCATGCATTGACACTTTTATTATGTTTTACTCACAATATGTATTATTCGTAGTAGCACTGTCGGCATCGTTCGCAGCTCTCTATTGCAAAAACAATAGAGTAAGGTAAGCAACGTTCTCCAGTTGTTTTATACAGCTGATATGTGTGGAGAGTTTTATCATAAAATAACAATGCCCTACACTAAACCATATGGTTAATGAAGCGTAAACCCTGTGTAACACAGGAATTTTGGTGTTAGTGAACTCGAATCTATTCCTCTACATTATAAACCCCATCAAATATTCAAATACAAAAATCTAAATGAATCATTTAAAACAGTCTGAACCACATTTTAAAATTTCACAGCTCTTTCTCTTTGTTTCTCTCCTACCACAGGATAAGAGAAATTGAGCGATCCAGAGGTGGAATTAGCTTAATGTTTATGTAACGTAACGGATGTGTATTCGCCTTTAAGCGTAAAAGCAATGAGAACGATTACCGAACCGTAATTGTTTTCATATGCTAAAAATGAACATATGCTAGCCGTTACGTTACGTGAACGTTTGGCTACTTTTATCTAACGTTAGGTGACGTTAAAAGATCAGTTTATAAATAAAAAAAAAAACTCTGACACGCTCGGAAAAATGTGTATGAAAGTAAATACAATTTTTAAAATCAAAGACGATAACTCACACTTTTAGCAGAGTAAAATAAAACTTGAACAGAACAAAATTTTTGTTAACAGACTTCTGTTAACTGCTTAACGGTATCAATCTGAAAAATCCCATAGATTTAGAAGCTAATAATAGGATAACCATATGCTAGGTTCGAGAGTGCCGTTCCAAATCAAAACGAAAGTTTCATGTAACTGAAATTTACTGAGAAAATTAGAGAACGAATGAAAATAGTAAAAACTTACTTCAAAGTGATGATTCAAACGCAAATCTTTTGGAATTTTAAGAGACTGGAAACATTATAGATGTAGTTAGGCACTGTACATCCATCATATACCTACGTACTACCGAAAATATTACTTCTGTTAAAGAAAGTGTTGAGGATAATTCGCATTTGTTGTTTCTACAACGTAATCAGCACTTGGACCTATCCTACACTTCATTCTGGCTTAATTATCATTTAAAGTTCAATTTATGCAACAATTAAGACCGGGTGACCTTTCAAAAGGCCGTAGATGGACTGATTGCGAGCTAAAACAACAGGCTTTAAATGCTGATTTTCTATAGTGTTGTGATTAAGTGAATGGTGTGAATGATGTTGACTTGAAACAACGCCCCTTATGAATATGTATAGGATCCAGTGGTGAATCCTACTCTTTTCCAGGAAGTGGTGCTGTCTCTATTGATTTTGTCCTCTCTGTGGGGTCAGATGACTTCTGAATGCATTATTTGGAAGGGGAGAGAGACCTCTAACTTTTCTAAGAAGCTAAATACCATGATGAAAAATTTGTTTGTTCTGTGCTGTAGTCGAACCTGAAATGCTTAGGTTTATAGTCAAAGGATTACTTCACACTTGTTTGCCTTATTAAAATGCAGTGGTTCCTCGATGAAACCTGTAACCCTGTTGTATTTTGAACTGTTTGAAAATTTAATACGGGAATAAGGAAACTCTAAGTCGTTATTACTTTATGCGGCGCATTAATTCGTTTACACACACATACACACACACTATTTTCTCTTTGACTTTCTCAATATTGAAGATTTTAAGAGCTTCTTTAATAACCTCTGGATAGGGTAATTGAAGGTCGTCTTCTTCTCATCTTTGCACTATGTGGAGATAAGTGCGAACAGAAGATGTAAAATTTTTAATATCTTTAAATAATTGCTCTTTTGTTGTTATTTATTTATTTACTTTCGTTTTGTAAATCACTTTCACTTTAAGTTTTATTGGACACATAATATTCCTTTTTTTCTTTTCATTTTAATGATCATTTATTTGATTATTAATTAAATATTTATTTTTATAGAACAATTTGTTTTTTCTTTTTGCCTGCATCTGGCTTTGGTTTGTTCTCATTTTCATTTGTGTGCGAGTGTCCATGTGTTTGTTGTATTAATTTCAATTTTTCTCGAATGCATTGTCTTGTTATCAATTGCATTTATTTTCTATATATTTATGAACTTATTTGCTTTTATTTTGTTAGTTTTAATTTGTTTAATTTATTGCTGTTTTTTGTTATTTTTAAATTATAATTTTTGGTAATAAAATAAATTCGTTTTGCTTCGTCCATTTTTTTTCTTCTTACCGTAAAAACAACAACTAATCACTATGCAGGCGGCATTTATATACATATGTGTTGAGCTGTGGGGTTTTTGTCTAATGCAACGGCTTTAAAATTAAATAATTTGTTTTTATCTCTCAACGAAAAGTTTATTATCTTTATTATGACCGACCCACCGTAAGACCCCCAATCCTGGCATTTTTTCTTTTTGTAATTTATTTTTATTTTCAATATCACAGAACTGGTTGCATACCATTGCCTTTTTTTATTTATTAATTTTGCACTTAGCTTTTTTGCATTCTCTTTTGATTATCTTTAATGCTCTCTCTCTTTGTTTCTATTTAAATTTTAGCGCTCTTAACATTAGTACATCATCAGTGTTGCCACTGCACAACTAAAAAAAAGGTGCTAAAACTGTGCAAAAATTTTCAGGAAAATATTGTTACTTCCATAAAGATTACTAAATTTTCATTAAATTATTTAAAATGACATATAAAAATAGGAAAAGTTTAGGAAATCTTATAATTCAGTTAATTAATTTTCAACCTTCCCTAAACAAAAATAAAACAG
Organism: Sarcophaga variegata; assembly: GCA_932273835.1. Taxonomy (NCBI): domain Eukaryota; kingdom Metazoa; phylum Arthropoda; class Insecta; order Diptera; family Sarcophagidae; genus Sarcophaga; species Sarcophaga variegata. The sequence continues at coordinate 14,044,545 of OW026362.1, read as the reverse complement.
CACCATACCCTTTTTTACTTATTATACCTACGCACCTGCTTATTTTGCTGTTTTTAGAATATACTCTTTATTTCTCTTTCTTTTTTCTCTCTGTACCGGCTTTTGCAAATGTTTATTTTGTTTTGTAGTGGTGAAGTATGTTTAAGCTGGATTCACCCATTGTTTCGGAACAAAATGTTTGTTCCGAAACAATTTTTTTTATATGTAGTTTGACGTTTCTCTTTTTGAGAGAGAGAGCGAAAGAGAGTAAGATTGCTTCGGAACAATTTTAGCTCGAATTGGTTTAATTTTAATTTTTGTTCTGAAACAATCGTACTGTGCTGCCAGATATTTTAATTTTTAAAGTAAAGTTGAACTGAGCTGCCACATCATATTGGATGTATATTTGTATGTATGTATTGTATAATAAAATACAGAGCGGTTGGTTAATCCTGTTGGTTTATATTGTTTGTTTAATTATAAAAAAACAAATAACTGTTGAATATTACTAAAAAAACTAAATAATTAAGCCAAGAAAATAAACGAATTGCAGTCATCTGCTACTGTGCTGCCTAATTGTAAAACTAACAAGCATCGTTTACAAAAATATTTCATATGGTAGCCCTGTTTTTACAGAACAATTGTTCGAAGTGGGTGAATCGTTTCGGAACATACTCTCAAAAAACTGAATTTGTTCCGGAACAAGAATTTTGTTCCGAAACAATGGGTGAATCCAGCTTTAGTGACATATTTAGTAGTTTTGTTGTTCGCCCAGTGTTGCCATATCAGGGGATTTTATCGAAATGGGGATTTATTTTTTAAAATACTGATAAAAAGTTATTTTTGAAGATTGAGATATTTTTGGAGATTTTTTAAATTTTTTCTTATGGCGCCGCTAATGAAGGTGAAAATTACTTATTCTAGACACGCACCGACCAATTCAATAATGTGATCTATGGTAATATCGCACCTTTTTCGAATAACGGCACTTTGATAAATTTCAATTTTATTCACCACTCCAAACAAATTCACCAAACTTTCCAAAAACTCACCATACGCCCATAAAATCCTTCCAAACAACAATAGGGGCTTAATTTGCATATATATAAATCGGATACGAAAAAAGAATGTGCGAATTATTTTTTCTGAACGAACGATTCAATTCCTAAAAAAAATTACTAAAGTACGATAAAATATGCAAATGTTTTCTGAAGTCATAGTGTTTTCTCTTTTTCAAAATTAAATTATGTTTGTATATAATAATTATTAAATTACTTATATTAACCAAAACCAGAAAATTACACATTGAACAAAAAATAATAATTGAACAATATAGAAATAACGAAGAACGGCATCACTGGCTAAAACAGGTGATTAGTAAAATGAACTCTGATTAATAAAATAAACTTGTAGAGAAAAGTTTTACATTTTTATAGTTTCGTATGTAAAAAATCTAAAAATCGGTTTTTTCCCTTGAATTATTACTGCGTATAAACATTTATACAGCAATATAAACCGTCGTTTAATTTTCTCTTTATTTAATGTGAACAACGTGATGAATTATTGATTATCAAGCATCGAGCCAGTTTACAACATATCCGTTAAGAAGGTTGGAGACGCAGAAATTTGCAAACTTTTGCCTCATTGAATTCACTAAAAACGCAACAAAGGCGGAAAAGGTAAAATTTATTGATATTTTAATAAAGTTTATATTCAATAAAGTTTAAGTGCTCAATTTAAAATACGGGTGGTGGCAAAGAAAAAAAAACAAAAGTTTGTTTGGCTAGAAAAGTGTAAAAACAACCAAAACAGCTGTTTTGGCGTATGATTTTTGCGCTTTTTGTTTATAAACAAACCCTTGAGAAAAAACTTGATTAGTAATTATGCCTCGTTTTAACACTATTATAACCAAAACTAGAAAGAAAGTAAATTGGAGAACTACGTGATGTTAAATAAAATAAAAGCAAGTACAGTGAATTAATTTACAGTAACTCGCAGTAAATATAGTTTAACAATCACGTTTGAAAGAAAAATTAAAAAGAAATATATGTATGTGCTACAAGGCAACCACAAAGTAACATATGTACATACTTACAACGTAATGTTATTTATATAAATGTGATACACATGAACATGGTATGGTCAGGCAGTGCCACCTCTTGGTAAAGAATGGAACCCAATGTATAAGGTCGACTCATCACCTCAAACAACACAAATCGTACGTGAAATATGAAGACGAATGAAATTGAAACAGCAAAGAAATAATTTAAAACCTCCACTTATTTTATAGGGATTTCAAAGGGACTAAATCCATCGTCGAATGGCACCGGTGGGTCCTGTGGAGGCCATCTGGTTTGCGAAATCACTCTTAAGAGCTGCCATTCAACCTCAATTTGTGTGCATTTAAGTGGAACGCCAATAATTTGTAGTCCAAATCCGGTCAGACGTCAGCCTCTGTGTGTACCTTGATTACTTCCATTACCTGCATGCATATATCTCAAGTAAAACCCAATAATTTGGAGATGACCTGTATTTCTTTATAAGGACAAATGTCATTTGTTTTTATTCCTGAAAACTTCTTGACTCCGTAATATTTAGCCTATAAGTAGCAGATACTTTGGTTTGAAAAAACACAGTCATTATAAGGTGCAATAGTGTTGGGACCATAGGATCTATTGCCCTTAATCTACATAAGGTATCCACATTGTCCTGATAAATTTCAGTATGCTGTTCGGCGTCAACAAGGACACACTGCCTGTCATGTGATCTACACCCAGGTGTATGCTTTCTGATAATTCATTCTCATCATTACAGAATCTACAAGTTCAACGCGATTTCCATTCCGCATAAGTGTTGTTTGGATCTCCAATGTCTTGTAAATAGGTCGTTTGCAGACCTTAGATTATTCCTGGATAGTCTAATGCATAAATCAAATGGCCTCCTATTGTAATTGACAAAAGTTTATATTGCCTCCAATCCATTGATTGGTCCTCCTATTGTAATTATCTAACAGAAGTTTAGATTGCCTCCAACCCATTGGTTCGTTTGAGAAGAGTTTCTGCCTCTTCCTCTGCGTTCTCTTTAAAACATCTCTCTCCATACAACAGAAAAGTTTTGCCTGTGAGATCTTAGATGTTAATCTAACCTTTGATAGACGACCGGCCTTTTTTTGTGTGAGGTGTACTTGACCGATAGCTGTTTCTGAATCTAGGCAATGCATCTATTGGAATTTACCTTATTGGAAATAGAGTATCATACTGAATAATTAGCCTGTCAGTCCAATAGGTAGCCAGCCTAAATTGCTTGAAATGCTGTCTTATAGGTGTTAAAATTTAAAGTCTTCCAAAGAGATGGCAATCATACAGCCGCTTCTTTAAAAGGTAATTATGGCTTTCATGTTTCTACGGGCTTAAAAATTTTAATTTTAAGACTAAAGACCCCTTAGAACTATAAATTACGATTTTTTTCGAATTGTTATTGATGGATTGCGATCCAGCCACATTTTCTCTTACAATTGCTTATACCTTATCAATTCCTTTGTGACAATGATAAACCCCTAATTTATTTTATATTCCTTCGTATCGTAAGAACGTTTTCAATTAGTTTGATCTTTAAAGCCATTGTATTTCTTTTTTTTTTGTAATTTTTAGATGGAAATACATGATGTTGTTTATGGAAAATTTTTAATACCCGACGATGTCGCTCAAATCATTGCAACAAAACAATTTCAGCGTTTGAAATCAATAAGACAATTGGGTTTTTTATATCTCGATAACAATCTAGATAAAGAACATCATCGTTATGCTCATTGTTTGGGGTAAATCAATATTAATTGAATTTAAAAAAGAATTATTTTATAATAAATTTCTTTTGTTAAAGAACTTACAATGCGGCCAGTTTAATGTTAGATGCGCTGGAGAAGAATATTCCATGCTTTTCACAAAATAATAATGAATTCGATTTGCAAAATCATAATATAGAAGAACAACAATATAAAATACCTCTGGTATATCGTAAAGCTGTGCAGGTAACTCTTTTTTATTATCATTTTTAAAATGGCTTTCAATATAATTTAACTGTTTGTTATTTATAAATTACAGCTCGCTGCACTTTTACATGATGTGGCCCATGGTCCATTTTCCCATTCCTGGGAGTATGTGGTTGAGGATTATTGCCACGAAAAGTTAGCATTTCCTTGTATAGATGAAATTTTCAAACACATAGACACTAAACTCTTTCCAGAATTACGTTGCAATAATAATTATGGTATTGAACTAATCAAAGCTTTAATTGATGGTGATATTAATAATTTTAAACATGAACTGCCCAAGAATTTTCATTTTATATTTGAGGTAAGTTAAGAGTACATATTATTTTTTCTTTGTAATATTATTCTATAATATTATTCTCTATTTTACTAATTACAGATTGTAAGCAATGGCTATACAAAAATTGATGTTGATAAATGGGATTATTTAAGACGTGACTTTTATTATCTACAACATATAACTCAACCGAATATGGATTTCAATGATGTTTTCCTAAAGGCAAAAATTTCACCATGTGGCTCCCATATCGAATATCGCTATGAGGATTATAATAAAATTTATAATCTCTTTCTGGCACGTTATGATTTTCATGAATATTGTTACTCTTTACCCGAAAATTATTTGACGAATCATATACTCAATATGGCTGTTCAGGAAATCAAACCCAAAATTAACAATATTTTAGTAACCCACTTGGATTCCCATAATATGTCAGAATTTTTACAATTAACTGATGACCATGTGGTGGAATTAGTAAAAGATAGTAAATTAAGTAAATTTCTAAGTAAGAATGCGAAATATCATCAGCTCGAAATTGACAAATTAGAAGAGGTAAAATATTAAATATTTTTAAGTATTGTAATTTCTTATGCATCTAATATATATGTATATTTGTATAATTTCATTTCAGAATATTGCAGAAAATAATAATGCCATAGTCAAGGTAAGTTGTTAAATTTTTTTTAAATTTATTTTAAATTTTATAGAAATTTATTTTTATTTTAAAGATTGCAGTGCTGCCAATTAACATAAAAAGTGTTCTAAATTATATGCCTGCTGATGAAAAATTACATTTTTATGGCGATTCAAAGTAAGTGAAAGTATTTATTATTTCATTATAATTTTTATTTCATACATACCATACATAATTGGTCATTACAACCCTTCAGTCAGGATTACGACAAAGTTTCTCAAACCACTTATGTTGTGTGTGTTAATTTTATTCATAAGTAGCATGATCTATAGTTTAAAGTCGATTCCGAACAACGGATTTTTAAGCAACTTTCTATGGAAATTTTATTTACTCTGAGAGTTTTTGCCAGAAATCTGCTGAGACTAAGTCGTCGAAGAAATACTTTTTGTATTTTGTTTTGATGTCTGGCCTAGGGCTCGAACCCTGGCTTTACGTCTAATAACCCAACACACTACCTACTAGACTACGGCGACTTCCATAAGAGAAACTTTTTCATGGCAATTTTATTTACTCTGAGAGTTTTTGCCAGAAATCTGCTGAGACTAAGTCGTCGAAGAAATACTTTTTGTATTTTGTTTTGATGTCTGGCCTAGGGCTCGAACCCTGGCTTTACGTCTAATAACCCAACACACTACCTACTAGACTACGGCGACTTCCATAAGAGAAACTTTTTCATGGCAATTTTATTTACTCTGAGAGTTTTTGCCAGAAATCTGCTGAGACTAAGTCGTCGAAGAAATACTTTTTGTATTTTGTTTTGATGTCTGGCCTAGGGCTCGAACCCTGGCTTTACGTCTAATAACCCAACACACTACCTACTAGACTACGGCGACTTCCATAAGAGAAACTTTTTCATGGCAATTTTATTTACTCTCAGAGTTTTTGCCAGAAATCTGCTGAGAGAAAGAAATACTTTTTGTATTTTGTTTTGATGTCTGGCCTGGAGCTCGAACCCTGGCTTTGCATCTAATAAGTCAACACACTACCTACTAGACTACGGCGACTTAGAATAATTTTTGTTATGCAATTCAAATAGTTGCGAGTATTATGTTAGGTTAGGTTAGGAAGGGTGGCGTACCAGTTGTGACAGAAGTGAAAGTAACGCCAAATAATAAAAATAATTTTTAAATAAATATTCAGAATTGTGCTAATAGAAGAAAATAATTTTAGTGAGGTTAGGTTAGGTTAGAGGACGTGTACTGGTCGTAGGAACAAGTATAATACTCGGAGGTCAAAATGACTCATTTTAATATGTCCTAAAGAAAGAGAGAGGATAACAAAGGAGATAGGGAAAAGGAGAAGAAGCAGGAAAGGGAGGATAAGGAGATGGCGGAAAAACACAGACCACAAACGCACAAGAGAGTGCGACTGCATCATTGATGCCCTAGCTCTTCTCAACCAGCTCAACCTATTAATGAATCTAAGGAGAGCCTTAATGTCGGCACTCGACAAAGAGTCCAAACCTTTGAAGAAGCCCCTGCCCGAGGTCCTCAACCTACTGTACAGTTGTAGAGGATGCGTTCGAAGTTTCCAGCTCCTCCTCGTTGCAGATCTAGATACTCATCAGCGATCTAAGTTAATTCGATAACTTGATTGTTTTTTTTTAGCTAAGCGAGAAGATTAGGTTTCTCGAATAGACTGTTGTTAAATTGCCATTTCTGTAGAATACAAATACTAATCGTCTTATATAGTATTAGGCCAAAATTCCAAGTGCTAATAGACACTGAAGGGACTGCAAGTTGTAACGAACAGTTCAAATTACCAAATTACCGTTTTCGAAATCTATATTTTGTCTGTACTTATCTAGACATGCGGGATTTGTTTTTTACGGAAGGAGTTTATCACTGTCACCGAGAAATTGTTTGTATGTACAGCAAGCTATACATAGCAGATGTCGGAGAAAATGTTGCTGTACGGTGGTCATACATTTGGAGAGCTCAAAATATGTTTTCATATCAATAAAAATATAGAGATCTTCTGATTAACTCTATGCCCAGTGCAACGGCAACTTGTAAGCTAAGTCCATTGTAAAATATTATATGTTGCTACCCGTGCCTGTTCTTGAACAATTTTTTTGAAAGAGCCGCCCCTTAATGGCAATGATTAGTAATCAGCTTAATTATTAGTCAGTACAGGGTACAAAGTGACTAAATTTGATATCACATAACACTAGCAGGTTCTATAGATCATTTGGTCAAAGCTTTCTTTCGAAAGGAATGTTCGAAACAGATCATCTGATAGCTGTTTTGATTTTCCATCAGCAAGTAGATTAAGTTCATTGCTGTACAATGGGTCAATTCGACCTCCGAGTACTGTACTTGTCTTAATTGACAAGTACACGTCCTCTAACCTAACTTTATTGCTGATGAAAGAATCCAAACATCCGTGTCATATACTCAGTAATACTTTGAGTTTGTAGTGTTATGCTATGTAGATGTTTTAACTGTGTATGCAGATGCTGCTGTCTCTAATCTTCGGTTAATGTGATGGCAAAACTGGGAGATGGAAACAGTATAAACACTACTTGCAGCTGTAGCATCAGAATCAATGTATTTATTGAGCGAGAAACTCTTACTTACTTACTTATTTAAGTGGTCATTACATCCCTTTAGTCAGGATTACAACCTAGCTTTTCACACCACCCATGTTATGCGTATTAATTCTATCTATGAATAGTGGGACCTACAGTTTAAAACCTACTCCGAACTACGGATTTTCCAGAAACGTTTCTTGGTAATATTATTTACTCTTAGACTTGTTGCCAGAAGACTGTTGTTGTTTTCATATTTCGTTTTGTTCGAACTACGGGCTATCGTCTAATAAACCTGTATAGACATGTAGTCTAGGCCTCTACAGAATTTAAATTTACAAAATTAAGTGAGTTCTGCAGAGATCGAAATAAATGACATTCTAAAAAAGTTAGATGTGTTTGATCCAATGTTGATATATGCTGGCTGTTTTAATTAAATCCTTTGCTGCAATCTCATTAATTGTTAATAGTAAATATCAGAATTAGCCGCTTGACTAGGAATTTATAATGAATAATTTCGTTATAATCCAACCAGTCATTCTGTTTTGGACATGTTTTGTAAAGCTTCTCCTTACTTCGTCTATGATCTTTTTCGCACATTACTCTTGTAAGTGATTTACCTATCAGGAGAGAAGTAGGCTCGTTTAGTCTCACTCCATTAATTCATGTTGCATCCACTGTTTTACACGTTTTTGAAATAAAAAAAAAAATTTTAAACTTAATTTCTCGTATTATTTTATTTTAGCAAAAAATCCATTATTAACGATAAAACAAAAAATATCAAAAAAATATATCCTTGCTATTGCGATCTAAGGTATGTTGTTCGATTACGAAAGTTAATTTAATGTCAATCTAATCTTCTCTGTTATCATAATTGTTTTAGAACCGAAACGATATACTATTCTATAGTGTATTTAAACGCATAAAGTTTAACGTTATAATAGAGCCAAATGTCAACTAAAAAAAGGCACAATGTACCTAGGCGGGTACCTTCCAAAGTGAATAATATAATTATTGATTTTATTCTTAATTTAGTACACGTATTAGCATTACATATACAATATTTTTTGGAGGCTAATATTCTTTTACTTTTTGTTATACTTTAATGTACAACAAATTTGCTAAAATCCATTGATTTCTTCAAATATTTGTTTTAGTTTATAAGCACTGTTAAATTAGTTATCGTGTTTCTTTTTATTTTTATATCATCTTTTAAATTTATTTATTTTTATAAAAATACATCATTTTAATTATTTTTTAATTAAAAAATTTAAATTCTATTTTTTTCTTGATAAATTCTAAAATATTTTTAAAATCTTACGGTTTATATTCAAGTTTTTTTTCCAAAATAATACGCGTAAGAACTAAAGCTTTAACAAAGTTGAACAAAGTTTTATTTTTAATTAATCAGGTATAAAAAAATAGTTTATAAAATTAATTAATATTGTGATATTCTCATGTGTTTAATTTTTAAAAATAATTAAAAAATAATTTATATTTTAAAAATATTTTTTATAAAATCTTATTATCTATGATTTTCAAAAGAGAATAGTTTATAAATTTTTTTAAAACTTGCTCTCTAAAATCGATTAATTAAAATAATCTACCTTAGTATATTAAAAACTATACGTATTCATTCCTGAAATTCCTGCTGTGAACATAAAGCCGTTAAAATAAATTCTTCTCCGTAATGCTATCACCAGCTAGAGCCATATACCTACACTCAGCACGTTATTAAGAGAACCATCGTGCAGCATAATTGGGTGAGTGTTCTTTTTATTTAATTTTTTATTTTTATTTTTGATTTAGTAGAGTTTATACTTAGTAGCACCTTAGCGACCGTTAAGTCAACCTTGTGTAGTTTTTCCTACATTTTCTTGAGAATATTTTCAAGCAAATAGATTTTTTCCTTGCTATCCCAAGTATTCCAAACAGTCATGAAGACATGAATGCCCCCTTTAGACTGATCCACTCTAGTTGCAATGCTGTTCACGCGGTTCAGGCCTTACAAAGTGGCAATGAAGTACCCATCGTATGCTTCTACTAGACTGACCCTCTTTTGTAGAATAGAACTGATGCCGTGGTGTTAAATAATGCAGTTGTATCACTTAATTCAGGTCTTACAAAGCGGTAATATGCAGCCCCTATCGAATGTTTCTACTAGACTGATCCAATCTTATCGCAAAACTTTCCAGTTCAATGTTAAATAATAGAGGCTGTTATACACAACTATGACTGACACTCTTTCTAAATTTAGTTTCAAAAGTCTTTCCTCTGAAAGACCCTTTATTCCCCATTAGGGGAACAATTTGGACACTCAATGTTATCCTAAGATTATTGGCATGGTCGACGCAAAATCTTGTGGGTTCAAAAGCTGCCTGCTTTAGTAGATAATAACTTCTTTGAAGTCAGTTGGTGGCGTGAGCCATCGACCTAGAATGCTTGAATACTTGAGAGTAAGAGGCTTAATATTGAATTTCTTCCAATAAGTCAATTGATTTGACACGTCTTTGATTTATGCCTAGGTCGTCATACCATTTCTTATCTATAGATGTACGGCATGGTGGTATTTATTGAAAACAAGGTTAGTTAAGAGCGTTCTATCTAAAGCTCAGAGATGGGCTTCTCTTGACATTTCAAGTGCCAGTAGGAGCACATTTCTGGCGGATGTTATACTTAACTTACTTTTGATTAAAGAATAAGTAAAGAAGATGGCAATTAGAAGACTGAATGAATGCGCTACGTCTAGCGCTTCTTAATTGGAATTATTGCAGAAAGAATCCATTCACTGATCAATAGTGCATGGAGATGTAGATGCAAAACTAATCTTAATCATGGGCAGGAGGGGGTTGATAGTTATTATAGGAGTCTTAACAGTGCATTATCCCTTCAGTGGAACTGAGATATCTCTACTTCTATGTGGAGAAGCAAAATGAATCATATTTTATATTTTTACGTAGACAAAATGTTGAAAAACTGGCAGATCTAATGAATTGTAAGCCTGAGGGCCTTTTGAAAAATGAATAGTAAAGGGTCCGCCAAATAACTTTTTTATTTTTTGAAAATGCTTTAAAAAAACTACTGAATATTTTCTCAAATTTCTTTTTTTATTTGAAAGTACAATCCTTCCGGTTAATAATGGAAAATAATTTCATTCAAATGGCTGCCTCGGCTGGCCATGCAGTAGCCCACACGATCGATCCAATTTTTAAGCACATTATCGATTGTGTGCAGCTGTATTTCACCAATGTCTTCACGAATATTGTCCTTTAAAGTGTCAATTGTCTCTGGCTTGTCGGCGAACACTTATCTTTGACGGCACCCCACAAATAATAGTCCAACGGTGTCAAATCGCAGCTCCGAGGTGGCCAGACGACATCAGCTCTGCGACTGATAATGCGATCTTCAAAAACAGGGCGCAAAACATCGAGTGTAGCTTCGGCTGTGTGGCACGTAGCGCCGTCCTGTTGAAACCAAATGTTGTCAATATCCTCCTCTTCAATTTTTGTGAACAAAAATTCGTTCAACATGGCCCGATAACGATCGCCATTGACTGTAACGGCCACTCCTTGCTCAAAAAAAAAAGTTATTTGGCGGATCCTTTTGAAAATTCTCTTTTATTTATGTTTCTTATTTCTTATCGTTTCTTTCCACACCTTTCGTTTCTTTTTATTTCTTCATATTTTTCTCTTGCTGTCAACATCTGATTCTATTTTTGAATTTATTTTTTTCTTCATATTTATTTCGATTTTTTTTGTCAAAACGGCAAAGTTATGCTTTTTTTGCTTTTAGAGAACTTCTAATCATGTTCAAAAGACCGTGAGTTCTCTTTGACCACCAAATTGGTAATCTGAAATACATTCATTTTTATTCAATAATGGGGTTAACTCGTCAATAGTTTCTTAAACTTATAATGGACTTACAGGCCTATAAGATTGCAGACTGCATAGTCTTTTCCAGATTTAGGAATCTGGTGGCCATTAAAAATGCTTGTTTTTATGTATTCGTTGCACAAATTGAAACTCTTTAAATTTTAAAAATTTTTCATTTCAAAATCGTTTTTCATTTAATTTTTTTATTTCGTTTTGCTTTTCGAAAGCCAAGATAATAAAAATCTTGATTATTTTAAATTATTATTTTTTTTTATTAAATTTTCTTTTTATTAAATAATTTCATTAGAATCACATATTTTGTTATTTGTCTTATAATACATACACAAACTTAAGATTAAGTTTAAACATTAAATAAAAAAACTAACTGTTTTAATACTATTATTATTAAAAAAAATTAATGATTATAAAAAAACAACTACAAATAACACAACAATAATGGTACAATTATTTAAATAATGCATTTAGTAATAATAATTAAACATTTAGAAATAACAAATTTTCAAATTTTAAAATTAATTTGGAAAATAAATTTTCATTGTAAACAAAAAGAAAACAAAACAAAAACAAATGTTAGGATAGAATACCAGAGAATACTTTTTGTAATAAATTAAAGCCTATAAGTGAGACTTTAAATGCTAAAAATCAAGATTTTTATTTACTAAACAAAGAAAATAATAATTTTTTTGAAATAAAAAATAAAAAACAAGGAAAACATAAAGAATTGAAAAATATTATGTACTTATTTCATAAATTTTTTTTATAAATTACAATATTTTACATATTTTTTTTTCATAAAAGAAAAGAAACTATTAATTACCGTTACACATAAGTATTTAAAAAAATAGTATTTGCATTATAAAAATCATTTTTAAAATATTTTTTTTTTTATAAATTTTTATAATAAAGAATTACTTGCAACGTAAAATATTTTTGAAAAACAATTTTTGTGACGTGAAATTATTTTTATGCATATAAAACAAAAAAAAAAAAAAACAAAAAAAATAAAAAACAACGAAAAAAAAAATAAAAACAATTTCAATTAATTATTGTACTAATTTATCATATATTGTAATGCAACAATTTGTTTTCTCTTCTCTTCTGTGTAATATCACCGTTTAATATCGTATTTGCATTAATTTCTTTTCTCTGTCTATACATACAATATTTTCTAAATCTTCTATAAAGTGATTGTAAAACGTTTAAGGTTGGAAGTGTGCCAATGTTTTGTCGGGTAGATTTGCTGCTAAATACTGTTTGTGTAAACGTTGTCGACAGAACTGATAGAATTCAATTTCATTGGTGAAATTACGGCGCACAATGTCTTTAACTTTCTCACTTACAGGCGGTTTGAAATTATTTTTATTGATTTTTGTCAAGTATTCGGCACTGGCTGTAAATGAAAAAAAAAATATTTTGAATTAATATTAGGGAGATTTTTTGACAGATTAATTGCGCTGCTATCTTAGTACTTACAATCATAGATCTCACGAACACCTTGGAAAAATCTCGGTATATACTTTTCAAACACAGACAGAGTAGTATTGAGATCTTCTAAGACACCCACCACAGCATATTGACTTTCCACAGCATATTTGGCACGCTCCAAAGCACCAACTGTATTGAAAGGCCTGAATTCATTAAAAGAAAAGAAAATTAAATTTTAAAACTTCGGTTTGAGTTGCCTACAGTTTGAAAAACTTACGTGCACTCATAGGCATGACCACAAAAGAATAAACTCTGTCTGCGATGATCACCAATACCCTCCACGGTAACACCTTGGGTATATGTGCACTCTTGATCACCCGATAGAACACATGTTTCAAAGTCTTTCTTCAACCAGGCCGGATGGGGTAAAGGTAAATCGGGAAAGGCGGCCTTACGTTCCACAAAATACCAAGGAGCTCTGACGTAATAGAACCAACTGATGACACGTTCCACAGGATCACGTACCACATTTACATAAATCGGTGTGGGCAATTTAAATTTCGTGAAGTTCGTATAGCACACATGCTTAATAAACACAGAGGGTTCAGGCAAATCACTGATAACTTCTGCTAACTCTTGCTGTTGATCTTCGGCTAAACGTATGGTTTCGACTTTTTGTACAGCATCACGATGAAATTGAAAATTATTACGTTCCGATAGGCGTCTCAAAAGTTCCATAAACGTTTGACTGCCAACTTTGGGTACACGATTGAAGAACACCAAATCCAGTTGAGCCTTGCGGGTGTTGTTGAGATCGTGCACATTAAGCGATTGCATCTGGGTTTGTGGAGAGGAGAGAAGAGAAAAATAATTTTTTTTATTTAATTTAAAAAATTAAGAAATTTATAAGGGAAATTCATTCAATACCCTGGGATTTTTTTTTTATTTTTTAAAATTCTTCCTGGTGATTGATATGGAGTTTTCGTTGTCTAAAAAAATTTTTGAAATAAAACGCGATCAGGTTTTAAAATTTCTTTCATTTATTTATTTATTCTTTGGTATTTTATAATTCATTTGTTTAATAATGTGGATAATTTTTATCAATATTTAATGCCAGATATTGTTTATATAGCCTCTGTTTACAAAAATAATAAAATTCATACTCATGCGTAAAGTTTTTCCTAATCATAGCCTTGACATCAGCATCAATTTTGGGCTTACGATTGTTTTTATTGCGATTTTTTAGTTGTTGGTTATGGACTACAAACAAAAAACGAATAAGAATTTTAAATTTAATACGATTTTTTAAATATTTTTAATGCCAAAAACGGTTATGATAAGGGATCGGTTACTCTTTACCTTCTTTAAACTTTTATTCACGTAAAAAGGTACGTTTTATAACGGACCAGTAGTTCTATAACATGAAAGTCTATATTTTCGTCATGTACAGGGCCCCTGGTACTGCGACCATACGATCTACTGCGACCTCAATCTATTAAGGGCAGCGTTATTATATTTTCTTTAAACCTATTGGCCTGACAAACTTCGGGATGTTAGGATAATATTGTGCTCTTCATCTGATATAATATTAACCCATGTGTTTTCTTTTGGGAAACATTAATGCCGGTTAGGTTCCAAGTACATGTTCTCATCGTCACAGAATCTACATGTTGGGCTTGAGACGATCCTCAGAACGTTCTTTTAACATCAGGTTGTTTGTGTATAGCCTGATGCGTGACACAAATCTGCTTCTACTGTAATTACCCAACAAAAGCTTAGGTTAACTGAAGCCCACTGGTTTCTCTATCTTCCCTTTTGCTGAGTTCATCTTTCTTAACATTTCTTCCTGCTCCCTAGAAAGGTTCTGATCCTATCAGGGGCATGGAAGTTCCCCCATTTCGAGCTCATCTACCTGCTTAATGCTGCGAATTTCAACATGACTCGCAATCTAGCAGAGGTTACCCTATTTCTTGTGCCCAGCTGTCTTAACTTACTAGCCAACGGTCCCATACTATTTTCGATTTAACCTCATAAAAGCTGAACTGGAGAGCCGACTTTAAGATCGTTTTGATATGTCACATCCTTTGTACTCTCTTTCATACTTGAATTGAACATATCTTCATACACTTCTACTTGGGAAATACCCGCGAGTTTTTCCATGAGCTCAGAATATGCCATATTGGGACCAAAAACCATTCCTGTCTCATTATCTATCCTAGATCCATTCGTATACCATGGAAGGGGTATGTAGCCTCTAGGTTATACCATTCATTACTGTTACTGATTCTATTTAGTTATAGAGAGATCACAAGGTCACGATATACTCTGATTGTGTGCAACGAACTTAAATCCAACAAATCTTCCACAGTTGCAATAGCACGAACCCGTTACCCGTTGTTACCCCTGTTTTACCAACTCATGCTAATGTCTTTATCTTATCCTAATCCATCAGAGCTGTTTTCATATTCGTTCTGCGTACCCAAACAATACCTGACAATCATGGTATATGGTATATCCAAAGCATAATGCTTAGATTCCCTGTGGGTAACCCTTTCTTGTATTGATCTTTACTACTTCGATCCTAGCGTTTGTTATAGAGGCTCATTAATATAGGACCTCTGCTATCAACCTGGATATTATAGGATCTATACCTCTTCTATTTAAAGCGTTGTATATCTAGAAAAGCCCAAGTAGTCACCATTCTTACTTTTAAGGGCTTTTGAATGGCTCCCACTAAATCTGTCTCATTGGATCTGTCTTCCCTATAAGCACAATGGTACCCTTTTCAATATCCCACATCTTATATATTTGTAAACAGTTAACACTTTTTGAAGCAGTACAAAATTTCAGTACTTCTGAAATAAATAATATTTTTGGTACCACATTAAAAGTACTTTTCATATTTGCATTTTAAAACATTTTTTCTTAGGAGCATTATCCACCTATTTTCTAATATTTAGGAAAATATGCTGTAGAACACGATTTACAATCCCAATTTACAATTTCAAATGATACAAAATGGTACCTTTTTCAAATGGTACCTTTTTCCAATAAAAAAGTACCATACCCAAAAGCACTTTTTAGCAAAAAATATTTAAACAAGTGTTAAAATCTTGTAAGACTTTAAAGAGTTCTACATCTTATCCAAAATTTTTTTGTTTGGGTCTTAATATCATATTCTAAATTCGTACTATTGCCTAAATTGTTTTATTATTTAATAAACAACCATTTAAAAGTACTATTAAGACATAAAGAACTATTAAGGTACTTCTAGTGATACTATAAAATATTTGAAAAATATACATAAAGTACTAAATCAAAAGTACCATAATAAAAAGGGCTATAATCCCATATCATAACCGCCTTCTGCCTAAGAATATAAAACTTACTTTCATACACTTCTTTTGCCTGCCTAAAGAAGCGTGGTACATAGTGTTCAAAAACAGTTAAAGTAACATTAGCATCCTCCCAAGAGCCCACCACAGCATAGTCACGTTCCACATTGAATTTTGCTCTTTGTATAGCTTCAAATGAATTGAAAGGCCTACGAATCCATAATATGCGATAAAATATATAAAATTCTACTATAGAAAACACACTTACACACATTCCGCATCATTGCCGCAAAAGAATAACGATTGACGCATATGATTGCCCGTAAGGTCATTAATTGTATTCGGTACATATTGACATTCCATATCACCGCTGCGTACACAACGATTGAAATCTTTTTTGTACCACTTTGCAGGCTTAATCGGTTTATTGGGATATTTGGCATAATAAATGGCATTTTTATAGGCGCCTCTAACATAGAAAAACCACGATATAACACGTTCCACTGGATCACGTATCAAGTTTATATAAATCGGTTTGGGCAATTGATATTTTGTAAAATTTAACCAGTTACAGTGCTCGATATAAACCGTACCCGGTTCTAAATCGGCTAACCAATCAATTTGTTTACGTTCTTGTTTGGGATTTCTGGTGCGTACTGCCAATTGTACCGGACTGGTGGAAATAACTTTCATGTTGTTACGTGGAGCCAATTGTTCTAACAATTCCATGAGGGATTCACTGCCTACTTTGGCCACACGATTGAAGAAGAGTACATCCATTTCAGCGTATTTGGTATTGTTTAAACGTGAGGGATTCATGCGATAGAGCTTTGTTTTAAGGAAAGGAAAGGGTTTTATATTTCAATCTTCAAATTTGCTTTCGAAAAATGTAAGATTTGGTAAGGAATGTGAATGGATTTTTATAAGAGTAGGTTAGTTTTGAAAGAAGGAGAAGAATATAAATTTTAGAAGCTTTTGAAAGTTTTTTTTTTGGATTTATAAGGAGTTTTTATAAAACTAGCCTAGCCATCAAAGACTATATCCGATACTATCCAGAGTTCCCTATCATATATTATATACGCGGTGTATCACAGAAGTAAACTTTTGTGGCCATGTAATTCGCCACTATGACAGTCGAAATATCTTCACTCCACCAGTTTAGTTCTTTCAGCAGTGCAGAGTGGTTTAACCTAGAAGAACTTACTGGACAGAAGTCATTCAATCTGAAGAGGCTTCTATCTACAATCTTCTTTATATTTTTCTTAATCGGTCTTAAGTTATTTATAACATCACGAGCCTCCGGAGTGTGCTTCTACTGGGACTTATAATGCCAGCAGAAGCTTATCCTTGTACTTTCGATAAATTGTACCTTGTTTTCAATGCATACCACCATACCGCAAATCTAGACCGCGTAAATCTATCTTGCCATACGCCCTCTGATATCATAGGTTTTACCTATTAAGTTCCCTTGCATGTACGGGTCTTTCATTAAGAGCTTCCTATCTTTAACTTGAAATAAAACATTGTGTGTGTGAGATATCGATTTTATTCTTTTGAAAGACTTATTAAGGCCATTATGTGTGGAATATATTATCATTCGAATGCCTATCGCGGTTTTTCTGGGTGAAGCACATTTGAAATGCCCAATCTTCCATGTCTCTGGTGCATAAATTAGACCGAATTTAAGACATGTCATGAGTTGGGCTTGGTTTATGGCTTAAAAACTCCACAAGAAAAAGTCTAACGGAGTCAAATCGCACGATTTTGGGGCGCCTTTTCATATCATCTCCATGTGAGATGAACATGACCTCAAAACGCTCATTCTGAATAACAAATGTGACATGAACTGTGTAGCATATAGTACAGTCCTGTTAAAATCACATTTCTTTGTGTCCAGATCATTCAACTCAGATCAAAAGAAGTTGGTAATCATCCACTTGGGATGGTCGCCGTTGTTAGTGATGTACTGGACAACATCGATCTCAAAAAAATATGGGCCGATGACGACGTCCCTCTCCCCCACCGCCCATAAATCCACACCAAACAGTGACTTTTTCGGAATGTATTGGGCGGTCTTGGAACTCACCTACCTACCGATTGATCCACCTACCGATTAATCCAGAAATGGAACCCATCGTTGGGAATTGGAATCAGTTGCCAACTGCTGCGGAGCCCATTCAGCGCACACACGTCGTAGTCTGTGGTTGTTTACTTTCTCGATCAGTTGAAATTTGTACGGGCTCAGGCATAAGTTACAACGCAAATTTCGCCAAGCTCCGGTCTGCGGAAGGTCGAGTTCTTGTGAGCGACTGGAAATCCACTGCCTCGGGTTCTCTTACACAATCTCACAGACTTTGTCAATTTTTATGACAGATCTTGCGTTTTGGAGACATACGGGAGTTTGTCGAACGTTTACTAAATCAGTAGATATGAATTTATCCGCCACATTGCGTATAGTCCTCTGGGTAGGATGACTATAGCGATTGTAAAATCGCCTTTAAAGCTCCTACTCAAGCAAAAAAGCTTTTGTATTTGGTTTCCTATACTTCATCTTGATTTTGTTTTTATTTCGTAAAATTTTTTTTACGTATAAAATTACAATTTTTTTTTTAGATAAGAGTACTAAATTTAAAGACTACTTAAGAAATATTATTTCTAATCCAATAAATGATTGGCTTCCAACTCTTTTAAGCTGACAGCCAAATACTGTTTGTATAGACGCTGTTTGCAAAAGTGATAGAAATCATATTCATGGGTAAAGTTTTTCCTGATCATTTCCTTGACATCAGCATCGATTTTAGGTTTGCGTCTATTCTTATTGCGATTGGTAATCTTGTCAATATTCACTGAAACGGAATTGGGTTTTTAAATAAAAAGGATGCTGAAATATGTCGGGCTAATGTACTTACTTTCGTATAATAATTTGGCACCGTTAAAGAACTTGGGTATGTATTTTTCAAAAACCGTTAAAGTTATATTGGTATCCTCCCAAGAGCCTACCACAGCATAATCACGTTCGACATGCTCTTTAGCCATTTGTATGGCAGCTGGAGAGTTAAAGGGTCTAATGGCGTAGATAAAATACGGGGTTATTATTGGAAGTCGTGATGGAAGGCAAGTTCAACCAAAATTTGGGGGAAATTTGGGGAATAAAGCGAAAGAAATTGGGACTCTATTATTTCCTGGATGTGTTGATAAGCAACATTAGAATCCTGGAGGGTCACCAAAAGAGGTTGGAAAGTGATACTTTATTGAAAAAAAACCAGGTAATTTTTCCAATAGGGGGATAAATAGATAGATAGATAAAGTATTATTCCTTAAGGAATTAATTCATAGTAATTTTGAAGACCATACCCAACAAAACTCTTCCCCCTAAATTTTTGGTTGAACTTTAACCCTCTATTTCCCTAATCATACTTACAAACAATCATCATGATGACCACAAAAGAACATCGATTGGCGTTTAAAATTCCCGATAGTATCTTTTACCGTATATGGTAGATATTGACATTCCGGATCACCACTACGTACACAATGATTGAAATCTTTTTTATACCATTCCGCCGGTCTAATGGGCTTTGTAGGATCTTTATTATATTCGATAGCATTTTTGTAGGCACCACGCACATAAAAATACCACGATATAACTCTTTCGACCGGATCTCTCATCATATTAATATAAATCGGTTTTGGTAAATCGAACTCTTCAAAATCTATCCAATTCACATGTTCTATCCATATAGAGCCCTCTTCAAGCCCAGACACTTTTTCAGCCAATTCACGTTGTTCATATGGTTTAAATTGACGTTTGGTCAGTGCTTGCAAACCTTCACGTTCCAAAGTCAAGTCATCATTGAAATTTTCCAATAATTGAAAAAGCTCTAATAAAGCTTCACTGCCAACTTTGGCGCAACGATTGAAAAATATCACATCGACATCAGCTTTGCGTGTATTATTCAGCCTATAAGCGTTAAGGTTTTTAAGCTACAGATAAATGGTTAAAGTTAGAGAAACATACATTACTTTAAAAACTAAAGTTCGAATCTTAATTGTGACAGTGGAATGTAAAGACAACAATTTTAGCAAAGCTTTAATGAATAGGATTTTAAAATGAGCGAAAAAAGGAAAGAGAAAAATTCTGAAAATTTCAAGGGAAATGTTTAAAATTGATGAAATGAAGAACATTGAAGAAATGTATTTTATTTTAAAAGCTATAAAGTTTTATAAGGAAAAGCCTATGGCACGTCTTGAGAGACAATAGTAGCAACCCCTCTCCCACCTTTTCCACAAAAACAATTGCTTAGACTACGAATACAGTTTCACATCCCTACTTTGATTTCACGATTAAAGAATAAATGGCTTAGGGACATACATAAATAATTGGTCATTACAACCCTTCAGTCAGGATTACAACCTAGCTTCTCACACCACTTATGTCGATTCCGAACGTCAGATTGTTGGCAATTTCATTTTCTCTGTGTTTTTGCCAGAAATCTGTTGAGAAGTCGCCGAAGAAATATTTTTCATATTTCCTTTTGCTGGATGTGTCTGATCTGGGGTTTGAGCCATGGCCTCATGTCTAATTAGGCAACACCCTACCTACTAGACTGCGGTGACTTTCTGCTCTGAGGTGACCTGATATTAGTACCTATTTTTTCAAAGGATACCATAAACTTAAAAAAACTTCTTCAGAATGGTGTTCGTCTCGCATCCAGCATGTATATTTTGTAATGATAAGACTGAATTATCAGAACACATATTAGAGACTTGTAAGGCAGATTGAAGGGTAGTAGTATGACTCCTCCACACGCCAATAATATCACCTAATAGATGTTGCTAAGCCAATAATTTCTTGAGTTAGTTACTACAACCTACAGGATCCGCTTAGGTTCCTGAGATCTACTGAAATTTTAGCCGTCAATAAATTTGAAACTGTTCAGTTATGGAAGTAAATTTCTTAAAGCAATCCACCCTTGAAACAAAAATTTTGTTTATATGGACTTAAAATGCATAACAGTGGGCTCTGTTGCCTATTCATGAAGGTAATCATCAGTTGTTATTAGAGGTTGTGTCCACAAAACAGAAATGGAAACCCCAAAACTAAACATTAAAGAACATTAAGTAGTTGGATATTTAACTGGTTTGTGAACGAGATACGAGCTAGTTCTTACATAATGGCTGATATTCATACATTGTGGCTGATATTCATATATTTTGGTGTGGATAGCGCTCTTAAAATAATATAATGGATGCCTCAAGCACAGCTATTTTGTTGTAGAATGAAGTTGAACTTTCAGCAACTTAAGCCATGCTTTAGTACAGACACTGTACAGACAAGCAACGAATTCTTTTGTTATGGAAAAAACCAAGAGATTATAAATCTTGACACTAGCAAGTCCTTATCATGAACTAAGCTAGCATTTTAGAAAAATATTTGGTCAAATAAAGCCCCTTGTCTCATGAAGTACAGATAAGTTTTAGGTCTCAAAACATCAGTTGAATGTTAAAAAATTAATTCAAATCCAAGACAACATCAGTTTCTCCATACAACATAGTTTTTATTTGTTGCTAAGCGTTGTTGGCTAATGGCTGGAAATTAAAAACTACAACCGACTCGTTGAAGTGAAATAAAAAAGTCAAAAAAATTCTTCGGTTTTTTTTCATAAACTTTATTAAAAACTTAATGATTCAATTTCGACAAGGCCCGGTTAATAAATGTTAATTTCTGTTGCTCTTCTTTAACAGCCAAAGCTTTTAAATCGTTCTTCTTTAAGGCCAAATATTGTTTATGCAAACGTTGGCGACAAAATTGATAGAACTCAATTTCACGTGTAAAATTCTGCCGTAACATTTGTTTGATTTCCTCACCAATGTGAGGCTTAAAGGGATTACGGTTTTTGATATCCGCATTAAGGCCATCTAAAAAAGAAAGCAAATGTTAGTTTTTCCTTGTGAAGGAAGTGTGTCCTTATTTTTGTTACTTACTGTAATACATTTTAGTGGCACCTTTAAAATAGCGAGGCACATAATTTTCCAATACTGTTAAGGTAACATTTGTATCCTCCCAAGTGCCTACCACTGCATAATCTTTTTCCACAGTGCGCTTTGCCATTTCCAATGGTAGCTTAGCATTAAAGGGCCTAAAATTATGGAATTGGAGGTATTATTTCGTAAGATTTTACTTTTGGATTTGGATTCTTATGGTCTCAACTTACATGCATTTCTTGGCATTATTGCCGCAAAAGAATAAAGTTTGCCGGCGATGATCGCCAACACGTTCCAACCCGGAACCTTCAATAAATGTACACACTTTTTCTTTCTTCATAACACACTGATCGAATTCCGTATTAACCCATTGGGGATTGGGCATTTTCTGTTTATTTTTCCTACGTCCCGGTACAAAAATCCAAGGTGAACGCACATAATAATACCAGCTAATAATCCTTTCAATAGGATCTCTAACCATATTGATATAAATGGGTTGCGGCTGTTCAAAATCGGTAAAATTCAAATAATTCATATGGGATACAAAAGCGGTACCCTCCTCTAAGTTACCAATATTTTCAATCATATTCTCTTCTTCCTCTTCGTCCAATGAGGTACGTATGCCGCCAGTATTGGGATCAATTTCAACATCATACTCTAGTATTTTGCCCAATTGTTGCATCAATGTTATCATTTGTATGCTGCCCGTTTTGGGTACACGATTGAAAAATAATATATCCACACCTGATTTTTTCGTATTATTCAACTGATCGGCATCAAGTTTATATAGCTGGGGAAACAAATTCATAGATTTTAAAGAATAATTGAGGCATTTGGGTTTTAAGCCCAAGCAAATTAAATTTCGTGATGTACATATGTGGTGCTAAGCCATGGGTGTTTTGAAAAGTAAAGCTTTTAGGAGAGATCAGTAGTATTAATTGAAAGTAAAATCAAAGCAGTTAGAGCCACATTTTCGACAGGGAATAACATTCTTTTCTTTTCCATTAAAAAATCCCTACCTACTTAAACCTTCTGAAAACCAACTCTAAAATAATCACAGTTTTACTGTCATTTTTCCTTAAAGATTTTGAAAATATGAGCAGAAATAATTCAATAAAGTAGTCGTCGTTTCCATAGATCATAAATTATATTTATTGTTCACGAGCTTAACTTAAAAAAATAAATTTTTGTGTACAATAATCTCAGAAACACCACCATTTTTTATTCAGACTTAAACGTTAGCTTAATATACTAAAGCTAGAATTAGCCAAACGTTCACGGAACGTAAAGGATCCCGTGTTCATTTTTTAGCATGTCAAAGACAATGAGAACGATTACCCAAACGTAATGGAATTTCGATAAACATTTGTATTATTTTCCTAGGCTATAAACGAACTTACGTTGCGTAAACGTTTGGCTAATTCTACCTTTAACGCAAAGGTAGATTGTACTAGTTTTTAATGCAAAGAATTTTCCATGGCTTATAAAAACATTGAAACTGACGAAAGTTTCAAAAACGGCATTGTGGTGAACAATTCTTGTCCAAGTTAAAATAGAAAATTTTTTTATTTCTTATTACAATTATTAGCATTCACCCCACAGTGTTCAAATAGTTTCATGTACGATCAGGAACATAATTTCAGCAACATTGTAAATATTTGTTGCGCTAATATCAGCTGTGATGAAAGTAATTAAAGTTTAGATACATATGACAATAAACATTTCGTGAAACATGTAAACATTCATATAAACATTGTTCTCCTACAAAAAAAAAAATTAAAACTTGCTGCTGTAATAAAACTCATCAAAGTTATATACATATAACAATACACATTTCGTCAAACATGTATACATTCATATAAACATTGTTTTCCTACATGTATATAACGAATTAAACATTTGTTGCTGCAGTAAAAATAATCAAATTGTAAACACGTATGACAATAAACATTTCGTGAAACTTGTATACATTCATATAAACATTGTTTTCCTACATGTATATAACGTATTGAAAATTTGTTTCTGTAATAAATCTAATCAAAGTTTAGATACATATAACAATAACATTTCGGTAAACTTGTATATATTCATGTAAACATTGTTCTCCTACATGTATATAACGAATTAAACATTTGTTGCTGTAATAAAAATAATCAAATTGTAGCTACATATAGCAATAAACATTTCGTGAAACATGTATACGTTCATGTAAACATTGTTTTCCTACATGTATATAACGTATTTAAAATTTGTTGCTGTAATAAAACTAAGCAAAGTTTAGATACATATGACAATAAACATTTAGTGAAACATGTATACATTCATATAAACATTGTTTTCGTACATGTATATAACGAATTAAACATTTGTTGCTGTAATAAAAATAATCAAATTGTAGCTACATATAGCAATAAACATTTCGTGAAACATGTATACGTTCATGTAAACATTGTTTTCCTACATGTATATAACGTATTTAAAATTTGTTGCTGTAATAAAACTAAGCAAAGTTTAGATACATATGACAATAAACATTTAGTGAAACATGTATACATTCATATAAACATTGTTTTCGTACATGTATATAACGAATTAAACATTTGTTGCTGTAGTAAAAATAATCAAATTGTAGATAAATGTGACAATAAACATTTCGTGAAACTTGTATACGTTCATGTAAAAATTGTTCTCCTACATGTTAATACTTGTCAGAGTTTATCAACAATGTTGCCAAAGGGCTTTTTACGTTATATAAGCCACATTTAAAATTCTATCGAGTATTTTATAGGGTTTTTATAGGGTTTTTATAGGGTGTTGCAGATTAATTTAATTAAAGTAATAAATACGGGTTTATTTAAGGTAAAATCGATTTCTCTCTAAATGTCTAACTTAACTCATCCTTTTTAATGGCTATGTATTGTTTGTAGAGACGTTGTTTGCAAAAATTGTACAATTCGATTTCGAAACCAAATTGTATTTTCAATTTTGCCTCCACTTCTGGCTCCAATGCAGTGTTATGGGGTGAGGCATTTGCACGGAATTTCTCACCGTCACCTTTAAATTACAAAAACAAAACATTTATATAATTACACCAATAACAGCAATTTGCAACACCTACTGTAGAAAAGTTTAGTGGCACCACGGAAAAATCGTGGTATATAATGCTCCAATACAGTCAAGGTTATATTGGTATCCTCCCAAGAGCCCACTACGGCATAGTCCTGTTCGATATTACTTTTGGCTATTTGTGTAGCCGTTAAGGAATTGAATTGCCTATTTTGTTGTAAATGTTTTCAAGAAAATGTTATCGATTAGTAGAAAAGAAAAAAATTTGCAAAATTTTACTGTAAACCATACATGCACTCTTTCCTATTGCCACAGAAATGCAGGGCAAATCTACGCCAATCTGAATTGAACTCTATGTGTGGTTCAAATATACAATCTTTACGCTCAGCTTGCTTTACACAATCATTGAAGGAAGTCTTAAAATAATCCTCTTTTTCCAAAGGACGTTTGTAGTTCTTAACATAGAAGGCATGCACTTCAGGTTTACGTATGAAATAATAGGCCGACATAACTTTATGTATGGGATGCCTAACTAAATTGATATAAATTGGTTTGGGCATCTCATGCTTGGTAAAATTAATCCAATTTGTATGCTCTGAATAGGACATAGGCTCTTCGACGCTATTCAACTCTTCGGCAATTTCTAGTTCTTCTTCTTCGGTATACAGTTGGCGTGTGTAGGCTTGTTTGGAATTTATATAGGCAGCGAAATTATTGACTTTGGACAAATCTGTCATCAAAGCAATCATGCTTTGGGAGCCCACTTTTTCTAAGCGATTAAAGAAAACCCATTCCTTTTCAGCTTTAACGGTATTGTTTAAATGTGAAGGCTGGAGCGTATAGAGCTTTAAAAACGAAAAAGATTTAAATAGCAAATCATAACCAAACACAAGTGAAAGGTATTTGTATTATGAATTCAAGCTTTCCAATAAATCCTTTTTTAATAAAAGCTTTGCAAAGCTTTTTTTACAGCAATCGTAAGAAGTTTGAGTTATTAGGCATCCAGAAGTATTTTATTATTCCAAACACGATAAGCATTTAAGAAAGCTCTAGAGTCCTTACAATATATGTATGTTAAGTTTTTAAGACGAAAGAGGATGTAATTTATAGAGACGAATTTTTTTTTGTCTTAAAAACCAAAAGCATTTTAAAAGCTTGGAAGCATTTGAAAAAGCTCTAGAGTTTCCCAAAATATATGTACAATTTTTAAAATGTAATTTAAAAAGAAAAAAAGAATTTCATTATGTTTTATACCAAAAAGCTTTTTATAAAGCTGTAGAAGCTTTAATGGTGTTTGTTGAATTCTTAAGATAAAAGCTGTAGAGGAGAAGGTTAAGCATGTAGAAGTAGCCGTACCCCGTTAAAGTACCTAAAGGGCTTCGAAAAGCTCTGGAGCTTTAGTGTTTTGTATAGAAAAGTCCATATTAAAACTTTTTATGTATCTTTGGAGTAGAACGAGAGTAATGCACTAAAAGTGTTTTAAAAATCTTTAAAGCTTTAAAGTTTTAGTAGTCTTTGTAGAAGATGTATGCAAATGTAAAAGCTTTTTACGTTTCCTACGTTTTTACGTTTCCTTGTAAAAAAACTGATGAGCTTTATCATCTAAAACCAGAATTAATACTGAAAGATTTTCCCTCCGAAAGTGAAAGCTAAGACGCTAAGCTAGGCTTTTTGGCAAAAGTTTAGAGCATAGAAGTATGGCAATAATAGTTACAGTTCCCCTAAACATACTTGCATATCTTTTGATTTCCACAGAAGTGTAAAGAAAACCTCCTCCAGTCCTCATTGTATTCATTATAACTATCAAATACACAATAGGGATACACTTTTCGCTTAACGCATTCGTTAAACGTCAGGGTAATGTTGTCTTGAGATATGCTTAGTAATTGTGGACTCTTCTTCGAATGAGTGTTGCTTGATGCCAATGTTCTCAGGTAATAATATGCACTGATGACTCTTTCTAGCGGATGCCTTATCATATTCATATATATGGGGCGTGGCAATTCAAGTTCAGTAAAGTTAATCCAATTAGTATGTTCTACATACGATCATGGTTCGGGTAGTAGTATTAATTCCTCAGCAAACTCAACAATTTCTTCTGGATTTTCGATCATAGTTTTCTGCACCAGAGGGGTATTTCGATGTGGCATGAAATTATTAATTTTAGATAGGGCGGTCAAAAATATGGACATTGCTGTACTATCCACCATTTCTATTTGATTCAAAAATAATATGTTTACGTCCGCTATACGGGTATTATTTAAATTGTGAGCTTTCAAGTGCTCTAACTAGGGGAGAAAAAAATAAAATTGTTTTTAAAATGGGGAAGTTCTTAGCTTTAATAAAGCTATTGCCAAAAATGCCATGCTTTTTGAGACCCTATATCGGAAGTATAAGCTAGAAAAGCTTTAAAGTGCATTGGAAAAATAAAAGTGTGCTAAACGTTCGCCAAATTCCAAATCCCAAATCCCAAGCTTTGAAGGCTTGTGCCAAAAGAATAGCTTCAGAATATTTGTGGTAGAACTAAAGCAGTTTCATTTAAAAGAACAAAGCCACTTTAGGATAGGATAGAAAAGAGTGTAACAGTTTTTTTGAAACTAAAATACACATAAAGCGAGCTAACAATTAGTCAGGTCTATACAATCAGCATAGGGACTTCTCTTCAGAGACGATAGAAATGCTTGTAGTAGGAGTTCTCTTATTCGGAATCAATTTCGTAGCATAATTAACAGCGATTCTGAAGTCCCCGTCATCTAGTAGGCAGGATGTTGATTTATTAAACTAGAGCCCGTGGTTCAAAACCAAGCTCAGATGTCCCGAATAAAACGAAGAACATGGTTGCTGTAAGAAGTAGGTTGTAATCCTGACTAAAGGCAAGTATGTAAGAAACATTCCCTAGTCCTCTAGGAGACAGAGCGATACATTAAGATTTCTGGAAAAAAACTCTGAGAGTGAGTAGAAAATTGCCATGAAAAGTTTCTCAAAAAATCTGTCGTTCGTAAACTGTAGGTTCTGCCACTCATGTATAAAATTAACACACAACACAAATGGTGTGAGAAGCTAGATTCTAATTTTGACTGAAGGGTTGTAATGAGCAATTATGTATGTATGTATGTATGAAGTCACAGGTCAAACAAAATTCGGTTATCATGCGATCATAACGTTTTAAATTGACGATGTTGGTTGAAAAATACTGCCCAATAACTCCTGCAGACTATAATGCAGACCAAATAGTTACTTATTCCGGCTGCAATGGTTTGTGCACAATCACTATTTCTGGTGATGAGATGAGACTGTTAAACTGATTTGACATTTTTGTATTAGGTTTGGTTAGCTATTACGAATCAAGAAGTCGCCGTAGTCTAGTAGGTAGTGTGTTGGCTTAACAGACGTATAGCCAGGGTTCGAGCCCCAGGCCAGACATCAAGACAAAATACAAAAAGTATTTCTTCGGCGACTTCCTCTCATCAGATTTCCGGCAAAAACTCTGAGAGTAAATAAAATTGCCATGAAAAAGTTTCTCAAAAATCTATCGTTCGGAGTCGACTTTAAACTGAAGTCCCACCACTCATGTATGAAGACTAACACACACAACATAAGTGGTGTGAGAAACTAGGACGTTGTACAAATGGTCAATTCGACCTCCGGGCACTGTACTTGTCTTAATTGACAAGTACACGTCCTCTAACCTAACCTAACCTATTACGAATCGAATTGTGAAAAGTTCAGAGCGCAGATCTTCATATTTTAAGGTCAACATAATCGGTATAATAAGCAATGAATTCTTTCAAATGCTTTTCACGTTTAATTAAAAGTTTTCAAATGAATACATATTTGTGTTTGAAACCAATTGAATTTAAAAAAATTGACTTAAAAGGTTTCAATTCAACATGTAGACTTTATTTATTTACAATCCATTTTAATTTATTCAAAATTTTGCAAAGCAAAATATTGTTTGTATAACCTTTGCTTGCAGAAATAATAAAATTCATATTCTCTGGTAAAATTCTGTTTAATTAAGTCCTTAATTTCCTTACTAACTGGCGGCTTCCAAGCATTATCATTACGTTTCTCTTTGGCCAAGCCGTGCTCTTCATCTGTAATACGTACGCATTTGTCAATAATTTATTTTAAATGTTTTAATTAAAATCAATATTACCGTAATATAATTTGGTAACACCTTTGAAATAACGTGGTATATAAGATTCCAATACTCTTAAGGTAACATTAACATCTTCCCAAGAACCCACCACGGCGAAATCATGTTCAACATTTTCTTTGGCTCTTTGTAAGGCACCATAAGAGTTAAAGGGCCTAGAAACAATATAAGATCATAGGCTTTTTCCAATAACAACATTAAAAAAAAATTTAAAACCTACTCGCATACTGCATCATGACCACAAAAATACAATGATTGCCTGATATGATCCGATTTCGTTTGTTCGAAATTATCACCTTCCCGATATAAACATTCCGGATCTGCAGATCGTACACAGTCTTCAAATCTCTTTTTATAGAATTGTATGCTACGAAAACGTTTTGAAAATTTATAATTTTGCACGGCACTCCAGGGCGTGCGACGATAGTAGAACCAACTTATTATGCGTTCTACCGGATCACGCACCATATTTATATAAATCGGTTGTGGCATATTGTACAAACGAAAGTTTATATAATTAAAATGCATCGAATAGGCATACGATGGGCCCATAATGTAAATCTTCTCAGCTAATTCCTCTTGTTCCTGCTCATCCATTTGATAGGAAATTGGTTCAGAGAACGGTGCACGACTAACACCGAAATTATTTACTTCACTTAAACGTCGTATCAGTTCGATTAATTGCTCACTGCCCACTTTCGAAACACGATTGAAGAGCAGAAAATCGAAAGTGGCAAATTGTGTGTTATTCATTAACCTGGGGTTAAGCGTATTGATCTGTTTTGGATGTGAGAAGAAATCAAAAGAATATTTCAGAAAAGTTTCTTTAGGTAAGATACGTATGTATGTAGCTTTGGAATGAGCATATGTTTACTACAACGTCTACATGATAGGGCGCTGGCGATTTTGGCGATTATCATGATAGGTAACATAGAGGTTATTAAGGAAAATTATGGGAACGTAAAGGATTTTAAAGTTCTCGATTTTTAACAATCTATTCTGTAATCTATAATCGATTTAAGTCTGATCTGCACAAGCTTAAATGTGTTTTTTTTTCGTTACTCATATCGCGCCTTCCAACAGGGACTTTCAAAGTTTAACACTTAATAACGGCGATCTTGTTGAAGCTACATCCGTCAAATTAGTTGTCATTTATTCAATCTGTTCTGATAAATCACCGTAAATGAATAGCCATGACTATAGATTCGACCACAATGTATATTCAACACGAGCGATTTGAACCAGTCCACTCAGAGGTGACGTGAACTAGCCACTGAGATCGTGCGATTTTCTCGTTAGATTTCTTCTTGTGAGTTTTTCTGACGTTGCAGGTGTATGCGAATAATCTCTATGGCCATTAAAGCTAACATAAGCCTTACCATTGGTCGAATTAAGCCTAAATTATGCGCCAATTCCCTCTCAGTACCCTTCTGCCAAAAGCGCGGAGAAAAGTTTCTCAAATTTGTTGTTCGAAGACTAGTCTAGGAAGTCAAGTACGGAAGTAAATACTTTCTTTCGATTGAGTTGAACAATAATTTTCCAAATCTTACGAAACTTGACACTTCCAAAATGAAGACTACAAACGCAAGATTCTAGAGTTCGAAAATAGCTGAAGAGACAAACAATTTTACGACATGATTTTTCTAAACCTTAGAAATTATGGAGACTTTAGTACTATTGGGCCTTCAGAGGGTAAAACATCAACAACTAACAACGGAAGTAGGCCAGGCAATATCGTCTCTGTTAAAAAGCTATACCCAATACACAGACCCAAAAGGTTTGCACACAGGCTATTGTGTAACACAGATGGCAATCCTATCATTCTAGAACTGGATTAAAGAAGCTGATTAAATTGAAACAAGGCAACGATATACAGGAACATTTTTTAGTTTAAATAATTAGTATACAATATATGTTTGTATACAAAATATGTTTGTACACAACATATGTTTGTATACAAGATATTTTTTATACAAAATATGTTTGTATACAAAATATGTTTGTACACAACATATGTTTACATACAAAATATGTTTGTATACAAAATATGTTTGTATACAAAATATTTTTGTATACAACTTATGTTTGTATACAAAATTGTTTGTGTACAACATATGTTTAAACACAAAATACGTTTGTATACAACATACGTTTGTGTGCAACATACGTTTGTATACAACATACGTTTGTATACAACATATGTTTGCATACAAAATACGTTTGTATACAACATATGTTTGTATACAACATACGTTTGTATACAACATATGTTTGCATAAAACATACGTTTGTATACAACATATGTTTGCATAAAACATATGTTTGTATACAACATATGTTTGTATACAACATATGTTTGTATACAACATATGTTTGTATACAATATATGTTTGTATACAACATATGCTTGTTTACAATATGTGTTTGTATACAATATATGTTTGTATACAATATATGTTTATATACAAATATGTATATGTTTGTATACAATACTAGCAATAAAAACATATTTTTTATGGTACTTTATCTCAAATACATTGGAAATAAATTTGCTTTTTGGCAGAACAAAAAGCAAAAAAACCAGAATGTAAAAAATAAAAACTATATGGAACCTAAGTTCGATTCTTGGTTTTTCAAATACATTTAATGTCTTCAAATTCTCTTAACACTAAAACTAAGATAAAATAATCTGTGGCAAGTTATGGAAATTCATTGTTAATATTCTTTATCGTCATCATGATCGGGTATCAGCATATAGTCATCATTATCCACTTTGAAACCATCATTAATGGCAGCATATTGCATATACAAGCGTTGTTTGCAAAACTCATAAAATTCAATTTCATTTGTAAGATTTTTACGTAATATTTCCCGTGTCAAATCGCTAACAGGACGTTTATCATTATTTTTATTGACCTGAGAATAGCGTTCTTTAGCTACTGCAAGAAGAAATGTACATATGAAGTTATGGTATTAGAAGTTGTGATATGAAATGCTTACAATAATACGCCACTTTGGCATTTTTGAAGTAACGTGGTATATAATGTTCTAACACGGACAGTGTTATGTTGGCGTCCTCCCATGTGCCTACAACGGCATAATCCTGTTCGACAGTTTGTTTAGCCTTTTGCATGGCTGCTTTGGAGTTAAAAGGCCTACATATACAAAGAAAATTTTTCACATAAAACTCTGCTAAATAGTTGCTCTTAACTGTTTTGAAAGCTTACATGCATAGTTTACGATTTTGACCACAAAAGAATAACGTTTGACGTCGATGATCACCTGCAGGATTTTTCACTTCCATTTGATTAAACTGACAGCGTATATCCTTTATCCGAACACAAGTATCCAAATCCATTTCCATAAATTCTTTGGCTGGCATTTTCGGGGCCTTATCGCCCAACTTCAATTGCATATCCTTATAGTACCATTCGGCTCGAACGTAATAATGCCACGAAATAATTCTTTCTATGGGATCGCGCACCAAATTGATGTAAATAGGCTTTGGCATATGATAACGTGTAAAGTTGATATAGGCTATGTGTTGGCTATAGATATGTGGTCTTCGTTTCATATAAATCTCGGCAATAAGTTCCTTTTGTTTTTCTGGTGTTAGGAGAATGGTTTCATGTGGTTTGCCCACATCACGCGAGTGTATAAAATTATTAACTTTGCCCAATTGGATCATTAATTGCATCATGGACTGTGAGCCAACTTTGGGTACACGATTGAAAACCACTACTTCTACCTCAGCCTTTTTCGTATTATTCAAAGCATCGGCTGCAGCACTATAATAGTCATCATAATCCTCTTCATCTTCCTCTTCCTCATCCTCATCATTGTCTTCAATTGCTTGGTTTTTCTGCTTTATAACCTTATCTTGCTTAACGTTTTTATCTAAAGGTAGATGGCTCTTTTGGTGTTGATGTTGATGATGTCGCTGCTTTGAATTATGACGCTCTTCACTTGGCACTATAGGTCCAAGATTGTCATCTTCACCCTCATGTAGACGTATCTGATTACGCCTGTGCCTTGTGTGTTGCTGTTGAAGATTTATTTTTTGTTTTTGTTTTAATCAAGAAGTAGATTTTGGTTGCAAAACCCTTATTACCATGAGAAGAAGCCTTGGTGCAGTTAACACTTATAAATTGCTTGGCATTTATTTAACATGATGAGGTAGTAGAAGATGAATATGATGTTTGTGGTCAACAGAAGACGTAATTAGTAGGAAAATTTTTACTGGAAAAGCTTTTTTTCTTAAATTTACTACTTTCTACTTTATTTTTTTTATTTAAAGAATGGTTTCGAGCTTTAAAACTGGATATACATATGCACTCCAACTGATACGTAGTTGGCAACATTCACAAGTACAGTTGGCAACGCACAAAATTATAACCTCAAAAAAATCTAATTTAAAACAAAAAAATGTTTTCTTGTTGTACAATGGGTCAGTTCGAGATTCGGGTACTGTACTTGTCTTAATTGACAAGTCCTCTAACCTAACACGTCCTCTAACCTTTCGACCTCATCAAACAGTTTTCCTAACTTCAAATAAAACAAAGTACATGGAAGATATCATCGAACATTTTTATTCGTTTGAGTGACCTCTTGATGGCATTATGTGTGGAATATAACATCTTTCGCGGCTTCATAACTCTGAAGCATAGATTAGGCTGTCCTTTTGAAACTACAGATCATCCTATTTAAGCCAAAAAGAATTTGCTCGCCGTTAACAGTGATAGCCTGGCCAACGTCGTCCTCAAAGAAATATGACTCATTGACATCTTAATCATAAAATCCACGTCAAACTGTGACGTATTCGGGATGCATTGAACATTTGTGAATCTCATCTACAAATGGGTCTCATCACTGAAAATGACTATGTCCTCAAATTGCTTAGAATATGCAATATAGAATGAGTACAGGCGCAGTCCTCTTGAAACCACAGATCATCCTATTTTAGGCTAAAAGGAGTTGGTAATCGTTGACCATAGTACGCCATTCTCAAAGAAATATTCGTCGACTAGGCCTTCAACATAAAATCCACACCAAACTGTGATGTTTTCGGGATGCATTGCATCCTCTTGGATTTCATGTGGATTGGTATCGTCTCGAATTCGATAATTTTGTTTGTTCACGCACCTATTCATCTAGAAATGGGTCTCAAAACTGAAGATGATTTTTCAAAGAAAATTAAGGTCAGCCTGCCAACTGCTCCAGAGCCTACTCAGAGAATACATGTTGTCTTGTATGGTCGTCCACGTTGATTTGGCAAAGACTGGTGCAGACTGCATAAATGACAACTAAATTGGCAAGTTTAGCGGTTTTACAACAAAAACCTCCGAAATGTGGCAGTTAATAATGGTCATCCTTTAGTGATGGTGGTTTGACAAAACAGACTGAACAAATGACAACTAAATTGACAGGCGTAGCTGTAACCTGTCAGCTACATCTGTCAATTTTGTTGTAATGATGTAGCTGACAGACTGAACAAATGACAACTAAATTGACAGGGATAGCTGTAACCTGTCAGCTAAACCTGTCAATTTAGTTGTCAATTTTGTTGTCATGGTGTAGCTGACAAGTTACAGCTGACAGGTTACAGCTGTCAGGTTACAGCTACATCTGTCAAATTAGTTGTCATTTATTCAGACAGTAGGGTGACCAACTGTTGTAAAACCCAATATTTCGACAAAGAGATAAAAAATCGTCCATCCTAACAGAAGTGCTTACGTCAATACTAAAAAATTAAACTAAAATTGAGAACCGTATAGAGTTGACCAACCAATTGTTAAGAAATCTTAAAATAACACTCAAAAGTGATCATCCGAAGAGTTAAAGTATACGAGGAAGGATTTGAAAAAGTGTATTATAAGTAACGGATGTATCGATTTTCATCGGTTTCGGCATAATGGCTGTGGGGCCTCAATCAAATGATTAATTTTGATGAAAACAAAACAAGAAATTTCGTATCCGTAAAACCCCCAAAATGATTTCATTCTCATACCCATTTTAATTGTTTTTTAATACAAAATTTTGTATTTATTTTTTTTATTTAAAAAAGTGTAAAATGTTGTTGAGTATTCATAAGATTACGCGAACTATCCAAATGTATGGCCAGATACTGTTTGTATAAGCGTTGTTTGCAAAACTGATAAAATTCAATTTCATTTGTTAGATTTTTACTTAAAATCGCCCGTACTTCGGGTGTAACAGGTGGCTTAAAAGTATTACGATTGGTTTTATGTAAACGATTTTCGGCTTCTGGAAGAATAAATAGAAAAAACAACTTTTTATGCCAAAGATATTTCAAGAGACAGGCAAAAAAACAAATTACTGTAGTACACCTCAGCGGCACCCTCAAAGAAACGTGGTATATAGTGTTCTAAGACGGTTAAAGTAACATTTGTATCCTCCCAAGAGCCTACCACAGCATATTTGGTTTCGACATGCTGCTTGGCCCTTTGCATGGCCTCGTAGGAATTAAAGGGCCTAGGCAATAGACAACAAAAAAAAAATTTTTTTTAAATATTGTCTGTTGGTTTGCTTTAATACGATGAAAGTACTCACATGCAGGTTTTGGCATCCTGACCACAAAAGAATAAAACTTGCCGCCTATGATCACCCAAGCCTTTGGTCTCATCCGGTAAATACATACACTCTCGATCGTTGTTCAAGACACATGATGAAAAATCTTTTTTCAAATACGGCACACTCGGCAATTTATATTGTTTGGGGAATAATCTCTTACGCTCTGCTATATACCAGGGTGTGCGTATATAATAAAACCATGATATAATACGTTCCACTGGATCTCTTACAAGGTTTATATAAATCGGTTCGGGATAGTCAATGGCATCAAAGTCTACAAAGGCCACATGTTTTGTATATGAAGTGCCTTCTCCATATTCCATTATTTCTTCTACAAGATTCAGTTCAAAGGAGGGTGTCATCATAATGGTTTCGGTGTGGCTGGGTTTATCGCGTGTAGCCTTAAAATTATTACGTTTGGCTAACAGATCCAACAATACCATAAGACTTTGACTGCCCACCTTAGGCACACGATTGAAAAACAATATTTCTATATCCGCTTTAGGCGTATTATTCAACCTATTCGCCGACAAGTCATGCAACTAACAAAGAAATTTTATATTTAAGCTTTATTTCATACAAAACTAAATACTTTCCAAACAAAGACACAAAATACTAAAGATAGAGCAGGTTTGGGAATATGTAGAACCGCAGATTGTTTAAGATTTAGGCATTGTTATTTACGTAAAGCGGGAAAGAAAAACAACTGGACAATGCTACATTGGTAACCTTATTTTTTTACAAAAATCTCCCCAAATTATAAGAAACCCTGGCCATTATAACACCATTAATGAGAAACTTAATTGTATTTTATTTTATATTCTCTTAAAAGCTTAAAAACTAATTAGCCTTTAAGAATAACTTACCTGAGTAGAAGGTTTACACTTAAAACGCTTTACAGAACTTTGTTCACACTTAAAAGGTACAAAAATTTAAAGCTTAGTAAAGCTTTGAAAGCTTTTAAAAACTTAAATTTACTTAAAGCACTTTAACTTTAAAATTTTTGAATTTTAAAAGCTTTTAAGCCACTCCTTCCAGAGTAATTGAAGAAAAAAAATAAAAAAATACTAACTTGAAATAAAAGCTTTAAAATCGCGCTTGAACAAGCTTTTTAAAAGATTTCAATAAAACATCGGATTTTCGCATCAAATTACAAAAAGTCGTTATAAATTAAATACCAGGATAGCAGATTTAATTGTAATTAATGCTATGGTAGCAGTAGAACAGAGTGCCATGTTCTTCCACTGTTAGAGCTTGGGCTCTAGAATGTCCCATTAAGAATCGAAAATTAATCGTAGGTATCTTATATCGCCTGATAAAAAGCATCAGTTGAAGGCGCCGTAGTCTAGTAGGTAGCGCGTTGGCTTAATAGACGTAAAGCCAGGGTTCGAGCCCCAGGCCAGACCTCAAAACAAAATACAAAAAGTATTTCTTCGGCGACTTGCTCTCAGCAGATTTCTGACAAAAACTCTGAGAGTAAATAAAAAATTGCCATGAAAAGTTTCTCAAAAATCTGTCGTTCGGGGTCGACTTTAAACTGTAGGTCCCACCACTCATGTATAAAATTAACAAACACAATATAAGTGGTGTGAGAAACTAGGTAGTAATCCTGACTGAAGGGCTGTAATAACCAATTATGTATGTATGTATGTAGGAGTAGAACAGAGTGCCTTGTTATTCCATTTTTGGGCTCTAGGTTGTGCCATTAAGAATCGAAAATTAATCGTGGGTATCTTATATCGCCTGATAAAAGGCATCAGTTAAGTTTCAAGCCAGACGATGAGCATAATTTAGTTGTAAGCTTAAGAATGTGCTTGCATCTCAGATTCACCAACAGATCCTTTGTAACGATATTCCATAGCAAGAACGGAAGTACTCCACCTTGTGCCATTCTTCTATTGACTTCCCTGGCCCCTAATGTGGTAGTATTGAGCACTACTGGCAAGAGCAGGAAAATGGTTGGGCTTTATCTCATTGTCTAGAATTCTTTCTAGTGTTTTGAATAGAGTTTGCTGTGGATATGAATTTATTTCGTTGTCTTTAATCCTTTCTAGTATTTTGAAGATAGTTTGCAGTTGATATGAAAGGTCTCCCAACTTTTAGGATAAAATCTCGTCTCTCCTCTTTTTGAAATATTTTTTTTAATAAATCATAATACTAAGAAAGCTTTGAATTTAAAAATAAATATTTAAATAATTCATATTTATTCCGAAAAAATATTTCTTTGGCGACCTTCTCTCATCAGATTTCTGGCAAACACTCTAAGAAGTCGTTCGGAGTAGAGTTCCCGCATAAGTGGTGTGAGCAGCTAGGTTGTAATTCTGACTAAAGGGTTGTAATGACAAATTATGTATGTATTTATAGAAATATTGAAAAAGCTTTCGAAGCAATAGACTTCAAATGTTAGCAAAATATTAAAGTTCTTGTTACTTGACAATAACTAAACTATAGGGATTCAGTTACATGAATTCTACTTCAATC
Organism: Sarcophaga variegata; assembly: GCA_932273835.1. Taxonomy (NCBI): domain Eukaryota; kingdom Metazoa; phylum Arthropoda; class Insecta; order Diptera; family Sarcophagidae; genus Sarcophaga; species Sarcophaga variegata. The sequence continues at coordinate 14,006,079 of OW026362.1, read as the reverse complement.
GCGGAATTTTTGTAGATGACTAACTTGTAAAACACTGAGGCTTGTTGACGAGTAAAAGTATTTTCATAACACAGAATTTTCAAACATTTTATTCACAAAAATCGTGAAAGGTTACTTTACGGAAAGCCTCCTCTCTCCTAGCCCACTTTTAGGCTATGAGGCAACGCCTTTCGTTCGACTATTGTAACCATAAACCGGTATATTTAGGCTGACTTCCAAAATGTATCAATACAAAGTTTGTATACAGTTCTCCTATGGTATATAAATTTTGTACATATGCAAAGTTACCAAACAATGCATCAACTATAAATCCGATGCCTGATTGCTTTTTGACTACGTTAGAAGTACACATTGACGACGTTTTGAAGTAGTATACATTGTAAACATTTTGTACAGCGGCATTATGAAACACTATACTTTGTTTAAACACAAAGCATATAATATTTTGGAAGTCAGCCTTATTTACGAAAAAAAAAAAAAATGAATAAAAAAAATATTGTGTTCAAACTACCAGATCGTCCACCAGGGCTTTGAAGTGGCAATATTTCATTCTTCGCTACACCAATTAAGCCTACTTTACACGGTCCCACAAGTAATATGATCTGTCCAAATTTTTTGTAGAAGAGTACGGATGTGATCGTCTAAACGTACTATGTAATGAAACCATCACACATTGAGAGAAAATACGGACGAAAAGTTTGACAGTCGTATGGCTCTCTTCATTTTTTGAAATGATTCAAAAAACAAGCAAGTCGCATTAGATCAGGGATGTATTTTTATGTAAACACATAGAAAAAAGTTTAACAGCTGTTTTCATTTTACTTTGTTATTGTCTTATACCGATCATGTAAACGCAAAAAATATAAATCATACGACTTTTATTTTTTTTTGTCATACGGATGGAATTTCATTTTATTTTTTCATTAGATTTTACGTACGTAAAGTATTACCGTGTGAAGTGGGCTTTAGTGGAGAGGACGATGACGTAAATTTTGAGATATGACAGTGGAATATTTTTTTTATTAATTACAATACAATTACAAATTATATTCTAATTATATACAACCTAAGTAACTTTGACCATATGTTCGCTGTAGTGCCACAGACCAGAGTCTCTGGTGGGAATTGAACCCACGACCCTTACGCTAATAGTCTAGCACACTACCCACTAGACTACCAGGGCAGCCATGACAGTGGAATAAGTGTGCTTTTATGGAAAGTCTCATAGAAACTTACTTGTACTAACTGTAGAAGTGCTTTATAAATCGGAGATGTGAGCAGCTAGGTTTTAAACCTAATGCTATATTAGACGATAGGATTTCAGAAGAAATGGATCTCTTTAGAAACTTTTCCTTTAAGAAAATACCGTAATTACAAATATATTCTTATATTTTGAATAAATAATTAAAAAACCCAAAAGAAAAGCTTTGAAGACCAAATATTAAAATTTTTTTTTCTGATATCTGAGCATATCAAAATTCCATGATTTTTCTGTTCTTAGATCAAGTTTTTAATCATTTTTTGTATGTGTGTAAGTGTAGCTGTAATTTTGCAAAGTCTATATTTTAAGGGTGGTGAAAAAGGAGGGGCGTACCCTACAACAAATCGATATGATTTTTAATTTTGTAGAATTTTTTCCAAAAAGGCTGAGATAAAGGGAAAGAAATTTTGTGGGTTAGTTTTTTTTTTAAAAGATAGTTTCAAAAATAAAGGTAAATAGGGATCGAAAAAAGGAGATAGTAAAAGAGGATAGGCAAATAGGTATAGAAATAGATGTGCAGCATTTTTGAGCAGATGTTTTTCAATGGCCAATATGTATGGGATTTAATGGAATGGGTAAAGAAAGATCTACGACTAAAAAGAGATAAAGACAGGGTACTTATAGTAGAAAATAGAAAGTTGTGCCAAATATGTGTATGTATATGTGTATGTGTGTAAATGTATTACTAACTACAATAGTTTTTTTCCGTAATTCCAAAATGGTTTTAATACAAAAATATTTTTCCATTAAACCAGAAAAGAATATTTTCAAATATTTTATTCCTTATATTGGCTGAAATAATGACAAAAAATGTTCTAAAAAAATCCATATAAAATGCATATCAATCACCATGAAAATGTAATAAAAATATGTATTAAAAAATAATAAAAAAATATAAATTAAATATGGCTACCAAATGCAACATTATCATATTTTATGAGCATCTATTTTGAATATGCAACTTACAACGAAAAATGGCTTAAAATGATATTTCAAAATGGCCATTTATCACAGGCGTTACGCGCTCGTGATACGATAAATAGTTTTAGCATTTGAAATATACGTATATGAACGATAACGATAGAAAGAACGAGCGTGAAAGAAAATGGTAAAGAAGGAAAGAAAACCGTGCCGTATGCTAAAAACGATAGGCTTGATGAAATGGCTTATAGGCGTTAAACGCTTAAAAATGTTGCATTGCATTACAAATGATACTGATAACGATGCCATGATGCTCGATGTTCGATGCTTTATGGAGTTTAATGTATACTTTAGCGAAAATGGGACTTACCTGGCCGGTACTTTTTAAATATTGATAGGTGCCATGTAAGGTATTAATATCTTCACGTTCTGTAAAAAAGAAAGAGAAAAAAATTAAGAATTTTATTAAAACAACGAAGACAACAACGAATAGTATTTCAAAGCATAAATCATTGAGTATAAAATCACTCTAGTCTAGTAGGTAGTGTGTTAGCTTATGAGATAAGAGTTCGTGGTTCAAATCCCAGCTAAAATTTCTAAAAAAAAAAACAAAATTAAAAAAAAAATTCTTTTCTTTCTTTTTCTTCCCCCTTCTAGCAACAAATAAAACCACGTTAAAAACATTTTTAAATCTATCGTTCGCAGTCGACTTTAAATTATTGTAATGTATAAAATAAACATAAACATTTCTGCTGTGAGAAGCTAGGTTTTAATCCTGACTAAATGGCTGCAATCACTAATTAAGTAAAGCAATGATTCCTATGATATTTCTTGTGAAAGTTAACTCTTCCAGGGCTATCATTCCATTGCTAAGGAACTGGCTAAAGCTGGTACCGAGCTCGCAATCTCCCTCAATGTTATAGGGCATAGGTATTCCGATTGCCTCAGCTAAATTCGATATTATTTAAACGCTTTGCAGGAAGGATCTCAATATAGTTGATAGCAGACTCATTTCTATCCTTAAAACGCCTGATCATCCATTGCGATTCTCAGGGCCCACTGTCATTTTGGTAGGCATGCCAAAAGAAATGACCTTTATAGGTCTAAAGGTGATAAGATTGTCTTTCACCTCAAGTGCCTGTGGTCTGCTCTTAACATACAATAACCGAAGATTTTGATTTGTTCCTGTCCGACATTCGTGATCGACCACAGAGGGAGAAGGGAGGCACATCCAACATTGCTAGATCGCCGACTCACATTTATCCTTAAAACGCATGGTCATCCATCGGTATGCCGAAAGGGGATGAGGAGACAGTCTTTCACTTCATGTGTCAGTGCCTTGCTCTTGACTTACAATGACCGAAGATATTGACTTGTCGCTGTCTTACATACTCGATCGAGCTCCTTGAAATAAAGATTGCAGCCACAGCAAAATTTTTTTTGGATTCGCTTTGGTTTCCTTTGGGGAGCAGGGAGGTACATGCAATATTGCTAGAGCATCGACTCACATTTATCCTTAAAACGCATGGTCAATCATCGCTATTCTCAGGGTCTACTGTGCTTTTGGTTGGCATGCCGAAAGGGGAAGAAAAGACTGTCTTTCAGTAAATGTGGCCTGCTTTTGACATACAATGACCGAGGTTTTTGACTTGTCACTGACTGGAATACTCGATCGAGCTCCTTGAAATAAAGATTGCAGCCACAGCAAAATTTTTTTTGGATTCGCTTTGGTTTCCTTTGGGGAGCAGGGAGGTACATGCAATATTGCTAGAGCATCGACTCACATTTATCCTTAAAACGCATGGTCAATCATCGCTATTCTCAGGGTCTACTGTGCTTTTGGTTGGCATGCCGAAAGGGGAAGAAAAGACTGTCTTTCAGTAAATGTGGCCTGCTTTTGACATACAATGACCGAGGTTTTCGACTTGTCACTGACTGGAATACTCGATCGAGCTCCTTGAAATAAAGATTGCTGCAACAGCAAATTTTTTTTTGGATTCTGTTTAATTTCCTTTGGGGAGCAGGGAGGTACAAACAATATTGCTAGAGCAGCGACTCACATTTATCCTTAAAACGCATGGTCAAGCATCGCGATTCTCAGGGTCTACTGTTCTTTTGGATGGTATGTCGAAAGCAGAAGGAAAGACTGTCTTTCAGTAAATGTGGCCTGCTTTTGACATACAATGACCGAGGTTTTTGACTTGTCACTGACTGGAATACTCGATCGAGCTCCCTGAAATAATGATTGCTGCAACTTCAAGATTTATTTTGGATTCGGTTTGATTTCCTTTGGAGAATGTTTGGTACCCAGGTTGAATATTTAATTTGTGGTGTGAAAAGGGGCCCAAACCATATGTTGGGGTAGGTTAGGTTATAGGATGTGTGCATGTGATTGGGCCAAGTACAATAGCCAGAGGTCAAAATGACCCACTGGAATTGCGTCCTAGAAGGTTGAGAGAGAGAGGACAGTGAAGGAGATAGGGAAATGCAAAAGGAGAGAAGGTAGGAAAGGGAGGATATAAAAAACGGAGGCTAGGACGGAGCTCTTTCTTCAAGAAGGATCCTCCATCTTTAATAATCTAACCTAACCTGCTGAGGGATAGCACTACATGGGTTGTTATAGATGAGATCCAATCAGATCGACTCTTTTGAAGATGACGGTAATATTTGTTATTGACGTGGACGAAATTCTTTGCAGATTGAGATGCCAATTCTTAATATAAAGGACTTACACGCATCAGGTCTACAGGCACTCTTCAAATAGAGTCGAGTACTCCCTTTTTTCTAGCTCCCATAAGTTAGGGGCCATCCCCTTTATTCTAACCTTTCTCCAAAGTTTAACATTCATCGCTTATTGTACTTTTAAGCTCTTCATTAATCACTTTTATTAAACGTTTTTCGAAAACTATTGCCTTTACTTTCATTTTGTTATGGCCCATCAATAAATTCAAATCCTTTTAGATTCGATAGCAATGCTGTCTATTTAATTTAATATCTTAATCTTTTTCTTTTCATTTCAATTAAATTGTAAACATTAACAAACGTACATTGAATTGTCTCATCAATGAAAAAAAAAAGAAAAATGGAAACGAAAATGAAAATTCATTGGAAAATTGTAAGAGATTTTTAAAATAAAATTTTTCCAACTGGTCAACTTTCAAATTTTACACAAAAGAAGTTATAACAAAAACGTTTTTGTTTTTTCTTAATAAAATTGTTTACAAAAAAAAAAAGTGAAAGGATTTTACATAAACGTAATATTGAAAATCAATGCAGAGTATTTAAAAATATTAGGGGGGTATTTATTTTTGATTTATACTATATTCAGACATGCACTTTTATTGAATCAATATTCGGTTTATTGATTACCAATATTTTAAGTGTTTAGACATAACAATATACGCAGTTCAGCTGCTTATTCAATATTCATTTGAAAGCTGGTAAACAAAACAGCTGGTTGTTTCAACAACATTGTTTTTATTTTGTTTTTTTATTTGATTTGTCAAATATCAATAGAAAGTGTTCGGAAAATTGTAATATGCTCACTGAACGTACTTATGACCGTACTTTATTTCAAGTTTTAATCAATATTATATAGTCGCCGTAGTCTAGTAGGTAGTGTGTTGGCTTATTAGACGTAAAGCCAGGGTTCGAGCCCCAGGCCAGACATCAAAACAAAATACAAAAAGTATTTTTTCGGCGACTTCCTCTCAGCAAATTTCTGGCAAAAACTCTGAGAGTAAATAAATAAATTGCAATGAAAGGTTTCTCAAAAATCTGTCGTTCGGAGTTGACTTTAAACTGTAGGCCCCACCACTCATATGTAAATATTAACACACACAGCATAAGTGGTGTGAGAAACTAGGTCGTAATCCTGACTGAAGGGTTGTAATGACCAATTATGTATGTATGTAATCAATATTATAACAATTTATGAATTTATTGAGCAATAAATAATTGACATTTTATGTGAAATATTGAGATTAATAATGTCGTTTATTGCGAGTTACTCAATATAAGTGCATGTCTGAACATAGCATTAATAAAAAATGTTGGAATCATTTTTACAAAGAAAAAATTACTTTAAATATGTTCTGGAGCATTACTATACTTTTTTTAAATTCCAAAAACCTGTACCACCCTACTATTACAGCTGGTTGTTCGGTGATATCTTAATTTAACGAATATAAAAACAAAATTCAGTTGAAAAAATAAACGCAGTAAATTTAATTTTTTTGCGTTAATTTAATTAAATTTACATGTAACTGTAAATGGCGTAAAAAACGTCTGTGTAATGAAGAGTAAGATAAAATAATATTTACAAACTATTCCCAAAATAGGCCCTCTGGTGGATAAAAAAGCAGTTTTGCTTCCAATAACTCCTTGTATGTTTTTTTTTTTTTGGGTGATACACATAAGTTACGTATAGTTTATGTGTATCACCATCATATAACATGGTCAAAAGCCATACATACATACATACATACATATGTTTGTAAGGAAACCTGTTGATTTTAAAAAAGAAATCGACCAAAATAAGAGATACTTCCAACAAAATAGGCCCATATACACACACATATAAAAAGTACCCCCATTATATGGACGAATTACATTTTAAATTAGTGGTTAAACAGGAAATTGTTGTTCAAATACCTCAAAAAAAAATAATAATAAGAAAAAATAAAATGATTGGATTATATCACTTAAATACGCTTCCTCATGGTTTATTAAATAACTGAAAAAAAATTGAATAACCACGCTCTTAAAACGAAAAAAAGAAGAAAATAATTGCTTTAAAACTAATAAAACATAAAACGCTGCAATCAATCAAATTTAAAATTAATTGCCATTAAGGTTCCACGACCTTTTGTAAGTGTTTTCCAAGCGGTGTTCGTGGTCATTTTGAAAACGGCACATTGCTTCTTGGGTAATTAGATTTACATCTCGTGATTTACTCCAATAGCCAGCCTGCGATTAAGTTTCAACGAACGTTTCTTCGTCTTCGTTTCTCTTTGTAATCACTCTCTTATGAATGCCAAGGAAAAATAGAATTTATATGAGTTCCAGAGCCTTGCAATATTATCGAAAATTGTATATCAAATGAACTGTTTAGGGCCGTTAGGCTAGGTATTCTTTGCTGGTGTTACAGGAAGACAGGCAACAGAACATTACGTGCAATATTGTAGACTCTGTTGTACTTGTATGCATAAGAAGAGGACTTAAATCACATCACCATTCATCGTATAATTGTGATTGTTACACTGTCTTTTTGCAGGGCATTCCATCGAATGTTTGGTTTAGCATTGCATTGAATAACTTCTTTAGAAGCTGTGATCTTGATCTTGAGGATGAGACTGCCTTTCAGCTCATGTGTGTAATATAAAGAGTGCTGGAATAGCAAGATTTACTCTGGTGACGAATTGGAGTGTTTGATTAATTGTGGTCTAGCAACGGACCTGAATGCTGGCCTAAGGAGGATCTGCTAGGCTTTACCATCGTCGTTTAATTTTTTTTCTACAATACAGAATAAGGGTATTGTGGGAGTAAAGAAAGAAGGAATTAGATTTGAATATATTTTAATGCTTTGAAGTCGCCGTAGTCTAGTAGGTAGTGTGTTGGCTTATTAGACGTAAAGCCAGGGTTCGAGCCCCAGGCCAGACATCAAGACAAAATACAAAAAGTATTTCTTCGGCAGATTTCTGGCAAAAACTCTGAGAGTAAATAAAATTGCCATGAAAAAGTTTCTCAAAAATCTGTTGTTCGGAGTCTGTAGGTCCCACCACTGTAGGTCCCACCACTCATGTATAAAATTAACACACACAACATAAGTGGTGTGAGAAACTAGGACGTTGTACAATAGGTCAATTCGACCTCCGGGTACTGTACTTGTCTTAATTGACAATTACACGTCCTCTAACCGAAATTAACCTAACCTAAGTGCTGGAACTGAATCTGAAGTCGTCGTAGTCTAGTAGGTAAATAGTGTGTTGGCTTATTAAACGTGAGGCCGTGATTCAAATCCCAGTTCAAATATCTCGAAAATTGTCATGAAAAATTATACTAGAATCTGTAGGTCCTGCCACTCATGAATAAAATTAATACAGATGGTTGGTTGCATTCCTGATTAAAGGGCTGTAATGTTCTTTTTTTTTGTTCTTAAGTATAAAACAGTTTTGTTCTTAAGTATAAAAAAGTTACTTTATCATGAATTGTTGTTTTTGTTTTAACATTTGATAAGTAATAAATAAACGTTTTTATTTTTGGAAATTTATTCGACTATTCTCATTTACTTTTTTCGCTATCCTAAGAAAATTAATTATTTCAGTCGTGTTTACTCACTTTTGGCGCTCAGTCTACATACTTAATTGATCATTACAACCCTTCAGTTAGGATTATGACCTTGGTTCTTACACCACTTTTGTTGTGTGTGTTAATTTCATCAAAGTTTAACGTCGACTCCGAACGACAGATTTTTTTGAGAAACTTCTTAATGGCAGTCTTATTTATACTCAGAGTTTTTGCCAGAAATCTGCTGATAGGAAGTCGCCGAAGAAATATAATTTTTCACATATTTTCGTTTCAATGTCTGACCAGGGATATGAACTCGGGCTTTACGTCTAATAAGCCAACACACTACCTACTACGATACGGCACATATGTATATATATACATACTTAGTTGGTTATTACAACTCTTCAGTTAGGATTACGACCTGGCTGCATACACCTCATATGTTGGTTGTGTGTTAATTTGATAAATGAGTGGCGCGGCTTACAGTTTAAAGTCGATTTTGAACGACAGATTTTTGAGAAACTTTTCATGGCAATTTTTTATTTAATCACAGAGGTTTTGTCAGAAATCTGCTGAGAGGAAGTGAGCGAAGAAATATTTTTTCTTATTTTTAGTTTTGCTGGAGATTGTCTGATCTTGTGTTTGAACCGTGGCCTTTCATCTAATTCAGTGCACCAAAAGTCTTTAGAAAAATATAGCTTAGTCTGATTGCTGATTAAATATCTTGTGGGCCTGTGTTGTTTTAAAACAGCAGGCTTTAGTACGTGTATATAATATGCAGATTTACCTTTACATTGATTTGATTTACACTTGATGTTGCCTATAAAAGTTTATTTATTGTTTTATTAAGAAAATTAATAAAGCGTTTAAACACTTCTGACCCTTATGCTTAATCCGGCTAAAAAAACGTTTTTCCTGTTAATTATAAAACAAACGATTTTTTTCCTTGCTTATGCGCCATTATTTTAATGCATTTGACTTCCTTTTTCGCTTTGTGAACAAAACAAAAAAATTGAAAAACAAATTGTTTTTTGTTTTCATTGTGTACCAAATTACAACACAAAAATTCGTATAAAAAAAATAATAAAAAAAAAAATGGAAAAGAAAAGGAAAAAAAATTATTTCGTTAAGACAAATTTACAAGTCCAAGTGCTTGTACTTGTTGTTTGAAAAACCAACAGAAGCTAACAGAAGTGTGGTAGTAGAACGAGTACATTTCTAAGAGCCTTCATCATCGACTGCCATTATGTTCCACACAATTGAACATGTTCAATGGAATATTTTTTTTGAGATATTTCCTACCCTGCCCTGCTCCTCTATTGGCTTTTTGTCTTTGTTTTCATTATTGTATTCAGATTTTTCTTGAAAGATAAAAATGTTGTTTTTTGCTCTTAAAATTTCATTCTCTTTGTTGTTGCTATCAATGCAACTTCTTATTGATTATGTTGCTGATGTTGATGCTGATGTGGATGCTGATGCTGTTGCCGATGCTTAATGATGTTCAAACATCTTAAAACGAAAAAAAAAATATTGAAAAAAAAAACCAAACAAATTTTACCTGACAGCATAAAATATCCCCATAAACTATAAGTTAATCAATGATTTTTGTTGTAGATTACCAACCAAAGGTTAATATTTAACTTAAAAGCTTTTCTTTCCTTCTCTTTCTTTTCTTCATTTACAATCTATCTTTATTCACAAAGATATAAAAGCATAATAATCTAAAGTAATTGGCAGGAACAAAAGGAAACTTTGGAAAAAAAGGAAATTGAGACAAATTTTGTTGCGCTTAAAATAAATTTTGTAAATAGAATTTCTACGTGAGTTACAAAGTTATAAATTTCTTTAATTAAAAGAAATTGTTTTTGGTAGAAAAAGGTTTTAATAATCCAACAAGAACTTCCAAACTTTAAGAGTTGATAACGACCATCTTGTTGAAGCTACATTTGTCAAATTAATTCTCATTTATTCAGTCTGCTTTGCCAAATCACCAAGAATGCATATAGCATAGTCCTCGAATTTTTCCAGACCCCAACATGGCATATTTTCCATTGTGCCATCCGACCATAGACCACTACGTGTGTTTACATAATGGTCTCGACTTTTTCCAGATCATAAAATAGCAAATTGACCATTGTACCATCCGTAAAAAATTCAACTCACTCGGAGACTGAAGATAAACGACCATAGACTACTACGTGTGTTCACATAATGGTCTCGAGAGCAGTTAACTACTGACTCTAATTTACAATGAGAAATTTTCTTCAGCTTCTCACACCACTTATGTTGTGTGTGTTAATTTTATACATGAGTACCGGGCCATACAGTTTAAAGCCGCCTCCGAACAACAGATTTTCGAAAAACTGTTCATGGCAATTTTGTATTTACTCTCAGAGTTTTTGCTAGAAATCTGCTGAGAGGAAGTCGCCGAAGAAATATTTTTTCTTATTTCGGTTTGTTAGAGATGTCTGACCTGGCCTCACGTCTAATAGGCCAACACACTACCTACTAGATAATGGCGACTTTTAAAAAGCAGAGTAAATTGTAACTTGTGATTATAAGGTGTCTATAAAAACCTTTGGACCAGATGGAATCCGCCTATGGTGGATCTTGAAACATAGCTTTATACACGGAAAGAGACGGATAGGGTTGTTATGTGTTTAGGAGTCTATGGCCTGCTATAGATAGTGCTAAAACAGACTTGGTGTAGGATTTAGATAAACTCGTTGTTGGGTTTATTAAAAAGCACTTCCATCTTTAAATATCAAAACAAAGTCATTAATAAGATGCGTTACATTTTTTCAAATCCACTTTTCTCGAATGGGAAAAAAAACTACGAAACAGTCTTATAGGTCTACTAGGCTAATCGAGAAATTTTTGGAGACTAAGTTGATGCCCATATTTTATGAAAACCAATGTACACTGAAGCATCAGTTTAGTTTTGGAAAAACGACCATTTGAAAAACTTACGAGGGCAAGAAACACTACTCTGGACTCTTCATCAATGTATCAAGAGCCGTTTTGATAAAGCGTGGCATACAGATTTACTTTTCTATTCCATTATGTCTAGCAAATCATATTGTGCTACAAAATTAATTTACTTTGCTTATGAAACATGTTGAAATAATGTAGAAGTACATAAATATAGAATCTGAAATAGAAACATCAGCATGTTGAGGAAAAATGTTGCAGGCCATATAATAAAATTCAACACAACATTGCCAATGAAATAAGCATTGCAACAATGTATATTAAACTTTAATTGTTCAGCATGTTCTATGAATTTGGAAGTACCTAAACATAGAATTCAAAATAAAAGCCCTAACATCTTGAGGAATAATGTTGCAAGCCATAAAATCAAATGTAAAACAACATTGCCAATGAAATAAGCACTGCAACAATGTATATTAGACTTTGATTATTCAACATGTTTAATAAATTTGGAAGTACCTAAACATAAAATTCAAAATAAAAGCCGCAACACCTTGAGGAATAATGTTGCAAGCCATAAAATCAAATGTAACACAACATTGCCAATGAAGTAAGCATTGCAACAATGTATATTAAACTTTGATTATTCAACATGTTCAATGAATTTGGAAGTACCTAAACATAGAATTCAAAATAAAATAATAAGCATTGCAACAATGCATATTAAGCTTTGATTATTCAAAATGTTCAATGAATTTGGAAGTACCTAAAAATAGAGTTTTTGCCAGAAATCCGTTGAGATGAAGTTACAGAGACTATGGCTCTCCTACTCAACGACGATTTACGCCACGAGTAGTCTCATAGGGCCTTATAAAGCAAACAAGTCTTAAACCAAATAAGGAAGTAAGTATCAGCCTTGTGAACGGCCTTTGGAATACAATAAAGAGAAAACAAAACAGAAAATCTAAAATGCATCAATGTTAACAATAACATGATGTTTTAAATCATTGAAATTGAAACTGCTTATCTACTGAACAAACGCAAAGTAGTAAAATTTTTTTTCTTTAATAAACAGCGTATAAAACCATGCAAAAATACGAGGCAGTACTTATACACGCGTCGATACTTGAGGCATATTTTCTGATTTTTATTGTTGTAATAAAATTAAAAAAAAGAAGAAAAATCAAGAGGCACATTATTTGTATTTATTTTGTATACATTTGTATGAAAAGTTGGAAAACAAAATCCATGGAAAAAAACCACTTATTGAACAGTTAAGTATACAATAATATTTTCTTTTCTTTTATAATTTTTTTCTTCAATTTATTATAAGATTTTTTCTATTTTTTTGCTTCTATTCATGTTTTTCTAAATAAATGCCATCAATTACAAGGTGGTTTGGTTTGAAGGCAATACAAAAAGTGAAAAAAGAAGAAAAAATTGAAAAAAAAAATAAAATCGCATGACGACCAGCAATGCAACATAAAATTTTTTTTTTATAAATTTTAAAGACGATACTAATGAGGAAAATACTTGCCCCTCGCGATGATAATGATGATGATGATACGCGATAAACATGAAGAGGAATATGGTTAATAAATATGATTTATTAGCAATAACATTGAACTTGAATGTTTAAATAAAAGTAAATAAATAAAATATTTATATGGGGGTATTATCTTCTACAACAAGCTGATTTATATGGAAAATTGTGGAAATTGCGAAAAAGAATGGGAACCTTGAAATATTTAAGCGTTTTCTTCTTAAAGATTTTTATTGCATTTAAAAATCATAGGCTTTTTTTTCATTTTAATTTCTTTAAATCTTACCATTTCAGCATTCTTCATATTAGAGAGCTCAGTTAATGATATCAGAAAATGAGAGGCTCTGAAGAGAATTAATAGCTGAAAAATATAAAATTTCCATAGCTATCGGAAGTAATTGGATTCATATTTACAGCAGAGAACTTTAAGATTCTTGAAGTCATAGATTACAGCATTCTTCACTCCACTTGTTACACAAAATGCTACAAAGTGGAAAAAAGTTACAAAAAATACTACGCAGCCTAAAAATGTCTACATTAACCCCTACTGTCATACAAGGTTAGTTAACATGATAAATTATTAAAGTATAGTTAAATAAATTTTATTATTAAACTTGTTGCTAATCACATTTTTGTATTTGCAACTTGTTTAATATACATTGTTCCAATGCTTCCTTTATTGACAATGTTGAGTTGCATTTGGTTTTATGGCTCTCAACATTATACTTCTACATGTTGCGGCTTTTATTTTGAATTTTATGTTTAGGTACTTCCAAATTCATCCTCCATGTTGAATAAGCAAAGTTTAATATACATTATTGCAATGCTTATTTTATTGGCAATGTTGAATTGCATTTGGTTTAATGGCGTTCAACATTATTCCTCAATATGTTGCTGTTTCTAATTTCAATTCTATGTTTAGGTACTTCCACATTTATTCTACATGTTGAATAAGCAAAGCTTATAATAAATTGTTGCAATGTTTATTTCATTGGCAATGTTGTGTTGCCTTTGATTTTATGGCTTGCAACATTATTCCTCAATATGTTGCTGTTTCTATTTTGAAGTCTATGTTTAAGTACTTCCACATACACCCAACATTTTTATTAGGCAAAGTTTAATATACATTGTTGCCAAGCTTATTTTATTGACAATGTTGTTTGATTTTATGGCTGTCAACATTCATCCTCAGCATGTTGCTGTTTTTACTTTGAATTCTATATTGCAAGTTACTGTTTTCTTTCAACATGTTGCATAAGCATAATGAATTAATTTTGTAGCTCAGCATAAGTTTCTAGAACATAATGAAATAGAAAAGTAAATCTGTATGCCACACTTTATCAAAAGCCTCTAACACGCCAATGAAGAGTCCATCCTGCTCTCATAAGTTTTTCTAAAACTAAGTTGATGCCTCAGTATACATTGGTTTTCATAAAATATGGGGCCCAACTTAATCACCAAATATTTCTCGAACAGCCTGGAAAAGACGCATAGCACACTAGTAGATTTATAAGACTATTTATAAAGCCTTTCTGTCTTAAGTCTACGCTATGTAATGTAAACAATTGCAAATGCATTCATTCAGAGTGTAATAGAGAAGTGTGAATACTTTACATGGTGGTGGGCTAACGGTTTACTTATTTTGCTTGTATAATTGTTTGCATTTTAATTTTGATTTAAAAAAACCATGAATATTGTGTTCTGTTTTGGATTAAAGTACTTTAAAGTGAATTTTAAATTCCTAAAGGAGAGTGCATTCTTTTACAACACACCACGTAACTAGTGGTGATTTAATATGTAAAGACATACTGTTTACTTATGTTATTTTTGTACTGTCTTTAGTAAAAGAGTGGTGACTATTAGTCAACATTGTAATCCTCGTATATTTACATATTTTTTTCTTCTAATTGTTATTGTTTTTCATTAATTGTTTGTGGAGAAAGAGAATGCTTATTTATTCTGGTGGGGAATTAATGCAAGGGAAAAGGAGTAGAAAAGGAGTAGAAAAGTAGAAGCTCTTTATAAATAACATTCCTACTGATGGCTCGCTTACTTGTTTACATATGTACATATGTAAATTTTTCTTATTGTTATTGTTATTGCCTTTAACCTTCAAGTAATATGTAGAGTCAATATCAAAACCTTTATGTACTTATATTTTTAATTGTTTTTGTTTTAGTTGTTTGTGGAGAAAGAGAACTTTGGTTTGTTGTTCTCAATGGTGGTGGAGAATTAATGCAATTTAAAGTGAGTTGTAAGTAGAGTACATGATGTTTCTGTAATGTGTTGTTTTTTAATTGTGCCAAAATTTTTGTAAAGCAAGAGAGCTTTGTTTTGTTGTGTTGTGTTGAGGATCAAAGCAATTTAAGTTGTTGTTCATATTTTTTATATTGAAGGGAGAGTATTAGAGAAAGAGAGAGAGAGTGGTGGATTAACAGAAAAAAATCAAACGGTAAAACATTCTTTAGTTGTTTTTGCCTAAAAATTTTTGATTTCACAATTTATGAAATCAATTGAAATTGTCAGTCAAACTGTTTAATATAATAGTAGAATTCAAAGAGTGCAAGTGTTAAGAAAGTGTAAAATAAGCAATTTAAGTGTTTGTTTTAATAAAAATTATGTTTTATTTGTAAAAATATTAAATTAAAAATATATTTTGTTAATTTTAAAAAGATAAAAGTGTGTATTAAATAAAATAAAGCTAAAGTTATTAAATTTTGTTTTATTTATAAAATATTAAATTAAAAATATATTTTGTTAATTTTCAAAAGATAAAAAAGTGTTTGTGTATTAAATAAAATAAAGCTGCAGTCATTAAATTTTGAAGCAGAATTTGTACGTGAGATGTAAGAAAAATGCAAGCGGAGAGGTAAGCCTACAAGCCATAAAAGAAAATTTTTAGTTTTATTATTATTTTATTAAAATTCTTATATGTAGTTTTATCAATAAAATTATTTCTAAACCCTTCAAAATACACATATGTACAAGCAAATTTCTTTCTTTGCTAACTTGCCCATTCCATTCGTACTGAAAAACATTGTGTAAAAGAATTTTTTTTTAGTAAATAGAACAACAACAAGTCTTAAGAGAGAGTAGAGTTAGAAAAGAAAGAATGATTTAAAAATAACTTGTAAAACAACAATAACAACAACACGAACACAATAAATAGCCTTTGCATACATTAAGCTTGAAATTCTTTTGCCGTTTTACAAAACAAAAACAAAAAAGATCAACAATAGACAACTTGAACTTGCATGCATTTATTTTCATACACTCCATACACTCTCTGCGTGCTATAAAGATAGCAACAACTATCTAACGGGAGTGCATGTACATATGTATGTATGTTTGCACGAGTATATATTTTTAAATGTTACACATCATTGCTGCCCAAAAAAACATCATTTTAATTTTGTTTTTGGAATGCAGGAGAATGTTGAAGGTAAAAGACCCTTCTTTTACACATCAAATATATGGGATTACTGCATTCACTTTTCACCACTATTTTTTTGTTTTCAATCTAGACAGAGAAAATGTAGTAGCGGGTGCTTAATAACTCCTTTTTGATACTCGCGGTTGTTTAGGCTTCACAGAAGGAATATATATTAGCGCACTTTCCAATAGTAAGGTAGCTGTCAACGCTCGGATTGTAACTTAACAAACATCAATCATTAACCGTGATTGTAGGGGCTGTAGAACATTCAAGTAATAAGGATACCAGGCCGTAGAGGTATTCTAGATAACTGTAGAGCGAATCAACTTTCCAAGCAAGGCACAACAATCAGACTCTCCTTTGAGTTTTTTTTAAGTTAGGGTTTGAGACCTTTGAATACTTGCCATCTTGTAATTAATAATGCAGTTAGGAATTCCGTTAAATCATAGTGGGCAGCTTGAGATAGGAATAGAATAATAGCATATCAAACCTGGCCATAGATGAGAACGTATAGCATTGTTGTTGGATTTATTATACTTTTGATAGAAAACTGTTGGTAGAAAGTCGCCGAAAGGAATATTTTTTCCATATTTTGTTTTGCTCGAGATATCTGAATTGGAGTTTGAATTAGCCAAGACTCTCCCTACTTGATTACGGCGATTTTCGAAAAATTGTTCTTAGACATTTTATTCCCTACTGAATGCTATAATTTGAGCCCACTGTGTTGTATGGAAGTAAGCATTAATAAGAAATAGAATGCTTAATAAACACTCCATCAGTATTTATGTAATACTAATACAAATACACATTTATCTACTCTCCTTTAAATAAACATACTCACACACATTTTCATTTTGACTCCATAATAAAATCAAATATTAACAAATTAAACTCACCAAACAGAAAAGCAAAAAAGGAGAGTAAATAATGAGTAAAAAAAAACGCAAATATTTTTGAAGAAGAGAAAGAGTGTACGCGTGTAACCAAATCAAAGGACTCTCCCTCTCGTTGCAACTCAATCAATACAAACAGAATAAAAAGTTTAATTTTCGTTTCACCAATTACTTTACAAAAGCAAGGAATATTTGAACACATTTCTAGCGTTTGCTTATGGATTTTGTGAACGACAGAGTTGAGCGAAGGGGATTTCTAAGAGTATTGCAAGAGAAATCATTTTATCCGAATGAACCATATTGAAGCATAATAATGCCATAACAATAGCGTTGTGTTGGTAGTAGTGGTGGTGTTGGTTAAATAATACAAATTTTGTTAAAAATTATAGGGAACCTCCTCATCAATATGTATTTTAAGGTAAGCAAATAAATAGTAACCTAAATTAAGGTAAATTGTATGTGGATAATATTGGGTATGGGAAAAAGTATATACGAAATTTATTTTGAGCAAAATTAGAAGAATAAAATAAAAATTCTTTAAAGTTGAATGTCACTAAAAACAAGATCATAATGTACTTAAGTTGACATGCGGTTTTGCATGGTTTTACACCAGCTTTCTGGTCTGGAATTTGGTTACAAAATTCCCTACCATCTAAACTCCTTTCACTTTATGCGCTATAGTACCTTGTATAAGGCTTATAAAGTGTTGTTACCATACGAGTTGTCTCAATTACATGTGCAACTATTTTGGTATGTTTTTACATTTAAAAAAAATGACTTTTTCCCCAACCCTTGATTTTATGAATATACTACGCTTTATATGTTGGTCAATCATCATAACTGTAATACAAATATTATTGAAAATATTCAGTTTTTGTAAAGGTGTAAGCGTGAGTGTGAGAGGAAGAATAACTGTAGGAGTTGGTTCATTATTCGACAGCAGCAACTCCCTCGTATCGTATGTAAACAATTCGTTATACAAAGTGTTAAATAAATTGTTTGATTCATGTACATACAATGTTGCCAGATAAACCAAAAAAACAACAACGAGAAAAATAAAATACAAATTTATACAAATTTATTTCCATACATGCATAGGGTCTTCCATCAAGGACTAAAGCTATTTCTGTTAAAGTAGTTGTCATCAACTCAGCTTGTGTTGATAAATCACCAACGATGGGTAAAGCATTCGAACTAGGATTTTCTCAGACCATAACATTCCGAATTTTGTATCGTGACATGGTTCTGTACTCGGGAACTAAAGATAAATGACGTGTGTTCACATTCAACAATATAAAATTATTCTATCAAATTGGGTGCAGCGTGCTTCTCCCATATTCCGATCGTCATAATCGTCCTACCTAAAGCATAAATTTGAGTCCACTGGTTCCGTTAATGATCGACCAAAACCCGTACGTCGGCGGAACGCAAAATTCGATTTCCCGTCGGTCACAAATCTCGACATTTCGCAGACCAGTACAAAATGTAACTGTCCCAGGAACTGAAGGTAAACGACCACAGGCAACTAATTGTATTCGCTGTATGGGTTCTGGAGCCCTTGACAAGTGACCCTAGTTCTGATCGATAAATCATACTTAACGATAGGGCTATTTCTGATAAGTGAACAAACAAAATGTTCGAATTTAGGAAAGTGTTCAATGCATACAGAAAAAGTCACTGTTTGGTGTGGATATTGTGGTGGCGGCGTTGTAGGTCTATATTTCTTTTAAAACGACGTTGGCCTGGCCATCACTGTCAATGGCAAGCACTATAGGTTGATGATTATCAACTTCTTTCGGCCTTAAATGAATAACCTGGGCACCAACGACATGTGGTTTCAACAGGACGGTCATACGTGACACACAGGTTAAGTTAGGTTAGGTTAGGCTAGGGGATAGTTTACCATTCACGGGCCATATGGCTCATTTTGTTACCCAGTGTGAGGTAAGCCCTGTTGTTATCATTCCATAGTGGTGGGTTTGAACCACCTCGAGCTTCGGATCAAACTGCTCAGTTCCCTTAGTGGCACGTTCGCCACCATGCCCAGACCTTCAAACGTTCTATCACCCAAAAACCGATGGCCTCTGTTCTGAACTGCAGGGCACTAGCATAAAAGGCGTTGTAGCGATTCCGTTTCCTCTACAACATGGAAAAATGGCACACAGGTTAAGCCAGAATGCATATTTTGCACAAGCAATTTGAGGTCATGCTTATCTCACGTGAAGGTGATGTAAACAGGTTACCGAGATCGTTGGATTTCACCTTTTTAGGCTTTTTTGTGTAGGGTTTCTTTAAGTGGCAAGTGTATACGAATGAGCGACAAACAGCAGCGGTACTTAAAGCCAACATAATCCCTGCTGTCGGGCATGTCAGCTTACGCATCCCAAGTTGGACTTAGAGAGAGAAGCCATAGCGAACATTTGAACGATATTATGTTCCAAACATAATGCCACCAATAGGGCTTTCAAACGAATAAAAAATCGTTCGATAATATTTCACACTCACATTGTTTTATTTAAATTTAAAGATAGGGAGCGCTTCAAGAAAGACCCGATATAAACATATGCTCTTACATATGTTTTTAAGGTGTAAATATGAGCGGCACAGAGAGAAAGGGAGTGGAAATATGTGTAAAATATGAATGAAAAATTCTGAACAAAAACAACAATTCCTTACACCTGTAATAATAAAAAAAATTGTTGATAAAATGTAAAGAATTTTCTGTGTTATGAAAACAATTAAGGGAATGCCTTCGAAAGAATTTTTTTTTTATTAAATTAAAACAGTAAATATAGATGTATGTATATATGGGTCAGTATATACTAGATACGGCTGTTATAATCACATGCATCAGTTGATTTGGGTCAGTTATGCAGTTTGATTCTAACAACCATACATAATTGGTCATTACAATCCCTTCAGTTAGGATTACGACCTAGTTTCTCACACCACTTATGTTGTGTGTGTTAATTTTATACATGAGTGGCGGAACCTACAGTTTAAAGTCGGCTCCGAACGACAGATTTTTGAGAAACTTTTCATGGTAATTTTTATTTACTCTCAGAGTTTTTGCCAGAAATTTGCCGAGAGGCAGTCTGGCCTGGGTAAGTAAAATACTTGCTATTTATGTTCTTTTTTAAGGAACTTAATGTTGTCACTTTGTTTCAATTTCATTAATTAAGTTGTTCAACTATTGTAGTGGGACCATTAGCTGTTGTCTATAGGTTAGGTTAGGCCACTTACACAACATTCGGAATACCACAATTAATATCCAACCAGGGGATTAAATCAATCAAAGATAACAGAAAATAAGGAACTAAGAATCTCTTTATTCATGATAATGTTCTTCGGCCCTGTAGCCGCGATAGTGTTTTAGCTTATTAGACGAGAGTCCGTGCTCCAAACATCAGCTCAAGCCTATTGCTCAAATCTCTGAGAGTAAATAAATTTGCAATGAAAAGTTCTTAAAACTGTCGTTCCGAGTCAAAGTGTTGTTTCCGCTACTCATGAATAAAATTAACACACAATACGGGTGATGTAAGAAGCTAGTTTGTAATATTGGCTAAAGAGTTGTAATGCTATGTCCATCTCGGTCCTTTAGCTCTTGTTGAAGTCGTTTGAGGACTACTCATGAATAAAATTAATACACACAACATATGTGCTGTGAGAAACTAGGTCGTAATCCTGACTGAAGGGTTGTAATGACCAATTACGTGTGTATGCGTGTACCTAGTTAGCTCAGGCAGAAAGATCTAACACTGTTTGACTAGACACTAACACTGTGTATTGGCGCCTATCGTAAATATATCCTATCGAGTAAATAATCATAGGATGGTATGTATCCTGGTGTATATAAAATTCCTATTTTGATGCACGATTATAGTCGTGCCTGAGCAATTGCTTTGTACTGTGGTGGTAGGATTTGTATAAATTAGTAGTTTAGTCGATGTAAGTCGCCGTGGTCTAGTAGGTAGTGTGTTGGCTTCTTAGACGTGAGGCCTCGGTTTAAACCCCAGGGCTCAGTCATCTCCAACTGAACGAAATATGAAAAAATATTTCTTCGGCGACTTCCTCTCAACAGATTTCTGGCAAAAACTCTGAGAGTAAATAAAATTGCCATGAAAAGTTTCTCAAATATCTGACGTTCGGAGTCGACTTTAAACTGTAGGTCCGGCCGCTCATGTATACAAATTAACGCACACAACATACATAAGTGGTGTGAGAAACTAGGTCGTAATCCTGACTGAAGGGTTGTAATGACCAATTATGTATGTATGTATGTATAAATTAATAGTTTAGTCGCGATTAGTTTGACTTAGTCTGCCTTTTTCTGACTTTGTCTGACTTAATCTGGTTTATCTAATTACACAGAAAACGTCTTTAGTGTAATTTAAAGTTAGCAAGTACTTGATGCATAGTAAGTCCCATACTTTTTTTAAAATTATTTTCTATTTTTTATACACGTGCCTGAATAATATTCTTGCTTTTCTTTGTTGTCTTGTATTTGTTTATTTAAATTAATTTAAATATTCTTTATTAGATGCTTTACTAAATGAATGCTTTGGTTTGTTTTCATTTCTTGAGAATTTTTTTGTCTCCTCCGTTTGACTAGACCAGTGGTTACCAACTACTACTAAAGCTTTTGCCTCTATTTTTGCTTTTGCAAGTCTGCTTGCGACTGTAATGACTTGTGCCTGAATGTCTTATTGAGTCTGGGGGTGCTTTATCTTAAATAACACTAATTAAGTTGATTTTTATAAAAAAATGTTATAAAAGAAAACTACAGTCACTGATTTAACATTTTTTTCTTCTTCAAATACATGTTGTACAGTGTATGTCTGTGTATATGAAAAATTTAATAAAAATTATTCCATAAATGTTTAAGGCGGCACACTAGCAGAGAATGTATTTAAAATATTTTTAATCACAATATTACTTAAAGCATATTTAGTTAGTGTAAACGCTGCTTTATTTCCGTTTGCTTTTATCACTAATAAAATATTAATTTTCTTTTTTTTTTACTTTCTTTTAATGTTGTTTTACTCGTCATTCTGTATGCAAAATGCGTTTAAGTAAATATGCTGTACTACACTCAGCAATAACTTTACTACTTGTAAACTACAGGGTTGACATTTGGATGGGGATTTTGTAAACATTTTAGTTAAACATTTATAAAGAACTACAGTCTGCCCTTTCTTAGTCTATGGACAAAATGGTGGCCTAATAAAACTTTAATTTCGCTTATATCATTAGAATGCTTGTACTTTGCCGTTATGTACGAGATTAGGTTAGGTTCCTTGGAGCAAGACGCCCCACTTAGGCTCATTGTGCTACCACAATCTATATTCAGCCCGGGGATCAAACATAGCCTAGAGAAAACTAACTCCAGTTCAAAATAAATCCTGCTTTTGTGGTAATCTTTATATTAGAGAGCTCGGTGAAAGATGTCAGAAAGCAACAGGTCAGTAAACTCCATCTTTTTATGAAAAGAACAGTGAACTGACCCCTATCTCCTCCTGCAGAAATCATTTGACAGAAAATCAAGTCTTTCAGCATATCTACCAAAAAAGATAGTTGCCCATGAGAATCGCTATTGTCCGATGGATGGTCATGGGATTTAAACAGAGAATTGAGTCGGTTCTCTTCTTATCAGCCAGCGTGATTGAGCCTCTTCTCTGTCACACGAGTCAAAAATATCCAATATACATAAGTGAGGTAATGCGAGCTTAGTACTAGTCTTAGTTAACTCATCAGCAATGCAATTTCCAACGTCATACCTTGCATATAAGGTCGACTATGATGGCCATAATCACCACGTAATGTTTGGAAAGCCACCGTAATAACTCATTGTATACCTTTCCTATTTTAAATTTTTTTAATTTGGCAACCCTATTAGTAACTCTTAGTAAAAACAACACTCTGTAAAAATTTTTTAAATCACTTTAACAACAACTACAACAATAACAAACAATACAAGACATACTTGTAAAATGATGGACAATGTGCCAACATAAGAACAAAATACCATAAACTGTGTTAAGAGCAACGCGATTTCTATCTTTACAAGTTAGGGAAAAAGCAAAAGGCACAGAGAGAAAAACAAAAATATACATTACAGGGGAGAAAGTGTACGGGGGAAAAGAAACTTACTGGATGAATCCAAATGATTGCTGCCTGTCAGACCAAGTGCTGAAAACTCTGATGGCTGTAACTTCATTTCCATCTCTTTAAGGCGACTGTTGAGTTTATTTGTATGCATGAATAGGAAGAATGTACAGGATATGGCCAAAAGGGCAATCAATTCCACAGATCTAAAAAAAAAGAGAAAAATATTTATTAAAAAATTTTTGAAAATATTTTTAATTCTTGGAATAGATAAGTAAACAAAAAGAAAATGAATATAATATTAAAAATATTTTAAACATTCTATTTAAATTAATATTTATTAGACAGTAATCTGTAATACGTTTTTAACCAATTAAAGAGTAGTAATAAATTCGCATAGCTATCGGAAGTGATTGCATTTATACTTACTCCATAAAACTCTAAGATTCTTGGAGCCATAGATTACAGCATTCTTTACTCCACTTGTTACACAAAATGCTACAAAGTGGAAAAAAGTGTAAAAAAATGCCGCGTTGCTTAAACATTTCTTGATAATATTAGCCCTTGCTGGCATTCAAAGTTAAATACGTGTATTATTTAACGTTAATACTAAACCTGTTGCTTAACACATTTTTGTTAATGCAACTTGTTTAATATACACTTTGTTTCTAAACAATTTTTGTTTAATATACATTGTTGCAGTGCTTATTTCATTCGCAATGTTATTTTGCATTTGATTTTATTGGTTGCAACATTATTCCTCAAGATGTTGCGGCTTTTATTTGAATTCTATGTTTAGGCAGTTCCAAATTAGTTAAACATGTTGATTAATCAAAGTTTAATATGCATTGTTGCAATGCTTATTTTATTGCCAATGTTGTGTTGCATTTGATTTTATGGCTTGCAACATTATTCTTCAAGATGTTGCAACTTTTATTTAGAATTCTATGTTTAGGTACTTGCAAATTAATCGAACATGTTGATTAATCAAAGTTTAATATGCATTGTTGCAATGCTTATTTTATTGCCAATGTTGTGTTGCATTTGATTTAGGTACTGTTTAGGTACTTCCAAATTCATTGAAAATGTTGAATAATCAAAGTTTAATATACATTGTTGCAATGCTTATAATATTGTCAATGTTTATTTGGTTTTGATTTTATGGCTTTCAACATTATTCCTCAACATGCTGCTGTTTCTATTCCAGATTCTAGATTTACGTACTTCTACATTATTTCAACATGTTTCATAAGCAAAATAAATTAATTTTGTAGCTCAACATGATTTGCTAGAACATAATGGAATAGGAAAATAAATCTGTCTGAGACACTTTATCAAAACGGCTCTGATACATTGATGACGAGACCAGAGCAGTGTTTCTTGCCTTCGTAAGTTTTTCAGATGTCCTTTTTTTCAAAACTAAACTGTCTCCAACTTAGTCTCCAAAGTAGATCTATAAGACTGTTTCGTAAAGTTTTTATTCCCATTCGAGAAAGGGAGATATGAAAAAAATATAGCACTACTTATTAACGACTTTGTTTTGATATTCAAGTATTTATCTATATCCAGCACCATATCTGTTTTAGCACTATCTATAGCAGGCCATAGACTCCTAAATACATAACAACCTCATCCGTCTCTTTCCGTGTATAACCCTATGTTTCGAGATCCAGCATAGGTGGGATCGATCTGGTCCGAAGGTCTTTCTAGACGCCTTATAATCACAAGTTGTGAATTACTCCCCTTCTTAAGAGTCGCCGTAATCTAGTTGGTAGTGTGTTGGCCTATTAGACGTGAGGCCAGGTCAGACATCTCTAAAAAACCGAAATATTTCTTCGGCAACTTCGTCTCAGCAGATTTCTGACAAAAACTCTGAGAATGAATAAAATTGCCCTGAAAAATTTCTCAATAATCTGTCGTTCGGAGGTGGCTTTAACTGTATAGCCCGCCACTCATGCATAAAATTAATACGTACGTACGTAACGTACGTAATTGGTCATTACAACCCTTCAGTCAGGATTACGACCTAGTTTCTCACACCACTTATATTGTGTGTATTAATTTTATACATGAGTGGCGGTACCTACAGTTTAAAGTCGACTCCGAACGACAGATTTTTTGAGAAACTTTTCATGGCAATTTTATTTACTCTCAGAGTTTTTTTTCTAGAAATCTGCTGAGAGGAAGTCGCCAAAGAAATACTTTTTGTATTTAATTTTGATGTCTGGCCTAGGGCTCGAACCCTGGCTTTTCGTCTAATAAGCCAACACACTACCTACTAGGCCACGGCGACTTCATTAATACACACAACATAAATGGTGTGAGAAACTAGGTCGTAATTCTAACTGAAGAGTTGTAATGATGTATGTATATGTATGTATGACATTCCTGATACCAGAGTGTATCCTGCATCCAGTGCTATTTCCAGCACCTCGATTTCCTCAGACGTATGACACTACGCGCGTTGTTAGGCAGACTAAAGTGTCAAGAGCAGCCTGAGAATATCTCTTCCTCACTCTGGTAAAACACAAGAAGGCAATCCGGTAAACCTTATCCAAGATCCTTCATCAAGCAAATTATATAATAAAACATGAGAGTAAGTTACATTACATTTTAATGCTTACATATGCATACATATGCATGCACTTCCTCCTTCTATTTGTACATCTCCTTTGGAAAAAAGCAACAGCTTTAAAAGCATTTAGTCATGGTATTGAACTGCAATTATTAATGGTTGTCTTTATTGTTAAAGTTTTATTTGATTTTTTTGGTTGGTTGGTTGGTATTTTTAATACGACTTAATGGATTCCTTTGTTACAATTCACTATACCCTTACCGCTGTTAATCTAACTTTTATTTATTTACTGTTATTGTTACTGTTTCTTTATTTCTTTTTTTCTGCATGCTTTCATTTAATCTTTTTTTCGTAGCTTTTTTTTTGCAATTTTATTGTCTATTATTTTGATTTATTGCATTGTTGCGTAAAATACATTCACAACAGCAACAAAAAAAAAATTAAAATAAATAAAAAAGTAAAATTGATGCTCTGCTCTGCAATAATCATAAAAATTACAGAAAAAATAATTTTTTTTTATTTTTTTCTACAAATAAATGTGAATTTAAACATTCATTCAGTGGCATTTTTTTTGGTTCAATAGAAATAAAATCCAACAATAAATGGAAAGAAATTGTTATAAAAAAACTAAACTAAAATGGTATGGAAAATAATAAAAAAGAAAACCAAAAGAAAGAAAGAAAGAAAAAAATATTATAACTTTGGGATTTATTTTTATGTTTCATCAGGTGCAACAAATATTTTTATTGCAAATGACTGACTTCAGGTCTACTACATACATACTATCACTATAATAAATGTGTATGTGTCCATGACAGTTACCGACCGGTTAGTCAGTTGCTGTTTGTTTGTATTTTTTTTCTTTCTATTTTTCCATTTGTTTTTCTATTTTATTTGCAAAAGGAAAATGCAAAAAAAAATATTAAAAAAAAATTTTAAATTCTTGTTGCAAAAGAAAAGAATATTTAGAGCAGAAAACTAGAAATTATAGCGTAAAGATCTGCAAGGTCAGTTTCAAACGAAATCCATGGATCCATGGGAAAATCTTATGAACACACGAACAAGTAACATAACTACCAACGATCATCGTGAAACTGAGTGTTCATTGGCTTTTACTTCTGTTAAGTATAAATGGGGTCGTTCAAAATACAAGCATACATGATAAGGAATTTAACTGTTTCGTTAACGTTAGTCAATACTTAACATTTTTATTTCTTTTATGAACGACCCCATATCTAAAATTCTTTGGACTTTGTTTGAATGTATAGAGACCATTTCATACCAGAGCTATACAGCGATTATTATCTTTGAAGGCCATTATAACTATATACTCCACCTTACATACATACATAATTGGTCATTACAACCCTTTAGTCAGGATTACGAACTAGTTTCTCTCACCACTTATGTTGTGTGTGTTAATTTTATACATGACTGGTGGGACCTACAGTTTAAAGTCGACTCCGAACCACTGATTTCTGATAAACTTTTCTTGACAATTTTATTTATTCTCAGAGTTTTTGCCAGAAATCTGCTGAGAGGAAGTCGCCGAAGAAATACTTTTTGTATTTTGTTTTTGATGTGTGGCCTGGGGCTCGAACTCTGGCTTTACGTCTAATAAGCTAACACACTACCTGCTAGACTACGGCGACTTCACCACCTTGATCCCCCTTTATAAAAGGCCAAGTGTAAAATAAAAGGAGGATTATTGTTGCCCTTGGCTAAGATCTTTACACAACAGCTTAACAAACGTAAGTTCTTTATCTAGAAAAACGCTTATTTAGCTGTATTTTACTGTTGTCTACAGGACCGGCAATCAGACAATCGTCGGCCCCAATCCTGTTGACCTAACGCAATTCAGGATGTTTTATGTATAAGGAATATCACCGTAGTCTAGTAGGTAGTGTGTCGGTTTATTAGACGTAAGGCCACGGTTCAAATACCAGGTCAGACATCAAAACGAAAACATGAAAAAAATATTTCTTCGGCGACTGCCTCTCAGCAGATTTCTTGTAAACACTCTGAGAGTAAATAAAATTTCCATTGAAAGCTGCTCAAAACTCCGTTGTTCGGAATCGACTTTTAGCTGTAGATGCCATAAACTTATGAATAAAATTAACACACACAACATAAGTGGTGTGGAAAGCTAGATCGTAATCCTAACTGAAGGGTTGTTATGATTAATTAACCCTCTCCACTCCGATGATTGATTTTGTTCCACCAGCTCCACTGTCGAGTGACACTCGTCATACTGTAATACTTCTTTTCTCACACTATACACACTACTATTTTAGCGTAGAGCTGGTGGAAAGGCTTGGAGTGGAAAGGGTTAAGTATTAACACCACAAAGTTCCAAGTATGGATTCTGTTGATTCGTTCTTCTCACCACAGAATCTCTTTTTTTTGCACTTAAACTGGTACTATTCTAAAAAGTTCTTTGAGTTTACAATAAGCGGTTGGAACGCAGGTTACTATCCCCTGGCTGCTTCTGGATATTTTGAAGAAAAATTAAAATTTCCTTCCAGTTTAGACTGTGATAAACTCATTTGACTTCTCTATCGCCAAGAATTCTTCTCGATATTCCATCTCTTACCATTTTAAGCGATATATAATTTTTCTTCCTATCTGCCTACTGTTGTGAATTCTCATATAATTTGGGATTTAGCAAAGAGCATTTCCCCCGCCTAGCTGATTCACTTCATAATAGTCTTAAACTTATCTTAAGTGTTTGGATGGTGAACTGTTGTCTGCTGTGCGAATTGTAATTGTAAACTTCCTCTTGTCATATTCCGTCGAGTTTCTTTAGGGTTTTAGATATTTCACTATGGGATCGAACACTCCCGTTTACCTTACACTATCTCTCTTTGAATTATTCTTATACAGTAGTATAGTCTGTCTTCACAGAACTGTAAGAGAGTTAATCATTTCATTTCAATTGAAAACTTTTGAATCCACGGATCCATGGGATTAGAATACCGCTCCTCTCTCTCTTTACTTCAGGACGATGCGATCTTAATCTTTACTAATGTCTTCACGACTGAAATGGTTGTAGGATCGAGTACTTATTTCCATGAACTTGGTCTTCTGTCTCTCTCTCTCTCAGTTTGCATGATGACTGCTCTGCACTGTTTTTCAAACGGACGCCACTCATATGACGGATAGGTCTCACACAACTTATGCTGTGTGCATTAATTTTTTTGCTTTCAGTGTTTTTGCCAGAAATCTGCTGAAAGGAAGTCGCCGAAGTCGTCTGACCTGGGGTTTGAACCGAGGCCTCATGTCTAATAAGCCAATACACTACTTACTAGACCACGGCGACTTTGAATCTCACAATTATGGTTTTCTAAGTGGATAGTGTTGGTGATCGGTTAGGATAGTTACTGGTCTAGTTTGACCGGCATCATGACTTCATCATACTGATATTTTAGTATTCTTGGGAATAATATTTCTTACCACTGAGCTACTAGGAGATGGCAACTTGGTGTGACTCTGATTTTATTACCTCCAAATCGTCAAGAATTCTCTGTTCTTATTTGTCTGTGGAAAGAATATGGACTTTTTTGTCCTTTTTAGAAGAGTCGACCAGGCATCTAAAGAGCATAATTACTGGGTACTTAATGTATGGACGTATATTGGAATTAAGTCATACGTATGATGGCTATTGTCGAAGTTACACTACAACGAGTTTAATCAAGATTTTCAATTAATATATATGCAGAGCGCCTCAGTCTCATTTTTTGTATCATATGATGCATGTTTACATACATAATTGATCATTACAACCCTTCAGTCAGGATTAAGACCTAGTTTCTCACACCACTTATGTTGTGTGTGGTAATTTTTATGCATGAGTGGTGGGATCTACAGTTTAAAGTCGACTCCGAACGACAGATTTTTGAGAAACTTTTCATGGCAATTTTTATTTACTCTCAGAGTATTTACCAGAAATCTGCTGAGGGGAAGTCGCCGAAGAAATATTTTTTCATATTTTGTTTTGATGTCTGGCCTGGGGCTCGAACCCTGGCTTTACGTCTAATAAGCCAACACACTACCTACTAGACTACGGCGACTTCATGATGCATGTTTATCTGTCTATATATAGTCCAGGCTCAATATTGAAGATTTTTTTATAAAAATTTCAATTTGCTGCACTATTCTCATAACCTGAGAACATGTGGTGTAGGATACTAAATAATCGTGCTGTAATTACCTCATTTGCCTTAAGTTATTTTCTTTTATTGCCGTTCTGTTAGACATTATGCGACAAAACGACAAAATAATTTTACCCCATATTTGCAACAGCAACAACTAATTAGAAAAGAAGAATCATAAAGTTCATACCTTTCTATTGCAATTGTTTTTGTAAAACAAAACAAACAGAAAATGAAAAAATTTCAATCTTTTGCTTGAATGTCTTAAACAAAGTGCAACAAAACTTTTCTATTTAACAAAGTCAACTTTGGCAAATAGTTGACTTAGAAAACAATAGAAAAAATAAGGAAAAATTGAAAAATTAAAGTGAAAAAAAGGAGAAGAAAACACGCCAAATCATAACAAAAGCATCCTTTCCAGCTCTGCAAAAGGAAATGAAGAGAAATAGAGTTCTTACACAGCAAAACAAGCATAATGGCGAAAGTAAACAAAATAAGGCAACAAAAACAAAACAAACAAAAAATGGAGAAAACAATAACAACAACAACAACTAAAAGCTAAATGATGATAATGTGTTTGCTACAAAAATAATAACAATGGCAGCCATAGCGATAGCCATAGCCATAGCCATGGCTAATATGAACAAAGACAATGGCATCTGATAGTGAAAAAGAGTAGAGAAAAAGGGAGACAAAGGGTGTGAGAATAAATAAGAAAGTAAAAACAGAATATAACTCCGTTAAGTACAAAGTATTAAAACCTAAAAAACACAGAGGCAGACAGACAGACAAACAGTCAGTCGGTGTAAAAGAGATACACAAAGGCAGATTAAGTAGTTATAAGGACTAAAAATAATAATAACAACAATAACAGCGACAAGATTCATAATGACACTGTACGTAAACAACAACAACAACAACAATGGCAACAACTATATACGCCAAAACAAAAACAATATAAAACAAAGTGTTGTTGCAAAGAGTAAAGAAATTACGAAAGTACAGCGCAATAACTATCATAAGAATATTGTTAGAAAGGATCGTGTAAATAGAATTATATGACCACATTGTAGAGATGAAGAAATACATACAACAAGAAAGAGGATTAGCAAGTTTAGTCACTGTACATACTGTTGTTGTTACTCATCAAAAGAAACACTCGCTTTCAAACAATACATATACTATTAAACAAATGCCATGACTCTTTACAAATGTTATGTTTTTTTTATAAAAAAAATATGGAATGAAGGCTTAAAGTGACCAACTGAAGTATGAAAAGGAATGTTTATAAATAAAATTCTATTAAGATAGCCAGGCTGTAATTAAGTTCTTAATGAACGTCCATTTAAGGTATGTTCTCGTTCACAAATGTCTGGATTTCTAAGATAAATTTCGAATTATCCATGGGTTGTGTGAAGTACTGATGTTGTTAGGGCCTATACGGGAGTTCTTTCATAGCTACAAGGCATAGGACTTTCGATTCCCTAAGTTAAACTGCGTATTAAATGCTCGTTTTATAGGAAAGCCCATTTTCATATGTCAGTAAGATGCTGTAAGTAAGTTGCGTTCAATATTGCTAAACTCTGGTCTATTCAATCTATGTTGTCGTTCACGATGTGTGGATTTCTAAGAAATTTCGATTCATTCATGGGGTTGTGCGAAGTACTGATGTTGTTAGGGCCGATACGGGAGTTCTTTCATAGCTACAAGGCATAGGACTTTCGATTCCCTAAGTTAAACTGCGTATTAAATGCTCGTTTTATAGGAAAGCCCATTTTCATATGTCAGTAAGATGCTGTAAGTAAGTTGCGTTCAATATTGCTAAACTCTGGTCTATTCAATCTATGTTGTCGTTCACGATGTGTGGATTTCTAAGAAATTTCGATTCATTCATGGGGTTGTGCGAAGTACTGATGTTGTTAGGGCCGATGCGGGAGTTCTTTCATAGCTACAAAGCATAGGACTTCCGATTTCTTAAGTTAAACTACGTATTATCTGCTCGTTTTATAGGAAAGCCCATTTTCATATGGCAGTAAGATGCTGTAAGTAAGTTGCGTTCAATATTGCTAAACTCTGGTCTATTCAATCTATGTTGTCGTTCACGTATGTCTGGATTTCTAAGAAATTTCAAATCATTCATAGGGTTGTGCGAAGTAGTGATGTTGTTAGAGCCTATACGGGAGCTCTTTGATAGCTACAAGGCATAGGACTTTCGATTTCATAAGTTAAACTACGTATTACCTGCGCGTTTTATAGGAAAGCCCATTTTCATATGGCAGTAAGATGCTGCGTTCAATATTGCTAAACTCTGCCTGATTTGTGTGCAGTGGTGTTGTCGAGCCGGAATGCTCCGGAACGTCGTTCCGGTATTTCCTTTTTGGACAGGAACGCGTTCCGGAACTGAAGATGATTTCTGATAACAAGAATTGGCTGACGTTTCGAAAAAAAAAAAATTAAAAAGAATTGCTGGTTTTTTCTTCTAATTTTTGACGAATTTTTATATGTATTTTTATAAACAAGGGTTTGAACCGAACCCGAACCGGAACGAACCGGTTTGTTTTTCCGAATCGTAAACCGGAACGCGTTTCGGTAAAAAAAAAATTAGCACAACACCACTGCTTGTGTGGATAAGGAGAGTGATGATTCGCTTCTGTTTTTAAATCGCATGGAAACACATTATGGGTCTTTGTCCTATTACAAGTCATGCTGAAAACCTTGCACTCTGTCTAATGTCTCTTGCACGAGCTGTATACCTGAGAAGGATGAGTAGACTATTTTTCATTTTACAGTGGACAGCAAAAGTCTTAGTACTCCAATATACATATTTTGACAATTTCATGAATTTTAACCAACAGTTTGTATAAAAAATTAAGGCTTTTAATTTATTTTATTAATTTATTTCTGTTTTATTATAAAACAAACAATTTTTTAATTTTTTTCATAAAACAAGAGAAACATAAGGGGTACCCCCAAGGAGAACCCTGAGTGAATTTAAAATTCAAAGGGCATAATATATAAAAATGATATCCCTTGTATTTAGTAGAATATCCCTTAAGGTCAAGCACTCCATTTAACCCATTTGGAATTGAGTGTACAAGTTTTGTTTGATGTTTTCTGGTGGCACCAGGAAACTGTTGTCTTTTGTTTCAGTTTTAGCGATTACGTAATCGTTCTTTCTAATGTTCTTCTAAATACTCTCTTGAAATCATATCGGGACTTTGTGCAAGAGTATTAAGCCTGTGTGGACTTTTTTCGTCAAAATATATTAAAGTACTATGACTTTTGCCGTGCACTGTATGTGTCAGTAACCTGTTCTTGCCACAAAGATGAGGAAGTTCTTATCATCTCATTTGCAGAAATCCTTGGTTAAATTTCCAATAAAAGGTTTTTTGGAAGAGTAAGGAGGATCTAGCACATAACCTAACATGGAAAAATTTATGTGTAGTACTCCATAAAGAGTCACTAAAGCTCAAATTATGATAACCTTAGACTAAAAACAATACACTTTAATATTCCTTAGATTATAAGAACCGACCAATTTCACTATAGCTAGCCTACATAGCTTCTCACATATGCATCAATATTATGTGTCTGCATCTGCAGATTATCGAAGAATCCGATTAACAAATTTGAGAACTTTTTCATGACAATTTTCATCTCACGGACTTTGTTAGAACCAACTTTTTTCTTATTAAAAGTGGTATTGATCCGTAAACTTGGCAGACTACGCGTTTTATGGCTATAAAAGATGAGTTCTATTTCTGTATGTTTTGGCTAATGACAATCACCAATAACCCCTCATGGTTGATAACGAAAAAGTCTCAGACATCTCGCACACAACGAAATATGGATGAAAATATTTCTTTCCGCTTATTCCTCTGAAGAGTCTCCTGGTGTGGCACTTCTATCATGGGCCACTACATGGTTAGACGTTTGACTGTATTACATATGCGAACTTTTTTAACGCAAATGCTAGTATTCAGTTCTGAGAAAATGTACACATAGCCACAGAAGTATACATACGGATAACAAATTTCAGGAATTTTTTAACCACTCCATTATTTTTGAAAATATTTATAATTGTCTGACATCTTTCTTCGATTTTAAGACGGTCTTTTCCTTTGGTTCAGAAATGTGTGAAAATTGTAATTCGCATGCATACCTTTGTGGGCCTGTGCAGGGCCACAATTCAGTTCAATTTCAGAAATTTTTTAACCAATGGAAAAGACCGTCTTAACATCAAGGCAACTATAAAGATTTTCAACGAAAACGGATTAGTTAAAAAATTTCGGCAATTTTTTAACCGTACGTATAATTTAGTAACTGTGTGTAGGTCTAGAATATATGGGATATCACTTCATATTAGGTTAGGTTAGGTTAGAGGACGTGTACTTGTCAATTAAGACAAGTGCAGTACCCGGAGGTCAAATTGACGCATTGTACAACGTCCTAGTTTCTCACACCATTTATGTTGTGTGTGTTAATTTTTATACATGAGTGGTGGGACCTACAGTTTAAAGTCGACTCCGAACGACAGATTTTTGAGAAATTGAAAATATTCATGGCAATTT
Organism: Sarcophaga variegata; assembly: GCA_932273835.1. Taxonomy (NCBI): domain Eukaryota; kingdom Metazoa; phylum Arthropoda; class Insecta; order Diptera; family Sarcophagidae; genus Sarcophaga; species Sarcophaga variegata. Next base: position 13,971,404 of record OW026362.1, on the reverse strand, counting down.
TATTTACTCTCAAAGTTTTTGCCAGAAATCTGCTGTCTTGATGTCTGGCCTGGGGCTCGAACCCTGGCTTTACGTCTAATAAGCCTACACACTACCTACTAGACTACGGCGACTTCTCACTTCATATTAAGTCTCAAATGTATTGTAAACTAGACTTTGCGTAGCCTCGATTACAACGATTGTTGTGAAATCGAATAGAGAAAGACGGTTAATCTTTTATGAGTACCATAGGCCTTAGCGGGCGTATTAGTCAATAGTACTGGCGCAATGTAATTTTTGGCAATAAACTTTTCGGAAATATCAGGAATGCGTGGAAAAGAATGACTAGCACAAGAGATGAACTAATAATGGTTTGGAAAACCATGACCCAAACGTATTAGAAATTATGGAACGATTTTAAGCAAAAATTCAAAGTTCAAAGGTTCTTGATTCTTGTTGCATGTTGTTATCTGTAATGGTTTAGAAAACCATGACCCAAACGTATTAGAAATTATGGAACGATTTTAAACAAAAATTTAAAGGTTCTTGATCCTTGTTGCATGTTGTTATCTGTAATTAGTTTGCAAATTTCTACATGGCAGCACAGTGAGTATGAGGCAGCATTCGTGCAACGTATTACAGCCTTTTATGTATAAGAAGGTTGGCCCTATTTAATGCACTGCTGTTTTACCATTTCATTTGAAGTGATTTTCTATTTGTTTTATCAACACAAAAATAATAGAAAAAAACACATTTTCTTTTTTATTTGTATTTATTTTTCTCTGTTTTTCCTGTTGGAAAAATCAAGAGAAACTTTTTTCCTACCACCATACGTACATATATTTTTGTTGTAAATATTTTATAATATTTTTAGTTGGATTTTTATGTGGACAGTTTTCTATCCATAAGTTGTATTATTGTGGTTCCTTAGCTGCCTCGAAGAGCTTAACGGCAATAAAAACTCTTAATGTAACCCCCTCCCCCATTTGGACTAGTCCTCCTTTGGTAAGCAGTTTTAAGGTGCAAAACAGAATTTGCTTGACCATCTGTGAATATGAGAGGAAAATAAATTTCTGTTCATAAATAAACTTTTTAAATCTTTTATTTCTTCTTCTACTCATTCTCAACTTAACTTATCTCTTCCTTTGCTTTACTTTTTTTATTTGTATTATGTTGAATTATGAAGAGAAAAAAGTTTACTTTTGTAATAGAATTCTTACAAAAATATTTTTTTTTTCTTATTTTCCATAATTCTTCCGCCAAAAGGGAGAGAGAAAATACGAAACTAGTAAAGAAATTATGAAAATAATTTTTTTTCTTCTTTCAACAACCAGCCATTATGAGGGCGGCGATGCTTTTGCTACCAATGGTTGTCATTTACTTTGTCGCTTAAATAAATGCTTTGGCTAAATTATTGTCCCCTTTTAAGCAGAAAACTGGCAAAAAAAAAAAGAAAGGAAAAATAAAATGAAACTTCTGACTAGAAAAACTGTTGTGTAAATCCCATTTAAGCTTTGAATAGTCATTCCTTTCAATCTGCATACATTTTTTGAAAGGTTTGTGGCAGCATCAATAAGCAAGCATAGCATGTAATAACTTTTATAACGCACTATTCTTGAGAATTTGTTTTTAAATGAAATGGAAATTTGTTAAGTTCTCAAACAAATGAAGTTAGTGTGGAGGATTTTAATGAACGAATCCCAAAGCGAACATTTTTTTCAATTGAGAAACTTTAACTTCAAAATCAAGTCGTAAAGTTTACAAAATAATCTTCAGTTATTCATCTGGTGGTTGTTTCCTACTCATTTAATTAGTCGATAGAATAATTTAGTCACGATTACAACCTAGCTTCTCACACCATCTACTATGTATGTTAGGTTAGGTTAGGTCGAAGTGGTAGCTTTGATATCAAAGAGCTCACTTGAGCACGCATAGCGGTGAACTCAGTCTCTGTACTAACCAAGTTCCACCAAAATCAGGGAATAGAAGGAAGTTGGTCAGCGCAGGGGCTGCTCACCTACTATGTTAAGTGTGTGTTAATTTAATGCGTGAAAGACAGGACTTACAGTTTAACGTACAGTTTAACGTATTTACTCTTAAGAGTTTTTTTTTATAGGAATTTTGTCTTAAAATGTGGCCTAGTCGCCAATGTCGTTTAGAGCTGGAATTTTTATTTCCAATATGGTACCAATCAATGCAAAAATAGTGAAATGGTCTGCATCTTACAAGGACATTGATTAAGGCTGGCATATTGAATTATGGAGGTACTGTTGTTATGAAACTTAAGACCTCATAAGGCAAGTTCTTGCTTTAGCCAGCGTTTATGTCCATTATGATACCAAAATTATATCCAACCCGAGATCAGAATAAATCTGAATAAATCTTGCCATTCCAGCAACCTTTATACTGGAACGTTTAGTCAAGTTCAGACAGAAAAAGAGAAGTTAAGAATATTCTCCTTTTCATGGCAAAGCAGAACACTGCTTTGCTGCTCTCCAAAAAGTCACACCTTCTGCTGAAGTGATGTAAGGGGATGCCAAGTTTATTGTTGTGTTTTCTAATACGACAGTGGTCTGTTAAGATCTTAATTGTGTAATGCAGGGTTATGTGATTTAAGAACAGTAGATAGATAATCTTATTTATACAAGTCTAGCAAAGTCTAGTAATACTGCACGTACATATCTTACTGTTGTCGTTGAGCCTCCCTATAAACGAACGATGACTACTTAGCTTGGTAGGGGTGAATAATAAATTATTTTCTATCGAAATGTGCCTGTATTAGTGTCATTCAGAATGCCTAATGCATACATACATACATACATAATTGGCCATTACAACCCTTCAGTCAGGATTACGGCCTAGCTTTTCACACCACTCATGTTGTGTGCGTTTAATTTTATACATGAGTGGCGAGACCTACAGTTTAACGTCGACTCCAAACGACAGATTACTCTCATAGTTTTTGCTAGAAATCTGCTGAGAAAACTGATTGCCTAATGCAAATGATTTTAAACTTCCTTAGTACCCTAATTGGTCATTTTATGACTTTTGTTAGGATTACAACCAAAGCTTATTACACCACCAATGTTGCGTGTGTTAATTTTATCCATAAGAGGAGGTACCAACAGTTTAATGTCGGATCCGCAATTTTAATTACTGTCAGAGTTTTTTTTGCTGAGAGAAAGTCTCTGAAAGGAATACTTTTTTCAAATTTCGTTTTGTTTTTGATATCTGAGCTGGGATTTGAACCACGGTCTCACGTCTAATAAGCCAATACATTAACTACTAGACTATGGTGATTTCACAATCCGCAATTGCTGATATATCTGCCTTGGTTTCTCTCGGTATATACACTCAATTTTGTTTGTATTTTCCATATAAACAGACGAACGTGTGAAATCGTTCGTTTTACAAATTCCCACAGAGTGAAGTCTCAAGACGTATTCATGTTTTAGGTGAATGCTGGAGTAATTGAATTGGTATTAATTTTCTGAGTGTTGGTTTCTTTTTAACATGAATAGGAGACTATGGCTGCCTTCCAAAATGTATCAATACAAAGTTTGTATACAGTTCTACTACTGTATATAAACTATATACAGTTCTACTACTGTATATAAGCTATGTAGATAAACAAAGTAACCAAACAATGCCTCAACTATAAGTCCGATGTCTGATTGCTTTTTGACTGCGTTAAAAATACACATTGACGACGTTTTGAAATAGTATACATTCTAAACATTTTGTACAGCGGCATTATGAAACACGATACTTTGTTCAAACACAAAGCAACTAACATTTTGGAAGGCAGCCTACACTAGACTGAATGTTCCTTGATGTCTACAAAGTGAGATCTGCGACTTTGTGATACTTAAGCTCAGCGACTGGGTTGTCGCATAATAAATCAGAATACGACATTTGTCGGGGTGATAGCAACAGGGTGAACTGTGAAGCACAGTGAGGATTATCTGGTCGATTGCTTACATTTGTTTCAGCGCACGAGAGACATGCTGTTCAATTGCCTATTGGGATGATGTCTCTAGGCTGACATCATTTTTGCTGGTAACTCCGAAGTTAGGATAAATAAATTAATTAATAATGCCGAAGGTATAGTTATCGATTACACAGTAGGGGCACGTAAGACCTGATATGCTTGAACCACTGCAGTAGGCGCAATTGTTTTTTTTTACAGAAGAGAATAGAGGCTAGAGGTTTCAATCGTTGGATATACTTTCTTTTAGAAAATAAGTTGGTGGTGCATGAAGCCTATTAAATATGCTTACACTGGTTCAAACAATCAAAAACGTGGAAACTCGTGATGTAATAAGCAGTGTAGTTGGAGGTTTGAAATTGTTGCGTTAAAAATTTTTCTTGGGAAGCAGTTTGTCTTTTTTAAATTTCTTACATTTCAACTGACTTTAAACAGATTGATACTACCGTGTGATTATTTTTCTTTTGAGTGGAAATCAAATAAATAAATCATAAATCCCCCTTATATTTTATATCCTATGAAATGCCTGTCAAAATGCCACTCAATTTAAAGACAAGTTTTGTTGCATTTTTTTTCAGTTTATTTTATTTTTTTTTTATTAAAATTACCTGTCATTTTAGGCAACAAAATATTGCATAAAAACCTGGTAATTTAAATATTTTCGCTTTCTGGATGACAAAAACGAAAAAAAATAAAAATAAAACACCTTTCGCAAATCAAAAACGTTTCGTTTTTTTTTATACGTACTTTTGTTATTAAATTGTTGCAGTGGCATAAAAACATATGAAACTTTTTTTTTTGTGTGTTCCTCTAAGAGGGTTGTTGGCAATTGAAATGTGCATATGCGAGTAATGTTGCTGCAGCAGCCTTATTTATGAGAGTGTTTTTGGGATTTTGCATTTATGCGTGGAGTACACACATTTATTTTGTTTGTTGTTGGCTGGCTGGCTGGCCCCCGTTGTACCAACTAACAACTCCGGCAATATTTTTTTTTTTGGCAGTTAAAATATTTCTTTTTTTTTGTGTTTTTTGTTACCAAAAATTTTTCTTGTTTTCATTTATACACGGGGTAAAAAAATTGTTGCAAGAAAATAGGAGTTAAAGAAAAAAGGAGACAAGCAGCAACAATTTAAGCTTAACGTTACTGTGTCATATAATGTTAGTTGCAATATGGTTATGAGACACATATTAGTTCAGCTAACAACAGCAGCAATAGTACATGCCGCGTTACTAGTCATAATCGCCGTTGGCAAAGTGAAACTTTATAAAAAAAAAAGAAAAAATAACGCCAAACGTACGTACACTTACAATTTTTATACCTTTTAAGCGTAACAGTAAATAAAATTCAATAACTTAACACCAACAACAGCAGAAATATATAACACACACATACCACACCAGCATACACCGTTAACGCTGATCTGTTATTGAACAGAGACCCTCTATTTGAGTAAAGCTCGACTTTCAATATCGGCTTTGCTTGCTACTGCCATCAGAGTGATTCAATGTTGCAACTTATTTGTTTACGTTTTGAAGCTGTTGCTCCTTATTTTTTTTTGCTGCTCTTGTTGCATGTGTATACCAGAATAAGAGTATGTGCTGTAGGCTTGTAATATTTGGTTTTGGTTTTAAGTTTACATAAGTTGTGTGTCTGCCTTCTGTAACACTTCACGAAAAGAGAGACCCTCTACTGTAGGCAGTTGGAGGAGTATAATTGGAACGAGTTTGGGATTTGTCGATAAATTAATATGAAACAAATCTGTCTTTGTTTTCGAGTCTTTAGTATTTTCTTGTAGAGTAACATATAACGAGAAAATTTCTCAGCCAGTGTTCTCAGATAATATTACTTCTGAACAACAATTCATGGCAACCCTTTTATTCTAGAACTTCTTGGGGTACATCAATTACCTGGTTAGCTGGACAAACTTGATTAATGATCATTAAAAAAAATTAAAGACAAGATGTCGGAGATGCTTCGTCATTAGTGATGATTGATCGATCCAGGTCTGGATTTCGTTCTATAGGAGTAGGCTTGTAAAAGTGTACTTCGCTTAACAGAGATTCTGTTTAAGAAATTGATATTTAGTGAGACGTAACAGATCTTCAGGTCCCTCAGAAGTATATGTGGTCGACAAACGTGGGCGTATCGGATCCCAGATTATGGTCGATAGCTAAACTTTCGATATTGTAAATGAATTTCTTTATTTTGACTCAGTAGTTACCCTCATATATTATGTCAGCATGGAAATCAAACGTAGGATTACTCATGTCAAAAATTGTTATGATAGACTCAGTAGATAATTGAACAGCAGAGATCTTTTTCGTGCAACGAAGCTATGCTTTACCTCTTCCTACTTCCCTATGGTGCAGAAATATGGACGCCATTACTCACCAATACAGAAACCTTGAGAGTATTCGAGAGGCGAGTCCCACATAAGATCTTCCATCCAGTACGCGTTGGCGATGATTTCCGCATTCGATGCAATAATGAGCTGTATGAGCTCCTCAAAGCCATACATACATAGGTCTCAATAGGTAATTGAGCAGCAGAGACCTATTACGTGTAACGAAGCTATACTTTACCTCTTTGTACTCCCCTATGGTGCAGAAGAATTGACGCTATTACTCACCAATGCAGAAACCTTGAGAGTATTCGTTGGCGATGATTTCCGCATTCGATGCAATAATGAGCTGTATGAGCTCCTCAAAGACATACATACATTACAAACCTTCAGTCAGGATTACAACCTAACTTCTCGCGTCACTTACAATATGTGCGTTTTAACCTTATACATGAGTGGCGTGGGACCTACAGTTTAACATCGACTCCGAATGACAGATTTTTGAGAAACTTTTTCATGGCATTTTTATTTACACCCAAGAGTTTTGCCAGAAATCTGATGAGAGGAAGTCGCCGTAAAAATATTTTTAATATTTCATTCTGTTGGAGTGTCTGACCCGGGGTTTGAACCGTGGTCGCACGTTTATTAAGTCAACACACTACCTACTATCTGGCTATGGCTCCTCAACGACTTGGATGTTAATATCCAGCAGCTGTGCTGGCTTGTTCATGTCATCCGGATGGAAGAGGTTAAGAGGTTAAGATGGGTATTTGAAGCGGGGAATTCGGCTTAGAGAATGACTTTGTCTGCATTGGACGAACCAAATCGAGGAGTCTCAGCCATCGATTGACATAACCAGCTGCCAAAGCAGTGCGAGCGGTTAGAAGGAAGTGTTAAAGCAACTCGAAATCTGGTGAACGACTTGTTAAGGCCACGTAACAAAAAAATTGTTGTGCTCTGATTGTACTTAGATTTCTCTAAGAGACGCAGATCATGTCTATATACATAATTGGTCATTACAACCCTTCAGTCAGGATTACGACCTAGTTTCTCACACCACTTATGTTGTTTGTGTTAATTTTATCATGAGTGGTGGGACCTACAGTTTAAAGTCGATTCCGAAAGACAGATTTTTGAGAAACTTTTCATGGCAATTTTATTTACTGTCAGAGTGTTTGCCAGAAATCTGCTGAGAGGAAGTCGCCCAAGAAATACTTTTTGTATTTTGTTTTGATGTCTGGTATGGGGCACGAACCCTGGATTTACGTCTTATAAGCCAAAACACTACCTACTAGACTACGGCTTTAATTCTTGCTCGTTGTTGTCTTTTTTCTTTTGGCAACCAAATGCCACTGTGTAGTTTAAAGTCGGTTGCAGTTGTAACATTAAATTCGTGCAAATGCAACCTAAAAGATTGGAATATTTTTTCTGCTTAAAAAAAAAAACAGAAAAAAAGGAGGAGAAGAACGACGATATGGAAAAAAAGAAGGCAACGTATTTAATAATTGTAACATGTAAAGATTTTGCATGTTGCCGATATAACAAGCAATGTTTGTACATACAGTGATACAGGGTACTAGGGGAACATGCAACAACAACAACGTTGTTAACAACGACTGATGATGATGCTGGTGATGATGATAATATTGTGATTGTGTGACTATGACTGTTTGGTTGCATATGTTGGTGGCATTAACGTTGGTGTACGAGTATATGCTGCATTTGCGTTTCTATTTTTTTGGTGGCATCTACAACAAATGCTGTGTATATGATTACAACGTGCATAAGCTTTCAAATTGTTTATTTAATTTTTACACATGTTGTAAGAGTATTACGCTAGAAATTCTTATTTTTTTTAAATTTTCTTTGGTTTAAAAATATTTTTTTGCAGCTCTCATGGCTGTGGCTGTGTGTGGGGGGCTGTAGTATCGGTGGTGTTGGTGTTGCAGGACTCATAAAAATGATAATAAAATTCTATGTAACACTCTATGCAATGTAATTATATTTAAACATGTTCTAAGCTTAACAAAAAGGACATGTAAAGAAAAAAAAATGCTTGAAAATTATTTAAAAAATTTTTTTTTTCTTTGCACTGCACATTCATTGCCTGTCTAATCAAATTTTCTGTAATTTTTTCGTTAGGCCTCTATGAGTGTGACAACAACAAAACACATACATATAATAAGTAATCAACAACACTAACAACAACATTATAAAATGAAAATTTATAATGATTTAATTTATCTGCTTATTTTGATATAAATTGTCTCTCGCTGTTGTTGTCTTGTCATTAACAAAAATCCCAAAAACTAAATTGTAATGGAAAGGTAGGTGGCGGGCGGCTCATGTGGTTTGTTATGCTTAATGCACACATAAATTTCTCTACGTTTTTTTTTTGTTTCTTTGATTTGATTTCGTCAGTAAAGTTTAAATTTTAAAAATATCTCGGGACTGTGTTACAAGATAATATCTTGAGCTTGAAGTTATAAATGCCCTGTTAAGAGTTTGAATGTTAAAAGAAAGTGAATTTTGTTTTTTTTTTTTGGAATAAAACTCGTATATGTCAACATGTTTACTAAAGTTTATGCAACTTATGATTTAATGTTACCAAATCAGTAAATTGCTGTCACTCTAGCCTGAAATTTAAAGCATTTGCAGTAAATCCAGTTTAGTTATGATGGCTCACAAATGTGTAACTATCCTACTGATGTCAAAAAAGGGGGATTTAAACGATGACGCAAGTCGCACTATAGCAGATGGGATGCTTTCATTTTACTTCGTTTTGGGTTTTTATTAATCGTGTAAATTTTTGTATTATTTCTACTTTCATTTTTAAAATACGTATCACGTTGTGTAATATGTTTTCTCTGACTTTATACCCTTATCGTGCAAATTGGCCATAAGGTTTAGCATCTTTCTTCAGGACTGTTTAATTTGTATAAAAAGTCAGAGGTAGTTCAGTATAATACTAAATACTCTTATATTTTCTAAAATTGAATCAATTTTCATTCAAGAAGTAGAAGTCGCCTTAGTCTAGTAGGTAGTGTGATGGCTTATTAGACGTAAAGCCAGGGTTCGAGCCCCAGGCAAGACATCAAGACAAAATACAAAAAGTATTTCTTCAGATTTCTGACAAAAACTCTGAGAGTAAATACAATTGCCATGAAAAAGTTTCGCAAAAATCTGTCGTTTGGAGTCGACTTTAAACTGTAGGTCCCACCACTCATGTCTAAAATTAACACACATAGCATAAATGCTGTGAGGAACTAGGACGTTGTACAATGGGTCAATTCGACCTCTGAGTACTGTACTTGTTTTAATTGACAAGTACACGTGCTCTAACCTAACCTAACCTTCATTCAAGAAGTAAAAGATTAAAGCGTAGAAGAGAGAGAGCCATGCGATTAAGGATTAAAATTTCATATGTACTCGTATACATATGATGGAATGATGATGAATAATATGCACATGGCGACCCTAGGGTTTTTTTCCAGTGCTCCTCAGGGGAGCATATGGCTTCCATAAAGTATTTCTTCTTCATTGTTTCCGTTCCTTTACCCAACTTTTGTTGTTCCACCTAAGCAGGAATTGGTCTGTTGTATCACGTCCTAGGATAATAGGGCTGTCATCTATCGTTGCGTAGAAATAACGCCCTCCGAGTATATGGTGTAGTGGTGGGAAATCTTGCTGATTGTTGATTTCTACCTCTTTTCCCACTAGCGAGCCTATGGTCGAAAAACGGCAAAGAGAAAGTTCTCAGCATAAATGGTAATAGACTATATATATGTTACTTTTACTCCTCTAGGGATAGGGCCGCGGTAATAGACTAGGCTAAGAAATAATTTTCTTTAGAAAGCTTTGTAAAAGTCTTCAACAAATATTTTGTAGAAGAAGATAAGGTCCAGAACTCAAAAAGTGATGTCTGAGAACATATAGATCAGTCACGATTTTATATTCGTTGGAGGGGCATTTTTTCTGTAATCTTTTAAGAATCATAGGGCGGCCAATATTGTTTACTAACTCCTAAGCGCTCCAATAACAATATGTAACTATAGAAGCCGCTGTGGCCTCGGTTCAAACCCCCAGATCAGGCATCTCCAACTGAACGAAATATGAAGAAACATTTCTTCGGCGACTGCCTCTCAGCAGATTTCTGGCAAAAACTCTGAAAGTAAATAACATTGAAAAGTTTCTCAAAAATCTGTCGTTCGGAGTCGACTTTAAACTGTAGGTCCCGACACTCATGTATAAAAAATTAATGTACACAACATAAGTGGTGTGAGAAACTAGGTTGTAATCCTGACTAAAGGGTTGTAATGACCAATTATGTACATATGTATGTATGTATGTAACTATGTATGAAAGAGTATCACAAACTCTTGATATGCTTGGCATGAAAGTTCAATGCAATGTATGCCGGAACCAGCATATTTCCAAGTATCAAAAGATGAATTTGAAGGCCTTGGTTTCCAAGGATAGTAAAGAAGATACTTTACTTCATCTGGTCTTTCCATTTACTCAACGTATATTTGGCTGACATCCTCTGTTACAAATCCCAGCTTAAACATCTCACACAAAACTTAAGTATGAAAAAAAAAATATTTCTTTTGATGACTTCCTCTCAGTAGTCTCCTGGCAAAAACTCGAAGAGTAAACAAAATTGCAATGAACAGTTTGTTAAATCTACAGTTCGGAGGTTAAACTGTAGATAAAATCCTTGTTAAAATTAACACACAAAATGGGTGGTATGAGAAGCTGGGTTATAATCCTGACTAAAATGTTATAATGACAGGTTTTCAGTCCTCTGAGCTGTAGTTATTACAGGACAAGGAGGGAAAAACTGATTTTATAGTATGAAAATATTGATGTGGTTTCGTTCCTAGGTGGGTATAATTCAAGGCGATTATTTGGTTCGATTTTTTCGATTAAGAAAGAATAATTGACGTTAGATCAACATTGTGTTCTAAAAGCCTGACAAAAGGGTTGTAATGACCAATTAAGCAAGTAAGTAATATTCGACCGAAAATGTGATAACACGCTCGTGTATGAGGCTGTGCCTTGAAATATATTTTGAAGCTTCTCGGCTGTGAGGTATCCTACACCATTGACATTTTTCTATCGCTTCGACAACGGATTGCCTAGTAGAAATCCGAAATTAATTTATTTTTAGCTAGCACTTGGTTTTCTCCCAGAAAATATTCATTTGCGGCTGATCAGAGGATCGTATAATACAGTACCCATAAATCGAACTGTTACTGTCACATAACACCAGGGTGAACTGGATATTGAAATTACTTCGTGGAAGAACAACCTTCCCGATGATTGAAAATTCGTACATCGCCAAAGAGATAGGAAGGTGAACCCCATAGAGACTCTTTCCTACGATGGAATTTCATGATGAACGACCTGCTAGTGATGTTGGTATGTGCTGGATATGGAAATAATTCCCATGCGAATGACAGAATTTTACAATTCTATTAGACTAGCTCTAAAGATGGACATTGTGTAAGTATTTGATCATGGTTCCCGAAAAAAAGAGGTGCTAAATACCTCTAGAAATTACAAATCTCCTAGCAAACTCTTTTGCAAACTTCATACATGCAGAAGACAATTTAACTAAGATCTAACCGGCATGGCAAAAAACTGAGGTGAATGACATGATTATGTTCAACAAATTTACTTAGGGCCTAGACTGCTTATCGAACCGAGGTGCACATACTCGTACATACTCGTATGTAAACATTTTAAAAATAATATTTTGCTCTTGATTTAAATATTCATATGAATTCATATGAAACCCACCTAAAAAGAATTTGTTTTTTCTTATAAAAACTTGAGCAATTTACATAATCTTGTGCTTTTGCGTTTACTTTTGCGCTCACATTACATACATAACGACGAAGCATTTAAGTTGATTAATATTTCAAATATTATTTTGCACGCACAAGTTTAACTTGCCAATGTCAAGGTGTGTTGTGTTGTATGGGGCTTGTTTTTTTTAGATTTCCAACATAATTTTTCACCTCAACCTTAAAACTCATTTGCATGAAGTACAAGAATTTTTTTTATTCGATCTTATAAGGCGTTTAAATATAAAGAAAAAAAAAACTTGTTAAAGGAGTTTTAAATACTGAACCAAGTGCTGTTCAAATAAATCAACAACCAAAATCAAGCTTTAAACATGCGTAACTGGCAGGTATTTGACCTAAGCGGGGCTTATACACGCATTTTGACAATTGGCTTTGAATCGAAACCAGAAATTTTGAAATTCTTTTTTTTTGTTGGCAAACAAATTATTAAAAATAATATGTTAAGAATTTTATTAAAAGTTGCTTTGATTTCTTGTTTAAAAACCAAAAAAGCCGGTGGCTAGTTTGGTTTAGAAAGACATACATACGCATGAAGGTTAATAAACTCATTTAAATAAAAACTCATACAAACTCTGTTTCTTTTCTTGATTGCCGGCCAGAATTCTTATTTCTTTCAATGGCTTATGCTGGCTGCCATTGTTGTCTTTTCTAAAACTGATGATTTAACACAATTTTTTTTTGAAATCATTCTTTTGTTAATTAATGAAAAAATATAAGAAGATAAAATCCATAGTCATAGATTAACCCCTGAGGTCAATACATGATTGAGCATAAATGAATATTAATGATGTTGACGGCTTAAATAAATTCAAAAACTATTCCATTATGTTCGATTATACAATCATTAATAAGAAAAGTTCAATGAACTTAATAGTGTAAAAACGGCTGGAGATTCTTATGACTGTAACACATCATTATTAAGTTATAAAATAATAACGAATTTAATTAAATACCATGGATTTAATGGTGAAAGGCAATTGGTTAAAAAACGAAATTTTTACTTATCCCATGTGATCAAGGAAATCGTATACATACCTGAAATTAAAAAAAAAAAATTTTAAATTATTTTAAAATTTTTTGTTTTATTTTATTTTTCAAATGTTTCACAGAAAGGTTTTTTTCCTAAAAGCTCCTCTAAGCAGCTTTATACTTCAGCCCCGACCTAAACTCCCATCCCTGTTAAGTAACTCGGATTGCCACAATGCATCATCTTAGAGAAGATCATGAATGATGAAATCTTCGCCTATATCCTATAATTATAAAGCAGTCCCCTGTGCGTATTGTCATATATATACAGTGGTGGCCTTATAATTAGAAACGACTTAGCAACATGTATGTTTGTTAATTTGTTTTACAGTTTTCACTGTGTACCTAGGATCAAAGGCTTTGTTTGGAGGACGTCTTACATACGTTTTTCCATCAGATTGGGACAAATTAAACTTAGATTCGTCACTCCAGAGAATTCTGTTCCAGAAACATCGTTTCTAATTATACGGCCACCACTGTATATCAAATATGCATTAGCTTGAAAAGGCATAAATACAGGTGGCTCTACGATAGAAGCTTATTTGTTAAAGAAACTATTTTTTAAAGAAAAGGAGTAATTTTTTTCTTTTGCATGGTGTATTACCGTTCACTTTATATATAAAGGGTGGACCATTCAAAAGTTTAAATTTAAGAATGCAATAAAACAAAAACGGTTTGAGATTTTGCGAGTTTTTCTTTTTTTTTTTGTTGTGAAGTACAATTGTTGTTATGGCTGTCGCAGCTGGCCTCACAGTACTTTATTTGATCGCACCAATATTCGTGTACTTTTTCGAGTGTATGGGATCGTATCTCACCAACGGCATAACGAATGTTGGCCTTCAAATGCTCAATAGTCTCTGGTTGGTCGGCATAAGACTTTTATTTAACGGCGCCCCACAGAAAATAGGCTAACGATGTCAAATTGCAGCTTCTTGGCGGTCAATTGACATCATCATTTCGGCTAATTAAACAGCCATCAAAAGTTCGACGTAATAAGTCAATTTTTTGTACAATGGGTCAATTCGACCGCCGGGTACCGTACTTGTCTTAATTGACAAGTACACGTCCTCTAACCTAAGTCGATTGTGGCATGAGATGTGTGGCAAGTTGCACCATCCTGATGAAACCAAATATTGTTCACATCAATATCATAAAGAGCGGGCACAAAAAGAATTGATTATCATGGTGCGATAGGTGTCTCCATTGACTGTAATGGTAGAGCCATCGTTATTTTCGAAGAAATGTGGCCCAATGATGCTTTCGCTCCACAAACCGCATCAAACAGTCACTCGTAATGGAGGCATTGGCTTCTGTAAGACTACGTGTAGGTTTTCGGAGTCCCAAATATGGCAATTTTGATTATTAACTTAACGTACACATACATAATTGGTCGTTACAATCCTTCAGTCAGGATTACAACCTAGTTTTTCATACCACTTGCATATGTTGTGTGTGTTAATTCTATACATGAGTGGTGGGACTTACAGTTTTTGAAAGTCGACTCCGAACGAGAGATTTTTTTGAGAAATCTGCTGAGAGGAAGTCACCGAAGAAATACTTTTTGTATTTTGTTTTGATGTCTGGCCTGGTTCTCGAATCCTGGCTTTATGTCTAATAAGCCAACACACTTCCTACTAGACTACGGCGACGACTTCTTACACACCAAGATGAAAATGAGCTTCATTCGAAAAGATGATTTTTTTTTGAACAATCGACATTATCCTGCAGTTTCTTGTTGGCCCATCTAAGGAAGCTAAAACGAAGTGGGTGGTTATGCGTCTCATGCTACGCTTGCATCAATTGAAGTTTATAAGGCGTCATATCGAGATCTTTTCGCAAAAATTCAACGAAGATAGGTGCGTGAAATGTTCAATTCTTGAGAAAGAGTTGACAGTCGCCGTAGTTTAGTAGGTAGTGTGTTGGCTTATTAGACGTAAAGCCCGGGTTCGTATCCCAGGTCAGACATCAAAATGAAATATGAAAAAAAATATTTCTTCGGCGACTTCCTCTCAGCAGATTTCTGGCAAAAACTCAGAGTAAATGAACCTGCCATGAAAAAGTTTCTCAAAAAATCTGTCGTTCGTAGGTCCCACCACTCACGTATAAAATTAACGCATACAACATGAGTGGTGTGAAAAGCTAGGCCGTAATCCTAACTGAAGGGTTGTAATGGCCAGTTATGTATGTATGTATGTATGTATGAGTTGGCATGTTGAGATGTTGATGGATTCTCTCTTACGCACACTCTCAGCCACAGCTTTACGCTTAAGTGTGGGCGCATCAACAATGAAACTAGTTCCACGAACTTTAGCAATGAATTTGTGTATACCGGCCACTGTTGGTCCTTCTCTGCGATCAGATTTTTCAACGACATTTTCGTGCAATTTCCGATCAAATCTTTTTGAGTTGAAAATAAATTTCCAATAAATCCCAACATTGCTGAAGCGTAAATCGATTCATTACGTTCAGTGGAGATAATATACTGAATTTTGTAACAGATTCGAAATAATCGATATATGATGGCCCACCCTATATTTCCCTATGCATTTACAAAAATACACATCAAACTCTAAACGAATTGCTTTGGCTGTATAAATCTATTTGGAAAACATTGTTATTATTTCGTTATTGGCAATATCTCTCTTATTTTTGTAAAAAACTAATAAAAATAAATGAAAAAAAAACTAAAAACAATTTTTAGAATGTAAAAAGCCGCCATTAGTTTTTTAACTGAAATAAAAATCTTGTTAAACAATTACTAATAAAAATCCTAAATAACTGTTATCTTGTTTTTCACTCTCATAAAAAAGCAAAAACAAAAACAAAAACAAAATATTTATTTTTACAACGAAATAAAAAACCGCGTTTAATAAAATAATAATGAAAACAAAAAAAAAAAACGTAGGAAAAAAGTAGCAAGAAGCAGCAGCAGCAGCATGTTTGCAAAAAAAAAAAAACAAAAACAGAAAAAAATTCGAGAGAAACACAAAAAAGTATTTTATTTTATGAGATCACGTTCTAAACTATACGTGAAATATAACAACAACGAAATAACTGATGGTTTTCTCTGTGTGAACATGGCTGGGAAAGATGGATGACTGGCTGGTTGGTTGGCTGGCTGGCTGGCTGCCTGGCTGGCTGGCTAAATGGATGCATGAATGACTGACTGAATCGTTGTCTAGATGAGGGATGAATGGTTAAGGATACGGATGTGGTATAAACGAAGTTTTAAAACGTTCATGCATATATGCATGAGTATCAAGCGATGATATATACGCAGCTTGTTGTAGTGGAAAGAAATATGGAATTTAACAGTGTAATTCCACATACATACATACATATGTACATACATACCATATGCATATGTATAAGCATACAAATGAGTTATTTCCCTCAGCCATCCCCCATACATATTAATAAAATAAGATTTTTTTTGCTTTAACTCAATTTCAGTTAAACTTTTTAAAATTTCACTAAAAACTTCACAGAATTTTTGTAATAAAAAACTTAAATTCCATTGAATTTCCAGGTGAAATGTCTTTGTATTTATTTATAAATCTAAACGTAACGTTATGATATATTTTTAAAACTTTTATTATATAATTACATTCACACTTACATATCCTTCATTTTACCAGACATACTGTGATCCATTTTTTTATATTCATTTTTAATAGAAATTTCTATAAAAAATATTCACACTATCATCCCATGCTGATATGCTGTTTTATGTGTGTAAAACCGCATTATTCAGGTCATTGTGATACAAGTCTTGTATTCATAATATTTAAAATGTCATTAAAAAATAATTTTTCTTTATTCATAAAATTATTAAAAAAAAAAAATAAAAAAACTTTAATGTTGGCACTCTATAGCCTGTTAAATTTGTTTAATTTTAACCAAGAACAGGCATAACGTTAGGCAGAGTTATGTCTGGATTCCAAAATATTGGGATGTTAAGCTCACGTAAAAAATATTTCATTTCTTTGATGTCTTAGATGTGTAGAACGGATTGTCGCATAAGTATGCTCATTAGTATACTCAAGTCGCCTTGATTCAGTCATAATTTTTCTTACATTGGAATTGCCAGAGAACATCCTGACTATCAGTAAAGATTTAAATTCCTACATGCCAAGACGCTGGTTAGTCCATGTAACCCTCTCTCATAGATACTACCGCTGTTGAATCTCATTTAGAATTTTTACGCTATAATACCTTGAGAATCCCTCTGTTTCTTAACATTTTCACTCTCGAACCAACTACAATAGTCTGAGCATCCTCTACCATTAGACCTTCTCTAAACTCCCATAAGGATTGGCCGTCCCATTTTAACTGTCGTTACTACAGTTTCCAAGATGCACTAGCTTAGAAAAGTAAGCAAAGTCAAGATCATCGAGCAGTCTGTCAAATCGCAAACGTTTCTTAACATGATATTTATTGACTTTGAAATTGCATGTGAAACACTAAGCTACCATGCGATCTGGAATGTCTTTGTACTGAGACGTAATGATGACAAGCTGTATAATGGATTTTATGGTTTATGTTTAGAATCGCTCGCTTATTAGGAGAGTGCCCGTGATTTAATCATCGGCTAAGATATCTCGAACAAAACGGAAGAGAAAAAATATTCCTTTTAATGACATCCTCTCTCAGCAGTCTTCTGGGTTAGCAGTTTATGGGTTAACTAGAATCGCTCGCTTATCAAGAGAATGCCCGTGGTTTAATACTCGGCTAAGATATCTCGAACAAAACGAAAGAGAAAAAATATTCCTTTTGACGACATCCTCTCAGCAGTCTTCTGGGTTAGCAGTTTATGGGTTAACTAGAATCGCTCGCTTATCAGGAGAGCGTCCTTGATTCAATCCTCGGCTACGATATCTCGAACAAAACAAAAGAGAAAAAAATACTTCTTTTGGTGACTTCCTCTCAACAGTCTTCTGGCACAAACAATGTTGCCATGAAAAGTTTCTCAAATCTTTTGCTTGGAGTCGATTTTAAACTGTAGATCCGGGTAGCCGTGAATAAAATTAACCACTCCACCCACATAGATGCAATGAGAAGCTAGGTTGTAATTCTAACCAAAGGGTTGTAATGACCCATTAAGTAAGTGTCCTAGAGGGATGCTTATTATACTCATTACTTATTAATTTAGTCCTCCAGGATTCGATAGCAATGAGAGAACAAACAGCAGACAGATGACAGATAAGCTAAGGACTTATTAAGCACTTGGAAAGACTGACTTACAACTAATAATACCTTGACCTACCTATCTTGACAACATTCCAACAAAATCCATAACCAGTCTGCCTTTCAATATTCCATGACCACTAGCGAACTTGATTCCTGTTTAGAAATGTTAATTTCTGCATGAAATCCGTTCTCCTCTATGGATGGCATACTAGAATACAACATCAAGCAGTGAATGACCGAATTAAACCCCTTATTGTCGTGGTGATTCTCAATTTGGCTATGGCACTGCATTGGTTACACGATTTGAGTTTGTTAATTGCATTTTATCACTTTTTTTATTGGATTGCAAAGAAGACATGTCTGATGCCATGAGTATTATGCTTGTTTATAATTCTTTTGATGAAAATATCCACAATACTTTCGCAGAAATATGGCTGTATCTCACTAATGAGTCGTTAGATCTCGTTAAGGTCAGAAATTATTTCTAGTTTGTTGGCCTAAGTTCGAGATTTCACCAAGCTCCAAAGAAAAATTGAACGTCGTTAAATCGTATGATTTTGATGGCCAGTTGGCTTCACAATTTCTTGAGAAAATTTGTAATGTAAACCGTTGCAGCATTAAGTCAAATGTAGCACACGTTGTGTGGCATGTGGCTCCTTGGTGCAACCACATATGTAGACGATATGTCGTCCAGTTAATGCTACAAGAACTCTGTTATCATGACCCTGTAACGAAAAGCTTTCATTGCACTTTCGGCTTCATCTTTAAAGAAATAAGGATCAATTACGTTGCCACCTGATAAAAATCTGCTTCAGACAGTTGCCTGTCGTGGGCGCATTTATTTCTTATGGATTGCATGAGGATTTTCTGAGACCCAAAACTGACAATTTGTGTGTTCACCAAGTCGTTCAGATGGAATTGGGTTTCACTGGGGAGAAGATGGTATTGCCTTCATTTGGCTTTATTACCCATTACGCGAGTTGTAGGCGATTTTCATTGCCCATAAGCTGGGGCTATTAGTAGGTAGGTAGGTAGGTAGAGGTGGCTGCCCATCCAAGATTAATTTTTGGATGGACACACTTAAGCCGCATTGGGCCCATTTTGCTACCACAGTCATCCGTTATCCCCTAGTCTCGAAACCATTTGGAGCTCCTGATGAAGCGATTCAGGCTGCCAATGTCAATCCCTGACAGTTCCTCCAAATCATCCATGTAGTAAGTACCCAAGTACTTCCTTCTCCTTTGTCAAAGAGCCGGGCATGTACCCAGCAGGTGACGGACAGTCTCCTCTTCTTCCTCATCTCTGCAGCTTCTGCAGAAGTCGTTAGCAAGGTGTCCAAGACCAATGCGCCTCGCATGCGTACCCATAATGCAATGCCCCGTTATGACACCGACAACTACACTGAGCGCGCCTCTTTGGAGTTTATGTAGACTCATTGTGCGCCCCTCATCCAACCTTGGCAAGATTTTACGAGCCGATCTACCCGTGTCCGAGGCCGCCCACCTGTCGTTGACGGAATTGACGATCGCATTATCAATTATGAGCTTGCAGGTCCTCATAGGTATGCCCAGATTCGAGAACTCAGCGGTGAGTTCGATGGTCGTGCCCCGCCTGACAAGTTCATCAGCTCTACAGTTACCCGGAATACCAATGTGCCCCGGTACCCATACGATATGAATGTCATATCGTTCCGCTATCTCGTCGAGATATCTGTGCCAGTCGTACACCGTCTTGGAGTTCATCACATTAGAACTCACAGCCTTGATAGCCGCCTGGCTATCAGAAAGTTTGGTGACGCTCCGCTTGGGGCTGTTAAGTAGCAAAATTTTGTCCACATGAAGGTGGAGGTCTTTTTGCGACGTAGTATTTCGTGAAAGTTGGAGTTGTTGATGTTTTCGGCTCTTCGGAGACATTCTCATCTACAGCTGCAATGTTTTCAAGAGATTGAAGAATACGTTGACGCATAGGAGTTTTACTGTTCGTAATTAAGTTAGTTTCTTCAATTTTTTTTAACAGTTTTCGAGTGGTTGATATATTATTGAAGTGTCTCCGTAGTCTAGTAGGTAGTGTGGCTTATTAGTCAAGAGCTTGTGGTTCAAACCCTGGCTCAGATGTCTCGAATAAAACGAAATCTGAAGAAATATTTGTTCTGGCAAAAACACTTGTGAGTAAATAAAATTGCCATGAAAAAGTTTCTTAAAAATCTGTAGTTTGGAGACGAATTTAAGCTGTAGGTCCCGCCACTTATGGATAAAATTGATCACACACAATATGGGTGATGGGAGAAGCTAAGTTGCAATGCTGATTAAAGGTTTAAAGTTATGATTATGAGGGAATTGATTTCCTGTTGTTTGTAGGGCATCGTTTTAGTCATTGTGATAGAAATTTAAATGAATTTGTTTGATAAAAAACTGTGTAAGTGAACTGATTTCGTGCTTTGATTGTTAATAACAAAAATGTTTCACTAAAATTTATTGAAAAAAGAAACAAGAAACTAATAATTCCTGTTTCTTTTTATTTTTTTTGTTGTTGTTGATGTTATTGGGGATTTCGTTAAAAGTTTTTCATTTATTGAATTCAAATAGGAGATACAATTTCATGCTTTGGTTTTTTTTTAATTTTTTTTTGTAAAACTTTCGTGAAATACTGGATACAACACACACCCTGGCATACAAACCCACTGACAGACAGACAGACAGACAGAAATCCATTAAATATTTTTTGAAGGATATCAATAACATCAATTGCATTGTAAACGAAATTTTGTTGTTAAAATTGATTTTCAAATTAAAACGCAACAAAATTAAAAAGAAAAGAAAAAAGAAAATGCAAACAGAAATAGAAAAATAAATCAAATGATGATTGTTTTTTAAGTCTTTTGGGCAAATTTGAAAAAAATTGTTATAAATTTCTACACCCAAAAAAAAAATTATATTAAAACATGAGATGAGCTCATGCAGCTCAGCCAGCTTCTTTTATGATTGCAGTAGATTCTATATTTTGCTGTTGTTGTTGTCATACGTAATGCATAAATGAATGAATGAATGAGCGAGTGAGTGAGTGATTGATTTCAATTTTGCATTTTACGCCAAATCTGTGTCAATCATAATTGAAACAAATTATTTTGTATGCTGCGAAACTGGCATTCTATATGCGAATATGACAGTGGCATTTAGTGGTAGGCGTAGTGCTCGTAATAGTAGTAGTAGTAGGGTTCAGCATCTTTATAGCAAACAAAAAAAATTCTTAATTTTTTCCCACCTTAAACTCGTTGCACCCTATTATCTGGCAACAGACTTGCAACATCTACTTCTGGTATTTCTCTTTCCAATCAATTTGCATTTCTGTGTGTTATGCTAATTTCAATATTCTTTCAATTTCTATTTTATTTTTGAATGTTGCATTATATGTACAATGTACAGTGGTGGCCTTATAATTAGAAACGACTTAGCAACATGTATGTTTGTTAATTTGTTTTACAGTGTACCTGGGATCAACGGCTTCGTTTGGAGGACGTCATACATACGTTTTTCCATAAGATTGGGACAAATTAAACATAGATTCGTCACTCCAGAGAACTCTGTTCCAGAAACATCGTTTCTAATTATAAGGCCACCACTGTATGTGTGTTGTCTGCAATTCTAAACATTCAATACGTTTACACGTAAACCGTGAATACCTCTTATAATACAATGTTATCTATCGTATGATTGAATTAAAATTGTTGCAAATGAAAGAGAAAAAATCCATAGAAATTATGCTTTAAATTACATTTATTGTAAAACAGATTTGTTGTAATTGCAACAAACAATTGTAAGATGGTCAAGTCCAGAATGTAACTGTAATTTTCAATTTATATACCGTTAACTGCTAAAGGGAAATTATTTTAAAACAAAAGATATTTTCAAAAGAAAAAGTATTTCGAATTACATAAAAAGCAGACAGTGCAACCTCGAAGCCTGGACTGTTTGGTGCCATTTGCCTTCAAAACCGATGAACGTAACGTTACAGTCAGTGAAGTAACTTGCAGTGCTTAGGTTAAGTCAGGTTTGAGCACGTGTACTCGTCATTGGTACAAGTACAATACCTAAGTCGTCGTAGTCTAGTAGGTAGTGTGTTGGCTTATTAGACGTAAACCCAGGGTTCGAGCCAGAGGCCAGACATCAAAACGAAATACAAAAAGTATTTCTTGGGCGACTTCCTCTCAGCAGATTTCTGGCAAAAACTCTGAGAGTAAATAAAATTGCCGTGAAAAAGTTTCTCAAAAATCTGTCGTTCGGAGTCGACTTTAAACTGTAGGTCTTGCCAATCATGTATAAAATTAACACACACAACATAAGCGGTGTGATAAACTAGGTTGTAATACTGAAGATCAAAATGACCCATTTTAATACGTCCTAGAATAGAAAGAAAGATAGTGAAGGAGATTGGGAAATTGTAAAAGGAGAAGAGACGGAGAAAAAACAGATGAACAAAAAACACACAAGAGAGCGCGACTACAACCTTGAGCAACCCCTAGCACTTCTCAACCAGCTCAACCAGGTTATTAATCTATATCGGCTCTCGACAAAGACAACAAACTTTCGAAGAAGCCTCTGCCCAGGGTCCTCAACCTCAACCTAAAAAGGCTGGATAATTACAGAGGAGGTGTTCGATAGTGTACTCGGCAATAGTACGGCTGGTATCTGTTCCAGATCCTTGCTAGCGATCTAATCTTGCAGTGCCCTGTAATGAAACCAATAACTAAACTCAGCCTAGCCTTATCTAAGCCCAGCAGCAAACTTGTTCTATCACTGTCTACAGCAGGCCATAGACACCTGGACACATAACATTCCGATCCACTCCAACAACGCCTCTGTGCCCCTATGTCTCGGAAGAAATAGGGTGCTTATGGTTATCGACTTTTTCAGGCCCAAATCTTAAAATTGCATTTGTCTGACATGTAATGGCAATAATTCTTTGCCTAATGAAGCACTACACTCGGTACCATGAACTGTGGTAAGCAATTATTTTAAATTCTGGTTCAGTCCATTGGCCACCAAGATCATTAGCTTTCACACTAGTTAGTAAACTTCTTTTTTGAGGGCAGAAAACCAGCCACAAGATTTCTGGCAAAAACTCTGAGAGTAAATAGAAATTGCCATAGGATTTCCAAGATGCACTAGCCTAGAGACAGCCAAGTAGAAGGCAACCTTCAGCCTGAGGCGTATAATTAGACCACAACGGATCATCGAGCAGTCCGTCAAATGGCAAACGCTCCTTAACATGAAATTTTTGACTATGAAAATGCGTGTGAAATACTAAGCTGCCATGCGATGTGGAATGTCTTTGTACTGAGACGTTATGATGACAAGCTGTGTAATAGATTTTATGGGTTATGGTTAGAATCGCTCGCTTATTAGGAGAGTGCCCGTGGTTCAATCCTCGGTTAAGATATCTCGAACAAAACGAGAGAGAAAAAATATTTCTTTTGGTGACTTCCTCTCAGCAGTCTTCTGGGTTAGCAGTTTAAGGGTTAACTAGAATCGCTCGCTTATCAGGAGAGTGTCCTTGGTTCAATCCTCGGCTAAGATATCTCAAACAAAATGGAAGAGAAAAATTATTTCTTTTGACGACTTCCTCTCAGCAGTCTTCTGGCACAAACAAAATTACCATGAAAAGTTTCTCAAATCTTTTGCTCGGAGTCGATTTTAAACTGTAGATCCGGGTAGCCATGAATAAAATTAACCACTCCGCATGCTAGGTGCTATGAGAAGCTAGGTTGTAATCAGGACTAAAGAGTTGTAATGACCCATTAAGTAAGCGTCCTAGAGGGATGTTTATTATTCTCATTACTTATCATTTTAGTTCTCCATGATTCGATAGTAATGAGAGTACAAACAGCAGACAGATAAGTTAGGGATTTACAACTGATAATACCTTGACCTACCTATCTTGACAACATTCTAACAAAATCCATAACCAGTCTGCCTTTCTGTATTCCATGACCACTAAGGAAGTAAATTGCTGTTTAGAAACGTTAATTTCTCCATGAAATCTGTCGTCGTCCTCTATGGATGGAATACTAGAATACAACATCAAGCAGTGAATGACCGAATTATTTATTTTGGTGACTTCCTCTCAGCAGTCTTCTGGCACAAACATAATTACCATTAAAAGTTTCTCAAATCTGTCGTTCGGAGTCGACTTTTAACTGTACGTCCCCCGCCACTTATGAATAAAATTAACACGCTCAACATAAGAGGTGTGAGAAGCTAGGTCCTTACCCTGACAGAAGAGTTGTAATGATCAATTATGTAAGGATGTTGATCTGTTTCTCTACAAATCATTTTAAAATTTTGTTCAAGATTAAAACCATAATGATTTCAAATCCAAAATCCCGTTTCCATTTAGTGAGAGTAACGAATGAATATGTTTCTCTTTTTGTAAAACGTTGCAATATTTAACACATAACGTTCAATAACTCACTTTCTGTTGTATATGAAATATGTATGATAGAAACGGTTATTATTGATACATGCAACAACAACAACAACAACATTCAAATGAAATTCATAAATTCATATTCATGAAAACAGTTCATTAACAGTAAAATTTAATGGAAACAGATTTAAAGTAACAGTACATTAAACGTGGTTGAATACAACATGTATGCATGTATGTGTACATCACAATAAACCATAAAACAGATGCAACAAAATATTTTGTGGTACAAATCATTACGAATTTACAAAACGAAAAGAAACCACAATAATAAGAGTAATAAAACATGAAAACATAAAAAACAACAAAAAATTAAATATGTTTTACTCTTTGCATGCACTGTAATTAAATGTTGTTGTTTTAAATGTTGTTGTGCAAAAGTGTGGCATTAAATGTTGTTTTAATATTGTTGTCATTACCTGTGCAACACCATTACGTCCATAACAATTAAAACCAATGTTTCTGAAATCACACATTAAGTAGAGCTGTAACTCTAGAATACATAAGGCAGACAGACATGGCTTTACACGAGTAACATAAACTTGAAATGAGCCACTTACACGGTTAATTTCTTTTTCTCTCTGTGCTGTTGTTTTCTTTAGTTTTTGGTACACTTTTTAAATAAAAAACTTAAACAAATTTAGAACGTAATTAAGCTTAAGTTTAATTATGGTTTACACCCGAGAGGCTTTACAACATTGGCTTTATTTGCTGCAATTACCTGAATGCATTTTGTATTTGTTTCTTTTGGCATAAACCAAGTAAAAGTTCAATTAATTTTAATCAATACAAGGAAGAAAAAAGAAGAATAGAATTTTAAACCATCCGGCTGCAATAATTTTGATGAATTTTAAGTATTGGTTAAGGGAAAAAATCTTTTCGTAACTTTTTTCCAATTTTGGGAGATATTCGCCAGACAATGTACAGTTTTTAAACACTCAAGAAGAAGATCAATTCTTACTTGATTTTTTTTTTGCCAGAGCTAAGGCTCAAACCTTAACGATTTAAAGTTGACTCCGAACGACAGATTTTTGAGAAACTTTTTCATGGCAATTTTATTTACTCTTCGATTTTTTCCCAAAAGTCTGCTGAGAGGTTAAGTTAGGTTATGATAGGTTAGGTTAGGGTGGAGGGGTAGCTTTGATGTCAAAAAGCTCACTTGAGCACGCATAGTGGCCCGTTGTGACGTCACAGGTGAAGGCAGTCCCTGTACTAACTAAGTTCTACCAAAATTAGTGAAGAGCAAGAAGTTGGTCAGCGCAAGGGCTGCCGATAGGTAGTCGCCAAAGAAATATTTAGTTTTGTTCGAGATATCTGAGCTAGGGTTTTGAACCACAGTCTCTCATCTAATAAGCTAATACACTACCTACTAGACGACTACGGCGACTGCTATGTAGGTCAGTGAATAATTTTATTACAAAATTTTGTTTAATTAAACGGGCTTTGTAGTCATCTTGTTATAAAATATGGAAACTGAAGAAGAAGAATTGCTTTTCAAAATTGAACAGCACGGTGTGGCTGACTTCCAAAATGTTAGTTGCTTTGTGTTTGAACGAAGTATAGTGTTTCACAAAGCCGCTGTACAAAATGTTTAGAATGTATACTATTTCAAAGCGTCGTCAATGTGTACTTTTAACGTAGTCAAAAAGCAATCAGACATCGGATTTATAGTTGAGGCATTGTTTGATTACTTTGCATATCTACATAGTTTATATACCATGGTAGAACTGTATAAAAACTTTGTATTGATACATTTTGGAAGTCAGCCTATTTTCAATGTGTTTCAAAGGATAAATTTATGAAGGCGTATCAATAAGTCTGTGATGTTTTCAAAAGATAAATCTGCTTATGTCCACAGGCACATTTTAAAGAAAATTTGACTTTTTACTGCTTCTACATCCCTCCTATTTGTTCGAATTTAGCCTCGAGCGACTAGATTTTTGCTTTAAAATCAGGAAAAATGGCTAGAAACTGATGGGATTTTTCCTGCCTTTTTATATAGAAGATAGAGGTTGTATTACGATATATAATAACTACAACAACTAATGGCCAGGATAAGGCAAGGGTCTTCTTCTTTGGAAAAAAGGACACAATGCAGCCAAAACCTTTTAGAAAATATTTGAAAAGGCATAGGGCGTTAAATAGAATGGTTGACAGAAGTCTTGTATACCTAATCTATGGAAACAAACGCAGCAGTCATAACGATAAGGGTCTTGTATAACTAGGTCAGCCCTATGCAGTGGACGTAACGATAAGGGTCTCACACCACAAGGAGAAGTTCCCTAACAATTAATTTAGAGCCTGACTGCTCACAAACCCTTGATGACAACACTGTCTGAAACGATCATAAAGGAATACGTAGTTCTAAAAGCAAGGGCAAGTTTTAAAAGGCATTCAAAGGTAGCTAGAGATTGTAGACGACTATAAAATTTAACCGGAATAGGAATTAACCAAGACAAAGCTGGAAAATAGTATCATTTACTAGGAGGACAAAATTCCTCAAATAGAAGAATATGTGACTACTGTGGTAGAAAAATTCACTGTTTGATGTGGACATTGGCCAGATCATCATTGTCAATGGCCAATATTATAAGTCGATGATTATCACCTTGAAGTCGCCGTGGTCTAGTAGGTAGTGTGTTGGCTTATTAGACGTGAGGCCTCGGTTCAAACTCCAGGTCAGAGATCTTGATCAAAACGAAAATATGAAAAAATATTTCGTCGACGACTTCCTCTCAATAGATTTCTAGCAAAAACTCCTCAGTCCATAATCCTGGTTATCGCATTATATCATGGAATACTCTGATTCTTTTACCCAGATTCCTTACTAGGAGTAAAGCCTTCAGTTATTGTAGTTATCGACCCCATATCCCTGAATGTTATGAGTCTTATTGACATTTGGCTTGTTTCTAAGGGATGGCTTAATGTAGGACACCGGTGGTGATTTTTCGAGACTGGCCAAGCAAACTGAACGAAAGATGAAAAAATATTTCTGTGGCCGACTTCCTCTCAACAGATTTCTGGCAAAATCTCTGAAAGCAAATAAAAAAATGCCATGAAAAGTTTCTCAAAAATCTCGTCGTTCGGAGTCGACTTTAATTTGTAGGTCCCGCCACCCAAGAATAAAAATTAACGTACACAACATAAGTGGTGTGAGCAACTATAGGTCGTAATCCTGACTAAAGGGTTGTAATGAGCAATTATGTATGTATGTATGTGATTATCTCCTGGTTTCAACAGGACGTCGCTACATGCTGCATAATTCATGGCACATAGAATATTCTGCACGAGCGATTTGAAGACATGAGCATCTCACGGGCAGGTAATATGAACTGCCTGTCAATATCGTGCGATTTGATCAAATTAGACTTTTTCTTGTGGGGTGTACATATGTATTATGTATCCTGTTGGTGTACAGTATGTACAGCCAAGCGATTCATGTGTCAGGGCCCTGAAAAATATAACATTTTAGATGCATTCCATCAAGAGAACTCAGAACAGTTGCTATATTTTCACACAGATAGATAACGCTTAATAAAAGACCCGATATTATGTGCTTTCAAAACTATTTTCTAGAATTTGTAACGCATTTTTTAATTTCTGCATTAAGATCACAGCACTTTTAAAGGTTTCTTCTCTTGTAAAAAAGGGTTTAAGGCCTGTTAACTTAAATAAAAACATGTTTTGACATTAGAACTCCTAACGGTGTTCGAGTACATTGTAATGTAATCTTTGTACTTAAAACATATGATGCCTACGTTTAAAGAAAATTGTACCACAAGGAATAATACTGCATGACCATGATGATGATGATGAACAACTCCAAAGTATATGCAGTTTTTGTAGTTTTGCGAATAGAATGAGGGAAAGAAAAGCGTTAAAAACAAAAGCAGCTGAGATGAATATAAACGTATTAATGCTGTATGTATGTACAATACATTGCTAATAACACTAGATAAAGACAAATCAGTAATAATAACAACAACAACAGCAAGAACAGCAAGTGTTAATAGAAAACGTTATAATAAAAGAAGTTAAGCCAAAGCTAAAGAGTTAGACAGGCAGACAAGCGGGCAAGTGGGCAAGTGGGCATGTGAAGGCAATTTCAATTTAAACTCAAGGCAGAAGAGTAAAATACGAAAATCTGTGCAGGAAAAGCAGAAAAAAATATAAAGAAGCAATAGAAGAAATGAAATAAAAAAAAACCAAACAGTCATCGAAGCAACCAGTTAGACAGCCAGTCAGCCAACCAACCAACTAACCAACCTCCATTGCAGTCACAGTCATGGTCGTTGACTAAACGTGTCAATTTAACAATTGTCATTTTGGTCTAAAAGTCTTGTCTCTTTTTTGCAATCGTCTTTGTAAAATGTTAACTATTACGATGGCTATGGCGATGATGATGACGATAGTATTGGTATAAGCATACCTTTATACTTGGCCCACTGTTTGTTAGCAAATGCTGTTGCAAGAGTTTGAAATTGAAAAAAAAACGAGATTTGTAAAGAAACTAGCAAATGGCAAATAATAGCTTAGAATGTACGAAAAAAGAAAGAAAGTCTGTATTCAAGTACAATCAACAATAGTTGACGCTTTAATTTCTATACAAATTTATGTTTATTGTGGACGTTTTTTATTTCTTTAAAAGAAAATTTATGGTGGGAACATAGAAACCCCCAAAGAATAATCAAATACTAGTTTGGACTTTTTGGCGTTAATCAAATAATAGAAAGGAAGAAATTTAATGAAGGGAAATTTGTCATGATTTGTCACGAAATGTAGGTGACTCCATATATTCTAAAACATTTGCAAGTCAAACAATCACTTTTCCATTCCCTTTTTGTATAGAGAATTATGACTAACAAGAGTACGCAATCAGCAGTCAGCAGCCAGCTGTCCAGATCACCAGTGTACTTTATTGCATTCCAGGTCGATTATATGTTCCTCTATAATTTCCTAAAGTCGGCATAGTCTATTAGGTATTAGGCTTATTGGACGTGAGGCCACAGTTCAAACCCTAGCTCAGACATCTTCAACAAAATGAAATACGGAAAATATTGCTTCAGAGACTTCCTCTCAGCAGTCTTCTGGCAAAAACTCTAAGAATGAATAAAATTACCATAAAGTTTCTCGAAAATCTGTCACTCGCAGTCGATAATAAACCGTAGGCCCCGCCACTCATGTATAAAATTAACACACACAACAGAAGTGGTGTGAGAAGCTAGGTCGTAATCCTGACTAAAGGGTTGTAATAACCAATTATGTATGTCTGTATACATACATACATACATACATACATACATACATACATCAGGATTGCGATCTCACACCACTTATATTGAGTGCGTTAATTTTTGTACATGATTGGCCCTAGGTCCCCTACAGTTGGAAGTCGACTCGGAACGATAGATTTTTGAGAAACTTTTTCATGGCAATTTTATTTACTCTCAGAGTTTTTGTCAGAAATCTGCTGAGAGGAATTTGCCGAAGAAATATTTCTTCATATTTCGTTCAGTTGGAGATCCCTGATGTATGTCCTCCGTAAATGGGGTAAAATTCGATAAAATTTAAAAAGGTGCTCAATTTGGACCTAGTACACTGATAGCTATTGGATCAAGATTTCCAAAACAGTTTTCGTGACGTTCGGGTAACCTTTGTCACCGAAGATATCGTCGACAAAGCTAATTGATTTCCTCAAATAAGCAAAACATAAGTGCTTTGTATAAATCGAGTTAAATCGGATAAAAAATGGACTTGTAAGAGAAATAGACCTAGTCTCGGAACTAGTGAGCTGGACAGCCAAAACAGTTTTCGTTACGGTCGAAAGTTAATTAAGATCGGAGATATAGGCGACGAAGCTAATTGTTTTAATTACGTTAGCAGAAAAAGTGCTCTACAGAAATCGGTCAAAATCGGATAAAAAATGGACTTGGGTTGTGAAGTGAACTTAGTGGGCTGGTTAGATGTAGTATCAAGGACTTCAAAACAGTTTTCCTTAGGGTCGAGCTTTACTTGGGACCGAAGATATAGACTACGAAGTTAATTGATTTCTTCAAATGTGCAACAAAGGCAAAACCGGATAAAGAATGGACCTAGTGGCAAAAAGGGACCTAGTATGCTGGATAACCATAGTCTCAAGGATTCTGAAACAGGTTTCCTTATGGTCGAGCATTACATGGGACCGGAGATATAGTCGTCGATGCTAATTGTTTTCTTCAAATGAGCACCAAAGGCGAAATCGGTTAGAAAATGGACCTAGTGGGAAAAATGGACCTAGTGGGCTGGATAGCCATATTCTCAAGGATTCCAAAATAGGTTTCTTTATGGTCGTGCGTTACGTGGAACCGGAGATATGATAAAGTGTTCTATGTAAATACGGATAAAAATGAAATTTTGATTAAATGAACTTAAAAATTTTAATAATTCTCATTGAGTTCATATGCATTTATATGTATATATACAACAAAATGGCGTACTTTTCTCAAGTTGAATTTCTTTGGTAGATGACTTGCATTTTTTTTGGTTGATGATTACCATTTTATGGATCGATGACTTGTATTTTTTTGGCCGATGGCTTGCATTTTTTGGGTCGATGACTTGAATTTTTTGGGTCAATGACTTGCATTTTTTATAGAAGACTTATATTTTTTTAGATGACTTGCATTATTTTGTCGATGACAAATCTTTTTTCTCATTCGAAGAAAGCAATTAGATTTGACGGCTATACCTCCGGCGGTCCCATGGGTTACCCGGCTGTAATGAAACTGTTTTAGAATCCTTGGGATAAATTCCTGATGCACTTATGTTCTAAAGTGGAGAAGAAGGCGAGGATTGCCTACTACCTCTGCCGGTATCCGACGTTCTAGCCAACAGAGAAGGTTCCAGTTTAGGAGTTCTACAAGTAACTTATTTGATCTGATTTCTATAGCAATTGGTAACATGTATGCGTACATGAGACACTTAAAATGACTAGACAATGACTAGAGATACAGAATATTCAGTCTCCTACTATTAACCAATAGGAAGAGTTTCGGTGCTACACGTTTCATTGGAACCCGTATAGGTATGAGTGAAGTTTATATCAATGAGTGGTCGTGGAAGCCCGCGGGGTTTTTTTGATAGTAACAAGTGGATATTGTAATGGATTCCTACTGTATCACCCCTACTTTAAATTCCTCATTGGACTGCATGCCATTGATATGCAGACGTTTATTATTTTAGTAATAAATTCAAGCGGAGATAGGAAATGCTTTTTTACGCTTCTTCTATCCATCATACCTAATCGAACTTGGTTTCATGCAATTAAATATTTCAAAACCTTTACTAATAATGTTATGATCGAGGGTAGCGTGCATGCATGCATGTAAACAATTTGTTTGCGTTGTTTATTAAAAAATCTTGGCATAACTGAAAAATTTGTTTCTTAAGACTTGCTTTCATTCATCTTTAAACAATAATTGCACGTTTCAATTTATTTTTTATTTTTTTTTAGATTTTTTTACAACAACAATAACAACCGAAACTCTCTAACTGTAATATCTAGTAATGAATACCATATTCAGTCTGTCTCTAGACTTCATTACATTTAAGCAACGAATTGTTCATAAACGCAAGCATGAGTATGATGACGCTGATGATGATGATTGTGCTGGTGATGCTTATGAATGAAGTGAGTACAAGTATACAATGAATGTTAAAGATTTTCTTTATTTTTATTTTATTTTTTGGTTTGTTTCTAAACTCGTTAATGGGTGAATGAATTGTTTTATTGTTTTAAAAATTTCACAAGTTCAAGTCTTAATTTATTTTTCATTTCAAATTATTAACACAGCGGCAGCTATTGTTTATTAAATGAAATAATTTTTTCGGAAAAGGTTTTGCTTTCATTTAAACGCAATTGCATTGTTAATACCATAATTAATAGCTTTGCATTGCTTTACTGGTAATTGGGATTTCAAATTGTTTATTTTATTTCATAAATTCCATAAATACCCTCGTATTTGTAATAAAAAAAAATTGAAAAAAAAATCCGTTACCAGTTATACAATCAACGTAATAATTTACTGTAATGAACTGTTACATTTCCCCACATAGCATATGTACATACATATGTTGAAACAAAAGACACTGGGTGACATAAATAAAACGCCCACACACATGCAATATTAAATTACAAAAGTAGGAAATATATTTTTCATTAAATTAGTCTACTGAGTCAGTAGACCATTGCGAAAAAGAATTTCTTTTGAAAAGTTTTCATTTGCTTTTGTAATTTAATTTTATAGTGTATTGGTATTACTGTCACTAACTGTATGTACATAATTATTAGTAGTGCGTGTTAAATGTTATCACATTTTTTGTTTTCGTTATCTCTAACTAAACATTACATTTTAATTGTTTATTAAAGTTATAATTGGAATGATTTTTGTTGCAACACACGATGTGCACTTAATGGTTAATGACGTAAAAATTGTAGATCTTCAGAAATTTTATGGTAAAAAGAGTAAATTCGAACACAAAAGTTCGAAAAAAAAATTTATTTTGTGCACATTCAGTTCAGCTGCTAGAGGAAATACTATGCAAGAGCTCATCACCATGTAGTCGCCGTAGTCTAGTGTAGCCTCTCGTCTTGTAATCGTCATAGTCTAGTAGGTAGTGTGTTGGCTTATTAGACGTGAGGCCATGGTTCGAAACCCTAAATCAGATATGTATGATATATGAAAAAAACATTTCTTCGACGCCTTCTGGCAAAAACTCTGACGGTAAAATAAAATTACCATGAAAAACTTCTCAAAAATCTGTCGTTTGGAGTCGACTTTAAACTGTAGGTCCCGATACTCATGTATAAAATTAACATACACAACATAAGTGGTGTGATAAGCTAGGTCGTAATCCTGGCTAAAGGGTTGTAATGTCCAATTATGTGTGTATGACGGATAACGAAGGCATATCTCTAACAACGCTATGTTAACTCTGGATTATATGCCTTCAGTTTCTATGTACTTTTGCTTGATTGAAAGGAATTTGGTTCCTTCTTCTATTCACAGTTAATC
This sequence comes from Sarcophaga variegata, assembly GCA_932273835.1. Taxonomy (NCBI): domain Eukaryota; kingdom Metazoa; phylum Arthropoda; class Insecta; order Diptera; family Sarcophagidae; genus Sarcophaga; species Sarcophaga variegata. The sequence goes on along the minus strand of OW026362.1, from coordinate 13,937,473 downwards.
TTCCATTCAAAACCCTATAACCATAGTTCACATTATGACCCCAGTTTAGTTTCTAAAAATTTGAGTAATTATTGGTACTAAAAAGAGAAAGCATTAAACGGTACATAAATATGACAAACTGTCTCCAAAAACTCACTACAATTGTCGAAAGTGATTTAAGGCTGTACTTAAAGTATGAATAAAGTATCCTGATTTAAAAAGTGTCAACGTATATTTGATTATTTATTGTGTATTTTTTTCATCTTCCTTCCTTTTACTTTCATAAGGTTTGACTGTTTTTTTTGTTTGTTTTTTTGTCATATTTCTGTGCAAATCACAAATCATATTTGCCTTTCACAATCGATTCATTAGTTTTGGAGATTTCACTAGGAATGAAACGTATTGATTTAAGTAACTGCGAATGAAATCAAAAGAAAAATAGAAACTTTCGCTAGAAAATCAAAAATAACCAAAAAAGGAGAAAGAAAAGACGCTTATGCAACAGCATTGAAAGGCTTGAAAGAAACTCTCTATAGTTTTTTGCAAGTCATTTAATTTCCTTAAAATTATTAACAAAAAAAAAAACGTATTTTTTAAAAGTCTCCTCTCTAAATTAGTGAATCCTTATCATGAGTTTAATTTTACAAAAATTTGTATACGTTTCTCTATACTGCTTGCATATGCACATATGTATCTATGTATGTATTTGCATTCATATACTTAAACTTTATCTGTCGAAGATGACGATGATGTAGCATTACCTTACACCTCTCTACTTACGTCATTAGAAGGCAAATGAAAGATGAAAGCATCTTGAGATAACGTACAAAAGGTACGTTACGTTATAACGAAGTAAATTTAATTTTACAAGTCGAACAGCGAACAGCTTCAGCTGCAAAATAAATGTAATGAAATCAAAAACAACAAAAAAAAACAGATTCAAGCTGGAAGGTTATAAATAGTTGGAAGTGAACTTAAAATACCTTTCGGCTATCAGGCACTAGGTTTGGAGGTTATTTTTTATCGACACCATATATACTGAGGTTTGTCAGGGCAACAAGGTTCGAGGGATACATTATAAGGACACTATATATGTAGGTTGAGGGCATACATATGTATATTCGACAATCCGCTTTATTTACTTAATTGATCATTAAAACCCTTTAGGGTGCCTTGGTATTCTAGTGGGTAGTGTGCTGGACTATTAGCGTGAGGGTCGTGGGTTCGATTCCCACCAGAGACGCTGGTCTGTGACACTACACCGTAATTGTATTGTAATTTATAAATAAATAAAATCATTTAGTCAAGATTAGAACCTAGTTTCTCATACCATCCATGTTGTTTAATATCGGTTTAGAACGACAGATTTGCGAAATTTTTCATGACAATTTCATTTTATATTCAGAGTTTTTGAAAGACAGCTATTGAGAGAAAGTCGCTGAAAAAAATATTTCATTTTCGATTTGGCTGAGCTCTGGGGCTTGAATCGCGAGCTCTTGTTCGATAAGCTAACACACTACCTATTAAACTCCGTTGATTTCACAAACTACACTGGCTGCCATATTGGTCTTGGTTTCCCTCGGTATATACTAATTATATACGCTCAATTTTGTTTGTATTTTTCCATTTAAACTGACGAACGTGTGAAATCGTTTATTTTACAAAAACAGAGGATACCTATTATCACTGAGCGAAGTCTCAAGATGTATTCATATTTTAGTTGAATACTTTAGTGATTGAACTGGTATTAATTTACCGAGTGTTGGTTTCTCTTTAACATGAATAGGAGACCACACTATGCTAAATCTGCTGCGTTATCTACAACGTGAGACCTGTGACTTTATGATACTTAAACGTAGCGACTAGGCTGTTACACAATAAATCTGAATGCGACATTTGTTTGGGTGAAATCAATAGGGTGAACTGGTAAGCAGAGGTAGGGTTAGCTGTTAGCGATTACTTATATTTGTTTTAGCGCACGAGGAAGACCTACTGTTCAATTGCCTATAGGGATGATGTATCTAGGTTAGGTTAGGTTAGGCTAGAACACGTGTACTAGTCAATTAATACAAGTACAGTACCATGAGGTCGAATTGACCCATTGTACAACGTCCTAGTTTCTCACACCACTTATGTTGTGTGTGTTAATTTTATACAAAAGTGGTGGGACCTACAGTTTAAAGGCGACTCCGAACGACAGATTTTTTACAGAAACTTTTCATGGCAATATTTTTATTTACTCTCAGAGTTTTTGCCAGAAATCTGCTGAGAGGAAGTCGCCGAAGAAATACTTTTTGTATTTTGTCTTGATGTCTGACCTGTATCTAGGCTGACATCATTTTTGCTGGTTACTCCGGCGTTAAGATAAATAAATTCATTAACAATGCCGGAAGGTATATGTAGTAATCGATTACACAGTAGGCACGTAAGAACCTGATATGCGTTAACTACTGCAGTAGGCGCAGTGGTTTTTTTACAGGACATAATAGAGAGGGTACAGGGATCCCAATCGTTGATTATAGTTTCTTCTAGAAAATAAGTTGGTGAATGAGCCCGATTAGCTTTTTACAGGCAGGCCATAGGAGTTAGCAGCCTTGTGGTTTTTAAATCGCTTAGTCTTAATTTTGATCACATTATGGGTGGACGATAGCTCTACATCGTTATAATTGATTGGATTTAGTGCAACATCTTTTCTAATGTCACAATTGGTTGTTGCTATCGCTTAGTAGCAGTGTAGGGAAGTTTTACTTCCATAATCTCAGAAACTTTTGAGAATTTGTAACGGATTTTCCGTATTCATTCTTACAGGATGATTTTTCCGGACTTGAAGCCAATTGGTCAGATGCATTGACCCTTTCGTAGAATTTCCTGCATCATTCTGTTCGACTCAATTACCTCACTTTTTCGCCCTGAAAGCAATTGATCAGATGCATTGACCCTTTCGTAGAATTTCCTACAACATTCTGTTCGACTGGATTAACTCACTTTTTCCGCCTTGAAAGCAATTGATCAGATGCGTTGGCCTTTAAGTAGAATTTCCTACAACATTCTGTTCGACTCGATTAACTCACTCTTTCGCCTTTTTCACTGGCTCTTCTAGGGTCACTACTCACTTCTCTAACGACAGTAGGGAAACTGTTTCCGCATGAATGTATTCGAGAGAAAAGTCCGACTTTAGATTTTCAGCCTACTGCGATTTGGAAATAAATTCCGCATCCGAACCAACAATGAGCTGTATGAGTTCATCAACGATATAAACAGTGTTCAGCGCAATAACGTCCAGCGGGGGTCACACTCCAAACTTTGCCATCAGAAACGTTATTGCCATTAACAAAATCTGTTTGTGTAGGGTGTTAAAAATAATCAGGAAAGGAAAAGCAAAGAAGATGCAACACATTAAAAAGTTTCAAGGCGCAGCATATTTCTTTCTCATCCTCGTTGTTCTTCAGGGCAAATATTTATTGTGGTAGGCAGGGGTAGAGCGTACAGAACAGAAGAGAAAATAACAAACAAAAAAAATTGATAATGATTAAAAAAAGAAGAAGAATAAGAATAAGAAGAAGAGGAAGAAGAAAAGGAAGCAAAAGTTGAAACTTCATTAATTTTTGTTTGCTGCCGCCGCCACGCATAAGAAATGAAAGATTTGCTATCAAGTGTTGACACTGCAGTTATAAAAATTTTATAGCATGCCAGTGATAGCACGAAATTTATATTGTCAGTGTGAACACCACGCACGTATGCAATGCACAATGTATTATCATTTGTCAATTGTGGGCGGGAGATGAAACCGAAATCAGATATTAAAAAGTTTTAAGTTTATCCCGATGAACAGCAAAGAACAGAACAGAGCACAGAGCACAAAAGCTGAGCTGAGCTGAGAAGAACATGCATGAGCATAAACACAAACTTTATGTGTTTGTTCTTGCGGAATATGCAGTTGATGAAAATTCACGATGATGTTGGAGGAAATTTAATGTAACCGAGAATGACAAAAGATTTCACTGGCGATATAAAAACTTTAAGTTTTTATTCTATTAAATCGAAAAATGGATTGTGAAAGGTCATCGAACAGAAATTTTTGTGATTGCTATGTGAAATACGGCCATTAAAATCGTCTGAAAATTTAAACGTACATCACAGACTGTTCCATCAAGCATTTCGTTGATTATAGGCCAACCTTCATGCTTGAATTGGATTTGAATTCATTTCTGAAGCAGACAACGACTGCTAAAATGCCAATTTACACGACAACGTTTTACGCAAATAAAGTCGGAAAGAAAATATTATGGAATTCCATTCGTATTTTTAAAATGACATTAAAAATCTCGACTAACCTTTTCGGGTTTACTCGAGTATCAAATTACCAAGGACATAAACCCATCCATCCAATGCCATTTAGTGCAATGAAAACCAGACTATGAAAGTAAGCATATGCCACATGGATTATTGTCGAATAATGGAAGAAAAATTGTGGGCGAAATGTAGCCATCTTCAGGTCGTTTTTATTTTCAGTCATACTTGGAGGGCGTTCTTTCTAGGCAACAATAGATGACAGCCCCATTAGCCTAGGACTTGCTGCGGCAGATCAATCTCTTGCTTAGTTGGAACAACAAAAATAAATTAAAGAAATGAAAACCAGGCAGACATGCTTTGTGGAAGCCTTAGGGTTCCAAGGAAAAAAAAATTAAAGGAGGAAAGTAAACAATGGATTCTTTTTTTACGTCACTCTACTGGTTTCCAGGTATATTAGCAGAGATGGCTATGTATGTGGTAAACGATATATTAAGGATTTGATAGATCTGAAAGACTGCAGGCTTAAGGATCTAATAGTGTTCATAAAAGGAATTGAATAGCTAGGGAGGATATCTTTAGAAAATAATCTGGGTGTCATAATGCTCCTTTTTAATTTTGGTTTTTCTTTCTTTCTCTTTTCTCTTTCTTTTTCTTTTCCCCATTCTGCTCCACCCTTTTTCCATTTTCTTCTGTTCTTCATTCTTTTTTTGTGAAGAGTCACAATGTACCATTTGGTCTCTGGATGAAGGCGTGAAACTGTGAATACTGTGATGTGCCATCCTTTCAACCTAACCTAACTTAAACTTGAACAACGCTGATGAGAAGTATACCATAGATACATTAATGGAGACTCCGTCTCATACATATGAACATCTGAATCGTATAGGTGTGCTATGTAATAATAAATGCAGGGCATATAGTGAAGACATCGAAACGAAACACTTTGTTTTCGCAAGTTCGCGTTTCTAATATTTTGGAGAAGAGACTGTACCACACAGGAAGTAGACGTAGTCTAGTAGGTGGTGTGTTGGCTTATTAGAGGTAAGGGCACGGTTCAAAGCCTAGGTCAGACATCTCCAATGAAATATGAAAAAATATTTCTTCTCTGAGAGTAAATAAAAACACTCACAATATTAGTGGTGTAAAAAGCTAGGTCGTAATCCAGACTGATGGATTGTAATCACCAATTATGTATGTTATGTAGGCATTATGCCACACAATGTCTCATCTCCGAGGAGCGGATTGAAAGTAGCTCAGAAAGTTTGTACAAAATACAGATTTTTTATAGCAAATATGGTTGCTTTCCCTTAATAATGACTTGATGCCTTGTGAGTATGCTGAAAGGAATTGGAGCTTGAGCTCTATGATTTGTGTAATCCCCTTCAACCTACCTACCTACCTAAAACAATCAGGGATAATATGCACTTGAAATAATTTTAAGAAGCCTACTCCACTCCAATGTATATATAGACATAATCTTTAGTACTTTTTTTTGTTTGGTACCTTTTATAGATTTTTTCCAAACGAAAACTTTGGTCACATTATTTATGCTTTTCTTCTATTTGCAAATCTTAAAATGGTTGTGGTAATTTGTTGTGTGTATGCTTCTGTGTGTGGGTGTTTTTATTTTTTCCTATTTTTACACCGTGTACTTGTCTAGGTAAAGATTGTTTGCTTCAAAAATTACAGATTTACTGTAACGTAAAAAAATATCAAGAAAAAGAAGCAAAAAAAAACAAATTGAAAAACGTTAACGGTAGGTAGCATACGTTATGGATACGTTATCAAGGTAATGGGTAAACGTTGATAAAAAATTATTATTATTTTTTTTATTAAAAAAATAAGAAACAAAAATTATGAGTACGTTACAAAAACAACAACAGCAAAAGCAACATTAAATATACATACATTTTGCAATTACTAAGTTACTGGCTGGCTGGCAGTTTGAGAAAATTAAAGTATTTCCTTCACTTAAAACCGTTTATATGCACTTTGTTGTTGTTGTTGGATAATGTCGTGGTAGAATAAATATATAAAAAAACCTGGCTAAAGTGCCTGCAACCAAAAGTAACATTTTTCGTATTTTTTTTTTGATTTAAATTAAAGAAAAATTCGCCAAGAAAAAAATACATGGTCTTAGAAAAAAATAAAAACGAAAAAAACTTTGGTAAGATGTTCTGAGATGTAAGTAAGTGGCTGTGTGAGCTTAAGCAATATATATTACAAGCATTACATATACATACATACAGACATACATATGAACATCTTTACAGCCGTATATTTTAGAAGTTTTGATGCGAAAAATTAATTGCAACACCACAAATGACATGATGTCGTGATGAATTGCCAAGGCACGCACTTTTTCTGAGCAGCAAACAAGGCAAGGATTTGAAAAATAATCAAAAAAAAAAAAAACGCTGCAATTACTCTTTTACTTAGTTCGACGTTTTACTTTTTAAAGTATTTTTTGTTTTTGTGTTTTTTCTACACAGGGTATTTTGAGTTCGATTTTGTTTTGTAATCATGGAGCGAACTCTAGTGGCAATTACTTTCTGAAGCTCTACTGAATAGCAGAAGATTAAAACCAAGCTTTCAGCAAATGTTTTACTTCGTAGGCATACCCGAATGTAAAAAACTGTAACAATAACCTACACATACTTTATGATTTCGGTTGACAGTTGATAGCGGTCTTTCTGTTGGGGTTACGTCTGTCCGATTAGTTGTAGTTTTTTCAGTTTCTCTTACCAAATTATCATGGACGTATATAGCATTCAACAAAATGTATACATAACATACATAATTGGTTATTACAACACTTCAGTCAAGATTGCGTTCTAGCTTCTCAACTTATGAAATAAAAATATGTGTTCAGTTCACAAAACGTATCGCGCGCTCTTTCCCCATTTTACGATCATCATCGCCCCACCGAGAGGACAATGTGGAAAATAAATGTGAGTTCACTGGTTCAGTAAATGATTGACCAACACTCTTACGTCTACGAAACACAATATCTGTCGAAAACATTGCCTTTGTACCTGAGAGTACGCAGGAGAATCAAAGGCAACCAATTTCGCGTCGCTTTCGCAGACAACAAATTGCTGAATTTTGCGTTGCGATTTTGATCGTGCACCCGTACTAAAGTTAACTGACACAGAAGGTAAACGACCATAGCGAATGACATGTGTTCGTTAAATGGGCATTGGGACAGTTGGCAGCTGACTTTAATTAGCATTGAAAAATCATATTCAACGATGAGGCCCATTCCTAGATGAATGGCTACAAATTAGCGAATTTGGGACAATTTGGGACTACTTGAGATGCAAGGGCGCCTGAAAAAATCATTGTTTGGTGTGGTTTGGAGGGTGGCGGGGCGTCATCGATTCATATTTCTTTGAAAACAATTTTGAACAGGCAACCAGTGTCTACAGTGGGTACTATAGGTCGATGATTGCCTACTGCTTTTCGTTTGAATTGGATGATCTGAATTTACATGTGATTTCTTCGTTCCACATTGCTCAAGCCACATCGAATATTCAGCACCACCGATTTTAGGACATGGTCAGCTCATATGAAGGTGATGTGAACAGGCCCCCGAAATGATGCAATTTGACCCTGTTGGTCTTCTAATTGTGAGCTTTTCTTAATCAAAATGTCAACATAATTTCCTGTAAATCACATGCGTTCGTGGTCGATATGCGAATGGATCGTACAGAACATTGCAAAGAGAAATCATTCTTTAGCCACCGAGTTCCTATGTGGAATACATATCACATACCAATATTGTCTTCCACTTACAATTCACGCGGATTTAAATCCGGTGTTCCTAAATAGAAGTCGTCGTAGTTTAGAAAGTAATGTGTTGGCATATTAGACATGTGGCCACGGTTCAAACTTCAGATCAAATATATCCAACGAAATATGACTTCCTCTCAGCAGATTCCTAGTAAAAACCCTCAGAGAAAGTAAAATTGCTATGAAAATTTTGTGACAAATCTGTCGTTCGCAGTTAAAACACAATAAACTGCGGGTCCCGCCACTCATGTATAAAATTAACACACACAACAGAAGTGGTGTGAGAAGTTAGGTCGTTATCCTTGCTGAAGGGTTGTAATAACCATTTACGTACATATGTATTTATGTATTCCTAAATACTATTCTATTATTCTTCTCTCTCTCTCTCTCTCTCTCTCTTCAACCTGTTTTGCCAGACAAAGCTTTGAATAGTTGAGGTCATCACTTGAGTGTTGAAAGACAACATTTGAAGCTAAAATGTTGATTTAGAAATAAGAGTCCTTTGGAATTTAGCGCTTCAACTATCCTGCTCTGTCGTGGTTCATTTTTTATTTTCACTCTCAGCTTATTGAAGGTTCTATTAAGCAGGGCTGCTTCTATGAAGAATTGTGGCTTCGGACACAGAAGCGTAACCTTAAACCAAATTACAGAAACTGAATCATGTAGAGTCACAATTAGGTCAGCATATTATAGGCAACTTTACTTAAGGAATCGATTATAGATCCTGTAGTTTCCATTTAAGAAGTGTGTTTAATTTGCATTTAAAAAAGAAACTCAAACTTGAGAAAACTCTACTGCATTGAAGATAACAATTCTTACTCAACTGTTGTACATCATGTAAGAATTGAAAGATGAAAAGAACAAGAAAAAGAAAAACGTAAAGCAAACCAGATAAGAATGTGCCACAAATTACATTTATCCTTAGCCACCTTCATCATTAAATTCATCATTCATTCATCGATCCCTGAGCACTATGTATGGGGTTAGGTATTCTCTCTCATACCTCCCCCCCACTTTTTGTTCCCAGTACTTAATTCCTTGTTTAACATTTTAGCAGAGTTTGTCTTGTTGCAACTCCCGTAAGAAAAAGCTGAAAGAGCAATTGTGACAAATTTTTGTCTCACACATATGAAACGTGTATTTTGTATGAAAAGTTTTTGCCATTCTTTCGATGATTTTTTCTTTTTCCACGTTTTTCTTTTAACTCTTTTTCAACAACAAGTTTTTCCTGTACACATATACCTACGTACATATGTATGTACGTACGCGTATACACATTGAGAATTTGCTGATTTTGAAATCCTTTAGTTCCGAAAAATAGAAATTGTTTGAAAAAAATTCTCTCCAAATAAAAATACAAGAAAAAGAGTAAAATTGAAGGAAACTCGCAAAAGAAATAAAGCCATAGAAGAAGCTATAGAAAGAAGTCCAACAACTAGTTTCTCTCCCGAAGAAAATATTTCTTTTTCTTTCAATTTTTGTTTTTCTTTTCGTTTATTTTTAAGGCAAATTAAAGTTGGAAATCCAGTCGCAGCAGATAAAATAGTAGTTGAGTTGTCTTATGATTCTATATACAACCTACAGACATACATACATACATACATTCACAACGTACAGACAGACAGACAGACAAAGAGAGAGACAGACAGACAGACTAACATTCACTAACAAGCTGCATTATGGTAAAATAAAGTTTTGCTCTATGTTGGCTAGAAGCTGGGAATGTACATCCATTCTCTAGGTTTAGCTTCACTTTTCTAATGTTACAGCGTTTGCTAGCTGCTGTTAGTGTTGTTACAGTTGTTGTTGTTGTTGTTGCTAAAGTTGCATTTGTATAGTATTTGAATAAGTTTTGCTAAGTTTTTTTTATTATTATTTCGAAATCACTTTTTTGCTCTTATTTTCGTAGAGAAAACTTAGAAAATTATTTATTGTGCATGTGGAAAACTATTTTAGAAGAAGAATGGGTTGCCAAAATTTAATTTGGCCAAGATTTATTTAAGATGTTTTCCCATATCAGGAAGGCTTAGGATATGATGTTAATGGAACCAGCTCATAATGTCATTGCAATATCATTGGAATATCTCTGTGACCCATGAGTCGACTTTAAACTACAGGTCCCGCCTCTCATGTCTAAAATTAACACACACAACATAAGTGGTGTGATAAACTAGGCTGTAATCCTGACTAACAAGTTGTAATCACATATTATGTATGTTTATTGGGTAACCCTGTAACCCGATGCCCATCAGAGGTTAGCAATGAGTATTCAAAACCATGAGTAGATTCGAATCATACTTATAATTTCTGATACTTAAACGCATTCATACTTATTTTAATGTCATACTCATACTATTCATATTCAAAGTTTGAAATACTCATGGCACTCATACTTAACAATACGTATGATAATGTTGATTTCGACTCTCCATGACTCAATATTTCCAAGAATCACAAAATAAGTATGATTCGCGTACGAGCACTACAATACTCACTAGAAGGTTGTGTATTTGCTCTGCTTGCTGTCTTTTTCTCTCTTCTTTCTTTGTAAATGCAACCATAACTAAGACTGTAAATTTTGACGAATGATTCGAATCACTCGAATCATTTATAAGTATTATAATTATATTATATTTTTCTAAATTTATGAATCTGAATGGGTAGGCGTATGAATCAAACATATTTCGAATGTTATGAGTTCGATGTCAACGGTGTACTCATACTCATTGCAACCTGTACTTATAAATCAATGTTGTACTGAGTACGAAAGAATCAGAGTAGTTGGATTTCAATACTGTTCACTCACTCATACTCAAAATTTCATGAGTACTTATGAGTAACGAAAAAGGGATTCATTGCTGATCTCTGAAGCCCATATGATGAGTTCTAACTACTTCTCAGCAATATCGTTGATAGACCTGCAGCCGTTTAAAACAGTCTTCCGTTATTAAATACAATGTATAGGAGAAGTGTATAATGTGCTAGCTTAGCCGCGTGGTACACTAAAAAAAGGGGCATAATTTCTCTGAAATATTCAGGACTGATAAAAAGCTTTCTACAATAGGGTCTTTAATATGAATTGACCTGAAGCTATTCCTTTCGGATAATGAACTTCTTATATATGTATAATAGTAGTCTAGTAGGTAGTGTGTGGGTTTCAAACCACAGCTCAAACCTATCGAACCGAACGAAGTATGAAAAAATATTTCTTCAGTGACTTCCATCACTGTTGGCAACATTTATATAAAGTAATCTAGTAGTAGCCATAGTCTAGTAGGCAGTGTGTTGGCTTATTAGACGTCAGGCCGTGGTTCAAAACACAGGGCAGACATGTCTTCTTCTTCAGCGACTTACTTTCAGCTGTCTGTTGCTAAAAACTCGGAGAATGAATAAAATTGCCATAGAAAGTGTCTTAAAAATCTATTGTTCGAGTTCTTAGCTAAACAGTAGGCCCCGCCATTCATATATAAAATTAATCTACACAACACAGGTGGTGTGAGAAGCTACACTCATAAAAGTATACATACGGTTAAAGAATTTCAGGAAATTTTTTAACTAATCCCCGTTTTTGTTGAAAATCTTTATAATTGTCTGACAACTTTCCTCGATTTTATGACGGTCCTGGTTGAAAAATTTCTGAAGTTTGAATTTGTTTGATTTTCAACGAAAACGGATTGATTAAAAAATTTCTGAAATTTGTTAACCGTATGTATACTTTAGTAACTGTGTGTAGGTCGTAATCCTGACTAAAGGATTGTAATGACTAATTCATTAAGGAAGTGTAAGTGATCTGATTTTAAAGTTCTAGGGAACCGATAAAGCTTGCCATTCTTGCTGGCGTCTAAGGATGTTATTCGCTTAAATTGTGGAGTAACTTCCAACACAGGAATTTAAGATCTAGTCGTTTTCAGTGCTGGCCTATTGGTAATACAGCATGTAAGGAAGAGTAATTAATTAAAAGGAGACCAATCACAGCGTCGTAGTCTAGTAAATTGTGTGTACGCTTATTATCCATGAGGCCACTGTTGAAATTCCAGGTCAGACTGCCTTTTCAAGAGATTTCTGGCAAAAACTCTGAGAGTAAATAAAAAAATTGTCATGAATAGTTTCTTTAAAAAATCTGTCATTCGGAGTCGACTTTAAACTGTAGGTTCCGCCACTCATGTATAAAATTAACACACGCAACATAAGTGGTGTGAGAAGCTAGGTTATAATCCTGACTGAAGGGTTATGCTGGCCAATTATGTATGTGTGTATGAATTACATCGCACATCATCTAACCTAGCATTACAAAAAAAAACAAGTGTTCTACGCAGCTATCATACTCGCATAATGTGTTTGTTTTGCAGGCTTTTCTACCGCCCTTGTATTATTCTAACATCACCATAAATGTCATGTACACATCTTTTGTTTTCATGTTTCATGTTTTGTATCTCTACTCCGAAATGCCATACTATTTGGTGTATCGAATGCCGATGCCACATCCTTTTTGTTTTTCTTGTTCTTATTTTTGACAACTGACAGCGCATCTCTTCCTTATTGAATTTACAAATTAGCTGCCTTTGGCAACTCTATTCAAATGTGTGTTTACTATAATGTTTAAAGGGAACAAATGATTCCTGGCATACAATCAAACAAATCCTAAAACACACACAGACATACATACATACACACACAGGCATACATGGTTTAAATGTAGAAAATCATAAACCATGTAGCCAGCCAGGTATAATGCCAGAAGGATTTGGTTTTACAACACACATATATACATAGTATGTACGTGCAAAAACACATCCATACATACATGTACAGTTTAATAAAAAAAAACTATGACTATGACAACAGGAACGGCAACGACAACGGCAATGACTACGTTTACAGTTTTATTGATTAAGCACAGCTACGCAAAATGTATTTGAACGTGATGCGTAAGGCGAAAAAATACACACACACGCACACACGCAAACACACTGTAAGTAATGGTAAATTAAACTTACAGGCAAATTGTTTTAAATTAGAAAAAAAGTGAAAAAAGTGAAAATAAAATGGAAAATAAAACGGAAAAATTGAAAATGGTAGAAAGGAAAGCAAAAAAATTTTAAATTTTTGCAAGTTTGTCAAAAAGACAAGCGAGCGTAAAAGCAGAATGCGTTGTAATGAAAGCGTGAAGATAACAACGGAAAATTACTTTGGCAACAGCAAATGGGATTTTCTACTTCAAATTTGCATCTCTAATACAGCAGAGAATTGCAAGAAAAGAAATTAATAGAAAAAAGCAAAAAAGAAAAAATAAAAAACAAATAAAAAAAATTCGAGAATAACGAAAAAAAAAACTCTGAACAGCTTACAGTTACCCCGTCATTTAATTGAAAAATTAGAAAATTTTCCAAAACTAACGCATAATGTCACCAACATAATGTTACATTAATAAGTAAATAATGCTAAAGGAAACATTATAAAAAGTAATGAACTCTCTCTCTGTCTCACTCTCTATTTCATTTTGCCTTCTACACCGTATTATAGCAGCTTACAGCAGAATCAACTCCATGAAAGAATCAAAAAAAAAAAAAAAAAATAGCAAATGAAGAAAGGCAACAACGTACATAACGTAACGAAATTTTTTAATTAATTTGAGACTCGTATTAGAAGCGTGAAAAACTAAAGGCATTTGACACCTTTAACTAAATGAAATGCACAAAATAAATACCTTCTTTTTTGTTGTTGTATACCCATTAGAAACATGGAAAAAGGAGTAGTAGGACATCAAATACATACTATGAACAGTAATTTGCCTTTTGCTTTTAACTCACAACACTCATAATTCCAATAGGGAAATTCATAGAAAACTTTTTAAAATTGTTTTGAACCTGACAGGCTTTGAAATGTCACAGGAAATTTTGGATGTCATTTCCTTATGAAATTAAAATTTATAAAAGAAATATTAGAATAAGAAAAAAAAAAAAAATAATTAAAATTAATTAAAAGTGAAGTTTCCAAAATATTTTAAATAAAAAAAATCAAAAGAATAAAAATTTTTTAAAGTGCTACACATAGATTGAATTAAGCTTTCCATTCATAACATTATGACAGTATGACCAAAGCAGTCATAGTCCTAGATTAGGTATTAGTAGTTTCGTTTGAAAATTAATGGGCCCTTTTTGTTAGCCTTAATAATATCAACTTCTCTGCCTGTAGTGCTAACACAGGCCAATGGGCACTTTTTATTAGCCTTAAGAATCTGAACTCCCCTTCTTGTATTGCTAGCACACGCCTAGCTTACAATCAGCCAGCTCTTCCGAGACGACAGTTTATCTGACTATGCTGCCGTGCTTGACTAAGAATCACCATAAAAGATGGCAAAAAAACTGTTCGTCACGATTTTTGAATTTTAAACAAATAATTGGTTTTAATGCCACTTCAAATAATAATGTATACAAGAGTCCTCCTAAATATCAATCTCTACGAATCGATAACATCAACAATTAACATCATACAATGACCATCATGGAGAACTGACAGCAATGTTCCTCGCTATCACATCTAGCGCTATTTGTAGACAAAAGGCATCTGGTAACTCTGTCATTCTAGAACCTGCTACCTTATCAATAAAATTGAAGGATAGGTTAGTTATAGTGGTACGAAAAGATCCCACTTAGGCCAGCACTTAGACCAATTCTGATACCACAACTAATTCTAGACGGGGGCTCAAACATTTCCTAGAAACAACTAACCCGAGTCCTAAATATATCTTGCTATTGCAGCAATCTTTATTTTTAGTTTCTCACACCTCTTATGTTGTGTGTGTTAATTTTATACATGAGTGGTGGGACCTACAGTTTTTTAAAGTCGACTCCAACGACAGATTTTTAAGAAACTTTTTCATGGCAAGTTTATTTACTCTCAGAATTTTTGCCAGAAATCTGCTGAGAGGAAGTCGTCGAAGAAAAACTTTTTGTATTTTATTTTGATGTCTGGCCTGGGGCTTGAACCCTGGCTTTTCGTCTAATAAGCCAACACACTATCTACTAGACCACACTACCTACTAGAACCTGCTACCTTATGAATAAAACTTAAGGTTAGGTTAGGTGGCAGAGCCTCCTTAAAGGAAGAGATCCCACTTAGGCCAGCATTTAGAACAATTATGATACCACAACTAATTCTAACATTTCGTAGAAACAACTAACGCGAGTCCTAAATATATCTTTAGAGAGCTCGTTTGAAAGTGTGAGAAAGTGAAAGCTCAGAAACCATCCATAGGTAACGGCAGTGATTGAATTTATACATACTGCAAAGAACTATAAGTTACTTGATACCATAGAGCACAGCATTCTTCACACCACTTGTTACACAAAATGCTACAAAGTGAAAAGAAGTGAAAAAAATGTTGTGGAGCCTAAAAATTTCTTACATAAAACCCTACAACGTAATAACGTGGCTTCTTTAATGTTACCAAACACTTTTTTTGTATTTGCAACTTGTTTAATACCCATTGTTGCAATGCTTATAATATTGGTAATGTTGAGTTGCGTTTGGTTTTATGGCTGTCAACAATATTTCTCAACATGTTGTTGATTTTCTTTTGAACTCTGTTTTAATGTTGCTAAACACTTTTTTGTATTTGTCACTTGTTGAATATACATTGTTGCAATGCTTATTTTATTGGCAATGTTGTGTTGCATTTGATTTTATGGCTTGCAACATTATTACTCAAGATGTTGCGACTTTTATTTTGAATTCTATGTTTAGGTACTTCCAAATTATTTAAACATGTTGAATAATCAAAGTTTAGTACACATTGTTGCAACGTTTATTTTATTGTCAATGTTGAGTTGCGTTTGATTTTATGGCTTACAACATTATTCCTCAACATGCTGCTGTTTCTTTTACAGATTCTATATTTGGGTACTTTTACATACAACATGTTTCATAAGCTAAAAAAATTAATTTTGTGGCTCAACATGAATTGCTAGAACATAATGGAATTGGAAAGTAAATCTGTATGCCACACTTTATCAAAATGCTCTTGAAACATTGATGAAGACACCAGAGCAGTGCTTCTTGCCCTCGTAAGTTTTTCCGATGGCCTTTTTTCTACATTTAAATTGATGCTTCAGTATATCTTGGTTTTCATAAAATATGGGGCCTAACAGAGTCATCAAAAATTTTTCGAAAAGCCTAGAAAGACAAAGTAGCATTTTAGTAGACGTTTAAGACTGTGTTGTAAGGTCTTTATCACCATTCCAGAAATATAGGTTTGGTACTCAAGGATGATTAGGGACCACGAATGGAAGAGATCTTAGCACATTTTCACACACTGACATATGAGGCGAGAAGTAGAGTGCCACTATTTTTCTGTATGTTGATAAGGTTACTTAGCTTTATTGCAGTTCGACATGTAAGTGATCAATGTGGAACGCCCCTAATGTTTATGCATTACTATACTTAGTCCTGACGAAAAACTAAAAGAAAACCCACAGGTTCTCTGTTTTTTTTTTTTTTGCTATTTATATGGTTTTCTACCATCATGACTACAAATATTTTTTTTCTATCAGATTTTTCCCCTTCGGTTCCTTTTTAAGTTTTTCGTACTTTTTTGTGTTTGCCAAATGGTTGTTGTTGTTGTTGTTGTTGTTCTTGTTGTGGGGCTTTCTTTTTATGACTATCTCAACAAATGTGAGTATGAAAGTAAGAAGGACAGGATACACCATAATGTTGTATTACATGATAGTGAATGTTGTTGTTGGTGTTGTTGTTGCTGTTCTTTTGAATTCATTTGCAGTTTTTCTTTTACCTGATTTTGAGTAATTTTGTTTGGGTTTTTTTTGTTGTTGTTGTTTGTTTGTTGTTCGTTGCAGAGTCTTTGTGTTTAATACTCCTTGACTGCTAGCATATGGTATGTGTATGCGATGACGGTGTTACGTTAAAATTTTTGAAGCCAACGACCCACTTTCTCAAACCAAATGCGGTAATGTTGGTGGTTTACTGGGTTACCAGGCTCACTGCAGAAGAACTTTCTTCTTTGCCCAAAATATATAACACAACAGTTGTTTGTGTGTGTGTGTGTGTGTGTATGTGGCAGTATAAATGCATACAAAATGCATGTGCATGAGAACATGTGTTGTTTGCATGCATGTGATATGCTGAGGCTGGTTGCTGTTTCTTAATCTGCCATTGCTGAGGTTTTTTTATATGCTAGTTGTGTTGTTGTTGTTTGTTTTTTTTTTGTCAAAACGTATGTTTTTTTGAAATGATTTTGTTGTTGTCGTTCAATTTCTGCTGCAAGTTAGAGTTGCAGCCTGTTTACTTTCTTCTTGTGCTGCTGCTACTTGTGAAGCCAAACAGCCAGCCAGCCAGCTAACAACAAACCATGCTGCAGCCAACAATAATGACGATGATGAGTTTGTTTTTACCTGTTTCTTTAGCAAAAAAAACCCAATTTTTTTTAAAATTTTTTATAAAAAAAAATAGAAAAAAATCAACTTTAATGGTTTTCTTGCAGCATCCGAAAAGAAAACAGAGTGAAGAGAAGTGTAGAAAAAAAAAACGGCAAAGCCTGCATCATTGCAGGCATGCATGTGTGATGGCAGCGTTAAAAATTGTAAATTGTAATACAACATGTTTAAAAATGAACAACAAATGAAATTGACAAGGTGTTTCGGAAATAATGACAACTAAAGCTGTTTAAAATTGTTTGCCATTTTCTAAGCGTTTTAAATGTTTTTTTTTGATGTTTTGTGGGTACTTTTATTTCCAAATAGCTTTTAGAGAAAAATACTTTTAACTAAAATACCTTTTTTTCCAATCAAATGATTTGTAAAATAAAATAAATTCCATCGAACATACCTAAAACGAAAAATAAAATAAAAAAAACCATTAAAAACTATTTTTAAATTAAAGGCAATAAAATAAATAAATTAACCGCTATTTCTAATTTAATTAATGAATTCATGGTTGGTCGAGCATTGTAATTATCACAAAGTATTTATTTTTCCATAGACCAACAAATGCCAGAAGCTAAAAAAGTAATGAAAAACGTACCAAAAATTATCGAAAATAGTACTAAAAATAATTGAAAATAGTACCAAAAATGGTACTAAACTGTAGCACAGTTTTGAGTCCAACTAGAAAGTAACTTATCAAAGTATTCATTTTTTCATAGCACAGCAAATACTAGAAACTAAAAAAGGTAATAAAAATAATACCAAAATTGAAAATAGTACCAAAAACGGTACTAAAATGTACCCCTTGTTTTGAATACAATGAGAAAATGTGAAATATTACTTTTTAAGATAAAAAATACTGGGCCCTTTATATACATACATATACCAGACAGCTTTATTGAAAGAAGGCTTGAGAAAGGTTTTTGAAAAAGTTTGTCAATAATTTGAAATTGTCAATAGATGGCTTTGGTATGTATTGAGTCTTCCAAAAAGTACAATTAATAACGGTCATCTGGTTGGAAGTATTAGTATAGTATATAGTATAGTATAGTATACAGTATAGTATAGTATATAGTATTGTATAGTATATAGTATAGTAAAGTATGTAGTATAGTATATAGTATAGCATATAGTGTAGAATATAGTATATCATATAGTGTAGAATATAGTATAGCATATAGTATTGTATATAGTATAGTGTATAGTATAGTATATAGTTAGCATATAGTATAGTATATAGTATAGTATATAGTATAGCATATAGTATAGCATATAGTATAGTATATAGTATAATATATAGTATAGTATATAATATAGTATATAGTATAGTATATAGTATAGCATATAGTAAAGTATATAGTATAGTATATAGTATAGTTTATTCAGCCTGTTTTACCAAATTGCCAAACAGCCTCTCTGTCGCTTCCTCCAAATCTCAACCTCTGCAGAAAACACTCAAGGAGGCACCCAGTCCATTATATCTTCCTCCTGACCAATATTCTGTTAACAGACAGCGGCAATAGAATGAATTAAAACTATGGTGAGAATAAAGAGCTGCTTGTCTAACTCGTATTTAGATTCGACTAGCTCGACCTAGTTTGTATGCATATCTAATGTCTAAGTCCTCTGTATACACACCACGCCTCACTTTCTCATCCACCTTTGAGTCGTCGTTGTATATTTTCGCAGGTGGATCTAGTTTCGCATTCGCCGTAGCATAGTAGGTAATGTGATTTTATATATGAAGTTTATATATATTGGACAAAACGAGTTATAAAAAGAATATTTCTTTTGGCAACTTCGTCTCAAGAGTTTTTGTCAGAATACTACTGAGTTTTTTCCAGAAAGTTTTTGTTGGAAAACTGGTGTGTTTTTGCCAGAAAACTGTTGAGAGAAAATAAAATTGCCATGAGAAAGTGTCTCAAATCTGTCGTTCGCAGTCGACATTAAACTGTAGATCCCATCACTCATGGATGAAATTAACACATGACAGGGGTGATGTTAGTACCTAGGTTGCGAACCTGACTAAATGATTGGCTTTTCAGTAATTTCTATGTTTACATAGCGGTGCACATCTCATGGAAGAAGCATAAGCCTTAAGTAATTAATAGAAAAAACGCTAAATTAGCTTTACATATTTCATTATGCCTTTCGTATCTAAAACGCTTTGCTGTTGTTGCTTTATTCTAAACATGCAAATATGAAAACACTTTTTGCTACACTTTTCGTTCATATTTTTTTTTACTATTTTTTGTTTTGTTAGGCATGAAGTACTTTTTAGAACAGCTTCTCCTCAAAAAAAAAATAATAATAAAAAACGCAGCTTTCTCATTGCACAGAGGAGGGGAAAGAAGATAAAAGTTTTTTGCTTTTATTTGAAAACTAAAAACCGCCAAAACAGATTAAACCCGCTTGTAATGTGTTCTTAACAAAAAAAAATAATTTTTTTTGTGGCTTAAACAAGCCATGGTGGCATGAAATTTTTAAAATATTTTTCAAGAATTATTAAAAAGCACGCCTAAGGCAGAAGAGCTATAAGGCAGGCAACATGTTAGGTGTTTGTCTGCAGCCTGCTGGCTGAGTTAAGTAGAAGGTTGCTGATTAAAAAGTAAAAAGTTTTTAATTTATTTTACTACATTACACAGCAATGGGCTAAAAATGATTAATGTTTTCGAGGTCTGTCCACAAATTTTCACAAGTTAGTGGCCTTTATGAGAGGGAGAAGGGGGGGCCTGTTTTATGATGTTACCGAAATTACTACAATCTGGCCAAAATGTTCATGTAATTGCCGAGTCTGATGATGGTGGTGGTGGTGGTGGTGGTTGAATTATTATTGGCCTGGTAATAAGGCCATTATGTTTACCTTTAAACTAGACATATTGATATCCTGAAGTACCACCACCCACCACTACTACCAGCATCAGTATATCCTTTTTGCTAACGTTTACTACAACACACAGCACGCGCTGTGTTGCTACCTTGCTGCTGCATAGGCCCTTAATGTTACACCTCATGCTGATTGTTATTGTTTGCTATGTGTTGCCAAAAACAGTTTTAGCCCGTACATTTCAAGTTTTGTTACAATTTGGTGGTTTGGTTTCGTTTGATTCGATTCGGTTCGGTTCGATTTTAAATTCATTGATACGTTAAATAGGCATTTTATAGCATAACGCCTTTAGCATGTTTAGAAAATCATAAATCTCTCGCCTCACTTGGTGTTGTTATTATTATAGTTGTTGTTGTTGTTGTTGGTTGTTTAGCAAAAGCAAAAAAGAGAAAAAAAATGAAATATATTTTCATCTACAACGAATGAATGAATGAAAGGCAACAACCACCAACAACTTCTCCATTTATAACGCGATTTATTCGCACATAAATATTTACAAATATTTCAATAAAATATGGGCATCAAATATGTTGCCATTTACGTGATTCACAATATTTGAGGGCTCAGAAAGTATATAAAGTGAACGTTTGTTCATTTCCTCTTCTTGTTTATTTTTTTGGCTTAAGGCACTCTCTCTCTATTCATATTAAATATGGAAACTTAATGTATTTTTGTAAATATATTAATGAAGGCATAAATAAGCATGATTTTTTGTGTGCTTTATTGCTCTAAAAATGGTAATAATTTGATTTATTTTTGCCTATAAATTTACTACCAAAAAAATAAAACATTAAATCGTTCTCTAATAGCCATTATTGTTAAGCTATAATGATGGAAATTATTTTAAATGTGGCTGTTAATTTCATATTGAAAACATAATATTCAAAAAGCATTTTAGCTCAATAGCTTGTATTACAAATTATCGATCGGTGGCAAGGCTATAGAGTTCTTGAAAGGTTACTTATGTACATAAGTGGGATTTAGACGATCACACAAGTCGTACAAGATATCAATCACTTCCTCTCAGCAGTCTTCTGGCTAAAACTCTGAGTGTAAAATAAAGGTTAAGTTATGTTAGGTTAGGAGGACGTGTACTTGTCATTGGGACAAGTACAATATCCAGAGGTCAAAATGACCCGTTGTAATACTTCCTAGAGGAGAGAGAGAGAGAGGGGATAGTAAAGGAGATATTGAAAATGAAAAAAATGAGAAGAGTTAAGAACGGGAGGACAAGGAGACGGAGGAAAAGCAGACCATAAACACACAAGAGAGCGCAACTACAACCTTGAAGCCTTAGCACTTCTCAAACAGCTCAACCTATTTGTGAATCTATGAAGAGCCTTAATGTCGGCTCTCGACAAAGATTTCAAACTTTCGAAGAAGCCCCTGCCCAGGGTTATCAACATCCAACTACTAAGGGCTGGACAGTTGCAGACTCCTCCTCGTCGCAACATACCCTGCAATAGTCCGGATGTGGTCTGTACCAGACCCTTGCCTGCTATCTAATCTCGCAGTGCCCTGTAATTAAAGCAATAACTAACTTCTGGCTGGCCTTATGTGCCCAGCAGCAAACCTGGTCTATCACTGTCTATAACGGGCTATAAATATCTATACATATCACATCCATTCCCCCAACGCCTCTGCTAAAAATAAATAAAAATTGTCATGAAAAGTCTCTCAAATCTGTCGTTCGGAGTTGACTTTAAACTGTAGATCCCACCACCCATGAGTGGCGTGAGAAGATAGATTGTAGTCCTGACTAAAGGGTTGAAATGACTCTTTTCTAAGATTCACTTCTAAAACGGAACGAAATCGAAACATGTTTCAAGCAATGGATAGATCATGCACGACAATAATGTGTTAATAAAATCGTGGATGAATCAAGGTAGAACTTTGCAGATGGTGGCAAAGCCTGGATGTACACTAACAAAGCTAATGCTTTAAGCCCGGATTGGAAGGCAATTGTATACTGCGAGCTTCTACAAACTGGCCAGCAACTAAATAAAAGCAACCAGATTTGAACACCAGAATCTATTGACAGCAACAGGCCATACAATTTTTTTCTATATTCCATAAAGCCCCCACCAACTAGACTAACTTCTGGTTAGATAATCCCAAGGTTCCGAGTGGCACCTTGACATCATTTACATAGATGGTTTCAAAAAGCTGGCCAGAGTAGGGGCTATATACTTAGAGGTCGGATGTTAAATTTTCGTATAGCCTGTGTGACCATTGTAATTTTTTTCCAAGCAGAATTCATTGTTATTATTTGGTGATAAGATTTTTTTGAAAATATCTTAATTTCGTAGTACAATCAGGTTGCGAACTTAATGAACTTAATGCTTAATGAACGTGACTTCAATGCCATCGTCCATAAACAAATGGGGGAAATTTCGGATCATTTAAAGGTAACTCTTATAAGTCGCCGAAGTCTACTAAGTAGTGTGTTGGCTTAAAAGACGTGACACTACGGTTCAAACCATAGGTCAGATATCTTTAATAAAACTAAATATAAAAAAATATAACTTCGGCGAATGCATCTCAGCGGATTTCTGGCAAAAACTCTGAGAGTAAATAAAATTGCCATGAAAAGATTGTCAAAAATCTGTCGTTCGGAGTCGATATTAAACTGCAGTAGGTCCCACCATTCATGTATGAAATTAACACACACAACAGTGGTTGAGGATCTAGGTCGTAATCCTGACGAAAGGGTTGTAATGACGTACATATGTATGTATGTATGTATGTATGTATGTATGTATGTATGTATGTATGTATGTATGTATGTATGTATGTATGTATGTATGTATGTATGTATGTATATATGTATGTATGTATGTACATATGTATGTATGTAAGTATGTAAGTGTGTATATAACGAACTAAACATGTATGTATGTGCCTTCTATGGTCTCCAGGACACAGGGATATCTGTGGAAATTGCATTGCAGGGTTGTAATGACTATTTATGTATGTATGCATGTGCCTTCTATGGTCTCCAGGACACAGGGATATTCATGGAAATAGCATTGCTGGCGAACTGGTCAGATATTCACTTCGATTGCCTCAGATTGCGGTCATACAAAATTATTTTGCGGACTTTTTTAATAGTTTTCGTCGGCAGGAGCCTCTATGGGGCGTACACTGTGTGTATCATTCTCTATTTTTTTTTTATTATTTTCCTTAGTTCCGTTATGTTTTTAGTTAATTCAATAAATAAAATTTAATTGCAACGTACTTAAGACTAAAGAGTATAATTTTTGTTTTTTTTTGTTTTTGTTTTTGTATAGCAATTACAGTTGATCATATTAAATGAAAATCATTGTTTTTAATCAAAAATTATTATTTAATAACATGATTTATGAGTTCATTACACGTAATGATTATAATTTGTCTGAAATATTTACTAAACAACGAAAGAAAAAAACGAATTGAGTGAGTGTACGTCAGTATTTACGAGTATTTACACTTAATCATGGCTTGATTCTGTTTTTTGTTACAGGGTCAATAATGAAAACAAAATTTATAAACGAGATTGTGAAAAAGATTTTTCATTATTTGTTTACATAGTAAATTGAAAAATAGAGAGAGAGAGAGAGAGAGAGAGAACGAAAAACGAATTATTAAAAATCAAATGCAACACAGAAAATGATGTAATTTTTCATTCATTTGCCACAAAAATTTTATGACAAATTGTGTATGGGAGTCCGGCGACAACTACTTTACCAATGGCAATGACTCGTAGCAGTTTCCCCAGCTTAGTTAGCAAATGTTGCAGGAGTGGGTGTTTTGTTGGTTAGTTGAATGGAATGGTAATCTTAAATAAGAATAATTAAATAAAATATAGAATAATAATTACAATCAGAATCACAATCATCATCATTATGATCATAATATTGTTGTACTTGTAAATAGTAATGATGTCTCTCTCTGTCTTGAACTAAAAAGCTTACGACTATTATTTGCTGTTTATTATTGTTGTTAAACAGAAAAAAGACTGTAGAAAATAGTAAAATATAAGACTGCAGAAAAAAAATAAAATAAAATAAACAAAGAGAGAGAAAGAGTAGAAAAGAAAAATCATGTCTAAGAAAATTTAATTAAAAAATTTTTCTTTATTTGCAATCGCAAACTGACCGACTGACTGAGTGACTGAATCCAAAGAGTGTTTGGACTAGCTGCTAGCTGACTTACTAACTGACATACCATACTCCTCAGACTTTGTATTTCTTTTTTTATTTTATTAAGTCCGAGACAATTATTGCTGATGAGTTTACTTGGCCAGCCAAGGCAAGGCAATGACAAGGCATAGCAAAGGGAAAGGCAAAGGCAAGGCAAGGAAATGTTTTCTTTTTTTTCAAAATTAAATCATAATTATGCTGTTTTTACTATTTTCAATCATAATAATAAAGTTTTATTGTTATTCTGTCGTTCTTGTCGTTTCTATCTTTAATTACTTTTCAAGTGAGTTTATTGACATGAAAATGTCTATAAATTTCATTTTTATTTTTCCTTTAATTGGTTTGAAATATTATTTTAATTTATGTTATGCTTTATAAAATGAAAATTACATATTTTTTGAATTTTTAATAACTACTCGATTAGATTTCATAATTATTTTAAGATATTAACATTTTTGTTTACAATTCAACAGACCAATATTGATTGTAATAAATAAATTTGTGAATTTATTATTATTGTGGTTTTCTTCATAATAACAATAAGATTAAATTAAAAATATTAACTTAAAAACACATTCGTGGTATGCAAATATGGAAATCTATACGCCTACAGTACCCTATTGGAAATCAAGATAAGTTGAACAAAGAAAAAACCACAGGCATCTTGAGTCTACTGCATTGTAGAGAAGCTACTCAAGAGCCATAAATAAAACTCTGCAGCATCAGGTTTATTTTATATATTCAACAGCCAACTGAGAACTTAGCAGTTCAGCTGAAAAGTTTGTAAGCTAATACGCTAACTATAATCACACCTTACCATAACCTAACTATCACATTCACCATAACCTTTAAAAAACACGTGTCCTGCTGGTACACAGCTTTGGAGTAAAGCTTATGAAACTCTTGTTAGTTTGAAGAAAATGAATAAAAAGGAAGTGTCGTCATAGTCATGGAGTGTGTTGGCTTAATAGCTAAATCTTTCTGTGATCACCTCTTAGGAGTCTTCTGGCAAATACTCTGAGAGTAAATAAATGTTACTGAAATCTGCAGTTAGGAGTCGACTTTAAACTGTAGATCTCGTCACTCATGTATAAAAATTAACACAGACAGCATGGGTGGTGTGAGAAGCTAGGTTGGAATCCAGACAAAATGGTTGTTATGACCAATGCTATTTACTCTAAGAATTTTTGCCAGAAATCAGCGGAGAAGAAGTCGTCGAAGAAATATTTTTTCATACTTCTGATCTGGGGCTTAAAACTTGGTTTCACGTGTAATAATCCAACACACTACCTACTGGCCTACAGCGAATTTAGGTGTGGTTAACTAAGTTTAAACGATGCACACATAGTAGAAGCCATACACAGACTGTTAGCGATTAAAACATCAAAGCAGAGCACGGAATTACTTTTTTTACGACCGTAAAGTAATGTTTATCGAAAGAGCTGAGGTTCTAAAAATATCAAACGAACGTATTGGACATGTTATGTATGAATATTGGGGATGCTGCCTGAGTTTACAATCCACAGAAAAGCAACACCGAATTGTTGAAAACTTGAATTTATGTATCGTTATGTGAAAATAGAATAAATACAAACGTAAATAAAATTGCAAAGTGTTTGAAAGTGCTTTTTAAAAAGCTTATAAAGCAGCTTCTGATTAGAAAAAGAAAAAAATGTAAAAATATTTGAAACGTTTTGCAATTCCAAAAAAATGGTTTCTTTTATGTCATAGGAAGGGCAATGGGATATTCACAGACGGACGGTACATATGTGTATCGGTACCGACTATTTATATGTATGTACATACAGTGGTGGTCACGAATTTAAGACACGACATTTTACTTATACATTTGTGATAATTTTCACATCTTATCATAAAAATTTTGGGTCCGTGATATTTTTCTTAAGTTATACTTGGTTGAGAATTTTTATTTACATATTATATAGATCAAGACAAAATGCTAGTCGGGATTTGATATTTCTTGACACAAGTGGTTTACGTTGTGCAATACACCCACGCAAATTTTTACCATTTAGACATCTTCTTATTGCCCTAGACGAAATATCGATACCAAAATCCATTACAATTTTATTTTTTATTTTACTTGAGCTCGTGAAAGGATTATTAGCAGCTACTTTAGGGTGTGGTTTTTCGGGCTCTAGGTTGCTGTTTGACATTTTTGGTGGCACCATGTTGCTTGATGTGTTCCAGCACGTTGTAAATCTTGCATCTAGGACATTTAAGCAGCTTGGATATCTCCCTTATTATTTTTCCATCAAATTTTAGTTGTTGGATCAGTTTTCGCTCGGCATCGGTATTCCAAGTACCTCTGACCATTTATAATTAACTATTTCTATGTATTCCAACATAAAATAAAATAAAACATTCGTTGCTCAACGTTTAGCTTCAAAAAACACCAAAAAATCACTTAAAAACCAGATATTTCTGAAATGTCTTAAATTCGTGGCCAATTTCAAATAAACGCTTTCACAATAATATGATCAAAAAGCAACAAAATGTAAAAGGAAACAAAATAAAATAATGGTACTTTTTCTTAATATTACAGGGTACATAGAAGAATAAAAAATATCAATTTTGATATTACAGGATTGTAAATATTATCACAACTAAGTCAGTCATATGTCGTGTCTTAAATTCGTGGCCACCACTGTATGTATGGGGAATGAATAAGAAAATTTGTTTCCAGCTAAAAAAGTCCACAGCATTCTCCAGGCTGAAGATTCTTCTATTTATACCAATAAGTATACTAAATCCCTAATAATAGCTATAAAAACCTTGACTTTAAAAAAAGCGCTATCAAAAATACAAGAAAAAAATAATAGAATTACTTTTTAAAAGCTAGAAAAAAAGTACCAGAAGTGCATTTAAAAATCTACAGCTATTACTTCAGTACTAACAAAAGTACAAAAAAAGTTCTAGAAAAAGTACCAAAGTGCTTTTTGAAATGTAGTGAAGTTTTACTTACTTTCCGAATAAAATAATACCAAAGAACATTTTTGTTTCTTTAATAGTAGGTAGGTAGTATGTCGGCTTATTAGATGAGGCCGTGGTTCATATCCCAGCCCCAGTTATTGAATAAATAGAAATATGAAAAATATTTTTTCAGCAGCTTAATCTCAGCAGATTTTTCGCTAAATTGCAATTAAAAGTTTCTAAAAAAATTCTGTCGTTCGGAGTGGTCATTAAACCCTTTTTTTCAAAGTTTTTCGAGATAAAAAACGTTTTCTTTAAATTTTTCAACAAGTTTTTTGATTTTTTGATTGAATCTTCAATATTTTCAATAGACTCAATAATAATAACATGAAATATTTACTCCCGAGCAAGTTAGCAAAAACACAGCAGCAGACGGAGTAACAGAGATACCGAAGTCCGGTATTTTTTTTTATTTTGGTACTTTCGTAGAAAGCAAGTGTTTTTATTTGTAAAAACAAGGTTTTTTTCAGGATTTCTGGTGGTGTGATAAGCTAGGTTGTCATCCTGACTAAAGGTTTGCAATTCTCTTTACTTTTTATTTGCAATGAAAATTTTCTTTTAAACGAATTCAAGGCATTTAATTTATTTTCTTTGAAATTTCGCTACCATTTCGTTTCGGGGGACGCTTTTGTTGTAATAAAAGAAATACAAAAAAGTATAAAAATTATATCACTTTTAAATTAACTTTTTCCCTGTTATTTATATTGTTTTTTATCTTTTTTTTATAATTTCAGCGGATATGCTTCAACAACCATAACACCCCTGTTACCAGTGCAATTTATGCTAAAGGTGTTAACTGACAGATAGTTTATGTACATAGTTGCAAATTAATCTAGGCTTTCACCTTAGCTCAACAGAAAACAACAAACGACAAAAAATTAACATCATCATGATTGTCGTCTGGCAGAGGATGATGATGGTGGCGATAAGTTATAATGAAAGAAACTGATAGTGATGGTGATATGGGTGCTGATACTAAAGGCAATGAATTACAAAAACAACGAGGTAAAAAGAAATTAATTAAATAGAAATTTAATTTTATATGAACTTAAAATCTTAACAAATGTTGTGGGAGTTTCATTTTGACACAAGATTTGTGCAAA
The DNA here is from genome assembly GCA_932273835.1 of Sarcophaga variegata. NCBI lineage: Eukaryota > Metazoa > Arthropoda > Insecta > Diptera > Sarcophagidae > Sarcophaga > Sarcophaga variegata. The sequence continues at coordinate 13,908,804 of OW026362.1, read as the reverse complement.
ATTTGAATGCTAACAACCTTTAGTGGGAATGAATTGATTTCGAAGTGCCTTTATTTGGTTATTTTGTTAAGTTTTTTTTTTTTTACTTTCGCCTGCCTCACTTGTATAGACATTTGGGTTAATTAACACATTTCAAATACCTTTTAAGTAATCTGCTTAAAATCTAAACAATTGACAAAGAAAGCTTTCTTTAACGGGTTCATATATACGAAAATTTTTAAAAATTAACAAATTAAGGTCAAACTAAACTAAAGCAAAAGTTAATAAAAATTAATATTGACTGATAAATAAAGATTCAAGTGGGCGTAAATGTGGCTTTAAAATATATATTTAATAATCAAAATAGCAGAAGATAGTTTATTGCAAAAGTTATGCACTTTCTAATCCTAAAGCCAATTGCTTTATTTTCTATCTTCATCAAGGCAGTCATTTGACTATAGACCAAGGCCTTTGGAGATTTATTATAATTAGTCATTACAACCCTTCAGTCAGGAGTACGAACTAGCTTCTCACACCACCTATTTATTGTGTGTTAATTTTTTATACATGAGTGGCGGGCCATACAGCTTAAAGTCGATTTTGAACGACAAATTTTTGAGAAACTTTTTCATGACAATTTTATTTGCTCTCAGAGTTATTGCCAGAAATCTGCTGAGAGATAGTCACCGCGATTTTGTTGGAGATGTCTGACCTAAAGTTTGAACAGTAGCCTACCTACTAGGCAACGACGACTTCACAGATTTAATGCGCAAACACTTGATTTGTTTGACTCACATACAACCAAGAGCAAATTTCCCAAGGGGGTACAGGATCCCCCCTGTGACAATAATTAGACGTCATCTATAACTATGGGTGATGTAGGTAATAGGAGTAAAAAGCTCATAATGTTCTGGACATGAACATATTTTTAACATATTCTGTCATACGTCTAAAAAGCATTCAAGAGCCTCATTTCCTTACGACGAAACAAGAAATACTTCAATCCATCTCATTATATCCTTTCAAAAATGGAATACAATTCTCATGTACAGGCCGATGCCTCCAAGTCTATTTGAAGCTTCTCGACAACGTATTCCACTCTATTGAGTCATTAGAGCTTTGTCGTAATGTTGCTTGTGTTTCGAGGTTTAATCGTTACTTCATTGGATTGTAAACGAAGTAGTCTAGTAGATAGTATATTGGCATATCAGACGAGAATCTGTGGTTCCATTCCCAGTTCAGACATTTCGAAAAAAAAAGGAAAGAGGAAATGTTCTTTACATCGACTGCTCTCAATCGTTTTCTGGTGAAAACTTGCCATGAAAAGTTTCGAAAATTAGTCGTTCGGAGTCCAAGTTAAACTTTAGCTTCCTTAACACACACAACATGGGGTGGTGTGAGAAGCTAGGTTGTTGTAGTCCTGACTAAAGAGTTGTATTGAACAATTAAGTAAATACTTAAGTCAAATCTTTAATTGTTGAGAGATATGGCGACGAAATTTATGCTGCTCCACAACTCTAAACCGAAATATATTCAGTCAGAATAAATATTTCTTTATGTTCGGATCACTATTTGATTTGCATACATGCAGTGCATTGTGTTAGAATACAGGAAAGATATGGTCAATTCACACAAGCTGTATTGTATCATTGTATTCATTGTATTGTTGGGCGACTATACAACAGTGTTTACTTGTTGTTGATAATTTTCATGTAAAAATCCGATACACTTATACACATTTTTTTCATATGTTTTTAAAAGTTGTATTGGTTTCGTGCTATCAAATTGTGTGAATGCATAGCATAGCATTGAGCGTTCACAAACAACTATTCAATACAACATACACGATACAAGGTTGTGTGAATTGGCCAATAGTTTATAGAAGATGGGAGATTTTTTAACTAAACAGTGTATATACCTTCATCACTTGCTTTTTAGTAATAATTCTTACTTTCTTTTTTCTATTGTGAGAATTCAAATATAAGTGACACAAACAAACGATCAGACGAACACCTAGAATTTCTTGTGGGAATCGAACCCACAACATCGGCAAGTGAAGTTTGGCACACTATCAGAGCATCCACATTCCTATTGGGCAATCACACACGAGAACAATTATGCTGGCACAAAATGGCAGTTTGTATGGAAAGAGGTGAGGAGAGAGGTTTTTTGCTGGCATAATTTTTCAACCAGCTTCTACCCCGCATAAACCAATACATAAACAACAGAAAACCAATACATATACATTTATAAAACAGCGGGTTCAGGAAAATTTTTTGTATAGAGCATATTCAGTATTTCTTTTCGAACATGTATGTATACAATTTTATGCCAGATGAAATAGTCCCGTGTGTGACTGAAAGAACAAAAATTGTGCGGCTTAAAAAATAGTCTCGTGTGTGATAGCACATTAGGAAATAACTTTCGTCATCGTCTGTATTTTCATGATTCTTTGAAATTTTTATTTCAATTTCATTGCTTTTTCTACGAACATTTAATGGAAAATGTTCCAACGAAGTCATTTGCCACACTCTACAGATTTTCTATATAAGAACTCCTACAGATTTTAAGCTGACTGTTGTAGTCTCCATCCTAATTAAGAGCACTTTTCTAAAGGAAAATCTTGGAATTTAGCTTTCGAATATTATTTTGCAAATTCTTTAAAAAGTGTTAAATTTTTGCATAAATAATATTTTTAAAAAGGTAAAAGAGTTTGACCTGCGTTTGATTTCATTATACATACATATTTTAAGTCTTTTTTTTAATAATTTTTTTTACATTTTTGAGATACTTGCTTAAATTCCTTTTTTTTATTTACACTTTTTTTGTAATATTCCATTAGCTCCTGTTATTGACATTCAATTAATTATAATCATATTATGTGTTGTTGTACAACAACATTTAGTATTTTTTTATAAAAAAAAACAGAAGAAAAAAAATTGTTACTGTATTCTCTCTATAATAAATAATATTAAATTACACTGTGCTACAGAATAGAGAAATTAATTAATTTTTATTATTCACGCGTAATTTCAAAAGATAAATGGAAAACAAGCCTTTTGAACAAGGCATTAAAACCTTGGCAAGACCAATAGTGACCTATTTGGCCATTGTCCGGGTAGACACAATAAATCTGAAAACAACTCAAAACTATTTGGACAAGATTGGACAGGCTAGTCTGGTGATCAGAATCTGTATTACAGCCGCGCTGGATTTAAGTCCACTCCAGATGTATGGTAATGAAAATCAAAGCTTTGAAGACTTTAGTTATGTTGGTCTAGTCTATGGGATGGAATCGATTGGCTGACAGCCCCCTGCTAACTGCCCCTGGATAGAACCAGTAGATTCAATGATTTTAGGAAGCAGTTTGTAACGAGACTTAGTAACAAAAATAAATGGAGTAATCTGGAAGCTGCATACTTTCTTAAAAGAGAGATTATTGTGTGCTATACAGATGGGTCAAGAACGGATCTTCGAACAGGTGCAGGAGTTCAGGATCTCAAAAAGAAATATTCATAGCCCATGGGGAAACTTGCGGGAAAGTCGATGCCATCAAAAGATGTATTCAATTGAACTTGGATAGGAAGTGTAAGATGCAGGACATAGCAATACTATCTGTTAGTCAGGCCGCCATTCGAGCCCTCGAACCTCTTATGAGGTTAAATCGAAGATTCTATGGGACTGTCTGGAGAAGACGTCTGTTGAGTTCCAGTTAATGAGTGAATTCTCGGCAATGAACAAGCAGACAAACTTGCGACGAGAGGAGCTCCCACAACGTTGAAGTGGCTAGAACCCTTCTAAGGAGTGGGGGTGAATCTTTGGAACTCTTCTCAAATCAATTGTATTGGAGACAATCAAAACATTTCCTTTGAAATCTAGATAAAGGGAGATCTGAGTCATGCATCAGACTATCTTGGAATAATCTGAGGTTAGGACTTTTGATATGGCACTGTAGACTCAGAGCACACTTCTTCAGAATTGGTAGTTGTTTCGAGCCCAACATGTAGATTCTGTGACGATGAGAATGAATCATGTAAACACATTCTTGGAACCTGTTAGGCATTAATTTGTTCCAGAAGGTAACGCCTTTAGATCTGTTAATTAGACTTATTGAGATCGGGACATATAATGTCTACAGTAGTTATAAAGATTAATTAGGGCCTGATAGCTGCCAACATAATATGCTTAATTGCCAGTAACACGCAACATCATAATTAGAGTAAACAAAACATTGTGTGGATTAGTGGATGTTGGAGTAGTAAACACAACATGGTGTGGTGTAGAGGATGTTGGACTAAACAATCAGGACGTTGCTTGGTAGTCAAATCAAGAAGTTGTCCTGACTGTTAAGTTAAACCCCTGCAGCTGAGCCAAACAGTGCTACGCAATAACTTTAAAAAATGTTTGGAGCACTGGCTTTGTAGCCTGTCTCCCGAAAATTGCTTTCACAAAGTACAAGTCTGGTCCATCGTGTTTAGGGTATATAGCGCAAGGTGTTGGTAGTTGCACAGACAGATGAAGCTGTACTTGGAGTTGTCAAGAGAAAAATCCTTCGTAAAGCATACATGGTAACATCTGCGTTGGCGGGGACTATAATTACCAAATAAATCATGAATTTTATGAGTTTAGCCTTATGTTTTAGCCAATGTCAAATACAACGTGCACGTTGACTTGGACAAGTCGTGAATATGAGAAGATTTTTTACCAGAAGAGGATGATTAAAACTCCTTCTGAATGAAGACAATTTTGCCAAACTTTGTGTGAGAAATTAAATACGGAAACATATTGTAGCTGCCGTAGTCCTGTGTGTTGGATTATTAGACGCGAGGCCACAGTACAAAACCCAAAACAAAATTATTTATGTATTGGAGAGTCACAGAAGAGGATGACCGCATGGCAGACTGTTGAATGCATACGATGTTTCCAAATTTTAGGTGAGAAATTGAAAAAGGGGACATATACTGAAGAGTCACAAAGAAGGACGACCGAAACTCCTATGGAAGGTTATTGAATGAAGACGATCTTCCCAAACTATGTGTAAAAATTGAAGAGGAGAACATACTCTTACTCATGCTAAATATCATACAACAACTAATAACAGAAATCACTGCCGAATTCTTCGACTATTGATTCAACACATGCACGAAAGATTACATATTTGAAGGGCAGCCAGTAGTGTGATCATCCTGAGAAGTAGTGCAGTATGATAACTCCGCTGAGTCTCTCTGACGATGGGGACTTTATGCGTGCAATGCGTAAGATTGTATATTTTCTTATTGTTCATGTGTGTTATAAAATACCCCAAGTTAAGACCAATTAAACGACACCTGGATATCATGGCCCCATTCACTTTCCTTTGTCAAATGTCATGGCAAGACAAAAACGATAACATATGTGTGGCAATTGCTAACACTGTAGCACAGTTTAGTTAAACGCCGATATGGTGTGGGTTTACAAGCAATTTGCATGTGTATTTGGAGTTATTTTTTTAACTTTTTGTTGTTGGGGTTTTTATACGTTTTTTTTTTTACTACACAACTGTAGCATTATTAAAACGTTACAAAAAGTGATTTAATTAATTATGTTGTTGTATAAAAATATTAAAATTTTATGCTGCGTTCTTTTTTATTTCATTTCATTCCATTTCATTTCATATTTCATTTCATATTTTATAAAGTCGTTACAGTTTTTTTAATCTTTTTTGTTGTTTTTCTTTTTTTGCAGTTCTACGAAACAATTTTAAATAGATTATGAGACGGTGAGTAATGCTTGTTTTATTATTTTACATTATTGTTGTTGTTGCTTTATTATATTTTTTTACCATTTTAATGACAATTTATATGTAATTGGGAAAAAATTTATATGAAAAGGTGTGTTGTTGTTAATAGATTGCTTGGGAATAATGTGGATTTAATATTAATTTATATTAAAATTGTTGCTATTGTTGTTGTTGCTGTTACTGCCTTTATTTTATTTAAAATATTTTTTTTGATATTTTTTTTGTTAACATATTTGATCATAATTATTATGGTTGTAAAACATAATAATGCCTGAATGATAAATTACACTTGTCTGTTGGCTTTATAAAGCACATACAAACACACAAAGAAATTATAATTGCAAGTGAGGGAGAAATTAACGAATAATTAAGTGTGTAGAGACAGCCATAGAGGTAGTAAAAGTTGGCAACACTTTGTAAATTAATTGATTTAATAGTTGCTGGTTAAAGGTAGATTAATATTATTTTAAATATATGCACAACAAAAACAAAAAGAAGAAAAAAGATAGAAAAAAATTGTTTAAAAAAAATTAAAGCCAAGTTTAATTGTTGCCAACAAACAGTGTAGAGGCAACAGGAGTTTAATATTTTAAACTTAAACTTGAGTTTGCAATGTGCAATGCAAAGTGATTGCAAGTAATTAGGCTCACATCCAAAGCATTGGATGACTATAAATTGTATGCAATTTATCGAATTGCATATACAATCGATAAGCAATAAACATTTAAATGTAATTATTTTTTACACATGGCTACTAACTATTGGTAGACATGTTTGATCTTTTAACCAGGAATTGATTTAAATTTCCACAATAAAGGACTTTTCTTCAGGGTTATTTATTAAATCAAAATATTTAAGAGAATTTTAATTTCCAAAAAATTACTGATAGAAGGTTTACGCATTGAATTCCATAATGTAATAAGAATTCTTCAATAGGGCGTTTTCTGAAAGCCAAAAAAAGATATAAAAATCTGTTGATGATCCATAAAATACTCTTGTCGGGAAAGTATAAAAGAACATCCAAGTAAATGGAATTATTATTAAGTTTTCTCTTTTCACTGTTCCATCTCTGTGATTACCTCCTCAAAAATCGTCTCTTCGACTTAAGTGCTCGTCCATGAAGCCCGATTTGCTAGGCAAATTTCGACTCGTTCAAAGATAACTTTTATATGGGGTCCAGGGTATACCTACCTAATCGGTCATTACAACCCTTCAGTCAGGATTACGACCTAGTTTCTCACAGCACTTATGTTGTGTATGTTCATTTTATACATGAGTGGCGTGACCAACTGTTTAAAGTCGACTCCGAACAACAGATTTTTTTGAGAAACTTTTCATGGCAATTTTTATTTACCCTCAGAGTTTTTGCAAGAAATCTGTTAAAAAGAAGTCGCCGAAGAAATATTTTTTTCATATTTTCGTTTTGATGTCTAACCTGGGGTTTGAACCGTGGCTTTACGTCTAATAAGCCAACACATAAACTACTACACGACTGTGGCTCCAGGGTATAGCGATGTATTAATTACATTACATATAATTATTGTTTTGAAGAGGTATCTTAGTACTGTGACATTACATTCTATTGTACCCCTCTTATACTTTTTAGGCTAACCCTGTAATATTTCTTCTAAACATATTGCTCTGACAAAGTTTAGGATGCTTTTCGGTATAAACAATGCCAGTTCTCTGCCCAGCATCTATTATGCACCCACATGTTTCCTTTTAGGATGCAGTAATGCCTCACAGCTTCCAATAATGTGTTGCGATGTTTCATTCTCAACGTCATAGAATCTACATGTTGAGCTCGATACAATCCATATTCGAAAAAATGTACTCTAAGTGCACATTGTCCTGTCGTAAGACCGATTATCAACGTCAGGTTATTTCTTTATAGTCTGATGCATGACTCAGATCTCTGCTTATTGTAATTTCCCAGCAAGAGAATTGATTGCCTTAAGCCTACTTGGTTTGAGAAGAGTTTTAGCCTGTCTTTATCTTCCCTTTCATTGAGCATAGCTTTCCAAACATCCACTTCCCAACTTCGCAGATGGGTTCTCTTTTTATTAACCTCGCATGCTCGTTTGATTGCTCATTGCCGAGAATTACCACATGCCTTGGAACCCAGCCGGGTGCAAACTTATTTATCAAGTCCCCAGACAGTGCTATGCAATATTCAACCATGAAATCCTGGGTCTTATAAAATCCCACTGTATCAGCTACTCCGTCATAACTCTTGGTTGTTAGTCATCTCGAGAGAAGGTGTGAATTTTATTCATAACGTCTTTAGCTAAATGCAAACGTTCTTTCAATAAACTTTGGGTGTGTCAGAATTCTTTTTCTTAGGTTTCCAACAGTGAGACGAAGAAAATTTTCTTTGTTCTCATCTACTTTCTCTTAGTTACAGCTTCTACAAAATCGCTGTGACGTATTCCCCGTTTTCCGTGGGATGCACACAGCGTGCAGTGTTCAGTTATAACTGGTATGATGATTTTAAAATGAAATCTATCCAAGTTTAATGCAAATTTTGTTCTATATATTTCAATAACGGACTGGATTTGTCTCGTTCTTCTAGATGTGGATTCATAACACCACAATCTTTGTTATGCAAATGCGTTTGTCTTCAGAGGCATTCTTCTTTAGAGAATTCATTAGAATTTTTATTTCTGCCAGTTTTTAAAACGATTAGGCTTTATTGTTAACTTCATTGTCCCCGTGTGCAGGAAGCCAAATGAGTGTAAGTGCTGAATGTCTCGCTATTGCCTGCAGAAACTAACAACATTCTTGGACAATCTTAGATGTGATGTACACATTCGATACGGATCTATTGGCCGGTTTACTGTTGGTAAATTTGAATATATCACCATACGATATAAGCCGATACCGGATTCGCACAGTGGTAATCTTTATAGCCATTATTTCAGCCTGAATAGTGCTACAGTAATCGGATAGTGCAGGAAACAATCTAAGATTCTGCTGTTCTGAAAAGAACAACAGCAGACTTTAATGCTTAATCTGCATACATCAATGAATAATTGGATGATGAACAGCTGTTTTAACTATAAAAGGATCTAACCTGTATTTTTGTTGTAAAACCAGGAGTGAAAACGGATTCAGGTATGGTGTAGTCGATTATAACCAAGATATTGAACTCGCCGTAGTCTAGTAGGTAGTGTGTTGTCTTATTAGACGCAAAGCCAGGGTGCGATCCCCAGGCCAGACATCAAAACAAAATACAAAAAGTATTTCTTCGGCGCCTTCCTCTTAGCAGAATTCTGGCAAAAACTGTGAGAGTAAAATAAAATTGCCATGAAAAAGTTTCTCAAAAATCTGTCGTTCGGAGTCGACCTCAAACTGTAGGTCCCACCAATCATGGGACACACACCACATAGGTGGTGTGAAAAACTAGGACATTGTACAATGGGTCAATCCGACCTACGGGTACTGTACTATACTTGTCTTAATTGACAAGTACACGTCCTCTAACCTAACCTAACCAAGATATTGAGATTTGCACATGACTTCTGTACTTCCATGCGTCTATGGTATACAGATTTCTGTATTAAAGTATTCAATAAAGTTTACATATTTACTGCACTTTTTAAATTTTCTTTAACGATTACAGTTACACTGTTTAATGGTGTTTAATTGCCGTAATTTATAGTGTGATGAAGTACGTACGTACACCCTTTAACAATGTCATAACCTTGCAACACATTTTTCTCATGTAAACAAAATAATTGGCAACTCATCTACACAATATTCCAACTGTATAGGAGGTCATTGAGGAAATTACATGTTAAATTTATTTATAACAACATGGTAAATATGAATAACAACAATAGCAATAACAACATGAAAAATTTGACAAAAAAATGTATGTTAAGTAAACATGTTAAAACATGTTACTAAAAATTTCAAATACATACCACCACTTAGTTTAATAATAAATTAGAGAAACAAATTTTTTTTTTAGAATTTGTTTTTGGGTTTTAGTTGGCCTGAATATGTTTGTTTACTGGATATTATTTAAAATTTGGGTGGAAAAATAAATAAAAAAAAATATTTTTATTAAAAAAAATTATTTTTTTTTAGAGAAAGACTTTCACTTTAATGCCTTTATGGTTATTAAACTTTGTTTGTATTTATAATTTAAAAATTGATTTAATTTTTATTGGATTTTTTTTTTGATTTGGTTTTTAATTTTCATTAACCGAAAATTTATATTTTTTTTTCTTTTGCATCCCACTCCGTTACGGTTTAATTTTTATCTGGTTTTCCTAACAATTTGCCTTTTTTGCCATTTTAATGAAACTAGATTAGCTTCGATTATGATTTTGTTTTTATGTTTTTATGCCATTATTTACTGTTATTTAGTACAATTTCAATATAATTTATAGACTTGAGAGAAAAGTGAAACGCTTGTAAGCGACCAATGGTGGCAACAAAAAAAAAAAAAAAGTGAAAAAATAAGTGAAAAAAATGTACGTCATGCCTTTAATAGTCAATTAACATCATTATGTTTAGACAGATTTGCACACACATAATTTTTTTCTTTGCTTTTTGATTCACTCTCTTTGTATGCTGTTTGTTGGCTGTCTGTGTTTATTTTTATATAAAAAAAGTAAAATTGAAATTATACAACAACAACAACAACTATAATAATAATGATGATAATAAATAATAATAGAAAAGCGAAATTTGTTTTTAATTTACGTTTCATAATGAAAAAGAAGAAAAAAAAATTATAAAATTATAATAAACCATGGCAGATATTTTTTGAGATCAAATTTATAATAACCATAGATAGGTGGCTGATCATCTAAATGATCATCCCCCGGCCGTAATCCATTGCATTTGCCTGTCATACCAAAGAGAACTGCCAACCGCCTAAAATTCATAGGAAAACTGTAAAAAGTAAATGCCTAATCAACCACACCTACCACTACATCAAATCTACCTTTCTTGTGGGACCAATATCTGGTACAATGTACCAAAGCTAAGCACTGACATAGAAAGAGTTTCATTGTTTTGATGTCCTCTTCCCAAGCCGCTGTTTTTTTCTGCGCCTATGCAGCTCACATATAAATAGACAAATGCCTCTTAAGGGCGCTATTATCCTACTCAAATACGTGCTGGAAACAGCTCTCGATACAGGATACCCTTTGGCATACTGAATGTAGCTTTCCCAGAAGGAAAAAACGTACATACACACATAATTGGTTGTTGCAACCCTTCCACATAGGATTACGACCTAGTATCTCAGATCACTTATGTTGTGTGTGTTCATTTTATACATGAGTGGCGGGACCACTCGCACAATTCCCGTTCTAATGGACCACTGTGCGAGTTGAAATCAAGGCTATAGACTTGACAATTCATCGAATTACCTTCTGAATCATCTGTGGATCAGAGAAGAAGAGAAAAAGATAACCTTTCATTTCATGTGACTCTCGATATAAAGAGAATTAATTTGATCCCCGGTTTGGTTAGTTGTACCAAATGGAACCTTGTTCCTCATGGAGAGTTCTCCACCTAACCTACAACCCTTCAGGTTTACAACTTACTTACTCCGTACCGACCCTGGCCAGCTTATCAACAAAGCAACTTCTAACGCTAACAATATGTCCCAGAATCCACATAAGAGTTACCTATGAAGAAATCATTAGCATTGATGAACAAGAACGAATGTTGAAAATACGTTCGTTAGGGACTTCATTGAAAATCCCGTCTATAAGAAAGTTTAATAGGAGAACCCTTAATACATATGTATATATACCATAGCCCACTCTGTCACACATCAAAAGACTTAAGACACGAACGTTTTCATTTATAGTCAGAGAGTTTGCGTGGCGTGTTATGAAGTTCTGTAATGTTGTGCTCGCATGTTGTATGTGTTAATTTTATACAAGAGTGGCGGGACCTATAGTTTAATGTCGATTTCAAACGAAAGATTTTTGAGGAACTTTTTCATGGCAATTGTTTATTTACTCTCAGAGTTTTACCCAGAAATCTGCTGAGAGGAAGTCCCCTAAGAAATATTTTTCTCACATTTCGTTTTGTTGGAGATGTCTGACCCTTTCAGTTCCCTCTTTTCTAGACCTAACAAGCTAATGGTCTTCCCTATGTCTGAGTCACCCCAAAGTATTCGTGTAATTTTGCTTACTATGTCGCTGTTGAAGTCGCCGTAGTCTAGTAGATAGTGTGTTGGCTTATTAGACGCGACGAAAAAATAGAAATAATATTTCTTCGTTGACTTGCTCTCAGCAAATTTCTGGCAAAAACTCTGAGAGTAAATAAAATTGCCATGAAAAAGTTTCTCAAAAAATCTGTCGATCGGAGTCGATTTTAAACTGTAGGTCCCCCGCCACTCATGTATAAAATTAACACACACAACATGAGTAGTGTTGAGGAGCTAGGCCGTAATCCTGGCTGAAGGATTGTAGTGGCCAATTATGTATGTATGTCGCTGTCCGATAACATCCCATGCAACATTTTAGTTCATGCTTGTAATTTCGTTTCCAGTGCCCTGGTAAGGCCATGGATTCTCTAAGTGTACCTCATAGGCTTTCAAGCCATGACAGCTAGATGAATTGCCACTTCATTTACCATCATTTCTTGGCGGTCTAGTTCGCAATTATCGCATCACAACTGATAAAATCGTTAATAACCTTCTATTGTGTCTTGAAACAGGGACTTCCAAGACACTTTGGACGAATATTACTTTCAACAAGACGTGCAAATAATAAAATTGTTTTATTATTATTATTTAATTGTTCTGTTCGGGCAATGTATCGAGCGCTTTGCCTATTTAACGTACGTCTTATTCATTCTACTGAGGGGATTATTCGCAATTCGAGTCTACTGGTTTAATACAAGATCAAGCAATACCCGTACCTAGTCAAAATCAAACATCACCGCTGTCCGTAAGGGTGTGCAGAAGAATTTGTTATAGGCGATTTCGCTTTGCTTACAAGAACACGCCTTTTTGCAGACCACAACCAGGCGAATTTTGCATCTGCACTCGTACAAAATTCAACTGATCTAGGAACTAAACGTAACTGACCATAACCTTATTTTTATCGATAAATCACCTTTAGCGATAAGGCCTATTTCTAGATGAACCAAAACTGTCGAATTTGTGACGATAACAGTCCTCATGAGATCCAAGAGAGTCTATAGTCGCCATGAAAAATTTCTCAAATCTGTCGTTCGGTTTACGCCCGCAACATGGGTGGTGTGAGAAGCTAGATTGTAATCCTTTTTAAGTAAATAACTAATCTAAGGCTTTCTGAGACCAAATTCTATCAATTTTGGTGGTTTAACACTGAGAGTTTGGAGTACACTTTTTGTGATTGTTCTCTGCACTTGGCAGTTAGAAGTTTCACCAATTTGGTGGTATTGTCGTACCTCCATTAAAGCTGTAGATATTGACTAAAAAGGCTTTAAATTGGGAGATTTATGTCATAGGCCATGAACACTCAATTTTCTGAACATTCAGAAGGATCTTATTGTTGTTATTCGAGGTTAAAAAGGACTACAAGCAAAAAAAATCGTTTGTTCATGGCCTACCGAAACGGGGTGTCCTTACAAGGCTTTGTCTTTGTTCTTTGTTTGTTTTTTACCTTAATTTTAAATTCATTGTTGTATTTAATAATATTAAATATTGTTCTTTTTATTGTTTAGTTTATTGAGAAATAAAATTTTTTATTAAAAATTAATTTAACCTCAGGGCAGTAACAGGAAAATTGTTTATCTTTTTTAGAGAGAAAAAAACACGAAAAATAATTCCTTTTTGTAATGGAAATACACCTTGATATAGAAATACATACATATGTATGTTGCTATTGTTGTTGTTGTTGTTGCTTTCAATTATTATGTATACTTTAAACAAAAAAGCAAAAAAAATTAATTTTATGTTTTTCCGCTTTTATGAAAATAAAATTGAAAACATTTACTAAAACACGGTGGAAATAAAAATAAAAACACAACAAAGGTACGGTATAATGCTGTTTCTGTTTTTGTTGTTGTTGCTGTTGTTGTAGTTGCCGTATTTTTCTTAATAATAAATGGTTGAATGTGTTTTTTTGTTTGTTTTCTTTCAATGTTTTTTTAATTTACTACAGAAAACAATAACGAGCTACAAAATGAATTGGCATAAAAGAAAATTGTAAAACGTTTGTAGCTTTAAAGCTGGTTTTTCCTTTCATCTTGAAGTACAAAACAAAGTTTTTTTTTAACAAAAAAATAACAGAACAGAACAGAACAACAACCATAAAATGCTACCATTACAGGAAAAGCATACTAAATCAGTGAAGAAAACGGAAAAAACGGAAAAAAATACCAAAAAATGAAGAAAAATTTGAAATAAAAGTGGAAAAAGAATTGCACAATATTCATGTAGTCAATGCTAAACAGCAACAACAACAACAATAAGAACAATAATATTAACAATAGCAACAGCAATGGTTAATAATATTACCAACAACTACATAAAAATATTTTTTTTTCTTCATACCTACTCTTAATAACCAACAACAGTAACAAACATTGGCAACAGCAGCCAGCAAAAATTTTTTTTGTTGGTCTTTTATAAGGCTATTGAGGGGGGCGACTACCATTACAATGTTTAAGAATGTTGAAAATGCTTGTAAAGCATTTTTTTCCACAGTTCTTGTTGTTGTTGTTGTTATTGCTACTGTTGTTATTATAACTGTAAAGAATGCAAAAGAACTCGCATAATAAAAACAAAAAAATGTTTTTTTTTTGGTTAAAAATCGTATACAAAAATCATTTAAACCAACACGTGAAAACTGTGTAGCAACCAAAAATCGCCAAAAGAATTACAGAAAAAAAACAAAAACAACAACAATGAAGTCCAAGTTGATCATGTTACGTAAGATAGAACCCTAAAAGGGGGGAAAAAAATATTAAAGTTTTCAACAACTTTTGAGTGTCTCTCTCACTCTTATTCGTAGAAACAATGTGACCAACTACTTATTTAGTCATTTATATGAGGATATTTTGAAAGCAGAAGAAAAGAATAGAGTCCATGGACAATAGTTGTTTGAGTTTCGTTATATGATGGCATAGCTCTGTTCGATCTAAACCAGATAATGTGGCTACTAGAAAATCTTCAGGCAGCAGGTCATTTACAAGCCTGACTCCTGCACCTTACACAGTGTTGCCGATACAAAGCCATTGCGCCACTATTGATGCAAGACGTAAGGCAGGGAAAATCTCAATTTAAGAATATTGCAGTAGATAAGGTTAGGTTATGTTAGAGGACGTGTACTTGTCAATTAAAACAAGTACAGTACCCGGAGGTCGAATTGACTCAAAGTCCTAGTTTCTCACTCCACTTATGTTGTGTGTGTTAATTGTATACATGAGTGGTGGGACTTACAGTTTAAAGTCGACTCCGAACGACAGATTTTTGGAGAAAATTTTTCATGGCAATTTTATTTACTATCAGAGGTCTTGCCAGAAATCTGCTGAGAGGAAGTCGCCTAAGAAATACTTTTTGTATTTTGTTTTGATGTCTGGCCTGGGGTTCGAACCCTGGGTTTACGTCTAATAAGCCAATACACTACCTACTAGACTACGGCGACTTCAAAAAGTAGATAAACTAAACCGGAGATCATTTGTCAAAAACCTTTACTTCTATAATATCGGGTCTTTCATTAAGCACTTTCTATATTTAACTTTAAAACCAAGTCTGTGTAAGATGTCATTGAAATATTTAATTCGTTTGAAAGATCTATTGATGCCACTAGGTGGTGTGGTATATAAAATCGCTCAATTGCCCGACAAAGATTCTCCAAGTGAAGCGCATTCGAATTGTCCAATTTTCCTTGACTCTAAGACATAAATCAGACTGAAATTTCCGGCTGGCATGGGTTATGTTGGCTTTAAAGACCTCAGTGGCTTGCAACTTATTCGTACACATCTACGACTTAAAATACCTCCACAATAAAAAATCTAACGCGGTCACCCCACCTTCACATGAGATGACCAGAACCTCAAAACCCTCCTTCTGAATATTCTGTTAAAACAACTTATCGTTGGTGTCCAGATCATTCTATACAGGCCAAAAGAATTTGGTAATCTTCTTGAGTAGTGGTCACCGTTGACAGTGATGCCCTGGTCAACGTTTTCCTGAAAGAACTATGAAGCAATGATGCCATCAAGCCAAGATCCACACCAATATGTAATTATTTCGGAATGCAGTGGACGTTCTAGAATGTCATGTGTACTGCTATCGTCTTAAGTTCGTCAATTTTCTTGTACACAAACGTATTCAACCAGAAATGGGCAACTGCCAACTGCTCTAGAGCCCGTTCCGCGAACAACACGTCGTTGTCTATGAGCGTTTACCTTCAGTTCCTGAGTCGATTTTATTTTGTTCGAGGCACTTGGTGTAAAATTCACTAAGTTATGGCCGATTCGTTCCACTTCACATAATGTTTGGATGACCTGATCTGTAGAGTAGGCTTTTCTGAAACCATTAACGTCTAACCCATGAACAATGTCCCGAGTTAAATATATTCGCCAGAGTTTTCGCAAGACGTTAATATTTTTCACAAGATGGCCTGATTTTTCCATTTTCGATTTCGTTTTGATCATATTGTGCCTATTATATACGTATGTATTTCAGAAGCACACTTCAGAATCTCAGAGAGGAATGTCGGTTGAGCAATACTAGTGAAGCAAAAAAAAAAAATCATGTGATCCTTGACACTGAAATTCCCTTTCGGTTACCACTTCTTGTGAAATTTCTATTATTTCGCTTATACTTCGTGACATGTGCTTAAAAAATTTATTTCTGGGTATTGCATTTCCTTCTACTATTTTCTTAGACTCTTAATACGTCTTTAACGGCCACAATACTGTCAAAATTAAATTCATGTTAACTGAACTCATGTATACTCACGTACACGTTGAAAATAAATGCTATAAATACAACAGCAACAACAATATCAGAAAACAAACAGCACAAGGGAAAATAACAAAAACTTTTAGGTTGTTAAAGCGGGTGAATAAATTTACGAATTATTTGCTGACCCAAACAACTAAAGGCAATGCCAGTAGGTAAATGGTCACTCACTCACTCACTGACTCAATCACTCACTCACTCGCTAACTGGCTGACTTACACACATCACAACACACACTAATAACATAACCTCACTCAAAGGCAAACTTTACGTTGCCAATTTTTGAGAAAAAAAAAGCAGATATTGCCTGCCGGTGCAGCATGCGGATACTAACGTAACGTAGCGTAACGTATTAGTCCAACATATTAGTCTATAACCCAGTGTTTGGTTATGGCAACAACAACTACAACAACTATCCCAATAATGTGAAAAAGAAACAGGCCAAAAAATGTTTACAAAGTGACGAAAAAACATAATTTTTTGCTCTCTCTCTCGTCCTCACATGTATGGTATGTAAGGGGACCCCCTTTAATGGCGGAGATATCTTATGTTCTTTAAGTGTGTGTATTTGTCAATTCTAATGATATACTCGTCGTATGCGATGTGGCTAATATTGCGTTTCTATTCATGTGCATAGATGTGTGTATTTATGAGTTTACATGTGTGCAAGTCTGTGTATGTCAGTTTGATTGTGTGTATGGTATCTAAATGGTCCATAATTTCCTAAGTACAATTGTTGTCGAATGTACTCGAAAAATTCAAACTTCAAAAACCATTAGGCCAACATACATACGACATACATACATATGTACATCAGTTTAAACTACATGTGTTGATATATGTAATAAAATTTTATAAGCCTCTGGTCATAACACAATCTCAAAAAGGCATGGGGCCTTATAAGATGCTATGAAATTCAGTATCTTATAAACAATAATAAAAACAGGCTGCAAAGCTTCATAGTTGGCAATGCAATGGATTTCGAGACCACACCGGGTAGATTTCAATAAAAACTTCAGTTTTCCCTGCTTGTCCTCAAATCTGAGAAATTGCCTGGGACTTGCATTGAATGCTAGATTAGCTTGTTAGCAAAACATTTCAAAGAGGAGTAGTAGCATATCTTACTGTACCTTTCAAAGCTCGGAAACTTTAATTAAGGCTCTCAAGAATATCACACAAGCTAGGTTAGGTTAGGTTAGAGGACGTGTACTTGTCAATTAAGACAAGTACAGTACCCGGAGGTCGAATTGACCCATTGTACAACGACCTAGTTTCTCACACTACTTATGTTATGTGTGTTAATTTTATACATGAGTGGTGGGACCTACAGTTTAAAGTCGACTCCGAACGACACATTTTTGAGAAACTTTTTCATGGCAATTTTATTTATTCTCAGAGTTTTTACCAGAAATCTGCTGAGAGGAAGTCGCCGAAGAAATACTTTTTGTATTTTGTCTTGATGTCTGGCCTGGGGCTCGAACTCTGGCTTTGCGTCTAATTAATTTTATACATGAGTGGTGGGACCTACAGTTTAAAGTCGACTCCGAGCGACAGATTTTTGAGAAACTTTTTCATGGCAATTTTTATTTACTCTCAGAAATCTGCTGAGAGAAAGTCGCCGAAGAAATACTTTTTGTATTTTTGTTTTTGATGTCTGGCCTGGGGCTCGAACTCTGGCTTTGCGTCTAATAAGCCAACACACTACCTACTACACTACGGTGACTTCCAAGCTATCACACAAGCTATCTCTTGTCAATAGTTCAAGATTTTCTAGATTTCCTTAATATATGGGCTACCGCATGTACATGTATTTATTTGCCGAGTTTAAACCTCAGCTCAGCTCTCGGCAGTCTTCGGAAAAAACATACACACATACACAATTGGTCATTACAACCTATCAGTCAGGATTACAACCTAGTTTCTCACTACACTTATGTTGTGTTTGTTAATTTACACATGAGTGGCGGAGTCGAGTCGATAATGTATAATTGCCATGAAAAGTTTCTGGAAAATCTGTTGTTCTCAAAAATCCGTCGACATTAAACTGTATAATGTCGACTCCGAACGACAGATTTTTGAGAAACTTTTCATGGCAATTTTTATTATTTTACACTCAGAGTTTTTGCCAGATATCTGTTGAGAGGAAGTCGCCGAAGAAATGACCTAGGGTTTCGAACCATGATCTCACGTCTAATAAGTCAACACACTACCTACTAGACTATGACGATTACAAGACGAGAGTTCCGAGTTCAAAACTCATCTCTGACATGTAGAAAAATGAAAAAAAACAACAATTTTTCACAACAACTTTCTCTCGGCACTCTTCTAGAAAAAATCAGACATTGAAAAGATTCTTAAATCTATCGTTCTAAGTTGTAGTGATATCTCTGGCCCCACCAACGATGGTGAAAATTATCACAAACAACATGGATTGCCTTTTCATTTAGTGCCTTAACATGATTAATGGTTAGTAAAGTAGACGTAAAGCCATGAAGTTGCCATTTAGTCTACTAAGTAGTGTGTTGGCTTAATAGATGTGAGGCCACGGTTCACACCCCAGGTCAGACATCTCGAACCTAACGAAATTTGCAAAATATTCCTCTGTCGACTTCCTCTCAGCAGATTTCTGGCAAACACTCTGATAGTAAATAAAAATTGTCGCTCATTTGTATGTGGATGGTGTGAGAAACTAGGTCGTAATCCTGACTGAAGGGTTGTAATCTCCAATTATGTTATGTAAGTAAGTAGGTTATAAGGTAGAAAAGTTTCCCAACAATCTGTCGGCTTTAAAATTTAGGTCCTGCCACTCATGTATGAAATTACCACACAAAACATAAGTGGCGTAAGAAGCCAGGTTGTAATCCTGACTAAAGGGTTGTATGTAATGTATTTGTGTTTAGAAAGAATTTTAGAAAAGTGATTATAGACTGTAAGTGGAACCTTGAGCCAACCAAAAAATATTGCAAAATAATACGGCATAGCAAAACCTGGGTATGGTGTTAATTGTGGAATTGCTTTTAAATGTTAAGAACACAGTAAAATGCATGAAAGTTTCCACATTCTGCAGTATATGTACAGGTCACTCGTATTTTGGTGAATGCAGTGGTATTCTTGTTAATCTGGGGTACATTGCAGGGCCTTTAAAGCGGCATCACTGTTCTAGATTGATCAGAGCTTCAACTAAGCACAACCGTTATGGAACATTAGCACACTTAATTAAGGATCATGCCCATGAACCCGTATATTAATGCTTAACCATCAACTTACTCATATTATCACATCATTACCTTGGAAGGCAGAATTGTTTTAAAAAATCTTTCAATTTTATTCTGCTGCTGTTATGTGCTCAAGTTTTCTTCGATCTGATTAACAGCCATATTTGTCCAACAACATACATATTGCCTAAAAGTATTGACCAAACGTTTGATCTATAAAATGAATTTTCTACGGACAGACAGAGAATATTTTTTAGGTTTATTGTTCATTCTATTCGTTTCGATTGCTTTTTGTTCTTCTTATTTATCGTGCTGTAAGTTATTTACGCTGACAAATGTGGAGCAGCACGTAGTTTTTTTTTCAAACAATTTTTTTCAGTTTTTTTTTTAAGAAAAATGCCGAAAATCTTTGAAAAGAATACGATTAAATCAAATACACATACACACTTAAAAAATCTTGATTTATAGTTTCTAATACATGCACACTTCTCGTACTACCTTAAGTAGAGTATTTATGAGTTTGAAAAATTAGAAGAAAAAAAAAACAAAACTTCTGTTCAAAACCACAACGCAACTGCAATAATAATAATGAAAATGAGAGAAAAAAAACTGAAAATCGAATCAAATTCCACATATCTGTGTGTGTGTGTGTGTTCAACAAATAATTTTGTTGTAATAAAGTGTAGTTGGCTTAATTGTTTTGTTACCTGGTCATGGTTAAAAGCAATACAGACTCATTACTTGTTAGCCTGCATATGTACGTACATACATACGTATGTATCTAAGGCAATAGCTGCCATATAAAATGAGACAAAAATTTTCAAACCATATTCGTTAGCGGTTAAGACATGTTGTGTGCATGACTTTGTTGTTGTGTTGATCATATGAATGAGCTGACGGTATGTAAAATATTTAGAGTAACAAACAGTCAAACTCAAACAATTTATGACACTGACATCTCTATTGTTTCAAATGAAACAAAAAAAAAAAAACAAAAAAAAAATTGGAGAATAATGTGACACATGAAATTAAAAAAAAAAGAAGAAAAAATCTAAAACATGATGACGTCTCTTAAAGATTTATTAGCACTTAAGTAAACGATTTGTCAAAAGGTTTATTAGTTTAATCTTCACAAGAAAAACAAGGCATTCATAGCTTTAAAACCAAACTAAGGCAGTGAGAAACGATAAGCTTTGTGTGGCAAAATGTTAAAATTTTTTAAATGAGTTTCTTAGGAATTTATATTGCAATGAAGCCTGTAGAAACTGTATTAAGTTTCCAAGTCAAATCTAACTCCTCTATCCAAGAGGGGGTTACTCTAGATCTCTTACTCACTTAGAGGCACAACATTATTGAAATGGTAAACAGAGCGACTGTAATGCTTTAAATTTGGAGGCTTAAAACCGTCATCATATACCGGCTCTATCCGATTATGGCAGAACCAATTTTTCTTTACGATCCTCAAATTTGGTAGATGGTTTGAAAACACCCATATCACTACTGACTGATATATAGAGATACCAGGTCATCAGCTGACATAATCAACAGTACACAGTGTTCAGTCTGTTCAATTAAAAGCCAGATTGAGGAATGAGCCCAACGAGGACTAAGGAAATGATGCACTTCTAAGAAGATATGAGTACATCCACATCGATTCCCAATAAGGCCCTTAAGGATTACAACAATGGATACAAAATGCAACACAGAGAAGGCTGTTAAGCTTTCGTATAGGCTGCTGGAGTCGCAGTGGTTTAGTAGGGAGTGCGTTGGGTTATTAGATGTGAAGCCACGGTTCAAACCCCACAGCAGACGGTCAGACATCTCCAACAAAACGAAGTATGAAAAATATTCCTCTGCCGACTTCCTCTCAGCAAATTTCTTTCTGGCATAAACTCTGAGAGTAAAATAAAATTACCAGGTAAAGTTTCTCAAAAAACTGTCGTTCGAAAACGACTCTTAAAACTGTAGGTCCCGCCACTCATATACGTATAAAATTAACACACACAACGTAAGTGGTGCTAGAAACAAGGTCGTTATCCTGACTTAAGTGTTGTAATGATCAACTATCTATGTATGTATGTATGTATGTACAAGTTGGTGGACAGAGTGGGTTCTTAGGCTTTCGTATAGGCTACTTGACCTCTTAGGTGTTTTCCTAATGAATATCATGGGCATTTTGAAAGCAATGCTTTTTGCTTTGTGGGCTTTTCCCTGCAAATCTTTTGGTTCACTACGTCGGCCGCTCTGCAATACACGGAATGTTGCTAAACTCTACTGGATTCGTATATTAAAAAAGAGGTCTGGCCTGGTCCTTAAAGCGTTCATCACCCATTTGAGATTCCTACGGAACACTGTCTTATTGGAACGCATGCTGTGGTTCTTGGCATTACTTCAACCGAGTCCGGCAGAAAGTATAGGAGTGGTTCTGTACCCTGCTTTTCTCATGAGAAGTTAAGAGTTCTTGACGTTTTCTTTGACTCACTTGACTGGCTAGATTTGCAATATCATTGGTGAGTTTTTTTTTAGAGAGCCTAACCTGACCTCTTTAGTTTTACTTATTTTCACGTGCTTATATGAATTGATGTTTGGCCTGTTAAAGATCATAGTCTAGCATTTGTGATGGTATGGTTTGTGCCTTTGCTAAAAAGCATTTTGAAGGATAAATATCTGCTATTTATCTTCTACTGAGTAAGCGAATGAAACAGTAAGAACAACAAAGTTTTGCTTAGGTTAGGTTAGGTCTGAGTGGGTGCTCTGATTTCACAAAGCTCACTTGAGCACGCATAGCGGCCCGTTGTAATGCCACGGGTGAACGCAGTCCCTGTACTGACCAAGTTCCACCAAAATCAGGGAAGAGGAAGAAGTTGGTCAGCGCAAGGGCTGCACAAAGTTTTGCTTCTTGTTTAGAAGATTTTGCAGCAGGTACGTTAACTGCTTCCCGAAGCTTGAATTGGAAGACAAAGAAAAATCTTTAATCTTTAAAGCAGAAATTTTTTGCTGTCTTTGAAATATGAATTCACAACGGTAACATGAAGTGCAATAAATCGTATCTGAAGTCCAGTAAACCCATCAAATCAACACTGAAGCCTAATATCCATGGCTTTAAGGTGATAATCAATATTCAGCGGGACAAGTACTGGAAACAAATGGTCACAAATGATCCGAAAAACACCTCAAACATGCGAACGGCCACCAATTCGTAATATTACACCATGACTCTGTTACATGTTGGAAAATCAGGTCAAATATATTTAGAAAATAGTGGTCGGGTAGTATTGCCATTCCAAATTATAGTTCACACATTGCCCTGTTCGACTGACTGTTATTTCGATGCAAAACGCTCTCATGGAATTATTCTCTCCTTTTCAGAACAATGTGCTCCGTCAGCGTTTTTAAGTTATTCATTTGAAGTGAAATATTCTTTCCCAAATTTTGTCGTTTACAGTGAGGTACTTAAAGCAATTCGAAGAGTACTTCACGAATAATCCACGCTGTTTAGAATTATTGTTTTCAATACCACCACATTCACACACCCGCCACATGCACATATTTTTCCAATCCTCATCATGTCTTTTTTTTTGTTTTTTTTTTGGTTTTGTTTTTTACAATATCGATGCTGTAACATTTTTCTTGGTATGAATTAAAATTCACATACAATACGTTTTTGTTTTGTTTTGTATGGCTTTAGAGTGGAATACGAAATTCAAAGTCACGTTCAACTGATTAAACAATACGTTGGTAATACTAATGTAAACCAACCAAATACAACAACAACAATAACGGTAACAATAACATACAAAAAATATAAACAAGAGTCATTAAAAACCTCAAAAAACATTAAATGAAGTCAATATTGGTTTTAACCGATGCTGCAGATTACAAGAGATTTTAAGAAAAAACAAAAAAAAAAAAAAATTCTGGAAAATAAAAAAAAATGTAATATCTCGTGATCTAAATCCTGTGTGTGCTAAACTAATTTAATATCAATCAAATAGAAAAATAATGCAATGTTGTTTAAGCAGTTTTCATAGACAATATTATGGCCACACGCATTGTGAAGATCAAGTAGGTCTTGGACTGAGATGGTATTGCACTTGAAATACTGAAAGCCATGTTAATTTTGGTTGATAGAACATATTGTTTTTTATCTAAGAGCTTTATGCAGCTGAATACCTACCGAACGGGCCCAAAGAATCGTAAAAATTACAGAAAAGATGATATGAAACCACCTTTGAATCGATCCAGATTCACTCTACATTACCAAAACAAATTCCGCTCATGAGTACATCTCCACAAATAACTGATCACTTAGTTTTAAGATCCCATAAGGATTCTATTGCCCCTTTCTATAGCATACCTTCACTACTTACTTAATTAGTCATTACAATCCTTTAGTCAAGATTACAACCTAGCTTCTGACATCACTGATGTTGTGTGCGTTAATTTATACATGAATGCCAGCACCTATAGGTTAATGTCGACTTCGAACAACAGATGTAAGAAACTTTTTTATTTCTCGATTGTTTCAGAATACTGTTGAGATGAGTTGGGAACCATGGGTACGCGTCTATTAAACCAACACACTACCTACTAGACTACAGCCACTCCATATATCAAAATGGGTGGATTGCTCCAACGTTGACATAGATTTTCAGCATTTTGTGGCCGGTAGTTGACCAAAGGCAGCTTTAATTTATTCCTACATCTCTGACGTATCCACACACAAAGACTGTCTAGTAAGGTTAAACAGCATGACGCCAATGAACTGCTATAAAACGTGTTATTAATTGCTCACAAAACTAGTTTCTTAATATATACGAGTACATGGTTTGGCGTGCCGCATGCCATGTGATGCCGTCTTGTATAAACCACATGCAAAACAAATGAAATTCTTCTGTTGTGCTGTTCCATAGTACAGATAGGTTCGTGCTAAATTCAGTGATACCATAAGATTTTATTCTATGTCCAACACTATATCTTATTTTTTTTAATGATTTTCTTTAAACGCCTCAATGTCCGACTTCGTTCCTAGTTCTAGGTTCCAGGACATGGTTAATTTTCGGAAATTGCTAATAAATTGGCTAGAGCCGGTACGGACATGGTATCTCCGATATCTTACATGCCGTAGGTATTTTAATTTTCTCAGTTAAAGTAGTTATTTATTATCCGCTCATTTAACAGAAAGACTAGATTTAGTTGGCAGATGGAAAGTACTTGCAATATTGCTAGACTCTGCTAATAAGAGGATTGATTCACTAATATCTTTAATGCCGCACAATTCCCGTTCTCATGGACCACTGTGCGATTTGAAATCAAGGCGATAGACTTGACAATTCATCGAATTACCTCTGAAACATCTGTGGATCTGAGAAGGAGAGCAAAAGATAACCTTTCATTTCATGTGACTCTTGATATAAAGAGAAGGAGGCTTTTGACTTCTCATTTTCTAACATCCTTAACGAAACTCTTACTTTGATCCCCGGTTTGGTTAGTTGTGCCAAATGGAACCTTGTCCCTCATGGAGAGTTCTCCACCTAACCTACAACCCTTCAGTCAGGTTTACAACTTACTTACTTCGTACTGGCCCTGGTCAGCTTCTCAACAAAACAACTTCTAACGGTAACAATATGTCCCAGAATCCACATAAGAGTTACCTATGAATGAACCAAAATTTCTCTAAGAAATTATGGCATTGATGGACAAGAACGAACGTTTAAAACATGTTCGTTAGGGTCGTCATTGAAAAAGTTTTATATGAGAACCCTTAATGCATATACCATAGCCCACTCTGTCACAAATCAAAAGACTTAAGACACGAACTTTTTCATTTAGAGTCAGAGAGCGTGCGTGCCGTGTTATTAAGTGCTGTGATGATGTGCTCGCATGTTGTGTGTGTTAATTTTATACAAGAGTGCCGGGACCTACAGTTTAAAATCGATTCAAAACGACAGATTTTTGAGAAACTTTTCAGGGCAATTTTTTATTTCCTCTCATAGTTTTTGCCGGAAATCTGCTGAGAGGCAGTAGCCGAAGAAATATTTTTTCATATTTCGTTTTGTTGTAGATGTCTGGCCTGGGGTTCGAAGCGTGGCCTAACATCTAATAAGCCAACACAATACCTAGTAGACTTCGGCGACTTCACTCGTTTAAGGGAAACTAAATTTAGATCGCCGTCGAAGTCGCCGTAGTCTAGTAGGTAGTGTGTTGGCTTATTAGACGTAAGCCAGAGTTCGAAACAAAACGAAATATGAAAAAATATTCCTTCTGCGACTTCCTCTCAGCAGATTTCTGGCAAAAACTTTGAGAAGAAATAAAAAATTGCCCTGAAAAATTTCTCAAAAATCTGTCGTTCGAAATCGACTTTAATCTGTAGGTCAAGCCAGTCTTGCATAAAATTAACACACACAACATACGTGGTGCGAGAAACTAGGTCGTAATCCTGACTGAAGGGTTGTAATGACCAATTATGTATGTACATATGTATGTAAATTTAGATGGCAGCCGGAAAATACGTTTAATATTGCTACACTCTCTTGGACTTGTGTGAATGAGAAGGAGATGGATTCACTTGTGCTTTTAAGTAGCATGATCATACATCGCATAATTACGATCCTCATGGACCATTGTGCTATTGGAAAGCAATGCGATAGACTTAGTATTCCATTGAAATACTTCAGCAGGAGTTGTGTGCTTGAAGAGAAGGGAGAGGCATTATTTTTAGTTTATATGAAAGGGACCTGCTTTAGCCGTATAGAGACAGAGGTTCTTAATCACTCATTTTCTGAAATGCCTAACAGAACTCTCAATTATAAGGATTGGCTTTTTCTTTAGACAATGTTTGATAACCGGTTTAGATCAAATGGAACCTTGTCCTTCATTAAGTGGGATTTCTTAATAAACGTTTGTTAAACTTAAAGTGTAAATTAACTAAAGTGCACATTAAGATATTTTGTGAATATTGGTGACAAAATTTGGTATTTTTAAAATTTCTCATGCAGAGTTTCTTTACACAGAAGCATAAATAATTTAATTTGTTTCCAATTAAAATTATTGTTGTTTAAATAATTTAATTTGTTTCCAAATAAAATTATTGTTATTTTTACGGGGGAT
This sequence comes from Sarcophaga variegata, assembly GCA_932273835.1. Lineage (NCBI taxonomy): Eukaryota > Metazoa > Arthropoda > Insecta > Diptera > Sarcophagidae > Sarcophaga > Sarcophaga variegata. The sequence goes on along the minus strand of OW026362.1, from coordinate 13,881,788 downwards.
GCATAAATTTGATGGGTAACATGAAAATGCTGTAAAAATAAACTCGTTAACCACATGGCATAAAACACGGATAGTGAAGTGAATACTTAAAATAAATTCGTATAAATATTTGAAAGTCTATTACAGGCGATATTTTTTAATTAGCTGTTGTTGTTGTTATTTCATACCCTTTAATTAGCCTCATTATCTTTTTAACTGTAATCCATACTGGCATTTTCACTTAATCATAGCCAAGCCAATAAGTATGTATTGATTTACTTTCCTTATCATCAGTTAGCAAACATTTCATGCAGGAAATCAATGATTTTCGCTTAAAATATGTAACAACTTACAATGATTTTATGTTGTGAGGCTAAATTTGTAAAGCGTTTTACAAGAGTATTTGAAAAAATTTCCTTTTACTTTTGCCTCGTTTTCTTAAACAATTATTTTTTTTTTGCTTATTTGGCTTCATGTTTTTTTTTATTGAATTTCTATAAGAAAAACTAGGAAATTGTTGAATTGAAATTCAATTTTAATATACCCCGTACATGATGATATTAAGAAACAACGCCTTGGTGTAAGCCTTTAAAGTCTAAAGAAGAAAAAAAAACTGGGAAAAATTAAATAAAACGAGTCAAGAAAAGCGAAAGAAAAGAAAAAAAAATGTTGTTGATCTCAATACCAAAAATGGTCCACATTTTTTGTTGTTTTTTTTAGTTTTCCAGATGATTGTTGTTCACAGAGAAACAACATTCAATATTAAATCAAAGACTACAACAACAACAACAGCGAAAAATACTAAAAATACTGACTAAAACTAATTTAAAACTGGTCAGCATCCACTGGTTGTTCAAAAAACAAAAGAGTTCGCAAGTAAGCTAAGGGGAAAGGGGGTTTGGTTTTTTTGTTTACAACCAAAACGCGTTTGAAAATGAAAATCACCCAGTTTTCATTTATTTTTAATTGAACATTTTATTTACCAACACATACATACATATGTTGTATTCACGTATACATTATTAAACCGGTATCAATTGTTTTGGATACCAAGTCTGTGATTTTGTTGTTGTTTTTAGTTGTTAACTTATTTTTAACTCCATTTAGCCTGGCCCGGCCCCACCAGATTCAGACGAGTGCAGGCCTTTCATGGCTGTTACTTGTTTATTTGCTATTCCAAGCCCATGATGAAGTCCATGTGTGCTGTTCATGTGGTTGGCTATTTTGTTATTTGTCTTTGAAGCTTTAACTTTTGTTGTTTTGTGCTTTAAACCGCCTGGCATGTTCTTAAACAACAACAACAACAACAAATCTAACGACGTAAACTACAAAATATCCTAAATTTGCTGAAACTATTTAGTATTTGCAGCGGTTTTTTCCACTACAATTCAATTTTTTGTTATTCAAAATAGTATTGTAAAAAACATGCCTTAAATTGTCTTTTAAGTTTCGATTTAATTGTAGTATACGATCTAAAATTGTTGTTTAAGTTGTTTTAGCAAAAGTAATATGACTTGGCCACCATTTGGAAAGTATTTATGAGCGTTTAATTTGACAATTAATTGTGATGGTGGCATATTTATTTCCCCCCTTTTATTTTTAAAATAAATGTATAAAATTTAAATTTCTCTCATGTGTTTTTTAACGAAAAGTTGGCTATGCCAGTACTTTAAATAGTTGGCAACTTTGTTTGCACATAAAAATAAAAATTTAAGTCGCCGTAGTCTAGTTGGTAGTGTTTTGGCTTATTAGACGTAAAGCCAGGCTTCGAGCACCAGGCCAGACATCAAGACAAAATATAAAAAATATTTTTTCGGCGACTTCCACTCAACAGATTTCTGGCAAAAATTCTGAGAGTAAATAAAAATGCCATGACAAGTTTCTGAAAAATCTGTCGTTCGGAGTCGACTTTAAACCACTCATGTATAAAATTAACACACACAACATAAGTGATGTGAGAAACTGGTTCGTAATCCTGACTGAATTTACCAAGAACGATAAATCTAAAGATAACGACTATTGCATCAATTTTGTTTATTAGATAGTTCAGTCATGGAAGTCAGTCAATCACAGTCCTTAACCTTTTATTCTTCATGGCAAAAGCAGGAAAGTGGTATATGAGATGAAAGATAATTTTTTTCTTCTTCTCAAATCCTCAACTCCTGCAGAATTCATTCGGGAAAATACCAAGTCTATTGGCATGCCTTCCCTTAAATTAAACTATGGCCAGTGAGGTTCGTAATTGTGCAGTAGATGGTCATGTAATTTAAGGATAGAATGCAATCACACCTCTTCTTATCCATACAAGTCCCAAAATGTCTAGCAATTTTGATCATACTGCCAACATATTTGAAGCTTCCTGTAAAACGACCGTGTAGAATTTAGAAATTGGTTTATTAGACATGAGGCACAGGCCTCAGGCATCTCAGCAGAATTCTGGCAAAAACTCTCAGAGTAAATGAAGTTGCCATGAAAGGTCGACATTGAACTGTAGGTTCCTCTCCTCAAGTATAAAACTAATTCACACATCATAAGGGGTGTGAGAAGCTCGATCGTAATCCTGTCTGCGGGATGTAATGACCGAATGTCTGTAAAACACGGTGGATATCTGGTTTAACTGAGACACTCGTAAATCCGATGCCCTGTAACATGCCGGAGATTGTATAGCCTGTACCGGTCCTGGCCACTTCATTAGAAATGTAATTTCCGACAATATTCCTATGTCCTGGAACCCGTTTAAAAGTGTCTTTTGAATGATTTGAAATTTCCTTAAGAAATCCTTGACATTCAAAGAAGAGTATGGACTTCATTGGGAACTTAATCAAAGCCTAGCTGTTTGAGTAAATCAAGAAAATTTTGGAGATAATTCCACCACTTAACAAGTATTGGGTCTGTTAAAGTTGCAACAATCTTTGCCTAGAAAACATAGAATTCTGACGTAATACTTAGTCGATGATTCTGGGAGAAGGTCGACGTCGACTACAGCGTTAATTTTAGTGGGAGTCTCGCACTAACTGTTGTTTGAACTGCTTTACAATTCACACATAATAAATCCTCACAAGTTAGGATATAGAATACCTAGTATTTTCGCATTAACACTGGAAAGTCAGTGGCCGGCCCTAACTACCGTGCGGAGACCGTATTTGTGTATACTGGTCAAAGCTCAAAAGATGTATTGTCATAGAGCGGCCAAAATTTGCTGCCTTATGATACAGATAGGTTCCCCATTGTTCTTGAAGAATTATTTTAAGAGCAGGTGTATCATTTTGAGAATAGCAACTGTCTTCTAATTGGAAATCACTCAATTAGAAGCGTTCGATGAAGAACGTTGGTTCTACGATTTGGAAGAATTTCATGTGGTTGAACAGAACACACTTCACTTTTACTGTTGTATTCAGCCGATTGCCATAAATTAGTTTCTTTAAATCTTAAGCTCCCAAGAGGAATAATGGAAAAAATAACCAACTCTCATGAAAAAAATAAGTAGTTGGCAACATATACTTTGAACTTTAAAAATATCATTTAATTTTTATATTTTTAAGAAATTTGTTTCCTTTCGTTTACTTTCCAAATTCATATAGAAATTCATGTTAAGTTTACCTAAAGTGTTGCCAACTTTTATCTAACTAACAGTTGGCAACACTTAAGATAAATTCGATATATTAAAACAAATTTTTAAGATCATATTTTATTTTCTTTTAAACCAAAAACGAAAAATCTTTTTGCCATATTTACATATTGTATTACCAACTATTTTTTTTCCATTGTAGCTTGCCAACCGTTAAGAACCTCTATTTATTTAACTTCTGTTGTTTCTTTTTTTTGTAACTATTTCCTCTATAACGTGAAAAAAGTTGTATTTATTTCATGGATATTTTATTCATAATCCCCTTCACTATCGTTGTAAATAATTCATTACTGTTCATTGCACATCATCAGCGTATTACGAATAACAGTTTACTCTACGTACGGTACGCTATCCGCCATACGCCTATGCTGCTATGATGGAAAACGCGCATAAATGAAACAGCAACTAAAAGCAAAATATTGCCAACCTTTTTTCTGTTTTTTTAAGTTGTTTTATTGGGAAAATATAACACGAAAAATCTTGTAGAAGCAGAGAGGAAGACAATTTACGTTCGAAGCGGCAACGTAAAGTAGACGAAACTGTTTTTCTTTTTTTTAATGTTTTTTTTTTGTTGTACTTTAATACGACCTGACTGACAACTTGATAAATCAAGTGCTTCTTCTGTCGTTTTGTTTTTGTTGCCATATTCATGTTTTTCTTCATCTTCTTAAAACAATATTTACTATCAGGGAAATTTTTGTTTGTTTTTATTTAAAAATGCAAAAAAAACCAAAAAAAAATCGAAAAGAAGTGGGATTTTATTATTTTTTTTTCGTTGAAAATAAAAGTAAAAGGCTTTTGCAAGTTGAGAAAAAGAAGAGGAAAATAAAATTTAAAAATAACTGGGCGAACATAAAAAGCGAAGAACAAGAAAATTTAATATTCAAGTAATGAGAGCAATTGCTTAATTTTGAATCCCCATACTTACACATGCATGTTCGAAAATTAACTAGAAGAGGATGAAGGCGAAAAAAAGCAAATAACTTGCTAGAACGAAGAAGATCCTTTCAATGTGAAATAAAAAAGTGCGAAAATAATAACCAAAAGCGCCATTGCAAAGCCAGCAGAAAGTTTCGCTTCGATAAGAAAACATATAGGACGTAAAGTGATACCCCAGGAAAAGAGTTGGAATCACCACAACTATGCATAGGCATGTAGGGCTCTTAGTTTTTCACAATAGCTATCTCCGTCGACCTTTCCATGCTATATAATATAAGAAGGGGAATCACATGGAAAATGTATAGACATCTTGAATACTATGTTTGCCTTTTACGGTATGTCAGCAAAGCTACTGGAAATACACAACAAAACGTGTAAAGTGGATCTGCATATAAACATTGAGAAGCCTAACAGCTTACGCCTAAAGAAAAGACAGAGAGAATCAGAAAGAAACTGAAACCAACTCAACTAACTTAAGTATGAATCGTTTAGAATTAAGGAACTTGGCTGTCAACCTTTGTTCTATTCTGGCTTCTTAAGAAATTATTTCATACAAACCCTAGTTACTTTAAGATAACAAATAAGTTTTCTATCATCTTAACTATTCACCATCGACTCGAGTCTTAGCTTAGGTTAGGTTAGCGGGTAGCTTGCCATTCACAGGCAAGTTCCCTAGGTGGCCCATATGGCCTATTGTGTTACTCAGTGTCAGGTAAGCAAACTATAAAGAAGCCTAGTCTTATTTGACTAAAGAATATTATATCAGCTACAAGCGGAAGGTAGTGTTGACAGCTGTAGAACAGCTGCTGCAACAACTGTCAGACTAGTATGGTAATAATAGATGGCGGCATAGAAACAAACGCAAGCAGCCAGTTCAACGGAAGAGAGATTTGCAGTACTCTACTTGTTGCGCAGAAGTGGAACCTGGCTAGTATAACACATTTGCAACATGGAATTTCAGAAATTAATCAACGAGCATTACAACCCCTTTAGTCAGGATTACGATCTAGCTTCTCACACCGCTTATGTTGTGTGTGTTAATTTTATCCACAAGTAGCGGGACCTACGGTTTAAATACGACTTCCAACCACAGATTTTTGAGAAACTTTTCACGACAAATTTTTTTTGTTTTCAGAGTTTTTGCCAGAAATCTGCTGAGAGGAAGTTGGGGAAAAAATATTCAAATTTCGTTTTGTTCGAGATATCTGGCTCGTCGAATAATCCATCACACTAACTATGGTGACTATGGCCCATAGTAATTCCACAATTAATATTCTATTCGAGATCAAACATTTCCTATAGCAAATCAACCGGACTCCAAAATATATGTATATTGCTACTGCAGTAGTCCTTATATAGAAGAGGGCTGTCAAGGATAAAAGAAGCTGAAATGTTAATAACCTTAGTCTCTTTATGACAAGAGCAGAGTATTGACGCAAGAGGTGTCCATAGCTCATCCTTAGACCTTCAACTCCTATAGAAATTATTTCTGAGAAAGTAGAGTCTACCAACGAAGTCGCCGTAGTCTAGTAGGTAGTGTGTTGGCTTATTAGACGTAAAGCCAGGGTTCGAGCCCATGCCAGAAATCAAAACAAAATACAAAAAGTATTTCTTCGGCGACTTTCTCTCAGCAGATTTCTGCCAAAAATTCTGAGAGTAAATAAAATTGCCATGAAAAGTTTCTCAAAAATCTGTCGTTCGGATTCGACTTTAAACTGAGGGTCCCACCACTCATGTATAAAATTAACACACACAACATAAGTGGTGTGAGAAACTAGGCCGTAATCCTGACTGAAGGGTTGTAATGACCAATTATGCATGTATGGGTCTACCAACATGCCTTTCAAGAGAATCGCAATTGTGCAATGGATAGCCATGCGATATAACGATAGAAGTAAAACAGTGCTCTTATTATTTATACAAGTCCAAATTATACGGTCCAAAGTCCGGCAATATTGTAAAACGATATGTAAAACGATCGGCTTGGAAAATTTAATTTAAAAATATTTACTTCCATCGCAACTGTAAACTTAAACTTAACGCATGAACCCCTAAACAATGTAGAAATTAAAGCAGCGCTTCGTCTTGAAGAAGAGAAGAAGCAATGTTTAGTCACCAATTCAACTAATATCACGATACATTGCCATTTTCTAGATGGCGTTGTTTTTAGGTATGGACATTTGGCAACCCTATCAGTCTAGGATCTGCGTTTAAGGTTATTAGGCAAGGTGTGTAGGTGTACCATTTTCTAGATGGCGTTGTTTTTAGGTATGGACATATGGCAACCCTATCAGTCTGCCTTTAAGCTTAATAGGCAAGGTGTAAAGAAAAAAATGTTCGTGAATTCAGAAATATCTTATGATGTACTGAATTGGCGAGGCATATAAGAACGTTGATATTTAGCCCCAAATTTTTTTTGTACGTGGTGGCCTTATAATTAAAAACGATGTTTCTGGAACAGACTTTTCTGGAGTGACGAATCTAAGTTTAATTTTTCTCAATCTGATGGAAAAACGTATGTAAGACGTCCTCCAAACAAAGCCTTTGATCTCAGGTACACAGTGAAAACTGTAAAACAAATTAACAAACATACATGTTGCTAAGTCGTTTCTAATCATAAGGCCACCACTGTATATCTTAAGAGACTTTTGAAATACTTCAAATTGGCTCTAAAAATTATAAGAAGATTTGATTTAGGATTTGAAACCACTTACCTTTTTGGATAGGGAAAACGCCTGTATTTGAAGGCTGTTTCTACATCGCGCATTTTCATTCTGAATGATCTTTCAGCACCTAAACTCATACGCACTAAAATAATTTCAATTATTTCCACAAAAATTCGATTTTGGAAAGACTTTTCCAAACCTTAGCTGTGTTGTGTGTGTATGTATGTGTCTTAAAAGATGTGTGTCCCAATTAAATTCGTTTTGAAAACTTTTTAATTTTACGTTTTAATTCTTTATTTTTTTCTTATGATTTTATGATTCTGACAAACAAATACACGAATTGTGTCATTCACTACGGCACTCGCCAGCTCACTCGCTCACTGGCTCACTCACACACTACTTTTCTTGTATTATTCTTGATAATGATGAGGAGCGCAACATCAATTTCTTAATATTTCTTGGCTTTCTTTTAAATTTTTTTCTCAGATATTTTTTTTTTATTTTTTTATTTGTGTAAGCCAAGTTAAGAGAACAAAAAGTAGACTGATAAGACCGGCTTTTAAAATTGCCAATAAGTAGCGCACGTTATTGTATGTGTGTTTTTCTTTCTTTATTTTTCTTTACGCACGCTTTTGTTATGCGCCAGCAAAGAAAAATAATTTTTTATTTTAATTTGGCCAACAAGCACAAAACACGTCTTGATCTTAAAACGTTCGAGTTTGAACTGAATTTTGTAAATCTAACCATAAACACTTTGGGCTTTAAAGTCTGCTTCTTAAGCCAGCCATCGAACTTCTCTCAACTGTTGTTTGGTTTGGCTTGTTCGGTTGTCTTCGAGCCATTTTATGTTTTCTAAGCAAAAGATTTACGCTCTTTATGGTAAATGTTGTTGTTGTCTTAAATGTTTAAGCCAACAAGTGTTTATTGTTGCTGGTTTTAAACTCCTGCTTATGTTAAGTGATGATCGTTTTTCTGTTATCGTTTTTTTATTTTCAAAACTTTTTTTCTTTTCTTTTTATGAGTTGAAGTCATTGTTTTTGCGAAGCGTATTTATCATTTTAAACGGCTTATTTGTTTGTCGGCCATAAAGGTCTTTGCAACAAGATTGCAGCCATAAAAAGTAAAGAAATTATTTATTTTACATGTCGAAAATGGGCGTAAAATTTGCTTAATTACACTAATTTTGCGTAAAGAATGGTGTAAAGTAGTGTTGAAGGCTGCAAGGCAATACAGATAATTGATATGGGGTGTAGAATATAACAAAGACTTCTGGTTCATCAGACTAGAAGTCCGTAGTCGGAATACTAAAATCGAATGTTCTATTCAAAGAATTATAAGGAATCATATAATAATAATGGTAATGTAAGTTGCTCCATCCATCAGAAACTCCAATGTTTCCGGGAATAGGGGAGAATTGAAAACTGTGGTACCATAATGGGCCTCATGTGGCCTAAAGTTGGCTATAAAAATTGTTTTTTGTTTGTTTTGGTACGTACTACAAAGTCGCCGTAGTTTAGTAGGTAGTGTGTTGGCTTATTAGGCGTAAAGCCAGAGTTCGAGCCCCAGGCCAGAGATCAAAACAAAATACAAAAAGTATTTCTTCGGCGAGTTTCTCTCAGCAGATTTCTGGCAAAAACTCTGAGAGTAAATAAAATTGCCATGAAAAGTTTCTCAAAAATCTATCGTTCGAAGTCGACTTTAAACTGTAGGTCCCACCACTCATGTATAAAATTAACACACACAACATAAGTGGTGTGAGAAACTAGGTCGTAATCCTGACTGAATGTTTGTAATGACCAATTATATATGTATGTATGTACGTACTACGTACTTGTCTATCTAAACCACAGGAAACTAAAATTTTTTCTGTTATTTCTAACACCTTCGTTCCAACATGTGTCTTCAAATAACTATGAAGGAACAGAAAAAGAACAGAGCATAATGGAAAAAACAATTTTTTTTATTTTTAATCAAAAGAATTTCTGCTTAATATCCATCATCGCATACATATTTATTAAAAATTTTAATTAAAAAAAAACATAAAAGAAGTCTCAAAAGTAAACATTAAGACAACGAAAACACCATCAAAGTAATGACCCTTTCGATAGCAATACCAACGGAAATTTTTGTTTCTTTCCTACTACAACAGCCTTATTATAATAGTTCGTTATACTATGTTCAGTAGTTTCTTACATAATATTTGTATGATTATGAACAGAAAAAAAAGATATTCTGCCATAGAAAATATTAGAGAACAATAACAAAAACAATTTCTATTTGTTTAACCGGTTCGAAATGAAAGACTTTAAGCCACCAATCTTTTCAGTATCTTAAGATCTAAGCAATGCTCAAAGATAATCATTAACATGGACACGTTATTTATGATTTTTAAACACAAAGAAAACACATCTCGACAAATGACCGGTCAAGTTCTTTACCATAAGCACTCTTGACAAAAAAAATGTTTTTTTTTTCTTCTATCAATACTTGGCAATAAATTATTTCTTCTTTGACTTTGTTAATGATTAGAAGAGGCCTTTGAACTCTTGTCAATAGAGGAAAGAGAAACTTGTTTAGAATTTTTGCGCGTTTTTATTTAATAATTTTCTATATTTGTTTAGTTTCAGGCACTTAATTGTTAGGCAAATGGAAAGAAACGCAGAAGGGGTGAAGAACATTTTGCAAAGCATAACAATCTTTTCAAATTTTTGGTTTTTTAAATTTTGTTGAATTACGCAAAACTTCCATTTCTGGTGAAGGTATACTAGTATGTAGAATAACTTAGAAAAACATATTTTTAGATTAAACCAAAAGAACTGTTACACTATAAGGCTTAAAACATGTTAAATCCAAGGACAAAAGGTAACAAGTTTTATTCGTTAATGAAAATGAAAGGAATTTGAGGAATTTGTAGGCCTTTGCAACATTGTATCTGCAACATTGTTTATTACTTTGTCGAGATACTGTTCTATATAGAGCATAGGGCTGCAAGAGTAAAGTGTAACAAGCTGCATTCATAGTTAAAAAAAAAGTGAAAATTTTGAGTAATTTGTAGGCCTTTGCAACATTGTATCTGCAACATTGTTACTGCAACATTGTTGTTTTTACTTTCTAGAGACACTGTTCTAAGAAGAGCATAGAGCCACAATATAATTATTCTAATCGGCGATTATAGAAGTCGCCGTAGTCTAGTAGGTAATGTGTTGGCTTATTAGACGTAAAGCCAGGTTCGAGCACCAGGCCAGACATCAAGACAAAATACAAAAAGTATTTCTTCGGCGACTTCCTCTCAGCAGATTTCTGGCAAAAACTCTGAGAGTAAATAAAATTGCCATGAAAAAGTTTCTCAAAAATCTGTCGTTCGGAATCGACTTTAAACTGTAGGTCCCACCACTCATGTATAAAATTAACACACGCAACATAAGTGATGTGAGAAACTAGGACATTGTACAATGGGTCAATTCGACTTTCGGGTACTGTACTTGTCTTAATTGACAAGTACACGTTCTCTAACCTAACCTAATCTAACCTGTAGACCTTTGCAACATTCTTACTGCAACCTTGTTGTTTTTACTTTCTAAAGACACTGTTCTAAGTAGAGCATAGGGCCACAATATCATTATTCTAATCGGTTTGATATGATATCTTCGGTTTTATTTCATTCCAACTTGCTAACAGCTTGGGTCCATTACCCAAGAACAATAAAAAGTTTTCATTCGCCCTGCATATCCAGTCTTGTCAATGTAGTTCGGTTGTTAGTGGATACCATATCTTTTAGAAAAGGTAATGATGCTTTGACGGGAGCCCGTAGTTCAAACCCCAGCTCAGACACCGCAAATAATACGAAATATCCAAAAAATACTTCTTTTCTCTCAGCTATTTTGTGGCAAATACATAATTAATTGGTCATTACAACCCTTTAGTCAGGATTACGACCTAGTTTCTCACACCACTTATGTTGTGTGTGTTAATTTTATACATGAGTGGTGGGACCTACCGTTTAAAGTCGACCCCGAACGACAAATTTTTGAGAAACTTTTCATGGCAATTTTATTTTACTCTCAGAGTTTTTGCCAGAAATCTGCTGAGAGAAAGTCGCCGAAGAAATACTTTTTGTATTTTGTTTTGGTGTCTGGCCTGGGGTTTGAACCCTGGCTTTACGTCTAATAAGCCAAGCCAACACACTACCTACTACACTACGGTGACTTCGTGGCAAATACTATGGGAATAAGGAAAATTGTCATGAGAAATTTTGCAAATCTATCGTTCGGATATTAAACTAGAGGACCGGCCACTCATATTTAAAATTAACACACCCAATATAAGTAGTGTGAGAAACTAGGTCGTAATCCCGACTGAAGGGTTGTAACGGCCAACTATGTGTGTATAGAATTATAATAGAATTTTTTAGTGGGCACCCCTTATTACAAACTATTCTCTTGTGGGTAGTTGGTTGCAGATCAACCGATATTTTTTTATATAAAAAGCTAAGAAAAAACTGTCATCAATAGCTTATATGGGGGATACTTCACTACTAGGGCTTACTATTTTACCTTGATGTTCGATAAGCGAAGGTAAGGTGTCGGGTTTAAAAATTCCAAAGTTCTAAAGAAATTAATTAGTTTTCTCGAAATACAAATGCATTGTTCTTGTATTAACGCTATTAATATGTCTGACTCAATTCATTATAATTTTGTTGTTGTTGTTGTTGTTGTTGTTGTTGTTGTTGCACAAAATTTACAATTCCATTTTAATACCAATTACTTGGAGTTTTTTATTAGCTTAAGTTGTTACAACAACAAAAAAAGAACTACAATTTGTATTACAAATGCACTTTTTTTACTACACAAGTTAAAGGCTATAAAAGACAAAAAAAATTTTTTTTTGTTTAAACTGCTTTGGTCAACAGATTTCGTTTAAAGACACACACAAAAAAATTATGAACTTTTTTTTTGTCATTTGTAAACTGAAGTAAAATGCATTGTTTACGTTTGTAAAATCACATGTAAATAATCATTAAATTTATGCACCGCCAATATTTTTTACCAAAACTTACAAAAACAAAAACAACTAAAAAATATGCGAAATACTAGATTGTTGTAAAATTTGTAAAATTAACAAAAAAAAAAAAAACAAAATTGACCCCCCAACAAATAAATGTTGGTTTAAATTTATTCTACAAAATATTTTTAATATTAACGCATGCGAGAGAATATGTCCCCCATATACATACATATGTATATATGTACTACAGTGGTGTTCGGTAAAGTAGGGCTTAGACTAACATGTACAAGACTAAGCTTAAACCAAGTGTTGGCTTAACAAGTAAAGTAAGCCACAAAAAGAGACAAATAAAAACTGCTGAAACGGTTAGCAATTACAGCGGAAGCAATATTAGAGAATTACCCCAGGCGATTAATTGCCTCACCAATCGGAATGGGCAACAGGATCGAAACAGTCACTGACAGCAGTCATGCACATGCTAGCAATTAACGAAACATCTTGAAAACAACAGCCACACAGTAAATATCTTACGAATATCATGCAACCCTCTCAGTATATATGATTTAAAACAAATCATTGTGAAGTTTAGAAACAATAAGACAGTAGGGGGGGGGGGCAGACAACATCAGGAATTCTACGAGTTGACAACGAGAATACAGCTAAACTTGTACGACCCCTTATCACACCAGTCTGGAAGGAAGAAAAGCCAACTCATACTTGATAGAAAACGGAGCACTGCCAAGTCAGTGGCAACAATGCAGGGAACGCTGCTAAGTAAAATAGAAAAAGAAAAATTCAGGTAAACAGAAGCTGCAGAGTTCACTTCCAACAGATCATTACAATCCTTAGTCAGGACTACAATCTAGCTTCGTAGAATGGCTACTCCGGGATAGTCTTTCGAAATAGATGGCTGAGCAAGAGTTTGAAGAAATCGCCGTAGTCTAGTACGTAGTGTGTTCGCTTATTAGACGTAAAGACATCAGACATCAAGACAAAATACAAAAAGTATTTCTTCGGCGACTTCCTATCAGCAGATTTCTGGCTAAAACTCTGAGAGTAAATACAATTGCCTTGAAAAAGTTGCTCAAAAATCTGTCGTTCGAAATAGACTTTAAACTGTAGATCCCACCACTCATGTATAAAATTAACACACACAATATAAGTGGTGTGAGAAATTAGGATATTGTACAATGGGTCAATTCGACCTCCGGGTACTATACTTGTCTCAATTGACAAGTACATGTCCTCTAACCTAACCTTACCTAAGAGTTTGAAACAAGGGCTCTCGTCTAATACGCCAACACACTGCTTAAGACACTAGGGCGTTTTCTGGCCAGTCCAACGCCTACGGATTATAATCGAAAATACCAATTAGACGAATTGCTATGACGAAAGCATTGACAAACGGAGAACCCCAGAAAATTATTTAAGAGCGTCATTAGGATTTCTACAATCAATTTTGAGAAACTCTCAAATACCTAGACGAACCAAGCTTAAAATATTCAATACCTATGTAAACCCAACTCTTTGGAACGGAAGTCTATAGCGTTTGACACGCAAAATCTACAAAAATTTATCAATAACTGCCTCAGAATTACATGGTCTAACAACATTAGCAACATGGATCTCTGATACTTCATCAAGGAGAAGCCCATAATAAAACAAACAAAGTAGAGGAAATGGAAGTGGATCGACGACAATATAATGAGAAAGAGTCCTAGAGTTGAATCCACAAAACTCAAGAAGCATTGGCCAGCCTCCAAGCTGCTGTAGACGTATGATCCTTTCAGAGCTAAGACATTGCAATTTTACAGGGAAATGACAGTAACAAACCAGATGATGGAGATGCTTTGTGAAATACATTTATTCTCATTTGTTATCCCTATTTTATTCAACACCACTGTATGTAATAATTATAAATTATTAACAAACCAACGCAATACAAAAAAATTGCAAAAAAAATTGCAAAAAAAATTTAAATTTAAATATAATTCAAGCCATGTTTATAGTTGTAAAAACACGCACATACACTCAAACACTAGAGTTAATAATCTATAAATACAGGGAATTTAATTAATATTAATAGTAGGGTGCTCATATTTTTTAGTGTGAGAAGCTAAGTTATAATGACCAATTAAATAAGAAGCAAGTTTTCTTGATTGAACCAAGTTGTTACTGAACTCAAATGCAGAACTTCAGCTGAAAAACTGTAGTAGGTAGGAAGCTGTGGCTTCAACTGCTGAGGTTATCATTCAGAGTCATAAGGATCGCTGCCAAGATAAGAATCTCAAAACATCAGTTGACAGCTTTGGGCTTGGAAAATCAATAGGCTTTTCGACAATGCAATGAGCAGATTCTTCCATTAAGTGTCGAGACAGCTTAATAAAACTCACCAGTCGCCGTAGTCTAGTAAGTAGTGTCTTGCCTTATTAGATGTGTTACAACCCCTTGCTTAGACATCTCGACCTAAGCTGAATATGAAAACAATTAGACTTCTGGCAAACACTGTGTTTAATAAATTTGCCATGAAAAGTTTCTCAAATCTGTAGTTCGAAATTGACATTAAAACCATTAGGCCCCGTCACTTCTATATAAAACTAGATGTATCCTGCGCGTCTTGCTGCACCACCAACTAAAATAAATTTGAAGGAAAAACATTACACAAATGTCCAATTAATTTTGAATAATTTTATTGATTTTGTGTCCCGTTGTCCTGATGATTGAGATGAACGGGCCTCAGTATTACGCATTCGATCAGTTTCTAATCTCACTTCTCGTTGTGCAAGTGGTTCAAGCGAACGGGTCTCAGCGGCATATACTCGAAGGTTTTCCAGTCTCAATGTTTGTCTGATTCTGAGGCTTGTAATGCTATTTTCTTCCGCGATTGAGGTGTAGGTCGATTAATTGCTTGTCATTCATTTTGAATAATTTTCAGTGACGTCATCCATCGGAAATTAATCGCACCAACCTCCGTCGACTCATGCGCAACAACTTTGTTAAAGAAAGTACAGTTTACGATTTAATTCATTTTCAGTGGCACCACCTGTCGGAAATTGGTCATACCAACTTAGAAACCTTCGACGGCTAATGCGCAACAACTTTACTAAAGATCATAACATGATCAAATGCATAATTTACGATTCTATAAGGTACATACAAACAAACATTAATTTTTATATATATAAACTATGGGAGGTGACACGCCCACTATAGCTAATCCGCCATTTTGTTCATACATATATACGTCAAATTCGTCCATACAACATTAGAGGGCTCTAGATATGCGACATTAAATATTTATTGTGTATGTGCGCGTGGCACCTCGCCTACTTGAAATTTTAAAATAAAGAGTAGCCTATAACTCCTTCCAGACATACAGGAAGATACTGTGAAAATTTCAAGAAAATCGGTCCAGCCGTTTAGCCGTCTATAGACTTCAAACAAACAAACAAACCCACAAACAAATAAACATACATTCGTTTTTATATATAAGAAGATTACAAACACAATATGAATGAGAAGCTAGGTTGTTATTCTGACTAAAGGCTTGTATTAAGTGTAAAGTTAAGCGACCTTAACTTTATCGAGCATATTTGTCATGACTACTCATGTGTGTTTACAAGGTACACATCTGGTATTTTAGAGTGTTTGCTTATGTCAATACTTTATCGTCTGCAAGTTGTATATGAGATCCAAGGGCGGCTCATCAATAAATTTTTGATTTAATAACCTTGCCTCTTCATACTAATGATGCGTTAAATGACTATTTTGTAATTTAATTATCGAAATCATAAATGTTTATGAATTTAAAAATTATTAATGAGCAACACATATTTCAACTCAATGAAATTGGTTTTCCTTACTATAAGCAAAGCTTTAATAACAAGCGATTAATAAGATTGATTGTTTGTTTGTGAAGCTATCAAGTCAAAAAAAATTTTGTTTTGAATTAAATTTAATTTTGTAATCATTACCACCCTAATGCGAAGCATTAATTTTAATAGCTATTGTATGTATGGCAAGTAAAAACCATGGAAAATTGAAAAAAAGGAATTTAAAACTTCTCATATTTCAACCAAATTACAATTATTTTTAATCAAAACTATTCGACATTAAGTGGATGTATTGATGGATTTGTAAATTGCCGTAAAAATCAAATTGAAATGGACATACATGTAACATACATGTGTAACATTTTGCTTACTGTGTGGGTAAAAATAAATTAATGGCAGTGATATAATAATTGAATGATATAAACTGGTATACGATATAAAAGTTACATATGTTCGTTTGAATATATACGAGATTGGTTTTAGATTTAGGCGATTTAAGAAAGAAAACTCAAAAACAAAGTTGAAAAAAAATGTCTTAATTTCTCAACAGACGCTGTGATTAGTTGGATATAATTTTTCCAGAGATATGATATGTAGATACAGACATACATACTTATATATGTATGTACATAATTGGTCATTAAAACCCTTCAGTTAGGATTACAACCTAGCTTTTCACACCACTTATGTTGTGTGTACTAATTTTAAATGCGAGTGGCGGGGCCTACACTTTAAAATCGACTCCGAACGACAGATTTTTTGATAAACTTTTCATGGCAATTTTATTTTACTCTCAGAGTTTTTGCCAGAAATCCGCTGAGAGGAAGTCGCCGAAGACACATTTTTTTTAATGTTGCGTGTTCTTAGAGATGTTTGACTCAGGGTTTGAACCGTGGCCTCAGGTCTAATAAGGCAACACACTGTCTGCTAGACTACGATGACTTCAAAGGACAATTACGGCAATAGTATTCAGGGTTACAGGATCAAGGACTGTGCTACACTGTAAAAGTGTGCTTAACAATTGCTCTAGTCATGACACAGTACGCATAATGGGGGCACATAGGCATTTAATAGCAATAGGAAATAAGGGGGCAAATAGTCCAGCCAGGAGAGCTAGCTAGTAGCGCCAAAGTATTACAGAACATAAACCACAATAGCCCAATGCCTTTTAATGCATTGATAACCATGTAAACTATTGTGGAGTAATGGTACAGAAGTTAAAACTGCAAAGATACTCTGTGGCGATCGTGATGAACGTAAACAACCCATAAGCATAGTATAACTAAGTAAAGGTAACTTTACTTATGGCACACTCCTCTTTACACTTACATTTCAAACGTATTGGAGTGATTGATAATAGTGGTGATGAGGACATCGAAGCTTTTGTATACTTTTTGAGTTAACAATATTTAGCCAAAACTTTCTCCCATAACTGTGGAGTAAACTGGGAAAAAGTTAAGAATATTTATACATGGTACAGATGTATATAATCTGAATGCTCTGCTATTGACACTATGCACCCAAAACCATTTTGAAATTACTTTTTGCTCAGATGTTAATAGGAAGCTCGTTTTCAAAATTTTTCTCTACAAAATATATATTTTATGCTCCCATAAGTAAGAACAAACCATTCAGTCATCTGCAGAAAACTAGATTTTAAGGATTGACTTAACACAAGAAGAGCAATTAGTGACGACATCCAAGTAGATCATTACCTACAGAACCACCCTGATACCAATTGTTTGTTTGTCTACATAACTTCAAGATTTCAATCTTCACTCACCCTTTTTCAATTCAGCTTTTCGTATTTATCATAAAAAATTTTTATGAATAGAAGTACTGCGCACATAACGAATATAATGATTAAGACTGTTGCACGAAATATCGTCAATAACTGCATCTTATAAATGCTCTTCAATAATATCCGGAAACTAAAGCTCCAAATAAAACGTAGGTTATTTTAGAGAATTTAATTTGAATTTTTTTAATTGTTTTGAAAGTTCTGCCTTGGTTGGTGCAGAAAGTTTCATAGGTTGTGACAAAAATTTTAATTCAAAAATGGAAAATACAGGCTGCTTCAAATTATTTTATAAAAACTAAAGCAGATCCTATGTTATCACAATCTTTGAAATCCAAAAAAATTTGATTAGGTTTGCATAGGCCAAAGGTGAGACCCATTATAATATCACAAAACCAATATCCGCTTCTTCATCCTCAACCTCCATCCATCTCCTGAGGATTATAGAACTTAAATCCGAGTCTTTCAGCATTCCTTTCAATAAAACAGTGAACAGCAATACATAGTGTGATAGATTTCACCACCCGCCCTCATGCTGCCAACGAAGTTAAGACTTTTATACACTGACCGCAGTGAAGCTAAGTTAATTGGAACAACTATATCTAGTAACAGTATCAGTTCCAGTTCATCACAAATGCAATTTTAATTATAACCCTACGTCCAGGAGCCTATAAACGAATTATCTCTGAAATATCTCTGAGAAATTGATCGCAATCATGGACAAGGATGGACGCTGAGGTGGTATCTTGATTGAACACTTGTCTTCCGTGTAAACCAGGACATTTGCAAGATTAGCCGTCACCCAATAACTATTACAAAATTTTCGGTATGGACATGATCTCTTCCTGAAGTACAGCGCATTAATTAGGCGGTGTTGTTTCCTCAACCTATGTTGACTTTAGGGATCGCTGTGGTTTGCTAACGTAGACCTGCGACTTAAGAAAATCCTATAAGGAAAATTTTAATGGCATCAAACCAAATGATCTCGGTGGGTAGTTAACATCACCAACACATCAGACGACCATGATGTCAAATCTCTCGTGCAGTATATCCCATGTGGAATGAACTGTTGAAACCACACGATGTGGGCCTCTAGATCATTCCATTGAGGCCAAAAGAAGTTGATAATCAGTGACCTTTGCTCCTATCAATAGCGAGCAATGTTATGGCAAACGTCGTTCTCAAAGAAATATAGACTGATGACGCCGCCAACCCAAAATGAATATCAAAAAGGGACTTTTTTGGAATGCAATCAAAAATGGGCCTCATCGCTGAAGATGATTTTTGATCAAAATTAGGTTCAGTTCCTACTTCAGAGAACACACTTCGCTCTATATGGTCTTATATTTTCAGTTTCTAAGTTCCTTGAATTTTATACGGTTGCACGCCTAAGTTTCGATTCAAAATTCATTGAGTTGTGGTCTGCAAAAGACCGATTTCCTATGAGCGATATGAATTCGTTTGGCTCGTGAATTCTCCTGCATACTCCTATGGACAATGACGATGTTTTCGCCAAACCTTCCATGCCATCTTCATACGGATGTTGGTCGTTCGTTTATTGCACCAGCGAACTCGAATTTATACATCACATTGCGTATAGCCCTCTTGGTAAGACGATTATCGTACATTGCCCGAACAGAACACCCGTTTTAATACAAATATTATTACTTAAGCGTGTTATGTAGTAAGAATTACAAAAATTCTGTGGCGTGATCCTAATCGGGAGAGAACTATGAGTGTTTCAATACTAAATAAGGGCGACCAACGCTAATGAGCGTACAAACAGGACACTCCGCTTTACATGTACTCCTGAACTGTATTGGTGTGATAGAAAAAGAAGATTACAGGGCATGCGGTAAAGATATTGAAACAATGGAGCATTTTTTGTGTCATTGCCCAGCTTTCGCGAGCGCGAGATCCAAGTATTAGAGGGGATGATACTATACCAGACATAACTCGTCTCAGAGGAGCGGACTGAAAGAAGTTAAGGAAGTTTGTATAAGATAGACACTTCCTATAGAAAGTTAATTGGTATTCCTAATGGTGAGAGCACAACAAGCCTACATAATGGCTTACGTGTATGTCAATAGGCATCAGGCCCTTGGTTGGTGTCCTCTTCTTCAAGCTGCCTACTTACCTACTTAACAAAGCGTGTTATTGCGTGCTGTATACATATATGGTGATTTGGCAAAGCATATTAAATAAATGATAATTAATTTGACAGATGTAGCCTCAACAAGATGGTCGTTATCCATTGCCAAAGTTAGGAATTCCCTGTCGGAAGACAGCAAAAGCCTTAGTATGACAATATATTTTAGCAACTTGATTAATTTTAAGTTTGTATATAAATTAATAGGTTATGTATTTATTTTATTAATTTATTTCTATTTTATTGTAAAACAAAAATTTTTTTAATGTTTTTCATAAAACAAGAGAAAAATCAGATGACTCCATAGGTACCCCCCAAGGAGAACCCTGAGTAAATTTAAAATTCAAAGGCCTAATATATGAAAATGTTATCGCTTGTATTTAGTAGAATATTCCTTAAGGTCAAGCACTCCATTTAACCCACTCGGAATTGAATGTACAAGCTTTGTTTAGTGTTTTCTGCTGGCACCATGATCAAGTTTTTCGGTTGAGTTTTGTTTGAGGTTGGGCGATTACGTAACTGTTCTTTTAAATGATCTTCTAAATACTCTCTTGAAATCCAATGGGGACTTTGTGCATGAGTGTTAAGCCTGTGGGGACTTTTTTTTGTCAATATATTGCCCTACTAAGACTTTTGTTGTCCATTGTGTATGTATGTATATGGCTATGCAGGAGAATCGAAGTCGCTGTAGTCTGGTAGATAGAGTGTTGGCTTATTAAACATGACATACATACATAATTGGTCATTACAACCCTTCAGTCAGGATTACGACCTAGTTTCTCACACCATTTATGTTGTGTGTGTTAAATTTTTTTTATACATGAGTGGCGGGACCTACAGTTTAAAGTCGACTCCAAACGGCAGATTTTTGAGAAACTTGTCATGACAATATTTACTCTCAGAGTTTTTGCTCGAACCCTGGCTTTGCGTCTAATAAGCCAACACACTAACTACTAGACTACGGCGACTTATTAGACATGAGGTTGGTTTAAACCCCAGGTCAGACATTTCCAACAAAAAGAAATATGAAAAAAATATTTGTTCGGCGACTTTCTCTCAGCAGTTTTCTGGCACAAAACTCTGAGAGTAAGAAAATGCCATGTAAAGTTTCTCAGAAAAAAACTATCTTTCAGAGTCGACATTAAACTGTAGGTACCGCCACTAAATTAAAACATTAACTCACACAACAGAAGGGGTGTGAGAAGCCAAGTCGTAATATTGACAAGGGTTTTATGATTGTGAATCAATTAAAGAAACTTTTGTGATTGTAGGGTGTTAAAATAAAATTGCTACCTATTTATTTCGATGAGTATATTAGGCTTAATTTTTTTTTTAATTTTTTATCATACTTTCCCTGTTAATCATTTAAGAATTTAAACATGCAATTATTTATTTAAATTTTTATTTAATATTTAATTTTTATATTTTTATTTTTACTTTTTTATTTTCACTTATTTCTTTTCAGTTATTTTTTTCAGTTTGTTTTTTTTTATATCAATTTAATACAATTTGTTTTGTTTTTTTTAATTATTTTTTTTTTACTTTTTTTTTTTAATAATAATTTGTTGTTTTTGTTTTTTGTTTTTCATCTATTTGATTCAGTGCGTTTTCATTTTAATAATAATAAATACATACTAATTAATAATATATAGTACAAGTGTGTTAAATCATAACTTATTTTAAATAAAAATAATATTTTTTTATTCCTCTTCTTTTTTTCTTTTTCTAAAAAACGTATACATTTTAAAAACTTATTAGAAAAAAAAGGAAAAAAACACACAGTTAGTGGCATACATATATTCATTCTCTTGTTAAATATTTACACAACTGAAAGAGACATTTAAGAATTGTTAATAATGTCAACTTTTTTTTCTTTAATTTTTTTTGTTCTTGTTTTTGTTTTTAATTCAAATAAACCATAAGATTGATGTCAAATACAAAAGAAAGAAATTGAAAAAAGTAGAAAAAAAAATAGAAAGAAATTTAAAATTTAAATGAAAATATTTGTAAATATTTAAACACATTTTAAAATTTAAACAGTTGGCACACAGTAGTTTCTATTCTATTTAAAAAGAAACATTTATTTCGTAACTAATTTCGTTTTTACAAATAATAAAGGAAAATAATCTAGAATAAAACAAATTTTAAATTTAAACCCGCCTCTACTGGGTTCCGGGCCACTGCGGCGCAGCGGGAGACGAAAAGAATCCGAGATGTCTGGGGAAGAAACGATAGAGGGAATATATGTGCCCCTATAAAAATACTCTTTGAAATTGGAAAAACAAGCATGGCATTCAACAAACCATAGTTGGTCCAACATACCTCGTTGACGCATTTCAAAACTGCTGTGTCCAGTAGGAAAACCAGGGCACTACTTGAGTATGACAATAGAAATTCTAGATGACAGGCGGTATTGGCAATATTGCTGAAAAGTTTAGTCTGCCCCACAAGGATTACTGCGGAAGCTGCCATGATGTGAAAGAAACGGAATCGGCACAACACCGTTTATGTGTGTGGCCTGTACTTCAATACAGACGTAATCGATTTTAGGATGACAGAACGTTTGAAGATTTGGATATGGTGGCGAACGTGCCACTAAGGGAACTAGCCGGTTTTATCCGGAGCTCGGGCTGGTTCAAGCCCATCACTAATGAATCATGCTAAAGGGGCCTACCTCACACTGGTTAACACAGTGAACCACCGAGTGAACTTGCCTGTGAACAGCAAGCTACCCGCTAAACTAACCTAACAATGCGATGCATTAGTAGGTAGGCATTAAAATGGTACCATAGCTTATTTAAGTAGGACATGGGGGCTTACCTCACACTGGGTAAAACAATGGGCCATATGGGCCACCGAGTGAACTTGCCTGTGAGCAGAAAACTAACAGTAGAAGCTGATGGTGTGTCGATGCATACGTTGTAGACGTCCTTTGATTTGAAAGTCCACACATATGATCAAGTTTGAAGGACATAGGTTCTTCGTTACAAACATACGTGTAGCAAAAATCTCCTTCTGAAATACGATGGCCTGTTAACTAGGTAGTCTGTATGATCCGTTCAGTGCCAGCCATAGACCCTTGATTTAAATCCACATTGCATTTTTAAGCCATCGGTGAAGATCTTTATATCACCATCACCCAAAAGAGCTTCAGGAACCCATTGTATCCGTGTGGGAGTGTTAGTTTTGTATGATAGTCGGAAAACAGATTCTGGTACCATGTAGTCGCATCTACATCGTGGGTGATTTGGTTCTATTTCCCATAGTATTGAAGCATGTCCTACCGTACATGGCTTAAGTATGTCTGAGAACTTAAGCCTCAGTGCAGTACTAGCAGCGATGTTTAGAAGAAAGATGTCTAATGATTATAGAGACAAGAAAAGCTTGAGGCCAGCATGGGGCGTGGACATTAGAGCATTCGTGCTGCCCAAGCATGCCAAACTCTGTGTTTTGTTGGCTCTTTTATCTTAAAAATGGGGAAATCTGGTTTTTACTAGTCAAACCTCTGAAATTAAACTATTTGGTATGAGAAAAGCTTCTCGAATGTATTGTTCAGATCCGAAGTTGCAAACTATGCGTATCCATTTGCATTGCTCAAATTAACGCACACAGCTAGGTTGGCGTTGAGTAGTCAGGCCGTACATACATAACATAATTGGTCATTACAACCCTTCAGCCAGGATTACGACCTAGTTTCTCACACCACTTATGTTGTGTGTGTTAATTTTATACATGAGTGGCGGGACCTACAGTTTAAAGTCGACTCCGAACGACAGATTTTTGAAAAACTTTTCAAGGCAATTTTATTTTACTCTCAGAGTTTTTGCCTGAAATCTGCTGAGAGGAAGTCGCCGAAGAAACACTTTTTGTATTTTATTTTGATATCTGGCCTGGGGCTCGAACCCTGGCTTTTCGTCTAATAAGCCAACACACTACCTACTAGACCACGGCGACAGGCCGTAGCCTTGACTAAATGATTGTAATGGTCAGTAAAGCAAAGTCGTAAATAACCTAGTTAAGTTGCGTTACAATATCGGGCAGGATATATCAGGCTGTGCTTGACCAAATTTTTCACTTCTTTTTTTTTGCGGACAACACACAAGAGATGATCTCTATCCATGCAATACTTGCTGGAATACACGATAGTTTATAGAAGAAAGGAAAGTGGGGGTAAGCGACATTTTTTTAATCACTAGTGTATATAAATTTTTTTCGGAAATTGCTTTTTAGTAATAATGTTCACTTTCTGTTTCTGTACTGTGAGTAATCACATATCGACGCCTCCATTCTATAACGTTCTAAGTGTTCTTGCTTTTTTAAATTCTACGTTCTCTAACTTAAATACTATCAAAATTTGGTTAAAATGCGTCGATCCGTTCCGAAGTTATACGGAAAAATTTACTTAGAATACACATGTAGTCGTATGTCGCGTGAAAGCTTTGAGAGCTCATAACTCAAAACACACTTTTTCGACTTAGAATGTTATAGAACGGAGGCGTCGATATAATGTTCAACAAACAATTAGACGATCACAAACACCCAGAGTCTCTGGTGGTAGTCAAGCCCACGACCTTTGGTCTTGAAGTTTAGCACACTATTAACTGGGCCGTTGGGGCACCCACTGCACTTTAGAAAGCAGTTTTTTTATTTAATGATCAATCTATGTATTGCCGAAAGCATAAAAAATCTTTTCAGAAATGCTGACTTTTGGAACTCTCGACTTTTTAAATTCAACGAAGTTTCAAAGTGAAAGGCATTAAAATTTGAAATTAAAATTAACAAACAAAAAAACGAAACTTATTTAAAAATTCTACAACTAATCATTTTAATCTTATGGGTATTAACAATTTAATATCATATTCCTTATGTTTTTGCTGCTTCTTTTTGGTTTGTGTTTTTTTTTTAATAATCGTAATAATAATCATAAACATTCTATAAATATATATATATATGTATGTATATATTTTGTTTTAATTTTGTATAATGTGCGTGTATCTAAATAAATTAAATAAAAAAGTTTTTTTCTTTTAAATTTATTTTTTTACTTTAAATTTTTGTGTTTTCTTTTTTCTTTGCCTCACGAATGCTATATTTTTTTACAAAGTGGTTTTAGTTTCTTTCTCTATTTTCTTACTTTCTTCTTTAAATGGTAACTTACTTGCTATATTCATTACTTCATTACTTATTATACATCTTTTTTATTATTATTAAGTTTTAATTATTTTGTTTTATTTTATTTCAATTTATTTTATTTGACTTTATTATTACGTTTCAGTTTTCATCATCATCATCATCATCATCATCATCATCATATTATTATATTTTATCAGCTGCTTTATAACTGGTGTTAAAGAGGTTAGTCTGTATTATTTATGTATAATTTTTGTATTTTTATTATTTAATTTATTTTCTTTTTTTGTATCTGTATTGCATTTTTAAAATTTAGTTTTATTTCTTTTGGTTTTCTTTTCAATTTAAATTCCTTTAATTTTCTTTTAGTTATAAAATTACATTTTTTCTCTTATCTTTTACTTTTTCTTCTTTTTATATATAATAATTGCCTAATTTGTTTTTTAATTTTTTATTTTTAATTTAAATATTTAATCTTGATTGTTTTTAAGTATTCAACCATTAGTTTTTTAATTACTTTAAATACTAAGTTTGGCAATTTATTCCTTTGATAACAAATAAATTTTGCTTAAAAATAAAACAAATTAAAAGAAAAGAAAAAATAAAAATTAAAAAATAAAAAAAAATATTAAAAAAATATTAAAAAATTAAAAATATAATAAAAAAAATAAATAAAAACAGAGGAAAATCCAATACATTTAAAATAAAATAAAAATTCAGCACCAGTCCCCGAAAAACTGTAATCAAGAAATCAGGCTGGATTATACAGGCCTGGTGAATTAGTTGCTCTAAACACCGCTTGCAGTCGCTGTAGTCTAGTAGGCTTATTAGACGCAACGCCATGGTTCAATCCCTTGGTCAGACATCTCCAACAAAACGAAATCTGCAAAAATATTTCTTTGTATACTTCCTCTCACCAAATTTCTGGCAAAAACTCTGGGAGTAAATGAAATTGCTATAAAAAAGATTTCTAAAAATCTGTCGTTCGGAGTCGACTTTAAACTGTAGGTCCCGCCAATCACGTTTATAATTAACACACACAACGTAGGTGGTGTGAGAAGATAGGTCGTAATCTTAACTGAAGGGTTGTAATGTTATATTAATCACAGTATTTCATAACAGACATCAGCAATGCATCGTATTTTTGCTGCTCATAAGCACTCATGAAATGAATATATATAAGTGAGTCAACAATATTGATAGTAATATTGATCGAGTGACTCGAATCATTCATCAAAATTTACAGTCTCAGTTGTTAGGCATAATAACTAGTAACTAATAACTATTTTAGTGTTCGTACGCGAACTATTTTCGTGCTTCGTGTATATGTTGAGTTATGAAGAGTCGAAATCAATAACATCATACGCGTTGTTAAGTATGAATATAATGAGTAGGGGGTCCATGATATTAAAATAAGTATGAATGCGTATAAGTATTAGAAATTATGAGTTTAATTCGTTTCTACACATCTTTTTGAATACTCATTGCTGATATCTGCTTCATAACACGCCACGCATGCTCTCAGACCATAAATGAAAACGTTCGTGTCTTCAGTCTTTTGATGCGGGACAGAGTGACCTATAATGGTATATGTGTAGTAAGGGTTCTGTTAATAAACTTTCTTTTAGGCGGGATTTTTAATGAAATCCCAAATGAACGTATTTTCCATGTTCGTTCTTGTCCATGAATGCTAAGAATACCTTAGGGAAATTTAGGACTGTGTGAACTGTGTCTTCTGACAATGCTTGTGGACTCCGTTGCACTCCAAGTAGTATGAATTGGGTATGTGCGAAAGACCACTATAAGCAGCAGATAATAAAGGCGCATAGACAGTGGTGTTGTGGTAATTTTTTTACCGGAGAATGTTCCGGACTCCGGTTCACGATTCGGAAAAAGAAGCCGGTTCGTTCCGGTTTTAGTTCCGGTTCGGGTTCGGTTCAAACCCTTGTTTATAAAAATACATATAAAAATTCATCAAAAATTAGAAAACAAAATCAGCAATTATTTTTAATTCTTTTTTTCAAAACATCAGCCAATTCTCGTTATCAGATATCATCTTTAGTTCCGGAACGCGTTCCTGTCCAAAAAGGAAGTACCAGAACGATGTTCCGGAGCTTTCCGGCTCGACAACACCACTGCGCATAGATCCGGAAGATGTCTATACATTGCAAGATACAGAACCGTCACAGAACTGAGAAGTGCTCACAACCATTATCAGAGATCAGAGTAGAGGATGAAGGCACGCACCACAACATTGTAAGGATATATGCTATTACAATTTTTGTCCAACATTTGGATTACAAGACCACACAGTGAACTAAGTTATTACCTTTCGCAGATCCTGTTTGGTCATTTTCGGTTTTTGCTGGCATACACAAACATAACTTTCTAGTGCCACAGATTTACCAAAAAACATAGTAAATTAGAGGAGATTTATAGCTGCAGTCTAAACGTTGAAATATCGTGATGAGCCAGTTGAAAATGGCACGTGGAATAATGGCAAATAATTTCCGCGACTAGTTAGCGCCAGCTTGCAATAATTGAGAGAAAAACAAAGCACTGCTGAACTGGAGTCAAAAAAACACACGAACGCTTCGGAAAGACAATAAACGTAACAGAGACAAAACTGAAAACAAATGTGTTTATTGGAGCATATCTGGTGCATGATAGTTCTACAGCAGCTAAGGCCTTCAACTGCTCTACACCTCGATAAAAAAATATATTTATAGAGTAACAAATTCATTCCTCAAATTCATTCATTCACCTTCTCGAACTGACTTCATTGAATAGCTGCGAACTCATCTCTCCAGATAGTGAGGTGGAGGAACGATGGTATTCGTTGGCCAAGCGACTCAAATTATTTACAGCGCATGGGAAAATTTGCAAGTATTTTCGAATTTGAAATTTATGCCATTGAAAGATGTGCTCAATTCAATGTGGATGGGACTGGACATCCCAATTGTTTTTGGCAGTACGGATGACATTATAATGCTGAGTATGTAGAGGTATATAGTATGGGCCGATTCTGCCAAACTGATGCTAATGAATGCGTAGATAAGCTCGATAGAAGTAAATTTTCCACACCACTGATAGGGCCATAACTTTTCTGTGTAGTGTAAAGAAAGGAGTTCGGAAGGATATACTTGTAATCCGATTCTGTGATGAGGGGAACGAATGACCAGAACTCATACTTGGAATATTTGCAGCGTAAATGCAGTGGAGAATAAAATACTTGAATTCTCTGCAAGTTAGCCAGTGTGCATTTATAATGCTAATGACAATTTGCGCTTCGGAACAACATTGATTAGTTTTCTTAGTGATTTTTATACACCACTGGCGTTTTGGAGTTTTGTTGGGTTAGGTTGAAAGCCACCGTAGTCTAGTAGGTAGTGTGTTGGCTTATTAGGCGTAAAGCCAGGGTTCGAGCCACAGGTTAGTCATCAAGACAAAATACAAAAAGTATTTCTTCGGCGACTTCCTCTCAGCAGATTTCTGGCAAAAACTCTGAGAGTAAATAAAATTGCAATGAAAAGTTTCTCAAAATCTGTCGTTCGGAGTCGACTTTTAAACTGTAGGTCCCACCACTCATGTATAAAATTACACACACAACATAAGTGGTGTGAGAAACTAGGTCGTAATCCTGACTGAAGGGTTGTATGTAGGTTAGGTTAGCGGGTAATTTGCCGTTCACAGGCAAGTTCACTCGGTGGCCCATACGGCACATTTTGTTACCCAGTCTAAAGTAAGCCCCCCTTGTCTTGATAAGTTAGTGGTGGGTTTCAATCATCCCGGGCTTCGGATGAAATCGGCCAGTTACATTAGTAGCACGTTTGTCATTATATTCAGATCTTCACACATTCTGTCACTGAAAACCGATGATGACTGTTTTGAAGCGCCAGGCACTCTCATAAAAGGCGTTGCACCGATTTCGTTTCGCTTGGCAGCTTCTGCAGTAATCCTGGTGGTGATGGTGCCTGGTCTGGCTAGGTAATCTATATGATCCTTTCAGTGCCAGCTTATCGGAATAGACCCCAGATTCAGATTCCTTATTCCATTTATTCCATTTATTCCATTTTTGACATTCCATTGTCGCCGATGTCAGCTTTAGTAACCCATTCTTTCTGTGTGGGAGTGTGAGTTTTGTGTGTTCATCCGTAAACAGTCTCTGGTAGAATGTACATACAACACTTCAGTCAGGATTACGGCCTAGCTTCGGACACCACTCATGTTGTGTGTATTAATTTTATACATGAGTGGCGTTACCTACAGTTTAAAGTCGATTCCGAACGACAGATTTTTGGAAACTTTTCATGGCAATTTTATTTTACTGTCAGAGCTTTTGCCAGAAATCTGCTGAGAGGAAGTCGCTGAAGAAATATTTTTTCATATTTCGTTTTGATGTCTGACCTGGGGTTTGAACCGTGGCCTTACGTCTAATAAGCTAACACATTACCTGCTAGACTAAGGCGACTCCTCTGGTAGAATGTAGTCGTATTTAAATCCAAGGCTATTCGGTGGTACTTCATGCAGTATTGAAGTGGGGCCTAAACATAATTGAGAACTTAAGGTTTAGTGGAGTTCTAGTAGACATATTTTTGGAGGAAAATGTCTAGTGGTTGTAGAGACAAGATGACCTCGAGCATAGAATGTGGCGTGGACCTCAGAGCACCAACCTTTTTTTGTTAAGATTCTTTTAATTCCTAATCGCGGCTTAAGCTTACTTTCCTTCAAAAGTATTCGGTGTGACAAGTGTATTGTACTAGCTGGTCACCTTATTAAGCTTGTGGAATCTAAATATATTACAAAATAACAAACTTACATTTTAAAGTATGCCCTCAGGCTGTCATTGTAAATGTTTGTATATACAGTGGTTAGCTGGTACCCAAAACTTTAATTCATTTCAATTATAATTTTTATTTTGTTTGAGGTTATAAATGTATTTGCCAGGGAAGGGACGTGCCGAGGGGGGGGGGGGGGTAATCTAAACAATGCATATTAAAATTTTTAATTGAATTTTTGTTGAAATTAAATTAAATAAAATAAAATAAAACAAAATGAGAATGAAAATGAAAATGTTTAATTATATCCGATATTGTTGTGTAATTGTTGTGTAATAAATATAACCAACACATGTTAATCTGTTGTTGTTGATGTTGTTTGTTGTTGTTGTTGTTGTTGTTGGTGTTTGGTTTCATCTCAAAATTTATTACAATATTACGATATTATTATAACACTATGTATGCAATTTAGTTAAAATTAATTTTTTTTTGGTAGTTTTTTGTTGTTTTTTTTTAATAATTATAAAATACTTTTGTTTTCTTTCTTTTTTTTTTGTTGTTGAGTATTTGTTTTTGTCAGTATTATTGAAATTAATTTAATTTTTTTTTAATATTTTTTTGAAGTATGTTTGTTGTTTGCATGTGTGTATATGTGTTTGTTGTTGTTTAGATTTATAGTATGTTTTTATTGGTTTTTAGTTATTTATTTAATTTTAATTTTATTTATTTTTATATTATTTATTTATAAATGTTTGTAGGTGTATGTATGTGTGTATGTATGTATGTATTTTAGTATTTAATTCTATTAAAGGAAATTTCTTTCTTTAATTTTGTTGTTGTTTTTTTTATCATATGGCAAGTGCTATTTAAATTAATGAATTTAAAATCTTTATTACTAAATATCCATTACAAACTAGTTAATAGAGACCTTACATACATATGTACATATGTACGTAATTATTTATACTTAATTTTTAGTTTTAATTTTTGTTTATTTCTATTTTATTCTCTTCTAATTTATAGTACAATGATGCTAAGATGGTTTTTATTTTAATTTAATTTTTTTTTTAATTTGTATTTTATATAATAAAAGTTTCAAAATTAAATTATTTTTTAAGTAAAATTATATCCTCCTGTTTCATTCTCATTTTGAAAAAGAACATCATTTAAGAATTTCATAGAAATTTTGAAGGAATTTTAAGTTTTTAAAGTGTTTGCCAATGTTTGTTTTTTACATCTTTTTTTAATACCTCCTGTTTTATGTCATTGCTTTACACTTTAAACCATTAATGCCCGAATTACTTTTTTTTCTAACGGTTACCGTTTTGTTTTTTACACTCAATTTCCTCTCAGAGCATAAAAACTAAGGCAACCTCTGCTGGCAACTTAAGTTGCCTTTGGGCACTAATGGGTTAAGTTAAAGCTTTGAATATTTCTTAATAAAATAAATTTAATCCTTTAACGACCACAGGTATACATGTGGTCCAAACTGGAAATTCAATAAATCTAACAGAGATGATTTATATACGGTCACTTGAAGTTGTCAGTTTGTTTTGGTTTTGCTAATTTGGTTTTAAAATGGCGTAAACCAATTTTTTTTGGTTCTTTTCTAATAATTTCTAGGTTATATTTTTTATATTCGTTTTTGTCTTTAAACATCCGTAATTATAATTGTCTTAAACAACGCTGTAACACCTTTTTCATTGTGATAAAATCACCAGGAAGAAAGTTTTACATACAGCGGTGTATGTAGATTTTTATCTTTTACTGTATTTCCTTTTTGAACATTTGATGAATCATAATAAATAGACAAAATGATAATTTTGTCTCTCATAACCATATGGTTGCGAAAGGGTTAAAGCTTTAAAAATGTTTATTAATGTTGTATGGAGTTCGATTGACGTAAATGTGAAGGATAATAAATTACCTCGAAACTTCATGCCTCTAAGTAGACTTTGTTGCAGTGGCTAGACCATAAGATGCATTTTGTTACGATTTACACTGTAGGCATTGTTTACAGCTGTGAGATGTGTCCAGAATCGTGACATTGTGAATATTCTATCACATGAAAATAGGCCGGAATACCCTAGACCTACATACCTATCCCCCAAACAGTTACAACATATTGTGCCGGCTTGGAGACATTGCACTGTGTAAACAGTGTGTACCCGCGATAAGAAAAGATCGGAGTATAGGAGGATTCTAAGTTTATATTGCGCATTATCTACAGATCATTCAGAGCAGCAGAATTGTTAAATTGTTTGAGAGAGACGAACCAATAGCATGAAGCTGGCTTCGAATAGACAACGGTCCTTAACAGGACTTTCTGGGCCCTTCCCGTAGTAATGCAGATAGCCGTCTCGGGAAGGGAGTATCCCCAGAAGAGGAGGAGGAATTGTTTTAGTGGAAGCCCCACTCGACGCAGCTGATGACGGTCACTGTAAGTGCGAAGGCATTTTGAATCCTACCTCACACGCCAAAAAAAAATATATTTTTGTTGTCTTATAAATGCCCTGCTGATATGGGGATCATAATTCCTTCAGTCACGGCTTAACTTTTTACACGACTAATATTGTGTGTGTTAATTTTATTTTTGAAAAACTTTTCACGGCAATTTTATATTATTCTCTAAGTTTTTTGTCAGAAATCTGCTGAGAGGAAGTTGGCAAAGAAATATTTTTTTCGATTTCGTTTTGTTGGAGATGTCTGACTTGCACTACCTACTAGTCTACGGCAACTTCTTGTGATGATATGGTGATCACAATTCCTTACTCGGTTAAGGCCACGATTACACGATAAAGCTTTGCATAAAGTCAGATAGAAAATGTTACAGAAATCCCTTCGTATTTAAAAAATGATAGTAAATATTATAAGATAGATTTACACGTTTATTAAAATACCAAAAAAAGAACGAAATGAATGCA
Organism: Sarcophaga variegata; assembly: GCA_932273835.1. Lineage (NCBI taxonomy): Eukaryota > Metazoa > Arthropoda > Insecta > Diptera > Sarcophagidae > Sarcophaga > Sarcophaga variegata. The sequence continues at coordinate 13,848,960 of OW026362.1, read as the reverse complement.
TCCATGATCGAATAAAATAAAACGAAACTGTCATGGTATAGCCAAACCAATAAATGTATCTTAGTGTCTTCTCTGAAATCGCCGTAGTCTAGTAGTGTGGTAGTGTGTTAGCTTAGCTTATTACACGTAAGGCCAGGGTTCGAGCCACAGGCCAGACATCAAAACAAAAATACAAAAAGTATTTCTTCGGCGACTTCCTCTCAGCAGATTTCTGGCAAAAATTTCGAGAGGAAATAAAAAATTGCCATGAAAAGTTTCTCAAAAATCTGTCATTCGGAGTCGACTTTAAACTGTAGGTCCCGCCAATCATGTATAAAATTTAACACTCACAACATAAGTGGTGTGAGAAACTAGGTCGTAATCCTGACTGAAGGGTTGTAATGATAAGTAAGTAAGTAAGTGTCTTCTCTGTTCTTATTCCAATCAAACTGAAATTAATTCGATTCGATTTAGAACATGCCAGTTATAGATATTATTTCGTATTCATGCCATAAATGGGAAAAAATGGTTGCTATACACCTTAAATCCTTCATAGAAACTTACGTCTCTCATCTTGTAGACAACCATAAAAGTAGGCGGTGTCCCACTGCATTCTAGACAACACACTTATAGGGGAGGCAAATCTGCTCAGTCAGCTCTTGTAGATTTAGTGGAAAACATTCAGAAGAGTGATACTATACACCCAAAATCCTTCATATAAATTAGTCTCACGTCTCTCATCTTATAGACAGCTATAACAGGGGAGGGATGTGTGCCGCTGCATCCTAGGCAACATACTTATAGGGAAGGTTGCTATCGATATACCGTGTTCATACCAAAAGTGGGAAATACACCTAAAATCCTTCATACAAATTGGGCTCACGCCTCTCATCTTGTGGACAACTATAAAAGGGATTGCCACTGCATCCTAGGCAACTGCTCTACTAAGTCAGCTCAAGTAGATTTAGTGGAAAATATCCAGAAGTCCATGATAGTGATATTTCTTGACATAGAGGACTCAAGGAAATACAAATGACTATAGTCTGGATGGCTAGAGGCAAATTAAAAAAGGGGCAATATTAAAAGAGTATCTCTTCCAAGAAGAACACTTCTTAAACGGAAGAATATTCATCTTCTGAGCAAGATAACATCACAGAAAATGATGGTTAAATATCTAGGAATAAATTGGATAGTAAATTGGAATGGAAGGCAGATATAATTAGCATCTCAGGAAAGCCTTGATATGCTGTAATAATATGTAGAAAGCTTGCACGAAAATCCTGGGGATGTAATCCATAAGTTTACACTGACTGCATACTATGATGGTCTGATCAATAGTCTCCTATGGATCTATTGTCTGAGCAGACAGAAGAAAATCCTGGGGATGTAACCCAGAAGTTTGCACTGGATGCATATCATGATGGTCTGATTATTAGTGACCTATGGATCTATTGTCTGAGCATACAGAAGAAATCCGAAAACACCTCAAATGGAGTTGGACAAGATACGGAGGCTAGTGATGGTTAGTATTACATGTACTGATGAATTTGTTTTAAATGCTGGCTATATTTGAAGAGTAACCAGCTGGCTATATTTGAAGAGTAACCAGCTGGCTTTTTATTATATAAACTAGAAAAGAAAGTGCAAAATCGACAAAAGTAATAACAAATCAACAGTAAGTTTGTAGAACTTGCCAGATCAAAAATAAATGAAGTGTTAATAAAGCGAAAAATCACCATACTTTCCGATAGCCAAGCGGCCATCAAAGCATTGGATTCTAGTGTAATAAACTCCAAGACGGTAATTGTAACGACTGTCGCAGATATCTCAATGAAATGGCGAACCGATATGATGTTTGTATCATATGGGTACCGGGACATAGAGATATTCCCGGCAACTGCAGAGCGGATGATTTGGCTAGAAGGGCCAAGACCATTCGAATTTTAATACCTGCAGGCTTATAGTTGACAATGCAATCGTTGACCATGTCAACAGTAGGTGGGCAGCTTCGGATAAGGGCAGGGCTGTCCAAGGCTGGATAGGAGGCGTACGGCGACTCTGCTTAAATTCCAAAGAAGCAGGCTCAGCTCTGTTATCGGGGTTATTACGGGGCATTGTATTATTATGGGAACGCATGCGAGGCGTATTGGTCTTGGAAACCTCGCGAATTATTTCTGCAGAAGCTGTGGAGATGAAACTATTTTTCACCTACTGTGTGACTGGCATGTGGCACTTGCTCAGAGGAGAAAGAGGCACCTGAGTGCCTACTACTACATGGAGGAACTAGATGAACTATCATGCATGGATATTGGCGGTCTGAGTCGATTCATCGGAAGCTCAGAGTGGTTCCTGGAATAGGGTAGAATGTGAAACTGTGGTATCACAATGGGCCCTGTGGGCGGCCTAAGTATGTCCGCTCATGACTCCATCGAGGGGTCAGCCACTTCTACCTACCTACCTACCTAATAAAAGGAAATGTAATGTTACCAGTGAGCTATCTGGTTGCAAAAAGGATAACATTATTGTACTGTATCGTGTTAGAGAATTGAATAAATAACGAACTTATTTAAATTAAGACTTAAAGTTCTTGAAGTGCAGTGGAAGTATTCCATTTTGAAGTTTCTTTCTGGCTAATGAAGTGGTTGCAACTTATGTTAACTTATGGTTCTTTTTTTTATATTAAAAATGCCATAAGTTTTGTAATTATTTACGCATGAAGTAAGTAATGAATTCCAATATTCTTTCGTCCAAAATGAGAGCGTTAAAAATAATTGCCAATATTTTTAAAGGATAACAATTGTAGTACTAAAACCTTTACATGTTTTAAAATTTATAAACTTTTTGAACACAAATATTTCTAACTGTCATATATGTTTCTTTAATTTTCCAATTATTTATTTATTTTTTTCTTATATTTTGCTTTTTTAAAATTAAATTATGAAAAGAAGAAAAATAATGTCATGTGTAGTTTTAACGACATCACAACGCTTTCGAGATTTTACTTATGAACATAATTTTTTATTTTTTTTGTTTATTTTATCGTATTATTATTCTCTTTTTATAATTATTATTTATAACTTATTATTTAATATTTTAATTTTTTTAAATTATTTAAACTATTGTTTTGTTTTATTTTTAATTTATAATTTTATTTAATTAATTACATTTTATTTTTCATTTTTCATAAGTGCTTCTTTTTTTAACTAATTTCGTGCTGCTATTTATAAAGTACATTTTCATTTCATTTTCGTTAAATTATTTTTTATTTTCTTATTTAAACTTAATTTAATTTAATTGCTAAATTTAATTGGATTCCTTTTGTTTTATGTCTTACTTTCTTACTTTCTTTTTCTTTTCATTTCTTTTTTTTTAATTGAATAATTTCTTTTTATTCAATTGCATTTTCTTTTTAATTTTCATTTCTTGTTCATAAAGGTACCTAATTTACACAATAGTTTAATTCTTTAATATCTTCTCGCCTATTTGCCATCGACCACGCTTAAATTATAATAAAAAATTAAAAAAAAAAAATATTTTAAGAAACAAAAATTATTTTAAAATAGTTTGTTTCAAGTTTTAATACAAAAAAAAAGTTAAAACAGTTAAAGAATAAGAGGGGGCTATCTAAAGAGCTTTGGCATTATAACAACTTATTTGATGAATTTAAAGAGAGATCTGACACATTGTAAAAAATAGTCATGACATGTTGAGGAAAATAATGCACTTTACTTATGGAAAATGTGTCTCCCATTGCAGCTCAAATAGCGAATGCTATCCATGCCCTCAAAGAAACAAATCTGCGCCATTTGTGATCATAAATCCAGGACTGCTAAAAGCAGATCCCCCTGACGAAAGCCACTCTGCTAAGGAATTATTATAACGCGGAACGTTTTAATCACACAATTTTCTAACCACATTGAAAAAGTTCCAAATATATTTGGGACTTATTTCACAATCATTACAATCAATTATCAATCATTTCTTCTTCTTAATTGGCCATTAACAACCCGATTAACGGATTTCGGCCTGACGCAACACATCATTCCAAGCGCCTCAGCTTTTTGAGCGCTTACGCTAGTTGGTACATTAATCCATGACAGGGCTTCCTCTATTTGGTCGTTCCAATACATACAACCACAGAGAAATTCCAGATAGAATGCAGTCTTCATTTTCAGGGCATTATAGAGTTTTCTTTCAGACGTATGGACTTATATTGTGTTTTTGTTTTATAAATCTTGCCCATATGTAGTGGGCAAGTAGTGTATTGTCTGCGTTGGAACCTTTTCAAAATGTGAGCAATTCAAGATCAATCACAATTCATAGTTTCTTCCTTCACTAGTCTGTAGCTCGCTTGTCGACATTGTGTTGTGCTACTATACATACATACGTATATGCAGTTTTCGCTTTAGCTTAGCGGTTGTGTTACACAGTGTGAGGAAAGACCTCTTGTCGTGATCCGTTACTGGTAGGTTTGCACCACACCCAGCTCCGGATGGAACCGGCGAGTTTTCTCAGAGGTCAAAAGTTTTGTCCCCCAAAAACTGATGACGTTTGTTTTGAAGTGCAGGGCACTCTCATAAAAGGTGTTGTATCGATCCTATTTCTTCCACATCATGGCCGAGCTTGTCAGCGAAATTGCTAATAGCGCAGTGTCCCTTTAGAATATTCCTGTTAGAGTGCGAACCGTTTTCTTGTCATACTTCAGTAGTACCTTGGTTTTTCAGCTGTCCTTTGGATGTACATACATACAATTGGTCATTACAACCCTTTCATCAGGATTACGTCCTAGTTTCCCACACTACTTATGTTGTGTGTGTTAATTTTTTTATACATGAGTGAGGGGGGACCTACAGTTTAAAGTCGACCCCGAACGACAGATTTTTGAAAAACGTCATGGCAATTTTTATTATTTTACACTCAGAGTTTCTGCCAGAAATCTGCTGAGAGGAAGTTGCCGAAGAAATATTGTTTCATATTTCGTTCAGTTGGAGATGCCTGACCTGGGTTTTGAACCGAGGCCTTACATATAATAAGCCAACACGTTATCTACTAGAACACGGCGACTGTCCTCTGGATATACGTTTTGAAATTCGGCATCCAGATATGTTGGTCTACCTATGGTTTCTTGAGTTCCACGGGCTAGTCTTGTATTAGAAGCAATACAGTTAAGAAGTCTAATAAACTCGTTTGCCAAATGCCTGTAAAGTTCAAGGATTCGAATCAAAATCTTGACAGGAAAGCTTTTTCCTGAAAGAATATCCTACAGTAAATAAAATGATTCGAAATACGAAAGGCTTTTCGTAATTAGTGTATAACAGATAGAGATGTGAGATGCACGATATTTGTGGTTAAAAAAAAACTTGGCTATATACTTGGCTGTATTCTGTGAAGCAGAAATGTGGTCTTAAGTTTTGCATTGGAATTCAAGACGCCCCCGTTTAGGAATTTGTTAAAGGTATTGTTTTATTTATTAATATATGAAGTCGCCGTAGTCTAGTAGGTAGCGCGTTGGCTTATTAGACGTAAGGCCAGGGTTCGAGCCCCGGGCTAGACATCAAAACAAAATACAAAAAGTATTTCTTCGGCGACTTTCTCTCAGCAGATTTCTGGCTAAAACTCTTAGAGTAAATAAAAATTGCCATGAAAAGTTTCTCAAAAATGTCGTTCGGAGTCGACTTTAAACTGTAAGGGTCCCGTCGCTCATGTATAAAATTAACAGACACAACATGAAAGCGTGAGAAACTAGGTCGTAATCCTGACTGAAGGGTTGTAATGGCCAATTATGTATGTATGTATTGTTTTATTGCAGTATCTCTACAGTATAATACAATACAATGCGGCATGTGCGATATACGTATGTTTAAGAATACAAGACATACTCAATTAAAAACATAATTTTTTAAGTGTGTCAACCAATTTTTAGAAAACTGTTCAGTATTGGTAATGAGTTTTAAAAGCAACTCAGTGATTCGTGAAATGTGCTAAAGCGACCCCTTATTTTTTAACTTTTTAAAATTTTTTAACAAAAAAAAAAATTTTAAAAATAAGTTGTTAGAGTATATAAGAGTATTTTTAAAAGTTATAAATAAATTCCTTTTAAATGTTATTTTTTATTTTTAAGGCAGTGATTGTATTGAACTTTTTTTTCTGTTTTAAACTTAAAAATTTTAAATCATAAAAACAAACATTCTTTGTAAGCCATCACCTAAAAACCAGACCATGTTTTAAAGTAAATTTGTTTTATGCCAGTAATTCAATTCAATTTTTATTGAATAATTTTCTTTTTTTTGGTTTGTTTTTATTTTTTTAAGACAATAATTTATTATATTTACCCTATAGATAGAGATTTTTGGTTTTTGTGTTTTCAAGCGTTTAGAAAAATGTTCATTTATCATTATGTTCTTATGTCCTTATGTCATTATCATTATCATTTTCTATTTCATTTTGAATTAATTCTTGTCATTTTATGATTCATTATTTTTTGTTTTGTTTGTTTGTTAGTTTTCTTCTATTAATAGTATACAATTCACTTGTAGTTTATTTTTAATTTCTTTATTTTTCTGTTTTTATTTTTATTTTTAGTCTCCCAGAGAACAACACTTCAAATACAATATCCTAAAATTAATAAAACAACTCTTCGTCCTTCAACCAGTCGGCACTCTTCTTTATCGTCGACGACATATCACACTGTAGTCTCCCGGTCGACATGTATATACTCGACCGGCTGCAGCCCATGTCAGGAAGACGGATCGATAAACAGTGACTCTTTTTTGAATTCTTTTTTCAGTGTACCGCCACCATTGATAATCGACTTTTGGAGCACAGTTTTTTTACGCTTCCTTAACAAACCAAATATGCAGAATATCAGGCAAGCGGTTATGGCAGCTGCTATGCAGCCTAATGCTGCAAATACACCGCCTGGCAGTTCGAGTAGTTTACGTGCCGTACCACACTCTTCCTCGGATTCATCGAAACCGGAGGGACAATTGTGATGGCCTGTAATGATAAAAAAGAGTGAAATAAAGGTAAGAAAAGTTAATTAGTTTACAGTATAAAATGATTGTTTTGGAATTATTTAAGGTTGTGAGCTTAAAATGAAAAGCATAATTTAATTCTTTTTTTTAACACAATTGATAAGCTAGTAACATGATTTTAGTGATTCAAGCTACTGCTCTCCTACTTAATATTCAGCACATGAAACTAATGGCAGTAAATTTTTGTTTAGCACTGTTTAAAGCTAACAGATTTTAATAGTCAGTAAAACACTCCCCTTATAGATATACACTCAGCAACAAAAGTATACATACGGTTAACAAATTTCAGAAATTTTTTAACCAATTCGTTTTCGTTGAAAATCTTTATAATTGTCTGACAACTTTCCTCGATTTTAAGACGGTCTTTTACATTGGTTCAGAAATTTGTGAAATTTGTTAACTGGATGTATACTTTTGTGGGCCTGTGCAGGGCCACAATTCAGTTCAATTTCAGAAATTTTTTAACCAATGCAAAAGACCGTCTTAAAATCGAGGAGACTATAAAGATTTTCAACGAAAACGGATTGGTTAAAAAATTTCTGAAATTTGTTAACCATATGTATACTTTAGTAACTGTGTGTAGATATAGTCAGCTGCAACTGATTCCTTAGATTCTATGTTACCATGTGGTTAGGCTCATTGTAATATCATAAGCCAACATCTTCAACCTGTCGACCAAATAGTCCAGAAATAAAACCAAACCCAACTCCAAACTAAAAATAACTGCAAGAGCCAGATATCCATAATCTTTGGTTGAATTTACCACGATAGCGAGAACTTTTTTGAGCATTCAACCAAAAATAACAGGAAATAAGTGATCAAAATTCGCTTATGGCAACAGGTCTGCACATCAAGTGATACCCAGATTAACAAAAGACGTGCGGAACAAAGCCGTGTCCATGGAAATGCCTTCCAATAAGACAGTGGCCCTTGAGAATCGTAATGTGAGCTGGATGCCTTAGATATTTTTATTCAGATCAGGCTATGTAGGTCTGGCAACGAAGTTGAAGCTCTCTATCCACCGAATGGACAATAAGAAATTGAACAGAGTAAATGGAAATTGTTATATCTGTTAACATTTCGGAAATTGTGAGGTCTGTACCAGTACTGGCTACTTCATCAATTTCCTAAAATATAACCATGTGACGGATCCTATTTGAAAGTTGTCTTTGAATGGGCGGCGAAAATTTCTCTAAGAAACGCCCGACATTCATAAGCAAGGACGGATGTCTGGTTGCTTTTCGTAAAGAATTTCATTGCAGCCAGCCTACTCAATACAACATTTTGAAGCCATCGAAATAGACTTCATGGTTATTGCCAGGAACCTTTAGAAAATCTGTCTAGAAACCCATTACAAAAATCTCTTGTGAAGGATGTACATATAAAAAGCTACCATTACAACGGCCAGATCGAGAGAACTTCACCTTTCACGAAGATTTAGTCTGCTTGCTATTTGCTTCATTTGCCATGAGTTGCATAATCTGGATACCAATGGGCAATCACACACGAGAACAATTATGAGGTGAGGAGAGTGGTTTTTTCTGGTATAATTTTTCAGCCAGCTTCTACCCAGCACAAACCAATATATAAACAACACAAAACCAATACACATACATTTATAAAACAGCTGGGTCTTTCGCAGAGTACATGTATACAATTCTATGCCAGATGAAATAGTCTCGTGTGTGACTGAAAGAACAAAAATTGTGCGGCTTAAAAAATAGTCTCGTGTGCACAATGACATGTAAATTCAATATAACGGCCTTACATGCTTCTCAATTCATGGCATATTGCAGCTACTTGAGGGCTTGGTCAGCCTATGGGAAGGTTATGAATGAAAGAATTCTGATCAGCCATTTTGGCACCATGATAACGACTGAAAACTTTTTCTAAATTAAATTTTTATTGCTATTTTTTTTAATTTGATTTTAATTATTTTTCTTCTTAATATCTACAATCAGTTGTTAAGTTTTAATCTCAAATCTTCTTAAATTTCTAAAACAACCTGAAATGAACGCATAAAGTTTAGTTTTTTTTAGTCACCGGACATAAAATTAATACGACCACAACGTAAATACTCTACGAAAGATAACATGAAACATAAAAAAAAGCGACAAAAAGATTTTCTTTTTACTACACTTCTCTTATGAAGAGAAAAATTAAGAAATAAAACAAAAGTCGTTTCGTTTGAAATAGAATCTAAGGATCACAACACATTAAACAGACACACTCAGTCATTCAATCTTACTGCCTGCCTGTCATTCAAACACTTTATCATTCAAACTAAAAGAACTAAAATCGTTTGAGTGCAATGCATCATTTATTTGTTTTCCATAATATTTTTTGTTTCTATTTCTAGTGTTGTTTGTTTGTTTTTATTTAAACATTCGTTTCATCTCTATTCATTCTACTCTACTCCATGCCATGCCATTCTACTCTACTCCACTCCACTCCAGTCATGGTGGCAAGAAAAGTTTCGCTAAACAATAACCCGAGAAATACAATTTGCGATGTGGTTCTGTGGTTGCTTGCCATCACAATAAAAACTTGGAAAAAACAACAACAACAATAGCAATATAAATAAAAAATTCTATTCCATGCTGGTAGTTGGTAAAACAATATTGTCCTCTCCTATGCTGGCATAATGGAATATATTTTTAGAAAACCAGAAATATTCTCAAAAAAAAAGAAGATAAAGTGGGAATAACAGATGTTCTCTTAGTGTTGAATAACAAACAATTAATCGAATAACGCTTGGTAATCGAGATACAAATCTTAGTGATTCGTACCTCATGCCTCAAAATTCAATCTCAGGATATGCAATGCAAAGGAAGTCCAGAAATTCATTCATACCAGGTTATATAATAGCGTTTGGATCGCGAAGCATTTGAATCACTAGAGGAAGAAGCCTACGTTTCTAGAAAGTCCACTTCAAAATAATTCTTCCATTAATGGTAAGTTTTCCAAAAATTTCATCGCTTTCCTCAGACTAAATCGAATATCTTCTGTGAATTAAAATTTTTCGTTTCTATTTTCAGATCAACAACCAAAACCAAAAAAAAAAGCGATAAAGTGGGAATAAAAGATGTTCTCTTAGTGTTGAATAACAAACAATTAATCGAATAACGCTTGGTAATCGAGATACAAATCTTAGTGATTCGTACCTCATGCCTCAAAATTCAATCTCAGGATATGTAATGCAAAGGAAGTCCAGAAATTCATTCATACCAGGTTATATAATAGCGATTGGATCGCGGAGCATTTGAATCACTAGAGGAAGAAGCTTTGGTTCCCAGAACGTCCACTTCAAAATAATTCTTCCTTTAATGGTAAGTTCTCTAAAAATTTCATCGCCTTCCTCAGACTAAATCGAATATCTTCTGTGAATTAAACTTTTTCGTTTCGATTTTCAGATCAACAACCAAAACAAAAAAAGCAATAAAGTGGGAATAAAAGATGTTCTCTTAGTGTTGAATAACAAACAATTAATCGAATAACTGAGTGATTCGTACTTCATGCCTCAAAATGCAATCTCAGGATATGCAATGCAAAAGAAAGCCAGAAATTCATTCATACCAGGTTATATAAGAGCGTTTGGATCACGGAGCATTTGGATCACTAGAGGAAGAAGCCTACGTTCCTAGAAAGTCCACTTCAAAATAATTCTTCCATTAATGGTAAGTCTTCCAAAATTCGAATATCTTCTGTGAATTCAACTTTTTCGTTTCTATTTTCAAATCAACAACAAAAAAAAAAAACAACGAAGGCGTTAGAGTTTAGCATATAAAACATTCGAAAACATTAAGGAAGTACTTCTTTATGCAGCAGCACATACACATGGTCTTAAACGTACATGTTTAAATGGTGGAGGATGAGAGAAAAATCATGGTAAGTACTGTAAAGAAAAATTGGGGTAAAATTATTATTATTTTCTATAGAATACAGCGCACAGATGAGGGCATATAAATAGTTTCAAAGTTATACAAGTTAAAATTGAACATGTGTGTGTAGCAATAGAATCAGCTTAGTCTGAATACTCATTCCCATTAGAGTCTGCCTGTAACAATGCAATCAGCATAGTTTTAATACTCGTTTCCATTAGAATCTTTCTGTATTAAGATTGAAAACAGAAATCAGTATTTACTCTCATAAAGCCGAGGTATACAGCTTGCCCCGGCTTGTATCAAATTGCGTTGTATCATTCTTGATGTTATGTCATACTAAACTAAAACCCTTTTTAACCATATTGTTACGCTATTGTCCTATTAATACTTTTTGTATCATTGTCTAGGTTTCGCAAGATCGCGATCCCAAAATATTTTGTGGGAATGACATTACACCAGATATAACTCAGCTAAAAGAAATGGACTAGAGGAAGACATGGAAGCTTGTACAAGACACAGACCTACTATAGCTGCTACGCAGCTAGCCAGGTACCCATCTATACTACCCAGCTACCCAGCCCGCCAACTATACTAGCCAGCTACCCAGCTATACTACCCAGTTCGCCAGCTATACTAGCCAGCTATCCAGTTAGCTAGCCACCCAGTTATCCAGCCAGCCAGGTACCCAGTTCAGCAGCTATACTACCCAACTCCCCAGCTATACTACCCAGCTCACCAACTATACTAGCCAGCTACCCAGCTACCCAGTTAGGTAGCTGTACTACCCAGCTATTCAGCTACACAGTTACCCAGCTAGCCAGCTACTCAGCTACTACAGCTCGCCAGCTATACTAGCCCAGATATCCAGCTCTACAAGCCAGCTATCCATCTGGTCAGATACCCAGGTAGCTAGCATCCAAGATACCCAGATAGCCAGGTACCCAGTTCCGCAGCTATACTAGCCAGCTATCTACCTGGCCAGCTACCCAGTTCGGCAGCTATACTGCGCAGCTACCCAGCTATACTACCCAGCCCGTCAGCTATTCAGCTAGCCAGCTAGGCAGCTACCCAGTTACCCAGTTCGGCAGCTATATCACGCAGCTCGCCAGCTATAATATGCAGCTCCCCAGCTATACTACCCAGCTCGCCAGCTATACTAGCCAGCTGTCCAGTTAGCTAGCCATCCAGTTACCCAGCCAGCCAGGTACCCAGTTCGGCAGCTATACTACCCAACTCCCCAGCTATACTACCCAGCTCACCAACTATACTAGCCAGCTATCCAGCTACCCAGTTAGGTAGCTGTACTACCCAGCTAACCAGCTATTCAGCTACACAGTTACCCAGCTAGCCAGCTACTCAGCTACTACAGCTCGCCAGCTATACTAGCCCAGATATCCAGCTCTACAAGCCAGCTATCCATCTGGTCAGATACCCAGGTAGCTAGCATCCAAGATACCCAGATAGCCAGGTACCCAGTTCCGCAGCTATACTAGCCAGCTATCTACCTGGCCAGCTATCCAGTTCGGCAGCTATACTAGCCACCTATCTCGCTGGCCAGCTACCCAACTAGCCAGCTATACTACCCAGCTATACTACCCCGCTACCCAGCTATACTATCCAGCTGCCCAGCTATACTACCCAGCTACCCAGCCCGCCAGCTATACTAGCCAACTACCCAGCTAGCCAGGTACCCAGTTCGGCAGCTGTACTACTCAGCTACCCAACTATACCACCCAGCCAGCCAGCAACGCAGCTACACTGCTATCCAGCTACACTGCTATCCAGCTACCCAGCCCGCCAGCTATACTAGCCAACTACCCAGCTACCCAGTTATCCAACTACCCGGTTCCCCAGCGACCCAGTTACGCAGCTACCCAGTTACTCAGCTAGCCAGCTAACCAGCTACCCAGCTAAACACCCAGTTCGGCAGCTATACTACCCAGCTATATCACCCAGCCCGCTAGCAACGCAGCTAGCCAGCTACACTGCTATCCAGCTACCCAGCCCACCAGCTATACTGGCCAATTACCCAGCCACCCAGCTACCCAACTACATAGTTCCCCAGCTACCCACCTAGCCAGCTAACCAGCTACTCAGCTATATTACACAAACCCGTCAGCTATACTACATACCCAGCTAGCTAGATGGATAGCTGGCTAGGTGGGTAGCTGGCTAGGTGGGTATTTGGCTAGCTGGCTAGGTAGGTAGCTGGCTAGGAGGGTAGCTGCCAGGTGGGTAGCTGGCTAGGTAGGTAGCTGGCTAGGTGGGTAGCTGGCTAGGAGAGTAACTGGCTAGGAGGGTAGGTGGCTAACAGGGTAGCTGGATAAAACGGGAACTGTGTATCTGGCACAGTAGCTACCCAGCTAGCCAGCTACGCAGCAAGCCAGCTACCAAGCTAGCCAGTTCCCCAGCTACCCACCTAGCCAGCTAACCAGCTACCAATCTAGCCAGCTATCTAGGTACCCAGCTATACTACACACCCCGCCAGCTATACTATATACCCAGCTAGCTAGCTGGATAGCTGGCTCGCAGGGTAACTGGCTAGATGGGTATTTGGCTAGTTGGCTAGGTAGGTAGCTGGCTAGGAGGGTAGCTGCTAGGTGGGTAGCTGGCTAGGTGAGTAGCTGGCTAGGTGGGTAGCTGGCTAGGTGGGTAGCTGGCTAGGTGGGTAGCTGGCTAGGTGGGTAGCTGGCTAGGTGGGTAGCTGGCTTGGTGGGTAGCTGGCTAGGAGTGTAGGTGGCTAACAGGGTAGCTGGATAAAACGGGAACTGTGTAGCTGGCGCGGTAGCTACCCAGCTAGCCAGCTACGCAGCAAGCCAACTACCAAGCTACCCAGTTACCCAGCTAGCCAGTTACCCAGCTAGCCAGTTTCCCAGCAAGCCAGCTACCCACCTAGCCAGCTACACATCTAGCCAGCTACTCTCCTAGCCAGCTACCCACCTAGCCAGCCAGCCAGATACCCAGCTAGCCAGCTAGCTGGGTATATAGTATAGCAGGCGGGTTTGTGTAGTATAGCTGGGTAGCTAGGTAGCTGGATAGCTGGCTAGGTGGGTAGCTGGCTAACAGGGTAGGTGGCTAACAGGGTAGCTGGCACGGTAGCTACCCAGCTAGCCAGATACGCAGCAAGACAGCTTCCAAGCTAGCCAGTTACCCAGCTACCCACCTACCCAGCTAACCAGCTACCAATCTAGCCAGCTATCTAGGTACCCAGCTATACTACACACCCCGCCAGCTATACTATATACCCAGCTAGCTAGGTGGATAGCTGGCTCGCAGGGTAGCTGGCTAGATGGGTATTTAGCTAGCTGGCTAGATGGGTATTTGGCTAGCTTGCAAACCCCGCCAGCTATACTATATACCCAGCTAGCTAGCTGGATAGCTGGCTCGCAGGGTAGCTGGCTAGATGGGTATTTAGCTAGCTGGCTAGATGGGTATTTGGCTAGCTTGCTAGGTAGGTAGCTGGCTAGGAGGGTAGCTGCTAGGTAGGTAGCTGGCTAGGTGGGTAGCTGGCTAGGAGATTAACTGGCTAGGAGGGTAGGTGGCTAACAGGGTAGCTGGATAAAACGGGAACTGTGTAGCTGTCACGGTAGCTACCCAGCTAGCCAGTTACGCAGCAAGCCAACTACCAAGCTAGCCAGTTACCCAGCTAGCCAGTTACCCAGCAAAAAAAAAAAAAAAACCCTCCTAGCCAGCTACTCACCTAGCCAGCCAGCCAGATACCCAGCTAGCCAGCGACCCTGCCAGCCAGCTATCCAGCTAGCTAGCTGGGTATATAGTATAGCAGGCGAGTTTGTGTAGTATCGCTGGGTAGCTAGGTAGCTGGATAGCTGGCTAGGTGGGTAGCTGGCTAACAGGGTAGGTTGCTAACAGGGTAGCTGGCTAACAGGGTAGGTTGCTAACAGGGTAGCTGGCTAACAGGGTAGCTGGCACGGTAGCTACCCAGCTAGCCAGATACGCAGCAAGACAGCTACCAAGCTAGCCAGTTACCCAGCTACCCACCTAGCCAGCTAACCAGCTACCAATCTAGCCAGCTAACCAGCTACCAATCTAGCCAGCTATCTAGGTACCCAGCTATACTACACACCCCGCCAGCTATACTATATACCCAGCTAGCTAGCTGGATAGCTGGCTCGCAGGGTAGCTGGCTAGATGGATATTTGGCTAGCTGGCTAGGTAGGTAGCTGGCTAGATGGGTAGCTGCTATGTAGGTAGCTGGCTAGGTGGGTAGCTGGCTAGGAGAGTAACTGGCTAGGAGGGTAGGTGGCTAACAGGGTAGCTGGATAAAACGGGAACTGTGTAGCTGTCACGGTAGCTACCCAGCTAGCCAGTTACGCAGCAAGCCAACTACCAAGGTAGCCAGTTACCCAGCTAGCCAGTTACGCAGCAAGCCAACTACCAAGCTAGCCAGTTACCCAGCTAGCCAGTTACCCAGCTAGTCAGTTACAGTGTAGTATAGCTGGGTAGCTAGGTAGCTGGATAGCTGGCTAGGTGGGTAGCTGGCTAACAGGGTAGGTGGCTAACAGGGTAGCTGGCTAACAGGGTAGCTGGCACGGTAGCTACCCAGCTAGCCAGATACGCAGCAAGACAGCTACCAAGCTAGCCAGTTACCCAGCTACCCACCTAGCCAGCTAACCAGCTACCAATCTAGCCAGCTAACCAGCTACCCAGCTAGCCAGCTACGCAGCAAGCCAACTACCAAGCTACCCAGTTACCCAGCTAGCCAGTTACCCAGCTAGCCAGTTACCCAGCAAGCCAGCTACCCACCTAGCCAGCTACCCATCTAGCCAGCAACCCTCCTAGCCAGCTACCCACCTAGCCAGCCAGCCAGATACCTAGCTAGCCAGCTAGCTGGGTATATAGTATAGCAGGCGGGTTTGTGTAGTATAGCTGGGTAGCTAGGTAGCTGGATAGCTGGCTAGGTGGGTAGCTGGCTAACAGGGTAGGTGGCTAACAGTGCCAGCTGCCCAGCTAGCCAGATACGCAGCAAGCCATCTACCAAGCTAGCCAGTTACCCAGCTACCCACCTAGCCAGCTAACCAGCTACCAATCTAGCCAGCTATCTAGGTACCCAGCTATACTACACACCCCGCCAGCTATACTATATACCCAGCTAGCTAGGTGGATAGCTGGCTCGCAGGATAGCTGGCTAGATGGGTATTTGGCTAGCTGGCTAGATGGGTATTTGGCTAGCTGGCTAGATGGGTATTTGGCTAGCTGGCTAGGTAGGTAGCTGGCTAGGAGGGTAGCTGCTAGGTAGGTAGCTGGCTAGGTGGGTAGCTGGCTAGGAGAGTAACTGGCTAGGAGGGTAGGTGGCTAACAGGGTAGCTGGATAAAACGGGAACTGTGTAGCTGTCACGGTAGCTTCCCAGCTAGCCAACTACCAAGCTAGCCAGTTACCCAGCTAGCCAGTTACCCAGCAAAAAAAAAAAAAAAAAACCCTCCTAGCCAGCTACCCACCTAGCCAGCCAGCCAGATACCCAGCTAGCCAGCGACCCTGCCAGCCAGTCACCAGCTAGCTAGCTGGGTATATAGTATAGCAGGCGAGTTTGTGTAGTATCGCTGGGTAGTTAGGTAGCTGGATAGCTGGCTAGGTGGGTAGCTGGCTAGGTGGGTAGCTGGCTAACAGGGTAGGTGGCTAACAGGGTAGCTGGCTAACAGGGCAGCTGGCACGGTAGCTACCCAGCTAGCCAGATACGCAGCAAGCCAGCTAACAAGCTATCCGGTTACTCAGCTACCCACCTAGCCAGCTAACCAGCTACCAATCTAGCCAGCTATCTAGGTACCCAGCTATACTACACACCCCGCCAGCTATACTATATACCCAGCTAGCTAGCTGGATAGCTGGCTCGCAGGGTAGCTGGCTAGATGGGTATTTGGCTAGTTGGCTAGGTAGGTAGCTGGCTAGGAGGGTAGCTGCTAGGTGGGTAGCTGGCTAGGTGGGTAGCTGGCTAGGTGGGTAGCTGGCTAGGTGGGTAGCTGGCTAGGTGGGTAGCTGGCTAGGTGGGTAGCTGGCTAGGTGGGTAGCTGGCTAGGTGGGTAGCTGGCTAGGTGGGTAGCTGGCTAGGAGAGTAACTGGCTAGGAGAGTAACTGGCTAGGAGTGTAGGTGGCTAACAGGGTAGCTGGATAAAACGGGAACTGTGTAGCTGGCACGGTAGCTTCCCAGCTAGCCAGTTACCCAGCAAGCCATCTACCCACCTAGCCAGCTACCCACCTAGCCGCCAGCTACCCACCTAGCCAGCTACCCACCTAGCCAGCTACCCATCTAGCCAGCTACCCATCTAGCCAGCTACCCTCCTAGCCAGCTACCCACCTAGCCAGCCAGCCAGATACCCAGCTACCCACCTAGCCAGCCAGCCAGATACCCAGCTAGCCAGCGACCCTGCCAGCCAGCTATCCAGCTAGCTAGCTGGGTATATAGTATAGCAGGCGAGTTTGTGTAGTATCGCTGGGTAGCTAGGTAGCTGGATAGCTGGCTAGGTGGGTAGCTGGCTAACAGAGTAGGTTGCTAACAGGGTAGCTGGCTAACAGGGTAGCTGGCACGGTAGCTACCCAGCTAGCCAGATACGCAGCAAGACAGCTACCAAGCTAGCCAGTTACCCAGCTACCCACCTAGCCAGCTAACCAGCTACCAATCTAGCCAGCTAACCAGCTACCAATCTAGCCAGCTATCTAGGTACCCAGCTATACTACACACCCCGCCAGCTATACTATATACCCAGCTAGCTAGCTGGATAGCTGGCTCGCAGGGTAGCTGGCTAGATGGGTATTTGGCTAGTTGGCTAGGTAGGTAGCTGGCTAGGAGGGTAGCTGCTAGGTGGGTAGCTGGCTAGGTGGGTAGCTGGCTAGGTGGGTAGCTGGCTAGGAGAGTAACTGGCTAGGAGTGTAGGTGGCTAACAGGGTAGCTGGATAAAACGGGAACTATGTAGCTGGCACGGTGGCTTCCCAGCTAGCCAGCTACGCAGCAAGCCAACTACCAAGCTAGCCAGTTACCCAGCTAGCCAGTTACGCAGCAAGCCAACTACCAAGCTAGCCAGTTACCCAGCTAGCCAGTTACCCAGCTAGTCAGTTACCCAGCAAGCCAGCTACCCACCTAGCCAGCTACCCACATAGCCAGCTACCCATCTAGCGAGCTAACCTCCTAGCCAGCTACCCACCTAGCCAGCTACGCACCTAGCCAGCTACGCACCTAGCCAGCTACCCTCCTAGCCAGCTACCCACCTAGCCAGCCAACCAGATACCCCGCTAGCCAGCGACCCTGCCAGCCAGCTATCCAGCTAGCTAGCTGGGTATATAGTATAGCAGGCGAGTTTGTGTAGTATCGCTGGGTAGCTAGGTAGCTGGATAGCTGGCTAGGTGGGTAGCTGGCTAACAGGGTAGGTTGCTAACAGGGTAGCTGGCTAACAGGGTAGCTGGCACGGTAGCTACCCAGCTAGCCAGATACGCATCAAGACAGCTACCAAGCTAGCCAGTTACCCAGCTACCCACCTAGCCAGCTAACCAGCTACCAATCTAGCCAGCTAACCAGCTACCAATCTAGCCAGCTATCTAGGTACCCAGCTATACTACACACCCCGCCAGCTATACTATATACCCAGCTAGCTAGCTGGATAGCTGGCTCGCAGGGTAGCTGGCTAGATGGGTATTTGGCTAGTTGGCTAGGTAGGTAGCTGGCTAGGAGGGTAGCTGCTAGGTGGGTAGCTGGCTAGGTGGGTAGCTGGCTAGGTGGGTAGCTGGCTAGGTGGGTAGCTGGCTAGGAGAGTAACTGGCTAGGAGTGTAGGTGGCTAACAGGGTAGTTGGATAAAACGGGAACTGTGTAGCTGGCACGGTAGCTTCCCAGCTAGCCAGCTACGCAGCAAGCCAACTACCAAGCTAGCCAGTTACCCAGCTAGCCAACTACCAAGCTAGCCAGTTACCCAGCTAGCCAGTTACCCAGCTAGCCAGTTACCCAGCTAGCGAGTTACCCAGCTAGCCAGTTACCCAGCTAGCCAGTTACCCAGCTAGCCAGTTACCCAGCTACCCACCTAGCCAGCTAACCAGCTACCAATCTAGCCAGCTAACCAGCTACCAATCTAGCCAGCTATCTAGGTACCCAGCTATACTGCACACCCCGCCAGCTATACTATATACCCAGCTAGCTAGGTGGATAGCTGGCTCGCAGGGTAGCTGGCTAGATGGGTATTTGGCTAGCTGGCTAGATGGGTATTTGGCTAGCTGGCTAGGTAGGTAGCTGGCTAGGAGGATAGCTGCTAGGTAGGTAGCTGGCTAGGTGGGTAGCTGGCTAGGAGAGTAACTGGCTAGTTGGGTAGGTGGCTAACAGGGTAGCTGGATAAAACGGGAACTGTGTAGCTGTTACGGTAGCTACCCAGCTAGCCAGTTACGCAGCAAGCCAACTACCAAGCTAGCCAGTTACCCAGCTAGCCAGTTACCCAGCTAGCCAGTTACCCAGCAAAAAAAAAAAAAAACCCTCCTAGCCAGCTACCCACCTAGCCAGCTAACCAGCTACCAATCTAGCTAGCTATCTAGGTACCCAGCTATACTACACACCCCGCCAGCTATACTATATACCCAGCTAGCTAGCTGGATAGCTGGCTCGCAGGGCAGCTGGCTAGATGGGTATTTGGCTAGCTGGCTAGGTAGGTAGCTGGCTAGGAGGGTAGCTGGCTAGATGGGTAGCTGCTAGGTGGGTAGCTGGCTAGGTGCGTAGCTGGCTAGGTGGGTAGCTGGCTATGTGGGTAGCTGGCTAACAGGGCAGGTGGCTAACAGGGTAGCTGGCTAAAACGGGAACTGGGCAGCTGGCACGGTAGCTACCCAGCTAGCCAGATACGCAGCAAGCCAGCTACCAAGCTAAGCGGTTACCCAGCTACCCACCTAGCCAGCTAACCAGCTACCAATCTAGCTAGCTATCTAGGTACCCAGCTATACTACACACCCCGCCAGCTATACTATATACCCAGCTAGCTAGCTGGATAGCTGGCTCGCAGGGTAGCTGGCTAGATGGGTATTTGGCTAGCTGGCTAGATGGGTATTTGGCTAGCTGGCTAGGTAGGTAGCTGGCTAGGAGGGTAGCTGGCTAGATGGGTAGCTGCTAGGTGGGTAGCTGGCTAGGTGCGTAGCTGGCTAGGTGCGTAGCTGGCTAGGTGGGTAGCTGGCTATGTGGGTAGCTGGCTAACAGGGCAGGTGGCTAACAGGGTAGCTGGCTAAAACGGGAACTGGGCAGCTGGCACGGTAGCTACCCAGCTAGCCAGATACGCAGCAAGCCAGCTACCAAGCTAGCCAGTTACCCAGCTACCCACCTAGCCAGCTAATCAGCTACCAATCTAGCCAGCTATCTAGGTACCTAGCTATACTACACACCCCGACAGCTATACTATATACCCAACTAGCTAGCTGGATAGCTGGCTCGCAGGGTAACTGGCTAGATGGGTATTTGGCTAGTTGACTAGGTAGGTAGCTGGCTAGGAGGGTAGCTGCTAGGTGGGTAGCTGGCTAGGTGGGTAGCTGCTAGGTGGGTAGCTGGCTAGGTGGGTAGCTGGCTAGGTGGGTAGCTGGCTAGGTGGGTAGCTGGCTAGCTAGTGTATCTAGGACCCGAAAATTTAACTTTGAAAGTGTAAGAGATTTTTTTTTATTCACCCACACACACAAACAGTTTTTCTGTTCAAATTTCTTGTCGACCTTTTTTTTTCAAATACCAGGCCAACAGAATCATGTAGCAAGCAAATGTCGGTAAATAAAAATGTTTAAACGCTTATAACTCTAGGTCCATGAGACCTATTGAAATGAAAGGGGTGCCATTGGAAAGGTCTGAGGTCAAACTTTCAAAACGTGCCAAAATAAAAACGATCAAGTCCAAGGCCAAGTCCACAAAGTCCAGAGTTTAATAGAAATTTTTAAACGCTTATAACTCTGGACTCATCCGACCTATTGAAATGAAAGGGGTGCCATTGAAAAGATCGGAAGTCGTACTTTAAGGTCCATGTCCAAGTCCAAGTGCAAGTCTATCTAGGACCCGAAAATTTAACTTTGAAAGTGTAAAAGAGATTTTTTTTATTCACCCACACACACAAACAGTTTTTCTGTTCAAATTTCTTGTCGACCTTTTTTTTCGTCAAATACCAGGCCAACAGAATCATGTAGCAAGCAAATGTCGGTAAATAAAAATGTTTAAACGCTTATAACTCTAGGTCCATCAGACCTATTGAAATGAAAGGGGTGCCATTGGAAAGGTCTGAGGTCAAACTTTTAGATGGTGCCAAAATAAAAACGATCAAGGCCAAGGCCAAGTCCGAAAAGTCCAGAGTTTAATAGAAATTTTTAAACGCTTATAACTCTGGACCCATCCGACCTATTGAAATGAAAGGGGTGCCATTGAAAAGATCGGAAGTCGTACTTTAAGATCCATGTCCAAGTCCAAGTGCAAGTCTATCTAGGACCCGAAATTTTCAAATATCTTTTCGACCTTTTTTTTTTGTCAAATACCAGGCCAACAGAATCATGTAGCAAGCAAATGTCGGCAAATAAAAATGTTTAAACGCTTATAACTCTAGGTCCATCAGACCTATTGAAATGAAAGGGGTGCAATTGGAAACGTCTGAGGTCAAACTTTCAGATCGTGCCAAAATAAAAACGCTAGGTGGGTAGCTGGCTAGGTGGGTAGCTGGCTAGCTGGCTAGGTGGGTAGGTGGCTAAGTGGGTAGCTGGCTAGCTGGCTAGGTGGCTAAGTGGGTAGCTGGCTAGGTGGGTATCTGGCTAGGTGGATAGCCGGCTAGGTGGGTAGTTGGTTAACAGGTTAGGTGGCTAGCAGGGTAGCTACCCAGCTAGCCAGATACGCAGCAAGTGAGGTACCCAGTTCGGCAGCTCGCCCGCTGTACTAGCCAGCTATCCATCTGGCCAGCTAACCAGCTACTAATCTAGCCATCTACCTAGCTATCCAGATAGGTACCCAGTTCGGCAGCTATACTACCCAGCTATACTACAAGCTGGTTAGAGGTCGGAAATTTGGAGAGGTAAATTACTACGTTACACAGATGCTATCGGGTCACGGATATTTTAGAAAATATCTGCACAGAATGGGCAAGACGCCTCCCCTTACTGTCTTTACGAGGAAGGGGAGATAATGGATGACGCAGAGCACACCGTTTTCGAGTGTGCACGCTGGCAGAGCTATCGCTCTGCACTGATGTCGATTGTTGAGACGATCACGGGCGGTAACATTGTCGGAGTTATGATCGCGAGTTGAGAAAATTGGACCTCAGTGGCGAATTACGTGGAGAGCATTCTAAGACTGAAGAAGAGGGATCTTGAGGCTGCGGAACATGTGGGCACGCCGGATTAGATGAAACTGGCACAAGTGTCAAGCGAAATTCGAAGCAGGGACCTGGACGAAAGGAGTAGTGGAGACAGTTAGATGTCTCTTCAACTTTCGACACGCAATCCGGACGCGGATTCCTCTATGGTGCGGTTAGATACATTTACCCCTCCTCGGCGTAAAAAAAAATGTGGGTAGTTGGCTAGGTGGGTAGCTGGCTAACAGGGTAGGGGGCTAACAGGGTAGCTGGCTAACAGGGTAGGGGCTAACAGGGTAGCTGGCTAAAACGGGAACTGTGTAGCTGGCACGTTAGCTACCCAGCTAGCCAGTTACCCTGGCTAAAACGGGAACTGGACACCTAGCTGGGTAGCTTGGTAGCTAGGTAGCTGCCTAGATTGGTAACGGGTTAGCTGGGTAGCTGACTAGGTGGGTAGCTGGCCAGCTATTAGTATAGCTGCCGAACTGGGTACCTGGCTAGCTGGGTAGCTGGGCGGCTAGCTAACTGTGTAGCTGGCCAGCTGGATAGTTGCCTAGTATAGCTGGCGAGCTGGGTAGTATTGTTGGCTGGCTGGGTAGCCGGCTAGATAGGTAAGTGGCTAGCTGATAGCTGGCTTGTATATCTGGTGAGCGGGATACCCAGCCAGCCAGCCAACTATACTACCCAGCTCGCCAGCTGTACTAGTTTCCTGGGGAATGTGGTTTGCGATCCTTTTCACAATTGGACAGAGACCGCTGGTGTTTAGTGGTTTAAAGATTGGTGGCTTATAATAGCATTAACTCCGAACAGTTTTTTTTGCGGGAAGGAAGGGTAGCTTATAAAAACGCGATGTAGGTGACTTTTTTTTATTAGGCTGATGGCAGAATTCGAACTTACGCTGCTAAATTCAATGTTTAACTACAGGCACAACTATATGACGTTGTGAATACAAAAAGTGTACACGGTTTAAAGACTGTGGGACTTTAGTGTATTGTAGTCTAAAATTCAACATTTTGAAGGATCTTTTAAATTAGGAAAAATGCTCATTTTCTTAACACAACTGTATGTGAGACCAGTAACTTATTACAAACAACTTGCCATACAACATATTGCTTTCCAACACTGGATAACTTACTGGAGAATCATAGACATGGCTGGTAAATGATGAGGATGTGTATTTTGGCTGGGAGTTTGTTGCAAGTAATTGTTGTGGCCTTAATTCTTATGCGGCAAACCGCTTTATACATCATGTACATTTAGTTTATATGTATGTATGTATGTATGTTTGTATGTATTTGTAGCCGTTGTTTGCTTATTGTTATTGTTGTTTCCCAGTATTTCCATTTTCATCAAAGTTGTTAGAATTTTTAATTTTTTTTTGCTTCTCTCGCTCTCTGTCTTTAACTTTTTATAGAATTTTAGAAATGAAAATGAAAAGAATATTTTTTTTTTGCTTTTTTCATGAATAAATTTCCGCTTGTTGAGGATTACACAAAAATTTTTTTTAATTTTCTTTACACACTCCTTGAGCTTTTTAAAGGCATTGAGCGAAAGACGAAGGGATAGTAGTTGTTGGTCCAGGGTTGGCTACAGTTAGTTGTTTATAAATAATTAAGAGTTTTATGAAAAATCGCTGTTGTTGTTGTAGTTTTTCTGTTTTCTTTTCCAAAAATATAGAAAATATAAACTCAACGATAAGTTTCTACTTTTATGGAATTCCTTTTTTCTTTTTTTCTTTCTTTTATTTTACAAACTAAGCGGATAAGTAAAAAGGCTTTAAAACCAAACTTTATAGTTGTTAGCGAGAAAAAGGAACTTTTGTAAACGAAAAACGCAAATAATTAACTTATAACGGGGCTCCCGCTTTGAATGGGTCAGTTTTCCAAGTGTTTTCCACTCGAGCACAGTTTGAGGTAATTTTTGATACTTCTTTTTACTACTCATAGTTAATATTCATGGAATCGTAGATACTTTTTGAGCATAAAAAAGTAAAAAAGAATTAAAGAAAACCAGAAACTTTCTCTCTACTGCTGCTACTGGCAGTTTATAGAATAATTAATTCGGGCAGCTGAAAAAAGAATTAAACAATCACACAAACATACGGTTTTTTTTGTATTTATGGCTCTATAAAGATTTTAAAATTTTTTCCTTTAAAAGATTTTAACTGAGGAACTTTTGCAGGGAGTTTGTTAGTCTAGCGATAGTATACTTTGATGAAAGTTCCCACAGATATAGAGTCGTTTTCTTAATAATTAAGAAACTTTAGAATGCTGCCGCTGAATGCAATTAATACATATTACACACATACATAATAATTTGTCATTACAACTCTTCAGTCAGGATTTCGACCTAGCTTTTCACACCACTTATGTTGTGTATGTTAATTTTATACATGTGTGACTGGACCTACAGATTTTTGAGAAACATTTCATGGCATGTTATCAACGCTAAGACTGTATGACGTATGCCTACAATGGAAACGATTTCCCTCAAAGGAAAGATAGGATTTAAGCTGTCAAGGTTTTTTATGGAACACAAGGTTAGGTTAGGTTAGGTTAGAGGACGTGTACTTGTTAATTAAGACAAGCGCAGTACCCGGAGGTCGAATTGACGCATTGTACAACGTCTTAGTTTCTCACACCACTTATGTTGTGTGTGTTAATTTTATACATGAGTGGTGGGACCTACAGTTTAAAGTCGACTCCGAACGACAAATTTTTGAAAAACTTTTTCATGGCAATTTTATTTTACTCTCAGAGTTTTTGCCAGAAATCTGCTGAGAGAAAGTCGCCGAAGAAATACTTTTTGTAATTTGTCTTGATGTCTGGCCTGGGGCTCGAACCCTGGCTTTACGTCTAATAAGTCAACACACTACCTACTAGACTAAGGAACACAAAATACTTCCTAAATTGTCATCGAACAGTTATCGTATGTCTAGTGCAGTAAGCTCATTAAAACGATTGTATTTAGAGTTCCATCTTTTCGTTGTTCTCTCCACAGCCTTGCATACAATATTGTTACGAAAATTGTGTTGTTAAAATGATAAACAAAAGCTCCAAAAACAAAACAATGCAATTGTTTACATGATCAAAGAATAAACAAAAATATAGCAACAACATCAGCATAAAAAAGGAGGATAAACAAGTAAATAAGCAACAACAACACTGCAAGGGCAAACGTAAACAAGATACACAAACAACAATAACGAAAACAGATGGCTGCCTTCGGGTTTGAACCGGGGCCTCACGTCTAATAAGCCAACACACTACCTACTAGACTACGGTAACTTTCAAAATTACCTTTAATTGGATATAACAACCCGTTTAACGGATTTCGGCGATTGTGGAGGGAGGAATGCACGCAAACAAAGTAAAGTTTCTGATTGTGTTCAACGTGGCGACCATCAGGATGATCCTTGTCTTGCTGTATTCAAGTTGACACGCAGCCTCCTCGTGGCCCCTCCTGGATGGCATTCTAGCACCCGCTAGATGTTAACTAAATTTGGGTTGTGCGTAGGGCTTGGAACCCACCACGTTAAAACAAATATCCAATGAAAACTACAACAAAATCCTATGAAAAGACTTTCAAAATTACTTTCAGAAATTCTAGGATCTGTCTTGAGATTATATAAAAATAGTGCAACGTAAATGGATTGGAACTGAACTCAAGTAAAATTAATTTGGTGGAATACATCATAATTAGATACAAAGTAAATTCGCTATCAGTAGTATCAATCAAATATATTGGAAGCATATTGGACGGTAAACTGTACTGGACTATAAATTAATGCGCAAACTTTTGTAAGAAACCAAGGAGGAAAGTATCATCAAATACGGTGGGAGCCAATGGTGAGGATGATGACAGGCACTCTTAGGATTATGCCATCAAAGGTATCGAAACCTTATATCTCCCATAATAGCCTACTGGCCTCTACCTCACAAAGTCTACTGTAAAAGCTGCAATGGCTAGGAGGATAAGAAATTAACATACGGCTGCCGTGGCTGACCCCACAAGTACCTCATTCGATCGGACTAATTTTCATGCATTTTTTCCAGTGTATGGTGTTGTACTGCGGCAATGGCGTCATAAATGTTGGCTTTCTAATGCTCAATTGCCTGTGGTATGTCGGCGTTACACTTTTCTTTAACGGTGCCCTACCGAAAATAGTCCAAGGGTGTCAAATTGCGGCTTCTTGGCGGCCAATTGATTTCACCATTTCGGCTAATTAAACGGCCATCAAACCTTTGACGCAATAAAGCAATTATGGCATGGGATATGTGACAAGTAGGCACCATCCTATTGAAATCAAACATCATTCACATCAATACCAATACCATTCACATCAATACGAATATAAAAAATCGGTTTTCATGGTCCGGTAAGTTGCTCCATTGATCGTAATGGTTGCGCCGCCTCTTCATTTTCAAACAAATATTATCCAATGATGCCACTGTCCCAAAAGCCACACCAAACTGTCACTCGTAATGCGTGCATTGGCTTTCTATGGCTTTCTCTATGTTTCAATGGAAATTTATAGGTTTCAAGTAATATTATTTAGCCTGAGAAGACTCTTCGTTGCTCTTCAAGTTCCCTTTCGTTGAATAAAACTTTTCAAATATCTGCCCCTGCTCTACAGAAAGGCGTGGAATCTGCCCTCTTAAACAAATTTGTGGAAACTTGATTAAAAATCTTTCCAAGTCGTGCCTAGAAATAAATTCTTGTTCTTTTTTTTTTTTTTTTTTTTTTGGTGTATACAATACGTGTGTTGTATTAATATCGGTCCTTATGAATGTGCTTTATTTTATGAGCTTCTGAAAGTCATTTTTAATTTCGTAAACAAAAGTAATTTTGATGGCAAACAGTTCATATGTAAGTGAATAAATAAGAAAATAAAACTGAACACAAAGTAAATATAGAGAATGGAAGTAAAAATTTCCATAAACCAAGTTGAGTAAAAATACACAGTAAAAATGGAAGAAAAAAAAACAAGAAAAATATCGTCTGAATTAAATCCCAGAAAAAAAAAGAAATCGTAAACAAACTCGTAAATAAATAAAAAGAACAAAAGCCAGCCTTTTTCTTAATTGGAAAGAAAATCAAAAAAACAAAAAAAAAACGAAGAAAAAGTTTTCCATTTTTGGTAAAATGTGTTGTTGTTGTTGCTGCTGCCAAAATACTACTACTTAAACTCGCATAAGTCGTATGAGTGTGTCGGGCTGATAAAAATACGAATAAAATACAGGAAACAACGTTTGCATTTTTATTATTATGGTTGTTGTTGTTGTTGTTATTGTATTTCTCGAAACGAAACTCAATATTTAAAAAACGAAATTTCAAGAGAACAAAACAAAAAAAAAATGGAAAAGGCACTCCATAAAGGTGAAACAAATGGCGCAAAACAAACTCCGAAAAACAAAACTAGAGATTCGAACGAAGAAAAAAAATAAGAATCTAAACAGCAAGACGTATAAATTATTAAACGCCTCGTAAATTTTCTATACAAGAAGCACGTACAATGCTCCATTACGTATACGAGTATACGAGTATACAAGTTGATTTAACCTAAATTTCGAAGGCAACAAACGTTAGCAAGCAGTACGACAGGAGGACAACAGGAGTAACGATTGCAAACAACAGAAATAGCAAAAGCAACAGCAGCAGCCAGGAATCAGTAGACGCCACAAGAACAAATACCACACTTCGCCAGTAGTATGTTGGGTAGCAAAAAAAAAAGCAGGGAATAAATTTTTCCTTTGCCATTTCAAGCAAAAAAAAAATGAAGAAAAAAGAATAAAAAATCCTGAAACAAATCAAAAACGAGAAGAGAACATGACGAATATAAAACAAATCAACTTTAACTTTACATCAGGTTTACATTGTAATATATGCAGTGCTTTTTGCCTGTTTTTTTGTTTTTTTTTTTTTGTTTAACCCAATTAAGGGTGAATGGTTGCGATTTATGTGGTGTATTGATTATAACCAAAGCCATGCTATGAAAACACAATTCATATATTTCGTTTTGATTTTTTTCCGTATTCTAGCAGTTGCGGAAATTTACAATGAAATTACAAAGTGTTACGCAATCAGGAAAGGATATTTACAATGTAAAGTTTACAATGAAGTTTTTAAGGGGAAATGTCGCGTAAAAGCTTTTCTACAAATATAATATTGTTTACGAAATTTCAAGTTTAAGACATTTTCTAAGGATTGCTTCAACTCCAGCATCCATTTTATACCCTAAACTTTCCTTAATAAAGTTTTCAAGCCTGCATCAGTGACAGCATGTTTTAAACCAGAGAGAAGGTTGGTCTGTAACCAAATTACGGTCGTGTTCAACTTGTGATCAAACAATCTCATCAGATTCTGTACGGAGCTATTTTAATTGCTTTGTGCCATGAAAGCCCTGCATCCTGGGACAGACGAGAGCCTTGGGGATTATAATAAAGTGCTACATTTAAAATCTCGTTATTGTATCTCAATGTATCGGACCTTTCATTAAGCACATCCTATCTTTAAACTTAAATAAAATAAAGTATGTGTGTGAAGTATCATCGGAATTTTTAATTCGTTTGAAGGACTTCTCCTAGTGCAGTCCGTACGAAATGTTCAATTTTACCTGATCCTGGTTCATAAATCAGACGGAATTTGACCGATGGCAATTACAACCTTTCAGTCAGAATTACGACCTAGTTTCTCACACCACTTATGTTGTGTGTGTTAGTTTTATCCATGAGTGGTGGGACCTACGACAGATTTTTGAGAAACTTTTCATAGCAATTTTATTTACTCTCAGAAATTTTGTCAAAATTCTGTTTGAGAGGAAGTCTCTGAAGAAATATTTTTTCGTTCTGTTGGAAAAGTCTGAACCGTGGCCTCACGTCTATAAAGCCAACACACTACCTTCTGTAATAAGACGACTACAAACACATCATATCTTTAAATAAATAATAAAGTGTCTGTGACATATCATCGAAATTTTTTATTCCTTTGAAACACCTATTGGTGGCATCATGTGCGTAATATAACAGGCAAATGCCTTCTCTGAGTGAAGTGCATCCGAAATAATAAATTTTACATGATCCTGGCTCATAAATCAGACTGAATTTGGCCAATGACATGGGTTCTGTATGGGTTCTGTGGCTTATTCCTATATTAACGATGTCAAATCGCATGATCTCGGTGGCAATGAGATGATCCTGATGCCCTCAAAATGTATCAAGAGTTGTGCTGCATGCAGCGTAGCGTAGTCCGTAGCTGTTAGTGTCCAAATTATGTAATTTAGGCCACAAGAAGTTTGGTTATCATCGACCAGTAGCGCTTGCTATTTATAGTGATGGCCTAGTCAATGTCATCCTCAAAGAAATATGGACCGTTTATGCGGCAAGACTATAAGCCACACCAAACAGTAATCTTTTGGATATCACGTAGATTGGAGTCGTCCTAAATTCGCCTACAATTTGTATAGAAATGAAGAAAATTTTTCGATACAAATTAAGGTCAGTTGTCAACTGTTCTCTGAGCCCATTCAGCGACTACACGAGACGTTATTTATGATAGGTTACCTTCAGTTCTTGAGTTCGTTGAATTATGTACGGGTGCAGATCCAAGTTACAACTCAAAATGCGTCTAATTGTGGTCCTTATGGTCTTTCTCACGGACAGCGGCTATGTTTTCCACAAATTGTGTGGCGATCGTAAACACAACACTCATTTTGACAAAACAGGTGTTTTATGGTATTATATCAGCATGTTATTGAATGCTTGAATGTCTGTCATTTAGTTCTTAACGATTATTTCATGTAAATGCATCATCCGTCTACGTGCTCTAGGATTTCGAACGATATTTCACCAATGGCGGCATTGTAGTGTTATCTTTTTTGGTTGGGATCACGACTGGCTTGTCTCTGTATACGAGACATTAAACGAATCCTCAACAAAAAATAGAGTAAACAAGGTCAAATCATGATCTTGGCGGTCAATGGATTGATTCAGCGCTCACTAAACGCGATTCTAAATTTTCGTATGGGCATTTAGGTCAAATAGTTCATAACTGTTATGGGACTTATTCCCTTTGTAGTGTTTGTACTGCTCGTTTAGTTTTTTGAAAAGCTTAATTAAGCCATAGTCGTTGCAGTCACGTAAGTACTGTTTTGGGCTACTGGACGAGAGATCAAGAGATCAAACCACAGCTCTGACATCTCAAACAAAACAAAACCTAAAAAAAATATTTCGTTCGGCAGAAGAAAGAAGTAAGACCTATCCATCAAGAATTCAATACAAAATATAATTTAAAGACGGTAAAACAGGGTGGTGGTAGCATCATGGTATGGGTGTCATTCTCTTATTATGGTGTGGGTCCTCTGTATCGTATCCAGAATGTAATGAAATTGGCTGATTACACCGACATTTTGAAAAATACAATGCTGCCGTATGCTTACGAAAATTTACCACTCAAATGGGTCTTCCAGCAGGATAATGACCCAAAGCACACGGCAAAGTACAAAGAAGTGGTTCCAGGACAAAAAAATCAATGTTTTAGAATGGCCAGCACAGTACTCTGATTTGAACCCAATAGAAAATTTGTGGAACGAAGCTAAAAGGGCAATCAGGGGAAAGTGTTCAACAAATTGCGACGAGCTTTGGAATGTTATACAGGATGCGTGGAACGCAATACACCTACATGTTTGTCAAAATTTGGTCGACTTAATGCCTAGAAGATGTGCTGCTGTTCTGGATAACAAAGGATACGCAACAAAGTACTGATGTGGCACAAAGGCTTTAAGCAACAATATTCAGTATAAATATCTATTTAGTTTTATGTACTTAGGTTAGTTATAGCTTTTAGATTTCATGAGGTGTCTTTATTTTTTTCATACCTTAAACTACATACATTAATACAAAATCACAAAAAAATCAAAATATATTATAGGAATAGCAAAAATTTTGTTTTGAATCTTTTTTCTACCGTTTAAGAAAAAATAAGTTGTTTAAACAAGAAAGAATTTTTTATTCGGTTTTAAATATAATGTAAGTTTGGGTGGATACTGTCCTTATTATTTTTCACATCACTGCGCTTCTTAGCTTCTAATCGTAACCTAGGAACTCTGAGAGTAAACAAATTTACAATGAAAAAGCCTTTCAAATCTGTCGTTGATGTTAAAGTGTAGGTGCTGCCATTCATAGATAAAATTAACACACATAACATGTTTAGTAGGAGAAGGCCATTCAAGTCACTAAAGGGTTGTAATGGCTAGAAGAGAATGCAATGTTTGTAATGTGAGACAACCTCTACTGAAAATATGAATCTAATGGCCAGTGGGGAATGCAAAGTTTGTATGTAAGGCAACCTTTACTGGAAATATGAATCTCTTACAAAACTTCTAAGCGAAAATCTTTTCAATGGACTCAATAAACTGTTTGTAAAAGACTTTAAGATCAATATGTAGATTTTTGATGTGCACTGTTTTTCTGGTTTAAAATTGGAATTTACAAAATGCCCATTGACCCCACCATGGGTTAAAATAATTTGTGGAAACTGGAAAACAATAATATACTTCACATTTCGTTTCGTTTCTTTACATTTGTTGTACAATAATAAAGTAGAACAACACCAAAATAACTGACCTCTTTATTTGCAATATAAACTTCCATACATTTGCCCGCAAATGTATGCTTCACTCAACCAAATAAGTATAAAATACCCCCCAGAATAAAATGGAGAAGAGGGGTGATATGAAACAAAATAAAAAATGAGAAAAACTATGTGCAACTTACCATCACACCACAATATGGCAGCTATGCAGGCATCTATTTCAGGACATTTATATTCACAGTCTGACTCTTTTGGATAGAATCCAAATTCACTTAACGTATCATTGCCACTGGTGCCAGTTGTTGTTATAACACCACCACCACCACCAGCAGTGCTACCAGAACCACCGGTACCTGAGCTGCTGGCATTCGTTTGTAAATCAAATTGTTGTAGAAGAGTATTTTTCGTGCGATGTATCTCCAGCCAGGTAAAGGCAATATCACCAGGTTCCTTTAAAATCGGCTCTAAAACTAAACTGACAGGCCTGTAAAGATAGTAGAAAGGAAAGAGCATGAGTAGAATGTAATAATGTATGTAAATATAGACTCTCTTGTTTATTAATATCCTTTAAGAGCTCATTAAAAATTGAAAAATAATTACAAGTTTATTCTGCCATAAGTTTTTTTGTTGTTGTTGTTGCTTACCCATTAACACACAGACACACACACGCATACCCAAACACTTATTTTTGTTAATTGTTTTCCGTTTCGGTCTCAAAAACATAAGAATAAATCCTTTACCAAAATGTTTACAAATTCATACCATGGCTGAGGGGTTTGGAGAGGGGGTTTAAGTATTTATAGGCAAATGTTTTGTTTTTAGTCTTTGCATTTTATTACCCCCCCCCCCCTCCCCCGACCTTTTTCAAAGGCTTATGGGTATTATTTTCTTCTCTCGTTTAGCATTTCCAAATTTTTCCTTTTCAGCATTTTTTTGCCTTCATTTTATTTACGACTTTAGTGTTGGCAAATTAAAAATCAAAATTTAATTTTAAATTGTTATAGATTTCACAGAACGTGCCATATCATTTTGTGTTTATATGGCTATGGTAAGTTTTAAATTGTTTAACAAGTCAAAGCTAGTAAAATGGAGAACAAATAAAATACATGATACCAGAGGTGTAGGTTAGAGGGGGGATCATATATAAACCAGCAATGGTTGAGGACTTTTATTGTTAGCAACAAAGTTGATGTACTTTTGGTATCACAATAAATTTATCAGTATAAAAAAGGTTTCGTGACATGTGACAAACTCAAAATGGAGCAATAAATGAACAATGCTGCAAAGCCAATGAATTTTATTATCAAAATTCATGCTGTGCTTGCATGTTTCAGAAACATCTCCCACAGTCGTCTTAATGGACCCATCGATCTGGCTATTTTGTAATTTCACATCAGTATCACTTTATTGAACTCTAACCTCCCTACTAATTGAGCTTGGAATATTGGACCACTTGTCAAGTATTGCCCACTGTAATATCATAGCATAACATAATTGGTGATTACAACTCTTCAGTTAGGATTACGACCTAGTTTCTCACACCACTTATATTGTGGCGGTTAATTTTATACATGAGTGGCGGGCGCCATGCAATTTTATACATGATATTCATGACACGTAGAATACAGTGTGCTGTAGTGAATCCAACCATTTTGTTAATCGTACTCCTCTGGAGTTTGAGTTGAGCAAGTTGTAGGTGCGTATTTCGTCAGATTTGCTGTACTTTTTAGCACAGCTCACGTAGTTCAAGTAACGTTAGCGAAATCTATTGCTGCATAAGCCACTTTAAATTTGCTGGTATGCAATTGGATTCCCAATGAAACTGACCCGTCACTTAGTTCAAGTGACGCTAAAGAAATATTTTACTGCATTGTCAACCATAAATTTGGTGGTACACAATTAGGTACCGTAGGTTGGACGATAGTGCCCTAACTTATTAATTTTCCCTGCGCAGTGTTCCGGTAACCGCTGTCTCATCTCGCATAGGAACTCCTGACAGCCTCCAACCGTTATAGACAACCATCCCAGCAACCACCAGACTCCCAGAAGCTATAATAATAGCTTTTACAGAGCCATTGTCATTTTTAATAATCATCAGCTGCAGCTGTTCTGTCTTGAGAAGTCTGCAATGATATGGTGGCATTATCGTCTGAGTTATGGCTGCCGTCTTTGAAAACTTTTGTTGGGGAAACTACAATAAAAGGAGACCTCAGTCAAGTATATAGTATCAAGCAAATAGGGTCGGGTTGACAGAGCATTGTAGACTGTAAGTATACATATTTAGAAAGTTACTTTGCACCGCTCTCTAAACTATAAGTGCAGTAATAATGTGCGAAACGTATATTTGTATCCGCCATTTAAAATTCAGGCCGTCTTACCCCACATTAATTAACATTAATTAGTTTCAATTTCTATAACTAGAGGCTCTTTGACCTCGATTTAAAAAAAAAGAAATTCTTGTGCAATAAAAATTTTTAACAATACCCTATAAAAAGTTTACACATTTTTAAGTTAATTTTAAAGTTTAATAAAGTTTTTCGAATGCTTATTACTCAAGAGCAACTGCCATGGAAATGTCAACTATTCAGAACAATGCCATTTAAGCCGTACACACACAGGCTTATATATGTGTACACACAGAAAGTAATGTTACGCCTCTGGCTGGAAATACATTAAAATAACATTCGACTGGTACCGGTCATGTCATTGTTTAGTGTCTGAACAGATAGTATATGAACAGAAAAAAAGAAAATGTCAATGAATGCTTTCAGGATATACGCATACAATAAGATCTCATACATATGTACACATATGCAGCACATACATATACTTATGTACGTAGTCAGAAACGGATATAAAAACGGAAATGCATACACTTTCATAGCCACATAGAACGACACATAAACATGCAAAGAATTATAAACAAATATTAATGACCTAAAATTGTTAAAAAAAAGAGAATGAAAAACAGAGAAAGAGAGTGTGAGAGAGATGGTAAAAGAGAAAGTAAAAAGGCCATGAATTGAAGAAAAATTGGTTAAGAAAAAGTGTAACAGAATTTAACAAACATTGCAAATGTATTCATAGTATCCATGCACGTTCACGTATGGGAACACTTTTTTCACCAACTGCTGACATAGACACTACGTTCGACCAATGGCCAAAATATATTTCAGGATATAGTGAAAGATAATAATCGAAGAAGCAAAAATCGAACCAAATGAGAGCTATACCGCTTGATCGATAATATGTTGATATTTTGGAATTATTTCTGCAGTGTAGAGCTTCTTGGTTTTCTGGACGAAAAACTGATACAACAGCGTCATTTTCTTGCTATTAAGAATATTATTAAGAGCATAACAATTGGTAATGCAATGCTGTAAAGTTTGAGCTGTGTGAATTTGTCAAAACTATGGCGTCAAGATCTGTAAATTTCTGCTGGGTTAAGCATTGTCGTCATGCATGGTTTTAATTGGATTTTTCCTACATTCTGATTAATTGTTGACAATAGATATCAGACTTAATCATTTAACCGGGTTTTAGAAGCTCGTAATGAACAATCATCCTTCAATTCCACAGACAGCGCAGCATTACTTTGCTATGAAGCTCTACCTTACTTCATATGTACGTACGTACATACGTAATTGGTCATTACAACCCTTCAGTCTGGATTACGACCTAGCTCCTCACGCCACCTATATTGAGTGCGTTCATTTTTTACATGAGTGGCGGGACCTACAGTTTAAAGTCGACTCCGAACGACAGATTTTTGAAATACTTTTCATGGCAATTTTTATTTACTTTGAGTTTTTGCCAGAAATCTGCTGAGAGCCAGTCGCCAAAGAAATATTATTTTATCATATTTCCGTTTTGATGTCTGACCTGGGATTGTGTTACCCAGTGTAAGGTAAGCTCCCTTGTCACGATTCCTTACAGGTGGGTTTGAACAACTCTGTACTCCGAATGAAATCGGCTATTTTCTTTAGTGGCAGTTTTGCTACTCTGCCCAGGTCTTTAAACGTTTTGACACCCAGAAACCGATGACGTCTGTATTGAAGTGCAGGGTGTTGTTCCAATTCTGTTTCCTCCACATTCTGATAGCTTCTGCAGTAATCCTGGTGATTCAGACCGAGCTTGTCAGCTAAACTGCCAATTGAGCAAAGTCCCGTTACAATTCCTATTAGAGTGCAAACATTTTTCTTGTCAAACTCAAGTATAGTTCTTTGGCTTTTCTATGAAAGAAGTTGTCACCAACTTGATTCTGTTACAAAATTTTAGTTTTTAAGTGAGCTATTCGATAAGTCTTGCTCACTTGTTGGAACCAAATGTGGTGGATGTCTAAGTTATCATCCGACAATTTTTTTGGATGTAATAGTGATTCGTTAACGGCTTGAGGATTGTCTTCGCTTTTTGCCGTAACCATTAAACACAATTCTTTGATAGAAACTTTCTCAAAGAAAGTGGATCTCACCGACCTTAGCAATTAAAGCTTAGCGAATCGAGAAGTTGTTATCCACATAATAAATAGAATCCTTATTCATTTCAACCCTTTAGTCAGGATTACAACCTAGCTTCTCTAAATACTCACTCGTGCGTGTGTGTACATGTGTGTATACTCATGTGTTTTAATTGTATTCATGAGTGGTGGAACCTATTGTTTAATGTCAACTACGAACGATAGATTTGAGCAATTTTGTTTCACACTCAGAGTTTTTACTGGCAGACTGCTGAGAGAAAATCACCGAAGAAATATTTTTTCATATTTCGCTTTGCTGGAGTTGTTTGACCTAGGGTTTGAACCGTGGCCTCACGTCTAATAAACCAATACACTACCTACTGCACCATCAACACAATACCTTCTAAATTAATAGTTTTTCTGCTCTCCTTTCCAAAATTACGGTGGTGGAGGAGTAAACAATAATTTCTGATTTCAAGAATTTTACCTCCCCCGTTAATAAAAAATTCTTCATGTGAACTTAATTGTTGTTGTTGTGCTTTTTATTATTTCACACTTTAAACCTTTGCCTCGATTTAATTTTGTAATTAGTTTTGACTCCAACTAACAACTACAAACAACTTTGGTAAACAAATTTAACCTCACTAATGTAGGGTATCCATAGCAACTTATTGTGCATAGTGGTGTGATGGTATAAATAAACAAGGATACGCAAATACCAAACAAAGTTAAAGAAAAATAAAAAAACGGTCACCGTAGTAGAGAGTATGGAATATACACACATACTTGCTTGGACATGTATGTGTAAGCTCGTGTACATACATAAATAAGAGTAAATGAGTTAGTAAAAGTATGAATTTGCTAGTGTGTGGGTAATTTTAATGGCAAACGTTAAGAGTGTTTGTATAGAACGTACAAATGTGAATGAATGTGTGTGCGTGTGTCTGTGTTAAATGAGTTTACACAAGTAATTGTATTGAATTCCAACAACAAATACAAATATAAGCATAAGAAGAGTGTATGTGTATGGGTGTGTATGTATGTATGTATGCCATAAATACTTCTACCCAAAAACAAAAAAAAATCAAACCATTTATTCCTTTACAAAACAGCAAGCAACATGCGTAAGTTGCTGTTGATGATGTTTGTTGTTGTATGCCGTGTATGGTGTGTTCAGTAAATTATCGACTTAACATACCCGTTCAATGTATGAAATAAATGAATGTATGAATGACTATGAGTAAATGAACGAGCGTGTGTTTAAAAGTATGAATTGCAGTATTAATGCACATATACTACCATAGTTTGCCTTTTCATGTGTGTGTATGTGTATGCGTGTAACTGAATTTAAAGAATCCAATATTTTATAAACCAAAATTACCAACAGCAACACACAAAATTAATGAGAGAATATAACTCTGGGTGTTTTCAGTCTCTTGTTGTTGTACCGGTACAATGTTGTCGGACTAACATGATGTTTTGTTTTCCTTTTTTTTGTTTGTTTGTTTTTTGTTTAAAGACACAGAAAAAAAGGACTCTTGCAGGAGTAGCACAGCATTAAAAAAGCAAGAAAAAACATAAACTAACGAACTGAACATCAGAATTCACACGAAATAATCGTAAAATAAAGTTTATGGCATTTTCATTCAGGATAATATGTGTTGCATATATACAGTGAGCAACAATTAGGGCCGAACAACATAATTATATATTTTTTTAAACAGTAATCAACAAAAAGTGTCTTTAGATAGGTAAGTAGGTAGAAGTGGCTGTCTCCTTACTAAGGTTACACTTAGGCCAGACCCAGGGCCCGTTGTGATAACACCATTTAACGTTTTCCCCTAGTCCAGGAAGCACTCGGAGCTTCTGATGAAGCGACTCAGACTGGCAATATCAATGCATGATAGTTTATCCACAGCCTCCATATAGTAATCACCCAGGTGCATCTCTCTTTCCTCCGACCTAGTGCCGGGCATGTACACAGTAGATAAAGAACAGTCTCATGCTCCTTTTCATTTCCACAGCTTCTACGGAAATCAATTGGTAGGTGCCCAACAGACTAATACGCAATGCCTACTCCTTTGGCGTTTAAGCAGAGCTGCAATGCGCCTTCTATCCATTCTGTTGAAACATTCAATTATTGGCGGACCCTATATAATCCGCTTATACAATACCATTCTCAGGCTATTTTTGTATACTCTGATGTCAGAATTAAATTCCTTTCTACTGTTATAACCAACTGAAGGTGTTTAGATTCCTTTAAACTAGTATAGATCCAGAAAGGTCTTCAACTACTCTGTCATACCAGGTGTACACTTTAAAAATCCTCTTTCTTTCGCAAAAAAAGACTTTGGTGTCCAGATTATTTAATTCAATCGCAGCCAATGTTGTTCTCAAATTTATATGGGACGATGATGACGCCGATCTTTTTTGGTGTTACATAGGATACATTAAACTCGCCGTAGTCTAGTAGGTAGTGTGTTGGCTTATTAGACGTAAAGCCCGGTTTCGTATCCCAGGTCAGACATCAAAACGAAATATAAAAAAAAATATTTCTTCGGCGGCTTCCTCTCAGCAGATTTTTGGCAAAAACTCTGAGGGTTTCTCAAAAATCTGTCGTTCGGAGTCGACTTTAAACTGTAGGTAGAGCCACTCATGTATAAAATTAACACACATAATATAAGTGGTTGTGAGAAGCTCGGTCATAATACTGACTGAAGGGTTGTAATGGCCAATTATGTATGTACACTTGTGGACACACAATTAAGTCACCTATGCAAAATTTTTCATTTTTATAAAAATTAAAAAATTTAAGAAAAGTGGAAACAAAAACAACTTAAATTTATTAATTTCACATGCTCAATAATTAATTAACAACAAAAACTTATATAGTTTTTCATTGTAAAAAATGTTTTGGTACTTAGTTCATATCAGACTTAAAATTTAAGTGGACACATAATTAAGTCATCTGAAAAAAAATATTGAAAATTTAATTTAATTGATTTATTTTTCACCCAAACTATTTTGAACCTTTAATATTTTGTGGGGTGGTACCCTTTTTGGAGTATTATTTCACTACATCTTTGTGGTATTGAGTTGATTAAGTTGCGACACTGATCAGGACTAATGTTATCCCATTCTGCCTGGAAAAGCTGCCAAAGTGCTTTTTGATGCTGGGTTTTTTGGCTGCAACTGCTCGTTTTACGATCCCCCAAAGATTTTCAATAGGGTTCAGATCGGGACTTTGAGTTGGCCAATCAAGAATGCTTATTTTTTCCTCAGCAAACCAAGGTTTAACTACCCAAGATGTTTGCTTCGGGTCGTTATCATGCTGAAATATCCGCGCTAGTGGTAATTCGTCGTCATAATCTTTATTCAAATTGTTCCGTAGGATGTTCTTATACATTTCCCCAGTCATTTTCCCATCGATTCTTACCAGTGGACCAACGCCGGATGAGGTAAAACAACCCCAAACCATTACTGACGAGCCTCCATGCTTTACGGTTTGTTTGGTGTACTTTGGGTATAATTGTGTATTGACAGGACGTCTTACATAGGGTCTGCCATCATTTCCAAAGATATTAAACTTGGACTCATCACTCCATACGACTAATTTCCAAAATTTTGTCGTCTTTATGGAGGTGGGTTTTGGCAAACCGCAAGCGTTGCTGAATATTTTTTTTGGACACATTAGGTTTTGTTCTCGCAAAACGTCCATGGAGATTATTTTCAGTCAAGCGTTTTCTTACGGTCCTTGCCGATATTTTAACAGCGTGTTCCAACTCAATGCACTATATAATCTAAGTAGATATGAGGAATGGGTCAGCTTTACTCATCCTGGCTAAAAAAATAAGCATTCTTGATTGGCCAACTCAAAGTCCCGATCTGAACCCTATTGAAAATCTTTGGGGGATCGTAAAACGAGCAGTTGCAGCCAAAAAACCCAGCATCAAAAAGCACTTTGGCAGCTTTTCCAGGCAGAATGGGATAACATTAGTCCTGATCAGTGTCGCAACTTAATCAACTCAATACCACAAAGATGTACTGAAATAATACGCCAAAAAGGTTTCCCCACAAAATATTAAAGGTTCAAAATAGTTTGGGTGAAAAATAAAGCAATTAAATTGAATTTTCAATATTTTGTGTCAAATGACTTAATTATGTGTCCACTTAAATTTTAAGTCTGATATGAACTAAGTACCAAAACATTGTTTACAATAAAAAACTATATAAGTTTTTGTTGTTAATTAATTATTAAGCATATGAAATTAATAAATATAAGTTGTTTTTGTTTCCACTTTTCTTAAATTTTTTAAAGTTTATAAAAATGAAAATTTTGCATAGGTGACTTAATTGTGTGTCCACAAGTGTATGTAGGATACATGTGGAATGGTATCGTACCAAATTCGACAATTTTGTTTGCCCCCGAACCTATTCATTCATAAGCGGGTCTTATCGTTGAAAATGATTTTTCGATAAAAATTAGGGTCAATTGCCAACTGGCCCAGAGCCCATTTGGCGAACAGACAGAGGTCGTCGAGTTGATCGTGTACCTTCAGTCCTTAGGTTATTAAAATTTTGTAGGGCTATGAACCCGAAAATTCTCCAAGTTGTGGTTTGAAAGAAACCAATTCTTATAAGCGACGAGAGATCGACTGCCTAGGATTCTTCTGCACACTCGCACGGACAGCGGGAATGTTTTTTAACAGATCTTGTGTTCCGTTGTTATACGGGTGCTGATACCAGTGGAGTAGAATTTATGCACCACATTGCGCATAGTCAGCTGGGAAGAAGGTATATGGAGATCGTAAAAAGAAGGAAGCGCACGATATTGTTACGAAAATGGAAATGGTGTTACATCGTGTAACATTTAAATGATAAACAAAAGCTACATAAACGAAAAACAATGAACTTGTTTACATGATAAACAAGTAAACAAAAATATACCAACAACATCAGTATAAAAAGAGGGAATAAACAAATAAAAAGGCAACAACAAAGTCAGTAAAAATTTAGTCAGTCTTGTGTGAAGACGCATTGCGTGTGAAGGGAATAATCGTGGTTTGAAGATCTCTGTTATAAAGATCTGCCGAATAATTGTTAGTGTTTACGCAAAAGAGTGTAAAGAAGAATAACAAACAAAGTACATTGTTGTCGTTTACATCATGCGTAAACAGTGGCACACAGAATTGTGCGAACAATAAAGAATTTATCTGAAAACTAAACACAAATTAATTGTTTTATTAGCAATCTACGAACTCATATTTTAAACGTTTTTAAAAGGGTAAAAACATAACGATACGTTATCCGGACAGAAAACCCATTTAGATAAAACAGCTGCACGTAGTGTTTAATGTTGTTTACGTTCATGGTGATTTGCCTAAATCTTCTAAATAAATGGAAACTAATTTAACAGATATATCCTCAACAAGATGACCGGTTATTAACTGTGAAAGTTCGGAAGTAGTTGCTAGAAGACACTGAATATGTAAGGACCCAAAGGTAAGAGAAAAAATTGACAATCTGATGCTTAATTTTCTGAAAGCCATCTATTTTTTACAATTTCAAAATCTTCTTTAGACGAGGTCATCACATACAACAATTCAGAGGCTTAAGAATGTTTTTAAGATTGATTTTATGGGCCCTGAATACTGTTGCGAGGGAGGGCCAAGGCCCGTATGTTTTTAATATAAGTTTAAATTGTATTTTATGTGATATATGTATATAACAGAGTTCCTATATATGTGAAGTATATTTGTGAAATTTAAAATTTAAACCTTAGAAGACATATTTGTCTGACTTGCTTCCGGCCCTAACAATGCATAAAACATAAGCATTCTTTAGAGTTCTTTATGGGTCAATATGTCCTAAAAATTAAAAAGAAAGACACAGTTTTGCAGACAACTTTAAACCCACTTCGCTTTCAAAAAATCTAGAGTATGCGATAAAAAAATATGATATTTGAGGGCATAGAATATACGGAAAGTGTGGAAATTGCGGATAAGTTCAATGAATATTTCATTGAGAATGTACATTATGAGAATAATGTACAGACTTCAAACTATAGGTTTAATTTTCGTGCAATATCATTAATGGAATTGGATAATATATGTAGGAGCATGAAAAAAAGAAAGACTACAGGAGAATATCAACTGGCATTTTATTGGACAATTGGAACAAAGTTGGTAGTATTTTGATCAGAATTATAAATAGATCGTTGGAAACTGGAATATTCCCAGAGAGCTAGAAGGAATCGATGGTTACGCCTGTTGAGAAGATTAGAAATACTATTAAATGTGAGGAATATCGCCCGATAAATACCCTAAGGACATGTGAGAAGATTATCGAGAAGATAGTTAAGAACCAATTGGAGGAATATTTTGAGAAACACAACCTACTATCGAAATATCAGTCAGGCTTTAAAAAGAAGTATTCAGGTGAGACGGCAATTAACTATGTAATAAATAGATGGAAATTTATAGGGAATGATCGCAAAGTTCCAGCAATTTTTTTAGATTTCAAAAGAGCTTTCGAAACAATAGATAGGGATATTTTGCTTCAAAAACTTTCATGTTATGGCATTAAGGATAAAGAATTAAGGTGGTTTAGTTCATATCTCACGAGACATAGACAAGTAACAAAAGTGAATGGTGTTGAGTCGAGTATGAGTGAGAATGATTTTGGTGTCCCACAGGGTTCGATATTAGGAGCTTCATTGTTTATAATATACATGTAGATGTATGCAGATGATACTCTCATTTTTACTGAGTGTACAACGTGTGAGGAATGTTATGAAAGTACTGAAAAAGATATGGATAATATAAATAGATGGTTGAAGATAAACAAATTGAAATTAAATGAAAATAAAACAAAGTTAATGGAAATTAATATGCACACTAATAGTTCATTTAGAATAAATAATGTAGTAACTGAAAAGGTCACCAATATTAAGTATCGAGGTTTCATAATAGACAGGGAATTAAAACTAAAGGAACATTTAGAGTATATATGTAGGAAAATAGGTGAAAAGATAGGTTTCTTTAAACGTGTGAGAAATAAGGTCTCAATGTTAATATCGATTAATATATGTAATACAATGTTGAAGCCGCATTTCGAATATAGATCAACAATTTTAAATACATGCTGTACTGAGCAACAATTAAAAACACTGCTTAAATTGCAAAATAAGGCGATGCGTTCTATATTACAACTAAATAGATTTACAGACTGAACAGTTAAAATATGTTGGAGAAGCACAACCTTACAAACTGAGAAATGGATACAAGTGCAATGCAGAAATCACTATACTATAAGGGACTGAATATGTACAATAAAATGCCAAATTATTTGAAGGGAATATCAATGTTTTTAGAAAAAATGAAAATTTTGTTAAAAATAATAGTAGTTAAACTCATATACATAGTTATAATATTTATAATATTTAATATTCGTAATATTTGGTTGTTATGAAAGTATTTCAAATACTACTAAATAAAATAAACTTGAATTTAAACTTGAATTTTTACTTATAGCTCTCACTGTTAAACGTACTACAATATATTGTTGTAAATTAGATTTTTTGCCTTTACAATTTCTGTTTTGTAGTTGTCGTTGTTGTTGCTGCTGTTTTTTTTGTTTAACTTAAACATTCTGTAGGTGTTTTATGTTTATAACACCTACAATAAAAGATACCCATCGATTTTAATGAGTGTCTACCTTTAGGGTTAAATGTCTAAACGCAAAAGCCATGGATAGCAGTAAATTTAGATAACATTAAAAAAAATATGTATGTGCAAGTGTGTGCATAAGTACACGCAGCCAGCAACAAATTTTAGTATAAAAACTTTGCTACTAGGGTTCATCGTCATCGCTTTAGGAGAACTTTGGGGAAAGAAAAAAGAACATTTTTTTGGACCACCAGTTGTTGCTTTTGCTGCTGCTGCTGCTGTATGGTCTATTGTTGTGATTTTGTTGTAGCTGTTAAGTTCAGTTCAATTACGCACCAAATACACTTTTCAACTTTAGATTTTTTTGTTGTTTTTATTGTTGTTGTATATTTCATTTATTCATGCATTAATAATGGAGTCGTAGCCATAGTTGGGAAAATGGAAAAAGTGCCAAAAAAAAAGATGGGGAAAAAAACATACGAAAACAAAAATGTAAACGATCTGAAAGATATGTTTAGTTTTTTTCTTACGGTTTTAGGCAGATTTGGCTCGTAAGTTTCACTCATACGGGCAATAAATTTCATAAGAAATTGCTTTTCTATGTTTCTCTACCTTTTTCTTCTTCTTTTTTTTGCTGTACAGCCCTTAAGAGCTGTTATTGATTTAAAGTTTTAAAGGATATTTAAATTTAAGCAACATAATACTTACTTGTTGGTAAACAATGGCTGGCCATTGGTCCAATCCTCCGAGAATATATGCAATGAAGTGGGACGTGGACCACTTTGTGCCGGACACACTACCCGCATGGGTTTCAAGGGACGGCCGGAATAGATC
Source organism: Sarcophaga variegata (assembly GCA_932273835.1). Lineage (NCBI taxonomy): Eukaryota > Metazoa > Arthropoda > Insecta > Diptera > Sarcophagidae > Sarcophaga > Sarcophaga variegata. The sequence goes on along the minus strand of OW026362.1, from coordinate 13,804,231 downwards.
ATTAAACGATTTTTCGTATGACATCTCATGGCATCCTCTGAGGTAGGATCCACAGGCAAATATGAGCCCCAGGTTTGAACAAACAATGACTTTTCCAACGTTTGTGCCTCTATATACCAAGACAAGCCCTCACAACTGGAGTCCTGGGATTTCATAGGATATTTAATTTCATCTTCTCCACCAGCTCCCTTCAGCCTCAAACGTTTGCGACACTCACTCACACGCTTAAACTCATACGAGGCAAAAAAGTTTACATCTGCAAAATCCTCCGATATATTCAGTTTCGTTACCGTAAAAGTCAATTCCATTATCCTGGAGTTTGAAACAAATGTTAACGGGGCATTACTGTACAAAGCACTGGAATTGTCACAAAAACATCCCATTTGTATCTTAACATCCCGATAGGGTACATCAAATAATTTCAATTCTGTTATACGGCCATCTGGATCCAATTGATTGCATTTCGGACGTCCCGTGTGCAAATCATTATCTGTGGTACAGGTAGTGCCATCACCAAATGAGACATTATGCAACACCAGACGTACTCTTTCCGAGGGACCCGCTTCAAAGCGATATAAGCAGGTCAGATTCTTGGCACCACCGCGACCATACAAGAATACATTGCGTGGTACTTGTATGTTGCCTTTACGTTTGCGAAACACTCGGGAACATAGCAAAGGTACAGGCTCTTCGCCTCTTCTACCCGGCCACGGTTCACCACCCTGTTCGGTGTCAACGAATTCATAATTCAATGCGAACTGTGCAGGAAATAGGGCAGTGCCAGTATGCGTGTGAAATTCAAGTTTCTGGAAAGAAAGAAAGAAGAATAAGAGTTTTTTGTTTTAAATGTTTAAATATTTCCTTTCATAACTTAACATTAGAAAAAGTTATGTTAGATAATGTTAGGTTTGAGGATGTGTACTTTCCATTGGGACAAAAACAATGCCCTGTAATGAAACCAATAACTAATCTCAGGCTGGCCTTATCTAAGCCAAGTAGCAAACCTATTCTATTACTGTCTATAGCAGGCCATAGACACCTAGACACATACAACATCTCCATCCAGTCCCCCAATGCCTCTGCTCTTCCTCCCTGTTCCATCAAGTGATGAGGCTGTAAAAGTGGCAGATTAGGGGATCAGGATCAACTATCAAGGTGCCCTAAGAAAGTGGACCTAACTTAGCGAGAGCATTCGCCGTCTCGTAATCGAGTATACCGCTATGTTCCGGAACCCAGCATAGACGGATTCGATCCAGTAAAAAGGTTCTTAAAGGTCCTTTGCACTCACGAATAAGCCGTGACTTACACCAGCCCGAAGAAATGGCCCTTACGACAGCCTGACTGTTAGTTAGAAAATATTGTTTTGGTTTGTTTCTGACAAATATGCCGGAATTGCCCTAAGCATAGCTCACATGAGTCTTAACATTGTTCCTACAGTACTGTATCTAGAATTCCTGGGTTCTATTACCCTAAACCTCCCCTTTGGATAGAGGAGTCCCATCAATAATTTCTGAATGATGAAATATCTTTCGCGATAAGTCATCAAATGCCAAGCAATGACAAAGTATTCTCCATTTTGCCACGTCAATATCAATACTGCAGAAGTGATGAAATATTTTTCGTGACAGGTCATCAAATGCCAAAGTTTTCTCCATTTTGCCACGTCAATATCAATACTGCAGAAGGCTTGCTATTCAGGTTTAATTGCTACCGGGCCGGATTAATCTGGTCTCTCTACAAATGGGCTCGTTATGATATCTTGTCTTCGCAGGGAAATAAAATTTGTTTGTTTGCCTCTCCAGAGAGGAATGCCGATCTCAAGCTTAAATTCATTTGGACTTTCTGTTGTAACAGCCTTTACAAGTACATTGGGTTTCTTGTTAACTTTAATGTCCCCATTTCCAGCAACCCATACGAGGGTAATTGTCAAATGTCTTGTTGCCAAAGACATGAGGCATTCTTAGATGTGGTGTACACACTCTTTAGAGATCTAAAGCCCCTTTACTGTAAGCAAATATTTCCATTCGATATAATAAATAAATAAATAAACTGATCACAATTTTAGCACAAGCAAATATGTTTAAATTTTTTATATGTTTTTGTGAATATAAATAATTAATTGGTAAGTTTAGATATTATTTCATCAATGAAGATAAAAAATTAAATAAATAAACATTAGACATTTCTAAAAAAAGTGGTGTACAGAGGAACAACGTAAGATTATTCAACAGATATACTCAAGAGGAATAAGCATAAGTGAGATTGGTAATACTGAAGATGATTTATAATGCACTAAACCATATTCGGAAGTATGAAACATTTAAAAATATTATACAGGCTCCTAGGCCAAGAAAAACGTCACGTAAAGAGGATTCTTTAATATATAGAACCTCTGTCGAAGATCCTTTTAAAAGCTCCACCGTAATCCAGAGGGAACTATAGTAAACTGCAGAACTATAAGAAGAAGACTTAATGAAAAAAAATTTACGTGGATGCATTTCTCAGCATAAGCCACACGTTTCAAATAAGAACCTACGGAATCGGTTGTGCTTTGCTCGTGAGCATTGGGAAAAACCATTAGTTTTTTGGAAACATGTCTTCTGGAGTGATGAATCCAAGTTTTGTAGATTTGGATCGGATGGTAAGAGGTATGTATGGGGTTCTCCAAACATGCAACACATTCCAAAGTACACTTCTAAAACAATAAAACACGGTGGAGGAAATGTGATGGTGTGCGCAGCGTTTTCTGGGCATGGTGTTGGTCCTATATGCAAGATTGATACACGTATGGACCAATATGTATACCAGAATAGACTATTAAATACGATGATGCCTTATGCAGAGCACAACATGCCACTTAGGTGGAGTTTTATGCACAACAATGACCCAAAGCACTCCTCACGCTTAGTGAGGAGTTGCTTGGAAGAGAACAATATTAACGTGTTAAAATGGCCAGCCCAATTTCCGGATCTCAATCCTATTAAGAACCTTTGGAGTGATGTGGAGCAGCACGTAATGAGAGCAAAACCTAAAAATTTGGACGATTTATGGACAGAAATAGAAAAAGTTTGGTATGGTATTTCAGTGGAGCGCTGTATAGGACTTGTGGAAAGTATGCCAAGGAGATTAGCAGCTGTAATAAAAAATAATGGATACCCAACTAAGCACTAAGTTTCTAGTGAAATAAGTTTTTTGTTTTATTACTTTTTTTAAAAGTGAATAATTTTTTTTTATTTTGTGCTAAAATACTGTCCAGTGTTTTTTGACGGTTTTTCTATTCTGAACAGAAAAACAGCAAAGATATATGTAGGAATGACAATGAATATATTGTGGAGTGATCTTAGCAAGACATGTTACATGGATATAAAAGAAATATGAAAAAAATAAAAAAAAAAAACAGAAAATATTACAGCGGCAGTATCTACTTACTTATTTAATTGTTCATTGCGCCACTTTAGTCAGGATTACAACCTAGTTTCTCGTAACACTAATATTAAAAGAATTATTTTTTTTATTTGTAAAATCTAAGATGTGATGTATACACTCATTAAAGATCTAAGAGCCCTTTACTGTCAGCGAATATTTCCATACTCTGATGCCGAATTTACACAGCGGTCTCTACTCACTAACTTAATAGTTCTTTACAAAGCTTATGTCAGGATTGCAACCTAGTTTCTAACACCACAAATATTAAAAGAAATATTTTTTTAAAATCGTTTTTATTCGAGAAATTTGAGCTGGGGTGTAAACTACGAGCTCTCGTCTAATGACCTACTAGACTACGGCGTCTTTAGTCTTTACAGTCATTAAAACATATTAAAAAACTCAACATTTTGTTGCAAAATCATGGAAGCGTGAAAATTTACATGAGCCTAAGGAAAATTGGGAAGCTAGTGGTTTAAGTTTCTTTTTTTTTTTGTAACAATTAAAAAAACTTTTTCATTTAAATCTCTGAATGTTTTCTTTTGTAAATTGGCAACATTTCTAAGTAATTCGTTAACATTTTAATTTCTTTGCTACAAAGCAAGCCCAGTTTATTTGCCACCAATCTTAAGATGATGCCAGCCAACACAACCAGGTGTAAATAGTTGAAATTGCAATTTCTAGTTGCAGTATTTGCAATCAACTTCTGTGCCTTTTGAACTCCTTTCTCTTTGCTTCTCTTAGCTTTCCACTTGTTTCTGTATTTTTATTTATTTTTTCGTTTTTTCATTTGCTTTTTTGGCGAGAATGGGAGAGCGAGGTAAAACTATTTGAGTGCACTGTGCTTAATTTAAGCACGTAAATCAAATTTAAACACTTGACTTGATTTGAGGCCCAAAGCAATATAACAAGAACGGGGAATTACGTAACATGCGACATTTGCTTTGCCAACATCAAAAAACTTTACTTACTGCCACCGTAATAAACAAAAAAGTACAAAAAAAAGCACGGGAAAAAGGAGCCTAAACGAAAGCAAATAGTAGTTATAGTCGTAGGGAAATGATGAAAGAAATACAAAAAAAATGGAGAGGAAAAACTGTGTATAAATAACGTAAATACAGTAGACGGACGGGTAGCGCAATACAAACGTTACGCCTGACAGCGTTTGCTACACGTAAATTCGTAACATAACGGTTATACGAGCACTCGTAATACTATAATGACTGAGCGATCCTCTCTTACGTTTCGTTTCGTGTTTTTTTTTGAAGTCGTTGCTTCTGTGTGCTTTAGAATAAAACGAATGGCACTTATGGACTGCTGGCATACAGAGACATGAGTGGGTACATTTCTATAAGTGCGGCATGGGATTCTGAAATTTTATTTTTTTTATTTTCCAGAAATAGTGTTGTGTCCTTAAGGAACAAAATATTTAAACTAGAAATGGTTACAGCAGCCAAGAAACAGGAAAAAAATAAAAAAATTCGCAACACAATCCAATACAACGCCAAAATCTAAGTGTTCAACCTGCTAACAGTACTTTTTTGTCTTTCTTTTTGTATGCTGTTTGCCGAACAAAAAACACACACAGTGTCACCATCATCTGTATATACATACATTCGCAGCTACTCTATGTTAATGGCAAACGATGAATGAGTGTGTGTGTTTCGAGGAGTAAATCCTCTTTAAGCATTTGCCATCAGTAAATATACGTTTATTTCGGTTCTGTGTATTTATTTAGCATGACATGGCTTTTGGCCGCTCTCACTAGCTAGCTAGCTAGCATTCCTTATGGTCTGGCAAATATTCTTCTGAAGCTTCTTAACATTGTTCCTACACTTGAACAAAATTATTTGCATTTTATACGCCTCTATTCCACAGAATGTAAGAAATGGAAAGAAAAGAAAAAATTTCGAAAGAAAACATAAAATTGAAAGCGCAATACGAACATCTCTATCACCGCTGTATTGAGAAATAATGTGAGCAACCAAAAACTTTTACAATTCTCAAGAGATACGAAAGATTCGGTAGCAAAAACGCATCAAATTTAAATCAAAATCTTCTAAAAGTTGCATAAACTGGTTCAATAAATGATAGACCAACACTTGAGTGACAAAAGAAATGCTAGATCTGCTGAAAACATAGCCACTGCCCGCGAGAATATGCGTAGGAATCTGAGGCAATCGATTTTATGTGGTTCACACAAACTTGGCCTTTCACAGACTACAGCTTGATGCTGTTTGCGTCATGATTTATGCCTGCCCTCGTACAAAACTCAACTGACTTAGGAACTGAAAATAAACGATCATAGACAACGACATGTGTTTTTGCTGAATGGCTTCTGGAGCAGTTGGCGAAAAATCCTTTACAGCGATGAGGCCCATTTCAGCATGACGAAGTACGTGAAGGGATGGAATGTATGCAAACAAGGTAAAGTTTATGACTGTGGTCAACCTGGCAACCACCAGGACGATCCTTGTCTTGCTGTATTCAAGTTGGCGCGCAGCCTCCCCGTGCACCCTCCTGGATGGCATTCTAGCACCCGCTTGATGTTAACTAATGCGTGCAGGGAAGTCCAATCCCCTGGACGTTAAATTTGGGTTGTGCGTAGGGCTTGGAAAAACAATATCCAATGAAAACCAAAACACGGAAAACCATAAAGATCCCCTCAAAAGTTGACGACCACGGCAAACGTTTTGGGTATTTGATGCGGGAATCTGCGGAAGTCGGCGAATAGGATGACCTTGTATCCGTTGGAAGGACCAAATCGAGGAAGCCCTGTCATCGATTGGTGTGACCAACGGGCGTAGACGCGCAAGAAGCAGAGGCGCCTGGAGGTATGTGTTGCGGCAGGCCGAAATCCGTTAATCGGGTTATTATGGCCAATTAAGTCTTAAGTAAGTAAATACGTGAAGAAATAAAATTAACGAATAGAGGCTGATACCCATCCGCATGATATGCAAGAGTCTGATGCATTCCAAAAAAGTCAGTGTTTGATGTACATTTGCCAGCATGATAGGTTCATATTTCTTTGAGAACGATATTAGCCAGGTCATCGCTATCAACAGCGATCACTTTAGGTCGATGATTACCAACTTATTTTGCCTTCACTTTGATAATTTGCACTCTAACGACATGTAATTTTAACAAGATGGCACTACATGTCACAGCTCATGACTGTGGCATGGAGATGGTATGAGCTGATATTCCAGTGGGGTTTCCTTAAGTCGAAGGAATGCTACAAAAACCATAGCAGTCCTCAAAGCCAACATAACCCAAGTCACCGATCAAATTCAGTCCGATTTATGCGCTAGAATCATTGGAAAATTTGACATTTCGAATGCGCTCCACTTGTAGATGATGTGCAGTGTGATATGTTGGATTTTTCCTTGTGGGGTTTTCTTAAGGCCCAAGTGTGTGCGAATAGACCACAAACCACAGCGGACCTCAAAGGCAAGTTAACCATGTCATCGGTCAAATCCAACTTGATTTATCCGCCAAAAATTTGTTCATTTCGGTTGCGCGTCACACAAAAAAAACTGGAAATTTAAACGATGTTATATTCTCCACAAAATGGCATCAATAGGCCTTCAAAAAGACCCGATATTGGTTTAGGGATTTGAAATATAAATGTGGTGGTTGCAGACTAAATTTCGCGAAGTACTTAAGTCTGTCATTGGAATATTTTTTTATTTCTTATTCACGATTAGAAATTTTCATTCGTTCTCCACAAATTCACTCCCAAGGCTTCGAATAACCCTGGACTCCACTCAAAATATGATCGATCGTGGGCACAAATTTTGTTCTTAAAATTCTTCAAATATTCTCTACGGCAAACACATTTCTTTGTCTTGTTAATGGTCTTGGATCAAGAAGAGTAAAATTAATACGAGAAATCAATCAATAATCGTGCTCACTGGGCCCATTATATTAACCCGAAAACTGAAAGCATTATTTCGCCTTCAAACAAATCATGTTTATTTGTAAAACCTCACTGAATAGAAATGTCAATACAGTTTGATATTCTCCGCTATCAAACCATAGTTATCGATATCGATAGTTCTCATGTACATATCTTAAAAAACAGTCTATACAAATCGTATGAATTTATTCAAATTTAATTTATCTGGTCACCTTAAGAACACTTTCCTTTAAATCGTGCCGCATATAGAGTATCTGTCATTTGCATTAACTTGTATGTAATTGTGTTGGAGGCGGTGGCAGTACAGACTGTTAGCAATCACTTTTGATTGTGTGTGTGTGTTTGTGTATGAAACTCCTTCGTGTAATTTAATTAGAAAGTTGAGTGTGACTCTTGAGCTTTTTCTCTCTTGCTGTACTTTTCCTTCCTTTTTTTTGCTTTGAATAGCAGAGGGCAGAAGCTGCACGGTGCACTGTTGTGTGTGTGTGTGTATAAATTTGTGTGCGTGTATATAGGCATGTGTTTTTGTGTGTATTTGGGCATAAAATAGCAATGTTGCTGGCTTGGCCACATCAAGTCTTAGTGGTTGTTTGGCTGTTGGTGTCATGTCTATAGACTTAATCTGTAGCAGGACAACTTTATATTTATATATGTTTGTGTATGTGTATGTATATGTATTTTATTTTCCGTTTTCAAGCATTTTATTCAAACAAAATTTTCTGCTGGTCTAGAGTGTTGATGATGCTGCCATGTCAGGCCACCTTTTTTTCTTTGCTGTTGCTGCTTATAATTTTTCGATTTTATTTCTTATTTTCTTTTTTTTTGTTTTCTTTTGAATTTTATTCTGCATCTTTCATTTGTTAACATAGAGATGAACAAAATAAAATAAAAAAGAAAATAAAATATTTCTTTAATTTTTTATTGAGTCCCTGTTGAGGATATACGACCGATTCGACTCTGCTTTTCTCGCATTTTTCTTTACTTTTTTCTTTCCTTTTTTCTCTCTTCCAAATATTTGCATATTTGCTCGTTATTACCTCTTTTTTTCGAAGCATGATTTTTTCCTTGTGCTTTTAAGCATTGGGTTTGGGTATCGTACGCCAATGTTAAGCGCCAAGAAATTGAAATGTTTGGGTAAAGTGTACTGCACGAGGCGGTATATTTAGATGAAATAAATTTTCGTTGAAAATACATTTACAATGTTAAATTATATTGTACAACAACAACAACACGTTTTTCCTTTTCATTTTCATTTTCAGAATATTTTATTACCATTCATTTTTTTGTTGTTGTTGTTGGATTTGAAATTGCATTCACAAGTGGTAATTAACGCAACCAATTTTAAATTTTTTATGTTAATCCAAAAGGGAGATTCTTGTTTTCGTTTTTTTTTTTATGAATTTATCTCTTGGCCAGTGATGTTTTTTTGTGCTACAAATTGAGGTTAAAGTAATTTAAAGTGAAAGTGAAGATAAGTGGCTGAAGCCAAAACAAAAAAAAAAAACGATTTTTAATGCCCCTAAATTAGGTTGAGGTTGAATATAAAATTTATATCAGAAGGATAAGAGGCCTGATTAATGTAATTTAAATTAAAACATCCTAAACAGAAACTTTTCGATTCTAAAACATAAGGTTAACTTTTTTGTTATTATATGGTGATCGATGAAGTTCTCTTAGTAATTTGATTAAAAATAAAACTTACTTTTTTTATATTTGAAAAGAATTTTCCTTATTCGGTCAATGCAACACTTTAATCGGAATTACAACTTAGCTTATCTCACCATCCATGCTATGTATGTTAATTTTATCTATGAGTGCCGAGACCGGCAGTTTAATGTCGACTCCGGACTTCAGATTTGAGAAAGTTTTCATGGTAATTTTATTTGCCCTCAAAGTTTTTGCCAGAAGGCTGCGTAGATGAATTTGCCGCAAGGAATATTGTCTGATATTTCGTTTTGTTTCGAGAAGTCTGCGATGGGGTTTGAACCAAGAGCTCTCGTCTAATCAGCACACTGCTTACTAGGACTTCGCCAACTATCCTCTATGGAGCTTAAAATAAGAACACATCACAGTCTGAAGGGGCTCATGGTCTAGGCTATATGGTGAGTGCAATCGAGTTGTCTTTGTTTTTCTCGTGTTATATATAACAGCACGTTAGCTTGTACTGTCATGATGGAATATAATACCTTTTCAGTTGATTAAATTTTTTCCGTGTTAATTGAATTGCTAATTTCAGTCTTTAATTAACAGTTTGACCACGTTATAGGAGATCATAATAAGCAATTCTGGTTCCAATAGGCAACAGCAAGATAATGCTGTCCTCGGTGTCAATCCTGGCTTGGCTACCGTCAACAAATTTTTACATTGCAAAGTTCATGCCGTTATTCGCAAATTATAGTCGTACTTTATTTCTCTTCAATGATTTCGTTCTATAGAATCCTTCAAGGACTTCCATCAAAATTTTGTATTCGTTTTAGAGATCTATTGATGCCTTAATGCTTGGAATACAACGCAACGTTCAAATATTATTTTGGGTGTAACATATCTGAAATGTCCAATTTTCCATGTTTCGGGCTTATAAATCAGAATGATTGTCATCAATGGCTTGGCTTATGTTGTCTTTGAGTATCACTGTGGTTTGTGACTTAAAAAACCCCCGAATAAAAAATCTAACGGGTCAAATCGCACTATAAAGGTTATCAGTTCACATCATCTGCAAGTGGAGCGCATTCGAAATGTCAAATTTTCTATCAGTCTGGCTCATAAATCAGGTTGATTTTGACCGAAAGACCAGGAAGAAACGCACTAGAAAAAGACCAGTTCACAAAATCGTGAGATGACCATGCCCTCAAAGCACTCGTGCGAAATATCCAATTGGGCATGAGCTAAAAGACACGTAGCGCCGTTCTCTTGAAATTACATGTCGATAGTGTCCTGATTAATCAATTCAAGCCAAAAGGAGTTGGTAATCATCGACCTAAAGTGTTTGCTATTGAAGAAATATGGACCAGTGACTTCGTCAGCTCAAAATCTATACAAAACAATTACATTTTCGGTATGCATTAGACACTATAGGATCTAATGCGAGTTGGTATCGTCTCAAATTCGTTCATTTTATTTGTTTACCAATCAATCCATTCATCCAGAAATAGGCCTCTCATCGCAGAGGCTGATTTTTCGATGAAAATTGATTTTCAATTGCCGATTGCTCTATAGACTATTCAGGAAACACACTTCGTTGTTTACCTTCACTTCCCAAGTCAGATGAATTTTGTACGGTTTAAGGCCCATGTTGTGGTTTGAACAAGGCTGAGTTCTTATGAGCGAATGCCACGGATTATCCTGCATACTCTTTCGGACAGCGGAGATGTTTTCTTTAATGGGCATAGGCTATTTTCTGAAATAAAATTTTCTGCAATAAACTTGTTCCCTAAAATCATGTATTTTTATGTAGCACCCGTCTTTCTTAAAGAGTACATCTGTTTGGGGTGGATCGCTTACTGCGTTACAGACAGCGTTTTTTAGCTGGACTATCTGTATGTGGATGTCGTCGTAGTCTAGTAGGCAGTGTGTTGGTTTAAGACCATGATTCAAACTCCGCGTCAGACATCTCCAATAAAACGAATTATGAAAAAATATTTCCCTGGTAGTCTAGTGGATAGTGTGTTAGACTATTAGCGTGAGGGTTCGATTCCCACCAGAGACTCCGGTAATGTGACACTACACCGAGCATATGGTCAAGTTACTCTGATCATATATAATTAGAATATAATTTGTAATTGTATTGTAATAAATAAATAAATAAATATTTCTTTCGCGACTTGACTTTAGCAGATTTCTTTAAAAGACTATGAGAGTAAATAAAATTTCCAAGAAAAAGTTTCTCACAAACCTGTCGTTCGGAATCAACTTTAAACTGTAGGTCCCGCCACTCATATATAAAATTAACACACAGAACATAAGTGATTTGAGAAACTAGATCGTAATCCTGACTGATGTAAAGGGTGTAAGGACCCATTATGTATGTATGTTATGTATCTGTATGCAGAGCTTCCTACCTGTTGAGGTCTTTTCTGTCACTTGTGATGTACAGAGATTCAAACGTAATGTCCATAAAAACTACACCCTCTATATTTTTTCTCATAATCTATTTTCTTAATTCTAATACAATATACTGCATGAGTAGGGGCCATCCCCTGAGTGAAAAAATTATCGTTAGAATTTTATTATTGAACCTCATTTACCACTTGTTGTTCTTAAATGGGTTGTGTAACATGTTGTTTAAATGAATATCCTGCATTACATTTAAGTCCTTTTTCACTTTTAATGGTCTTGCCTTAAAAGTCTTTATTTTAATTTTAATTTTTATTTTTATTTTAAAATGAGAAATTATTTCCTTTTCACCATCACCACCATCAAAGTTGTTAAAACGGCATTCTTTAAAAAAATCTTTCCAGTTCATAAATTTTTTATACATGCTTTATATACTTCAGTAAATATGAACATCTCTTTATGACACACACACACATACACACACACCTACCGCCCCCTCTATATGTATGTAATTAAATTTTTTGATTTCTTTCCGGCAGCCTGCAGGATTGACGACAGACTGACCACTGAGTGCAGTATAAAATGGCTTGAAGTACATATAATTTCCACTTGGCCATTAGTCATTTCAGATGGTCATCATCGTCATCATCAACATCAACATCAATGTCCTTAGTAGCAACATCAACTACTACTACTACTACTGTATTGAAAAAAAAAATCATAACAACGACAATAACAACAACGTCGCCAACCTCAAATTGTGTTGTGAACCACAAAGAAAAAAAAACAAAAAAAGAACAGAGAGAAAGACTATTAAAAATTTTATGACTTAATTTGAACTTTTTTTTATTGCAGAGTTCAGTTTTTGGAAAACCAAAAATAATAATAAAATTTAATTTTTGTATGACTTATTAAGGCAGTTCCACCAGGAAGTTATAATAATTTAAAAAAACTTTTCAAAACTCAAATTTATTTATTCGCGCAAAAACTTATTATGCTCCCTGTTCTTTATATTCCTTCAGCTCTACGGTTGTTTGCAAAAGTGCGCCGTCGCGCACTGATTTAAAATTTTTTTTTGCTATTAACTTTACTGTACTACACTACTGTACCTGTCTAATAAAAAATTCTTTTAATGAGTGTGCATGTTTCATTATTTCATTTCATTTCATTTCATATCATTTCATTTCACGTTTTTGTTTTTATTGTTGTTGTTGTTGTTGCGTAACATTAATGCTTAATAAAAAATTTATTTCCCACATTTTATTGTGGTTTAAATATGAAATGCTTTCAAATTGTTCGCATATACCATATATACCATATAGAATGGATCAGAAATGAAAATGTTTTGTCCTTTGAAAGTTGAAATATGAAATGAAAAATGTTTTTTCCTCTCATTTTTGTTAAATTAAATGAAAACATAATTGAATTGGATTTTTTTTGTCCATTCTTTAGGTAGAGAATTGATAGAATTTTTAAATAGCAGCTGCAATCCTTTATGACTTTGGTAGTCAAGCATGTCTACTGGAAAAATTTACTCATGGTTGGCTTAGCATCAATTATGCTTTTATGTTAGTAAAGGAGATTCACTATCAATTTAAAAACTGGTGGAAAATGTCGGGTCTGACAATAGAAACTTAAAATAGCGACTTTTGTCAAATTTATTGTAATATTTTCAGTCTGTTTTACCCAACCACCATAGACGGATATAGCATTCAACAACAACGTGTGCAAATAATGAAATCGTTTCTATCAAAATAGTTGTTCTGTTTGGGCGTACTGCGAGCTGGGGCCATTTCACGATCGCCATAATCGTCCTAATGAGAGAACTGCTCTCAAAGTGGTGGATAAGTTCGACTCCATTGGTTCAATATACGGCTAATACCCGTACAAATACATCGCCGCTGTCGTAAGAGCCTGCAGGATAATCCAAGGCAATCAATTTCATGACGCTTTTAAAACTTTTCAGTATTTTGCGTCGTATTCCACACAATGACGTGTGTTCATTGAATAAACTTTGGAGCAGTTGGCAACAGAGCCTAATTTTCATGGAAAAATCATCTTCAGCGATGAAAGTCATTTTGGATGAATGGGTACAAGAACAAAAAAAATCGGGTTTGCAAGAATGCAAATCCACATGAAATACTAGAGCGTGCACTTCATACTGAAAATGTCACTGTTTGGAGTAGATTTTGAACCGGACGTCCTTAATGAGGGACCCGATATGTAGTTGAAATGTTTTTAAAGTAAGTTTGAAAACCTAACATCTCTTGCAGGTTATTTGGAAGGCCATGATGCCAAACCTGAATCGAAGTTTCTATAGAAAATCCCAGTCGTCGAAAAATTTTTTATAAAAAATGCAAGTCATCGAAATTTTTATAGAACTTTTTTTATAAAAAATGAGTCACCGACAATTTTTTTTTAGAAAATGCAAGTCATTGATAATTTTTTTTAGAAAATGCAAGTCATCGATAACTTTTTATGGAAAATGCAAGTCATCGATAAATTTTTATAGAAAATGTATAGAAATACAAGTCGTCAACAAGCTTTTTATATAAAATTAAAGTCATCGATAAATTTGTATAGAAAATTCAAGTCATCAAGTCATATTTTCTATAGAAAATTCAACTCGTTAACAAGCTTTTTATAGAAAATTCAAGTCGTCGACAAACTTTTTATAGAAAATGCAAGTCATCGACAAATTTTTTATAAAAAATGCAAGTCATCGATAAATTTTTATAGAAAATGCAAGTCATCGATAAATTTTTATAGAAAATGCAAGGCACCGATAAATTTTTATGGAAAATACAAGTCATCGACATATTTTCTATAGAAAATTCAAGCCGTCGACAAGCTTTTTACAGAAAATCCAAGTCGTTGACAAATTTTCTATAGAAAAGGAAATTTTTATAGAAAATGCAAGTCATCGATAAGTTTTTATAGAAAATGCAAGTCATCGATAAATTTTCTATAGAAAATTCAAGTCATCGATAAATTTTCTATAGAAAATTCAAGTCGTCGACAAGCTTTTTATACAAAATCCAATCGTCTACAAATTTTCCATAGAAAGGCCCAAGCCTTCGACAAACTTTCTATTGAAAATGTAGGTGAACGACATGATTGAACCAAAAACTGAAACTCAAATTGAATCAACATTTGCTGCTTTCTAATTAAATTCACATAATTTGGCTTTACTGCCGTACAAAAATACTGTTATTAACATTTCAACATATTTAATCTCCCTCTTTTGCCACACACTGGACATTTATGGCCTTAATTTCGTGTTAAAAACAAAAAAATAAAAATAAAAGAGAAAAGAAAGAGAAAATGAAATAAATTCTGTGCTACTTACCAAATCTCTGCCTGTACTGACATAACTTTCCAATGGGCTGCATGGTCGCAATCTATTAAGGCCCAATGTGTTGCCAGTGCTGCTAATTGCTGTATGATCGCACAATTTAGGTGTCTCATAATCATAAATTTCCAACATTAAACGACGTTTTCCCTTAGTGCTCATCAAGGCCAATGCAGTTTTCTCGCCACTGCTGCCGCTTACACCACTCTGTTGTTGGCTATCCTTTGATGATTTGCTCGATATATAATTTAAGCTCTCCTTAACAGAGCTCAAACCATTACCACCACCCCCGCCGCCGCCGCCGCCATGCTTCGATGATGAGCCAGCACCACCACCACCACCACCAGATTGCTGGTAACCACTGTATTTATTTTCTTGGTTAAATATGCTGGACTGTGTGGGGCCATAAATATACGTATCAACTGGATTCCAGGCATTATCAATGTTAACACGTAAATTTTTACCCATTTTGGGATTCTGTGGACTGTAATAGTAATTGTTGCCATGACTGCTTTGATCCAATAATGTCGGCTTGCCACCATCTGCCGATGAGGCTACGGGCGGTGGTGGTGGCGGTTGACCCGTGGTAACACTTGTTTGTTTTATTGGCATATATGTGCCATAACTGTCCCACATACGAAGACGTGTTATCCAAGGCGGTAAGTCAGCCTAGAAGCAGAAAAAATAAAAACATTTAAAACAAGGAAAAAATTTTTTTTATTTTATTTACAAATATATATGTGTGTGTGGGAGAATATGTACGTATGTATCTGTATTACAGTTCGTAATATAAAGGCAAGCAAAACTGAAAGTAACATTAAATGCAAATACAAACATGTATACGGGGGTGCAGATGTTTGTTTTAAGGCAAATATTACAATAAAAACAAGTCATAAAAAGGTTCAAATAACATTCAGGAGAATTTTGTTCTCTCGGGTCTTTAAAAATGCGATGAAAATACTTTATTACGGTGTTCTGTAGTGTGATGGTATGAAATTTAATTCTGATTTATAGACGTACCAGGGGTGTACGTTTATAGAGACAAAAAGGGGATTCGAAAGGGTTAAAAATGTCGGAGGCACTGGGCATTCTTTGATAATCTTATATTTGATGAACACAAAATCAAGGAATCTAATGACCCGAAAACAGCTCAAATTGAGCTGCACAAGATACAGACACTAGCGTATGTCGGTATAACAGGGGCAGTGACAACCTGTCATATAGCGATCCTGGAAACTCTGTTGAATTTAAGTACGCTGTGGAGACTATGGTAAGGTTGAGGGGAGGACTAACATGAAATTCATTATGATTTAAGGAATCAATTGACTGACAGCTCAGTTAACAGTCCTCTGCACTGAACCAGTAGACTTATTATTTTTTTAGGACGTGCTTCGCAACAAGACTGAGTAATAAAAGCGAATGGAGTAATCTGGAGTCTGCATACTCTCTTAAAAGAGTGACTATTTTCAGGTGTAAAGATGGTTTTTCAATAGATCTTGGGGCGAGAACAGAGGTTTTTGATCTCAAAATGAAATATTCCGGGTTTGTTAGGTAACTCGAGGATATCCTTCAAAAGTCTATGCCATCGAAAGATGTGCTCTATTCAACTTGGGTAGAATATATAATCGCCGGGACATAGGAGTTCTATATGACATTCAGGCAATCTAGCGGCGCTTATAAGATTAAATCGAAAATAGTATGAAACTTTCTGGGGAAGCTGAATCGCATAGCTAGGGAACATAAGGTTAGCCTTTTCTGGGTCTCTTTTTCATGTGGGAATTCTCGGCAATGGATAAACGGACAACTATGAGAGGATGGAAACTTTTACGCCGTTGATGGAACGAAAACCCTTATGCAGAGTGCCGATGTCTGGAAAGGCATGATAAAGAGAAGCAAAGTTTCCTCTCAAACTAAGTGGGTTGGTTTAAGACAATCAAATTTGTTGCAGGTAAATTAAAATAAGCGGAGATTTGAATCACTCATCCGGCTATTCAGGAACGGCTATCACGCTACCCTCAACGAAAGGGAAGATAAAGACAAACCAAGTGGGTTTAAGACAATAAAAAACTTTTTGTTGGAAAATTAAGATAAGAGGAGATTTGAGTCATGCAGCAGAGTTATAACACGAGATTGGTAACAAATTCTTTGACAGGGTATGCTTGTACAGAATTGGGGCTGACATTAATGAATTCCTGAAGGAAATAACTGACCACGTATCAGGTGCTAGGCAGGGATTTCTCGTTATTGTTATAGAGCAGCATTCTGAATTTTGTCGAGGAAATAGGTTGAAAAGGACACCCTATAAAGTTGAATACTGAAGAAAAATTGTTTCGCATTACGGAATTACAATGGAAGTGAACAGTATCGTTCATATGCTACACATTAAAGCATATTTTTGTAGATGCTAGATGAACGTATGGGACGTATGGGAATGATTAAACAATTCTAGTTGGAAAGTAACATTTGAGTGTTTCCAGTCTCGCAGTAGATTTACGATTACTTTGTGGAAATTAAAGCCACTGAAATCGCTAAACAATTGGAAGATGATAGAAAGTGTTGTAGAAGATCGACGTAATTGAGACCGATGATGTACTTCTGATCAATGAATAGTAAATTTATTTTCTACAAATTTATTTAAAGAAGATGAAAACATTGCAATGTAGTCGCTGTAGTCTAGTAGGCAGTGTGTTGGCTTATTAGACATGAGGAAACGGTTCAAACCGCAGAGAAATATGAACAAATATTTTTTCGGCGACAGCCTCTCAGCAGATTTTTGGCAAAAACTCGCAGAGTAAATAAAAATTAACATGAAAAGGTTTTCAAAAAGAAAATCTATCGTTCGGGATCGACTTTAAACTGTAGGTCCCGCCACTCAAGTATAAAATTAACCTACACAACCTAAGTGGTGCGAGATGCTATGTGGTTGGTAATCCAGACAGAAGGATTGTAATGAAGAATTATGTACATATGTATGTATATATGTACTCGTATGTATGAGAATATTGCATTATTTTCTCAAAGAATTTACCTGTCTTAAATGTTATCTTCGTATTTCCCTAGTTTATGTTCTACTGTTCATATGATTTCCTTTTTAATTTCTCTCAATTAGAAACATGCAAAAATCAGGTCATAAATTAACACACTCTACACTCTACTCAAAAAGGAAATCTCAAGACACATTTCTCTTATATCACATGAAAGAATAAGAAGAAAAAAAGAATGAAAATGTTGCTTTGAAATATTAATTCTCAGGCTAAACAGTATAATGGAAGCATCAGCAGCAAACAGGAATGCGGGAATACAATAGAAAAAATACGCCTCAAAATTTATGGTTTTTTTGCACAAATTTCCTGATGTTGTTGGTTTTATTTAATATTTATCTTGAATAATTGCTGTTATTTTATGTTTTGGTTTGTTGTTGTTGTTGTTGTTGCTGACTATAGTTATTGTATTTGTGTACATAGTTGAGTTGGTATAATGTTTTCTTTACTTTTTGCTTCTCTGTCCAACACTCTATATACACTCAAGGAAATAAATTAAGTTGCGGGGTTTGGTTTTTGCTTCTTAATAATAAAAATAATTGCCATGTTTAAATCAGTATTAAAATAATAAATTTCTAATAAAGAAAAAGAAAGAAAAATGGAAAAAATTGGCGATTCCATTAAAGTATTTTATCGTTAATGGCATCACAGCAATTTATTGAAAGTTAATTACAATATAATGGTCTTAATTAGTTTGGCAAGGCATAGAAAGCGTTATCGTATACGTAATTTATAGAATTAAAAGATAATTTCAATGTTTTGTTAAAGCAAATTATGTTGAACAGTCAATAATTTTTAATTTAAACGTAAACCACGGCGTATACTTTATGTCAAGTATGTAATTAAACAATAAGTATACGTTGCGGTGTCCATTACGATGGTGTTAATAAAGTGGGTATATGCATGCGGTCATTAAAGCGTCAAGTGTTAAAGTAGCTCTACTAAAAGGTGATAATATTGAAATTGCCTTTTTAATATAAAAAAATGATGCGTGGCATGTGTCAAGCACTATAAAATGTTTAGTAAGGTTCACCATGAAATTTTATTATCATTATTACTTGTGCAGGTAATTAAAGTAATTTTTAGGTCATCAAATCTATCCACAGAAAATAGCTATTCAAGCTAATGTAACCACATTCTTAACAGTTTCACTTCATTCGACATGAATCCACCAACCCGTATGCGAAAACTACGTGTCGGAGATCAGCAATGAATCGTTTTTTCGATACTCATAAGTACTCATGAATATTTGAGTATTCAACTACTCTGATTCATTCGCATTCACTACACCATTGACTTATAAGTACAGGTTGCAATGAGTACGAGTACAACGTTGACGTTAAACTTATAACATCCGAAATATGTTTGATTCATACGCCTACTCATTCAGATTCATAAACTTAGAAAAATACTTATAATACTCATACTCGAGTGATTCGAATCATTCATCAAAATTTACAGTCTTAGTTGTTGTTGCATTTACAAAGAAAGAAGAAAGACACATAAGCAAAAAAGACAAAGACAGCAAGGAGAGCAAACTCACAACCTTCTTGTTAGTATTGTAGTGTTCGTACACGAATCATACTTATTTTGTGATTCGTGTATACGATGAGTCATGGAGAGTCGAAATCAACAACATCATACCTATTGTTAAGTATGAGTACGATGAGTACTTCAATTTTTGAATATGAGTAGTATGAGTATGACATTAAAATAATTATGAATGCGTATAAGTATCAGAAATTATAAGTATGTTTCGAATCTACTCATCTTTTTGAATGCTCAATGCTGATCTCTGCTACGTGCCGAGGTCTAATATTAATGCTGTATCGTCCAGTTCAAAGCAAACCGCGATATATACTTCGCAACAAAACTAGGTAACAAAAAAATCGAATGGAGAAAGCTGTGTACTCTCTTAAAAGAGATACTATTTTGAGGTATACAGATGGTTCGTGAAATGATCTTGGAATGAAATATTGCTCGTAAGATTTTCCCAATTCAACTTAGAAGATACAAAGAACGGTACAAAGAGTAAATCCAGCAGCTCTTATAAAATTAAACCAAAGTATACAGAATGAAACTCTCTGGGCAAGCTAAAGTAGATATATGTATGTATAGGGAACTATGTATCGAACAGAAAATGGTTGCTGTATTGTCAAGTTCAAAGCAAAGCATGATATGTCAATTCATTTATGCTACTCGATCACTATTGAGGTAGGTGGCAGCCAATGTAACCTACTCTATCACGTAGAATATTTTACTTAAGAACCTAAGTAAGAAACAACAGAAAAACACAACAGCTGCAGGAACTAAGGCGAGAAGATTATAACAATGTCACAGGCTTAGTGAATAGACCATAGAAAAGGTGAAGGAAAATATAATTTTCTATCGTGAAATCATCTTTAGATTCGAAGCTCATATTTATAGTTGAAGAACAACTGTGTTTCTTACAACACTCGAAACGCTGTACATACTTTTTTTGGTTCCAGACGTGTTCAGTACATATATGGCTAAAATGAAATCAAACACTCGAATGAAATCAAGTTTCCTTGGACTAGATCTCTTTAGACTTTGTTAGGTGATTTTCTAAGTTCTATCACTTCCGTTATGTTTCTAGGTCTACTGGGTTTTGTTAATATTTATTTCATTGGTTCTCAATTATTACCAACTTGATATGATTTTGATAATCTGGATACCAATGATATCTGGTTTTACCAAGACGGTAGCAACTCATAATACACAATTCATGCCACATTGAATATTCTGCACGAATGATTTGAGGTCATGGTTATCTCACGTGGACTAGTCGTTGTGGTCTAGTCACCGAGATCGTGTCATTTGAATTTCAATAGATTTTTTCGTGTGGGATTATTTTTAAGTCGCAACATGACCCAACATAATTGCACTCCACACGAGCTGAAACTGATTTTGACATACAGTGGTGGCCTTATAATTAGAAACGACTTAGCAACATGTATGTTTGTTAATTTGTTCTGTGTACCTGGGATCAAAGGCTTTGTTTGGAGGACGTCTTACATACGTTTTTCCATCAGATTGAGACAAATTATACTTAGATTCGTCACTCAAGAGAACTCTGTTCCAGAGACATCGTTTATAAGGCCACCATTGTAGATGCAGAACACTCTCACTGGAATATGTTTTATTTCAGAACGATGCACCCGGAGTTTTCTTGGTTGTAAAATATCAGCAGCTCTTTGGGTGAGTAGCCGAATATGTTGAAAGAAAGATGAAACAGGATGTGGGCCATAATGACAACTGTTTTCCTTAAGGAAACTATTATTACTCATGTGCTTTGTTTCAAAGTGATTGGTTAGGTGTAGTAGGTCTCTGAATATTGAGTTGCTATCTGACGATGTCTGGAAACTACACACCCTAACTTCTTAAACATATTTTGTGTTGGTGAATTGGATGCAGTTGCGAGGAACTTTGTACAGCGAGTCCTATTCTTTTTATGAGGTATCACCACCTGACCTTCCTACAATCGTTGTTAATATTATAAAGATTTCAACGGCCCTTTTAAATGAAGGGATTTTAGCAGGATTTAAATCTCAAAATTTTTAAAATTCCGTAAAATTTCATTCTTCAGTATATTCCCAGATTTAAACCAGGATTACTCATGTCTGTAGTCAAGCACTTTAACCACTGTATGAGTATGAAATAGTACCGGATACCCCGGATATTAAATACAACTACATGCTACCAGAAACAGTTTTCGGACGAACATACAAAATTCACACTCCCACATGGGAAAAACGGTTTACTTAAGCTATTATTATAAACCAGCCCAGCGTATTTCAGGCGAAGATTTTTACTATTAAACAAGCTGCATGCATGATTGAAAACAGGAACCTAGCTCAGGAGGCAATGACGCCTGTTTGGCTGTGGTGTTTATGTCGGCTTCCATGACTCATATATTTTTACTGTACTGGATGCACCACAGTAGCATGTATTCACGTGCTAGACTGGTTGTGAGCAGATAGCAACATGACTCTGTGGTAACTTTGTTTTTTAATTAACTTTTAATGATGGGATCTGTAATCAATGATTAATTTTTTTCCTTGAGTGTTGTATATCTAGTGTTGATGTTAAATATTAAAAAAAAACCTTTTATTTTTGTTGTCGATGTTATTGTTTTTCTGTTTGTTTTGTTTTCTTTATTATTATTTGCAGATAAAACTCTGTGACTACTGCTACCACTTCTGCTCTATTTTCCTTTAAAGTCGGCTTGAGAAAAAGAGAATATTTTGATACCAAAAACAAAATAACAACGAAAAAAAAATTGTTTAAGAGTACGTTAAAGAAAAAGTAAACATTGGAAAGAGTTCTCTTTCGTTTCCATTCGTTTCTTTTTTTTCGGATTTTTTTTTAAGATGTTTCAGCCATTGTTAGTTAAAATCTAAAAAGATGGGCACATAAATTCATACATCCTTAATGAATTGTGTGTACGTATGTGTAAGAAAGAGTAGAAAATTTTAGAAAAAAAAGGAAATATTGTGTTAGAAGTGAAGCAGAAGAAGAAGTATGTGTTTACACTGTCACTTCTTTGTTAAAGAATGTGCTGTAATAGAGGAGCCTTGGTGTTGGTGTTCGTAGTAGTGTAGTAGTAGTAGTAGCAGTAGTAGTACAACAAAGGAAGAGTGTTTGTTTTTATGTTGCTGTTGATGTTTTTTATACGACGCCCTCTAGCGACAGTTAAGTTTTTTTTATTCCTTATTTTTTTTATTATACTTGCTCCTATACACTCTTGAACATTGTCTTGTACTTCTTACAAGTTTTTTTTTTTGTTTTTGTTTTCTTGTTTTCCACTCTAAAGTGTTGACGTAAAAGTGCAGAAACTTGTTTGTTTCGCATACACTTTCTTCTTTTGTCATAGTCATACCCATAGCAATAGCTATTGTTCTGCAGCTGCTGCTGTTATTGTTGTTGTTGTTGTTGTTGCTGCTGTTATGTTCTGTTTGAATTGTTAATTTTAAGGCGTTAAAATGTTAAGTAAACTGGGTCTTTATAACATTCATTTATATTTTATAACTTATCTACACCAAAAACAAAGAGAGAAAGACTGAGAGAGAGAGAGAGAGAAATATTTTATAACTAACGGTATATTGTTAAGCAAAGACATACACACATATTCCCATATGTATTAGTGTATTCAAAATAAAAAAAGAAGAATAGAAAACAAACTGAAAACCTAGTTTTTCAGTTACACTCTCACTAACATGAAGGCTTATACTCTATCACACACACACACACTCACACCCCTATACGTTCACACATGTTCGTTGGAGTGTCTTGTAGATATTTTGGTACCATTTGTCATTGTTTATGCGTGTGGTAGTGGGTGGGTGTGTATGTGTGTGCGTTAAGCTTGTTTTCTATGTGTTTTATATGATTTTGACACAAAGTCATTAACCATTATGTTTTTCAGTAATTTGTAACACAGCCATATAAATCTACAGAGTAACAATAATTATAAGATACAGAAATGTTTTGTGAGTTTATCCAAGAGTAATTAATATTCAAGTAAACAATACTGTAAGCCACACCAAACGACTCCAAAAGACTTGAAAGAAAATAGTGTTGACCGATAATGTACTCATGGCGTCAACATCAAGAGGGGAATACTTGTAGGTTTAGATCTCAGGGTGAAGATAAAATTAAGGGTGAAACTACAAGAAATACTATATGATTTCATAAACAAAGAAAGCACCATTCTAGCAACGTTTGCAAAAATGTTTTTCAATGTTTTCTTGATTACGAAAAATTAGCTCCTTTAATAGGAGAAAAGGGACCAGCAGTTTAGTTGAAATCAATTCAGCACTTACAACAACGTGTTGTGCTACCGTATAAAGCGCTCCTCTAAAACAAACTGACAAATCTTGATTAATCGGTGTCGGCAATCAAGCATGACTCCCTTAATAAGACTCCCTTAGCATCAGACTGACTGAAAACCATCCGGAAAGTTAAGTAAATCTAATGATCGATGCAATTAAAAGTAACCACAGCTCTCATATACTACTGAGAAAGAGTGAGCCAAATGACAAAATTCTATGGAAAACCAGTGACGGACATTAACGAATCAAGTGAACAATATCCTCTATCTCCTCAATCAATATTCAACAAGCCTGCTAGGCATTACGCATTGAATTGTGAGATACAGTGGCAGATATCTTCCTACTTACTTACTTGCTTACTTAATTGGCCAATGCAACCCTTTAGTTAGGATTACAATCTAGCTTTTCACATCACCCATGTTGTCTGTGTTAATTTTGTCCATTAGTGGCCGGACCTACAGTTTAACGTTCGTTGTCAACGTCATTTGGCGATTTCTATTATCTTCAGAGTTTTTACTAGAAAACTGCTCAAAGGAAGTCCCTGAAAGAAATATTTTGATTCGGTATGTCTAAGCTAAAGTTTGAATCACTGGCTCTCGTCTAATAAATAGTTGGTTAGTTCGCTTTCTATAGTTTTAGGTGAGTGCGGCAATGAAGCAAGATTCTGAGTATAGGATTGGTTAGCGGCCAATAAATATGGTTTCCTAAAAGTCTATCGAAGGTTTTCATATGTTGACACGCTTTATCCAATTCATCAACTATAAAATTTCTCGGGAAATTGTCGCAAAACTGTGTTAGAAGTCGACCAAGGGTCGTTACACCAACGATTTCAGACCTAAAGTTTATAAAGGGTCCGCCAAACAACTTTTTTTTGAAAATGCTTTAAAAAAACTACTGAATATTATCTCAAATTTCTTTTTTTTTTATTTGAAAGTACAATCCTTCCGGTTAATAACGGAAAATAATTTCATTCAAATGGCTGCTACATGATCGGTCCAATTTTTAAGCACATTATCGATTGTGTGCAGCTGTATTTCACCAATGGCTTCACGAATATTGTCCTTTAAAGCGCCAATTGTCTCTGGCTTGTCGGCGTAACACTTATCTTTGACGGCACCCCACAAATAATAGTCCAACGGTATCAAATCGCAGCTCCGAGGTGGCCAAACGACAGCTGAGGCTGATAATGCGATCTTCAAAAACAGGGCGCAAAAATGTTGCCAATATCCTCCTCTTCGATGGCTCGATAACGATCGCCATTGACTGTAACGACCACTCCTTGCTCATTTTCGAGGAAAAATGGCCCAATTATGCCTCTGGACCAAAATCCGCACCAAACAGTGACTCGTTTTGGGTGCGTCGGCTTTTCAATGTATGCGTGCGGGTTTTTGTGCACCAAATGCGACAATTTTGCTTGTTTACATAGCCGCCACGATCAAAATGAGCTTCATCTGAAAAGATGATTTTTTTTTGCCAAAATCGGCATTTTCTGTGTAGGCTACTGTATGGCCAGCCGAGGCAGCCATTTCAATGAAATTATTTTCCATTATTAACCAGAAGGATTGTACTTTCAAATAAAAAAAGAAATTTGAGATAATATTCAGTAGTTTTTTTAAAGCATTTTCAAAAAAAAAAGTTATTTGGCGGACCCTTTACTTGAAAGAGATTTGATTGTCGGTTGGTTGCTAATCAGTGATAACAGCAAATTTGTATTGTTTTGTGTGATTTATAATGTGTCACTACGTATATACACGTATGTATTTATATATCGGATCTTACAACAGGCGCTTTTGAACTCTGGGTGAAGCTGCATCTGTCTAACTCCCATTGACGACTGTAGACTTGTGTTTGATAGAGGGGCTCGAGAACAGTTGATTAATGACCCTCATTTTCATAGAAGAATCATCTTCAGCTATGAGGCCCATTTCTGGATGAATGAATACTCAGCAGATTTCTAGCAAAAACCCTGAGGGTAAATAAAAAATTTGCCATGAAAACTTACTCAAAAAGAAAAAATCTGTCGTTCAGAGTCGACTTTAAACTGTAGGTCTTGCCACTCATGCATAAAAATAACACACACAACATAAGTGATGTGAGAAACTAGGTCGTAATCCTAACTGTATGTATGTATGCATGTATGATTACGTGAGCAAACAAAATTGACGAATATGAGACAATATTAATGCTCATGTGATCCCAGAACTTCCAATGAATCCGGAAAAAGTCAGTTTTTGGTGTGGATTTTAGGCGGGTAGCGTCATCGATCCATGTTGCTTTGAAACCAACATTGGTCAGGTTATTACTATCAACGACGATCACTGCAAATCGATAGTTTCAAATTCTTTTGTCCTGAATAGCATGATTTGGATGCCAACGATATGTGGTTTCAATAGGACGAGGCTACATGGCATACAGCTTATGTCACATTGGATCCTCTGCAGGAACGATGGATGTGATCTTAATTAGCCAACGAGTTTGTGCGAGTTGACCCTGGTCGACTTTTTATTGTGTGGTTTTCTTATGCCGCAGGTATATGTGAATAAAGAACAATATACTGCAGTCCTCAAAGCCAACATAACCCCTAAATTCAATCACTTTTCCTAGCCAGTCATGGAAAAGTGGACACTCTACTCAGTAAAGCCGTGTATAGGCCATTCAAGCGAATAAGAGATTTCAATGATATCCCATGATTTGATAGCAAAGAGAGAAAGCTTTTAATAAAAGACCCATTACATGTAAAGGATACATACATGGCTACACAGGATACACGTACTAATTACATTCATGTTAAGTTTCATTTGTTATAAAAGAATGATTAGCCAGAGTTTTTTTTTGTAATTTTTATTTTCCTTATGTAATGTAACGGATTTTCCATTTTAATTTTTCCAAAAGATACAACAAAACAAAACAGCAACAGAAAAAAAAGCAAGTGAAAACAGAAAAATTATTACAAGAAATAAAGAAAGTCCCAATTGTGTCAGGATATAGGCTAATAATACGGCTCTGTGTCGCACTCGGTGTCACACTCTGCGTCTGTTTGTGTGTGTTTTCCATTTCTACTTTCGTTACGGTAATATTTTTATGTTTTCATTTGCAACAAAAAGGTATCAGCACCACCATCACCAGTATGTCAGATGTTAAGGGATTTAATATTAACGTCTATTAACATGTAACATTTGGGTTTTAATAGACAATGTAAGTGTATGTTTAGATAAACAAACATGAGATTCTTTCCACATGTTTAATTAGTTGTCTTTCTAATGGATATTGTGGCTTATGTATGTACATATGTATGTATGTATGTATGGCAATGGGGTTAGGCAGTAAACATTTTTCCGCGTGTGTGTGTTTAATTAGAATAATTTTTTATGATTAAAATCGTACAATAAAAGTCAGAAGGGAAAGCTATTACAAACAGACAACAACATTATTAAAAACTTAATTTTTGAAATTATCTAGGAGGCAATGGATTAAAATCTAAGAACCGTTTCTCCACCAATAAAGTGAAGCATGAATGAAATGCTTAAAGATTTTTTACCTTTGATGGAGGAGTTTAAAACAAATGTTTCTCTGAAGTAAAGCCATGGTTACAATCTTAAGACCCTCAATTGATATCCAATTTCTCTGTTGTACATAGAGATCTATAAAAACTAGCTACACAGTTCGAAAGGAAACAAGAAAATTCTGCTTGATGTTGTAAATTTTCGTCCAAGTCAAGCAAGTAGTATTTTAACTTAATAGGTTCGAAAGAATAAACTCCAGCACTGAGAAAATTCTGAAAAAAATCTACAGGTGAGCCTGTCTACGCATCCTTCTGGGAATTTAAGAGCAAATTAATTACAATAAAAAATCTTTTCAAATTTATCATTCAAATTCGGCACCAAATTGTAAAGTTCGCCACTCATGGATAAAATTAACGCAAAACAATAGGACTAGCCAAGCAGAATATTAATTTCGACAACGTAATTACTCTGTAGTCGCCGTAGTCTAGTAGGTAGTGTGCTGGCTTATTAGACGTAAAGCTCGGGTTCGTATCCGAGGTCAGACATCAAAACGAAATACAAAAAGTATGTATCCTCTCAGCAGATTTCTGGCAAAAACTCTGAGAGTAAAATAAAATTGCCAAGAAAAAGTTTCTCAAAAATCTGTCGTTCGGAGTCGACGTTAAACTGTAGGTCCCTCCTCTCACGCATAAAATTAACGCACACAACATGCGTGGTGTGAGAAGCTAGGCCGTAATCCTGACTAAAGGGTTGTAATTGCCAATTATATATGTACACATGTATAGCAAGTAGTATTTTAACATACTATGTTCGAACCCCCAACTCTGACAAAATTCTGAAAATATTCTACTGGCGAGCCCGTCTCAACAACCTTCCGCAAAAAGCTTTCAGAGCAAATTAATTACTAGAAATTTTTTTTTCAAATTTATCATTCAAATTCGGCATCAAATGTTAGATCCCGCCACTCCTGGATAAATTAACTTGAGTGGCCCTGCAGAATTTCCATTTCGACAACGTAATGCTCTGTATTTCATTGCTTGGTTTCATTACTACAAAATTTATTTATTGCCAACCATTTCTGAGCCATCATTAAAACTAAGATGTGTAGTGAGAAAGGTTTTGGATTTGCTCAAATCCATGTGCCATTGACGGCTGAATGGAAAATGTTTAATTAAGCTTGTATAGGCTGGTGCTGTTGTTATTGACATTATCTGGAGTAAGAAAGTTCAAGAGATTCACGTTCAATACAAGAGAAATTTGAATAGAAG
The DNA here is from genome assembly GCA_932273835.1 of Sarcophaga variegata. Lineage (NCBI taxonomy): Eukaryota > Metazoa > Arthropoda > Insecta > Diptera > Sarcophagidae > Sarcophaga > Sarcophaga variegata. The sequence goes on along the minus strand of OW026362.1, from coordinate 13,775,820 downwards.
AAGTTTCATTCATTGAAGTCGCCGTAGTCTAGTGGATAGCGTGTTAGCTTATTAGACGTAAGGCCACGGTTCAAACACCAGGTCGGAATTCTCCAACAAAACGAAATATGAAAAAATATTTTTTCGCCTACTTCCTCTCAGCAGTCGAGCCTCCCGAACCCATCATAAAGCGCTTCATATCTTAAAAAAAAAAAAACAAAAACAAAGTGTGTGTCAGACTTCTTTGAAATTTGTTAGTCATTTGAAAAACCTATTGCTGCCATTATGTCTGAAAGATAACCTCGTTAAATGCCCGTAGACCGCATCCAAAATTTAAAATTATCTAATGCTCTCTCGCATAAATCAGGCTAAATTTGACCATTAGCATGGGTTATGTAGGCTAAAGCCTACTACTGTTCTTTGTGGCTTTTTTGCGTACACTTGTGCCTTAAGAAAACTTAACAAAAAATAGTTTAACACACGAGGTAACCATATCCTCAAATTGCTTTTGAAGAATAATCAATGTGGCATGAGCTGTGTAGCGCGTAGAGCAGTCCTATTTAAGTCATCCAAATCAGACCAAAAGAAGTTGGTAATTATTGCCCTATAATGATCACGGTTAACTGTCGTTCTCAAAGAAATTTGAAACGATGATGCCGCTTGCCCAAAATCCACAATAAACCGTGACTTTTTCGTGGTGCATTGATCACTTTTGGATGTCGTGTGGATAAACTCAACAGCTTTACTTGTTCATGCACCCAATTCGTTTAAAAATGGGTTTCATCGCTGGAGAAGATGATTTTTCAATGAAAATTAGGGTCAGTGGGTAACTGTTCTAGAGCCCATTTAGCGGACACAAAACGTTGTTTATTGCCGTTTACCTTTAGATCCGTGTTTAGTTGAATTTTGTACGGATGCAGGTTCAAGACGCCGTAGTCTAGTAGGTAGTGTGTTGGCTTATTAGACGTAAAGCCAGGGTTCGCTCCCCAGACCAGACATATAAACAAAATACAAAAAGTATTTCTTCGGTGACTTCCTTTCAGCAGATTTCTGGCAAAAACTCTGAGACTAAATAAAATTGCCATAAAAAATTTCTCAAATCTGTCGTTCGGAGTCGATTTTAAACTGTAATTCTCACCACTCATGTATAAAATTAACACACACAACATAAGTGGTGTGAGAAACTAGGTCGTAATCCTGACAGAAGGGTTGTAATGACGAATTATGTATGTATGTATGTGCAGGTCCAAGTCACAACGGAAAAGTTATGATCTGCGAAAGACCAAGTGCTTACAAGCGATGTGAAATCGACCGTCTCGGGTTCTCCTATACACCAGACGTACAGCGGCGATTTTTTGTGCTAATCTTGAGTTTCTTCGATGTACATACCTATGTATGTATTGGTGGTCGATCGTTTACTAAGCCGGTGGTTTAGAATTTATCCACCCCATTGCAAAGGGTCCTCTCGGTAGAACGACAATTGAATGTCGACAATTGGTTGTAATCCTCTTGGTAGTATAACAATACAGTTTGAAATTCTCAGCAGCACAAAAAATAAAAATAAAATACCCAATGTATGGTTCAAGAGACGTAAAAATATTACAAAATTACCTTCCTTAAGATTCAAGTGAGTCAACCTTCCTAACCTACTTTAGGTCCAAACCCAGTGAGAAAATAGTACAGATACATACCAGACATAAATCACAAGGCCCCCAGGAGGGGTTATGATTACACTAACCCGCTCTTGCTAGTAGTTTTTCTTTCCTGTAATTATTCATACTACGCCTACGACCCGGGGAACGCCTGATCTAAGATACGGAGGCTGTGAGATGCTTGGTATGTACTTGCCTTATAGCTCCCCTAAGAGACTGGTTAAGTTTCTATATTTTGACAGTTAGACCGGCATCTGCCACAGACATAGATCTCGAAATTATTTATTAGGGCATTGCACTTTGATTACTACATTGTTCCTCGTGACGTTACGTTACAATGAAGACTTTTGAAACGTTCAGTCTCTCACACTATTGCTGCTGTTGTCACTTAAGGGAAATAGCCTGACCCTAAAAATATTAAATTTCAATACCCAAAAATATAAACTTTTTCCCTGGGGAGTTATTAAGTTAATAGCTTCTAAAATAAGTAAAACTATCAATGAAATGGAAATCTTGTTAACGTTTAAATGGCTTACAAAAATCCTCTACCAATAAGTAGGTTTTCTTTTTAGCCTCCTTATTTCTTATTATCTCCTCTCTCTATCTGTGATCTAACGCTCTTTCAATGAGGATAATAATTTTTTTCTATTTAATTTCCTTGCCACACTTTATACCTTCATCTTGTTAGGTTTTCTTGTAAGATTTTTATTTTCTCACTAGCAGATGAAAGAGTTTTTCTATTCATGTCAAGTTTTCTTCACGTTTTTCCTTTTCTTTTTTCTTTTCTTTTTCTTCTCTTGAATTTCGTTTGATTCAGCTGCCTTTACGAAGGAATACTGTTAAGAGCATAAGAAAGCAGAAGGTAGGTGTAGAAACTAGAAATTGGAATTTAATTTTATTAGCTTAAATAGGCTTATAAAGCTGGTAAAATACATGACGCCTTTAAGCCCAACCTAAACCAACTAAACCACACTATCATTGATTCAATTCGTTTGTGCCAAGAGTTGAGTGGAGGACAATTTTCTTTAAGGATAATTGGATCAATTTTTAGATTTCTTCGTAAAAGAAATTATAAGAAGAGTAGCACAGTGCAATCATTAAATGTGTAGCGCTATTGCATGTATTTAACATGTAAGTGGACAATTAAAAGGATAAAGAAGGGATGAGGAAAAAACAAAATGTTAACGAATATTTGAAAGTGAAAGTTGTTAAAGAGCATTGAATGTGTAAAACAAAGGAATGGAAGATGGAAAACCCAAGGTTACATGGGATTATTGGTTGTATTTGTTATCCAGAACAGGAAGGTGCTGTATTGTTTCATGTTTTATACACAGAAATCCAATGTAAATTTCAAATTAAATTGTCAAGACTGTTCTAGAACTTGGGTTCGTGAATTTACTAAATTTTTGGCTCTGGCAAAAAGAATAAAAATTGTGATATAAACCTTAGTGTTTGTAAGTATCGCCAAAAAAATAGGTTTGTATAGCGATTATGGTACTTGACTACGAGCCTATGCACCCCTGAAGCCAAATAATTTTCATCTAAAAATTAACACCTTAGACGCTACAGTTTTAGAATTTTTAGTTTTCTCCAAAAAGCTAGCTTTATATAGCGGTTATGGTACTTGAGAATGAGCCCATGCGTCCCTGGAGTCAATATAGACAAAGATAACTAATTTTCACTTAAAATTATAACAGTAGGTGATACAGTTTTAGTAATTTTAAGTTTCCCTAAAGAACTAGCTTTGTATAGGGATTATGATACTTGATTAAGAACACATGTAATCCAAGACCGGAAACCAATACATGTAAAGGCAAACAATTTTCATCACAAAATTATTCTCCCAAAAGAGAATATCAAAGTTAAATCAGGAAAGCTACCTCTTGGGAGACAATATAAGAAATTAGCAAGGTTTTGCACCACTATATCAAATCCATCAACCCAAGTAAATTTACACTCAGATGTAAAACTCATCATCTTGTGGAAAAGTTTTTCAGGATCTTGGCTTACGTTTCAGCTCGTACAAGAATTCAAACACAACGACCATCGTATTTCAACTGAGTGGGATCATGAGCATTTTTATCAAAGAATTGTGTTCAGTGGAGGATCTCATTTCTGGTTAAATGGTTACGTGGTGAATAAGACAAGTTTTTGTCGAATTTTTTTTCTCAGAATCATTTGATTCCCTTGTGCTAGACCGTAGCACAGAGAGTTTTCAGTAGTTGTTTAAATTTTTTCACTCTTTGTAGAAGCATATTTTGACGTCTACGTGCAGAAATCAGCATCCAGTATACCATTATGACTGCCATGAGGTTCTAAAGATTGGTTATAGTTCTGTGTATAAATACATACATATTTTTTCACTTTGCATGTTCCTCTCCTTTCTCCTCCTCCTTCCTTAGTGCGTGACTGAACTTTGTGGGGAATCATTTGCTTATATTTCAAAAAAGAGTTTCATCTTCTAGGTTCTCGGTGCAATTGATTAACACAAGGCTTTCTGATGAATGAATCGCTATCACCCCCGACAGACACTTGACATTTTAAGACCGACTTTTTAAATATTTAAAGATGTAATGATGTCGAAAGGGTTGTAAGAGCCCATAATGTTAATAATATATAAACACATATATAATTGGTCATTACAACCCTTTAGTTAGGATTACGACCTAGCTTCTCACACCGCTCATGCTGTGTGTATTAATTTTATACATGAGTGGTGGGACCTACAGTTTAAAGTCGACTACAAACGACAGATTTGTACGATATATCCTCACACCAAATTCGTTATCTCGTGCAGCGAGATAATAATAATAATATCCCCCTGAATGGGGATACGGGATGGTCAAGGACTAAATTTCCTTATCGCCTGATGCATGCCAATCAATGAATATTTGAATGATATTCCCTGAATGAAGAAGCCATTGTACTTTCAAACCAGCCACTGGACAAGCAGACTCTTAGAATGGTATTGATTTGTTTACAAGATCGCAGAGTTAGTTTACAGCTTTTAGGTTTGTGTCGCAAACATCCACTGAGAAAATGAGCGTATTGATTTATTCGCTGGGTTTGTACCCCATTTGTTTCGGCGACTGCTCCTTGGAAATATTATAAAAGTTCCAAGAAAAGTTTCTCAAAAATTTGTCGCTCGAAGTCGACGTTTAAATGTTGGTCCCTTCATTCATAAATAAAATTAACAAACACAATCATGAGACGTTTTTGAAGCTAGGCAGTACTTTCAATGATGAATGAATGCTTTGATTCTAGAATTACTCTGTGTAGATAATCAAGACAATATTTGATTTTTTTATAGAATTCAATAACAACAGTATAAAGGACCAGAGGAGCTGCAACAAAATTTCGCTGAACAAAATGAAAATTAAAGTATAAATACCCAGCTGGCTTTACACAACTGGTTAATTGCCTGATGTATGCAAAAGTATCGTCCTGGGAGTTGAAAATACAATACAAAATTTAGCTGCCATTAATCAGTACTTAGGCTTCTGACCATAGAATACTTAAATAAAAAATAAAATTTTATTGAAAGCGATCTACACCAAGCAAAGAAGAATGAACATAACTTGGATCATTTTTTAATTTAAAAAGTGGACAAAACTTAACCTTAACAAAACTGATGAAACTCTGTGTAATATTTTTCAAGCTATGTTCTCTTGTTTAAGTTTTCAATTTAATTTTAAAATTCTACAAAGAAATCTTCACTTTAAATTATAATCGTCCACTTGAAGCACGCTGTACTCGTTTCTCAATTTATTTGTAGGGTATAAATAATATAAAGTGGCTTCAGAGAAAGCAAAAATAAAAAAAACAAGAAATTAAAGAAAAAACACTACAAACGAGCACGAGTTGGAAAAAAGGTCAAGAAATAAATAAAAAAAAAAAATCTGATGAAATATTAAACGCTGCATACAAGATGAAAGTGGAAATGAAAAATGAAAGGAAACAGCAACGAGAAAATAAGCGAAAGATGAAGAACAAGAAGAAGAAAAAAAGTGAAAATTATTTCAACATCCCCTCATATGTGTGTTGTTTAAAATTACAGTGTATGAGTAGAGAGTGTAAGAATAAATAACTGAGGGAGAGAGAGAGAGAGCATGAGTGAGTGAGTGAGTGAATGGAGTGTTGCAACATCAAAACAACAGGGCATGTGTTGAAGCAAACAAGTCAGTCAGGCAGTCAGTCAGTCAGTCAGTTACATACAGTAAAGCAAAAAGAAAAAAAAAAATAGATGAAAAGTGCGTTTAAACATCGTCATCATCATCATCGTCGTCAACATCGTCATCAGCAACTTAATTTACAAACCAAGTCATCACAATCAACGCCAACAGTGCAACAGTGTTAACTTTCGAACAACAACAATATGTTGATGATATTCATCATAATCATCATCAGCATCATCATCAAACAACATCATAAGGCAAGATGTGATGTGATATTTATGATGGCGATGAAGTCAACTAAAAATTCAACAACAGCAACGACAACAACAACAACAAAAAGAGAAAAAAGAAATTCTACAGAAAATGAGGACAAACATATGCAGTCGTATACACTTGGAGTTAAAAAGCTCTGTTCTATGTTCGTATGTACACACACACTTTAAATGTAAAAATAAGAAAAATTATAATAATAATATGTACAGAGGGGCGAAAAAAGAAAAAGACGGAATGCCATTAATAAAGGTTGCTGGCGTACATACAGCGAGAACAATAATAATAACGTTAGGCACCTGGCTACATGCTGACTACTTCATAAGCTATGAGAAGAACCCGTACAAAAGTTGAGGGCGTCAAACGACACATGTCGTATCATTCTCTATACAAGGCACAGTGGGACGTAATTCATTTCTCATTATTTAACGGTTGTTTGTCGAAAGTTTACAGCGCGTTTTTGGTTAAATATTTTTTAAACCAAATCCCGGCGGATTGCCTTTATACAAGGAGTGCATTGTGTTGCAATTCGGAAAATAGTTTATGGAAGTGAGGAAAGGGGGTGTAGCGTTTGAAGGATATTAGATTTGAATCTATATCTAGAGGAAGGAACTACCACATGCGGATAATGCGACGAATTCTATCGGTAATGCATTGTATGGTTCACTAACCAATCGAAAACAAACAGATATGCTCTACGAGACAGACGTGTATGATGTAAAAATCTCAGATTTTCATTACCAAGTCCTTTTAATTTCTTCGAATGGCAATAGCTCTGAGACTTAATAAATAAATAAAATTGTCAGGAAAAGTTTCTCAAAAATCTGTGGTTCGGAGTCGACCTTAAACTATAGGTCTCACCACTCACGTATACAAAAAAAATTAACACACACAACATAAGTGGTGTGAGAAACTAGGTCCATAATCCTGACTTAAGGATTGTAATGACCAATTAAAAAAGTAAGTGCCACGATCTAGGGGTTATCAGCGATAAACTGGACTGAATGGTTTTCGATTGCTGCAGTTTTTGTTTTACACTAAACCTACCAGAGCGGTCAAATGACCGCTTTGGAAACTTTAATCAAAATTGTTAAATTGCAGGTTTTTATTTTTCTTGAACTTACTGCATGACTTTTTCTATAATATATAGCAGTTTAATTTTTCAATATATATTTCTCTTCTTCTTTCGTTTTTCCTGATAATAATATGTACTCTACCGTTGTCTACCCTGAGCGGTCTTTTGACCGCTAGAATATATATGAAATTTTATGAAGTTATCTGTTCTAAGAAAATGTCATCCGATTGTGTTCTAGGACAACGCCATGTGCTTATGTTGGCTTGTTTTATGCTGGGTACAGAGCGACTGCTGGTAACTCACGCGTTGGGGACGAAAAAGAATGAGATTGTTCTCCAGTTCCGAAGATGAATGTGAAGAAAACGATCAGAATCAACTTCAGTTGATGGAACTGTTTGGCAAAAAATTCACCAAGGTTCTATACCTGGAAGATCTACGCTTCAAACAATTTTCAGAGAAATATCAGGGCCAACGGGATATGTGAAACGCAACATTATGAAGGGCAAAGTAAGGAGTGCATTTTCGTTGATACTTGACCAGGGAATTATGAATCATATAAAAATGTGCACAGAATCAGATGCACGTCGAGTTTTAGGATCCAAATGGAGTATAACTTTAGATGAGTTAGATGCTTTTATATGCGCGTGGTGCATATGAAACAAGAAATTGAACGTTTCATATTTATGGAATAAGAAATGGGGCCCTGCATTTTCTTCACGAACAATGAACAGAAATCGTTGATAGAAGAAGCGAGCGAAGCCAGCGTCTGCAGACTGACAAATTTGCTCTTATCTCCAAGGTATGGAATGCAGTTATAGAAAATAGTCAAAACTGCTACAACTGTAACAGTAGTATAAGCCCAATAAACCCGATAAGTTCAGAATCATGTTCTGGTTGCCATCGGACGTTGAAAGTAAATATATTGCGAATGGATTTCCGTATTTGGAAACAGATAAGATGAGGCCATCAGCAATACCACTTAGTGAATTTATTGTTCTCAAACTCACTGAACCATTCATAGGGTGCGGGCGAAATATAACCACCGATAATTAGCTTGAATAAGGATATGTATGTAAATTACTGAAGTAACATATAATTTTTCAGTTTCGAGCCTTCTTTCCAAAAATGTGCTCTCAAAAAGCCCGAAAAATAAATGTTTTTTAGCTATTATATGACAATTATGTTGCGTTTAATGAAATAGGTATATGTAATATGTCGATAGATTTAGTGTTAAAGAAATATTACATGGCTACCGATACCAGACAATTTGTTTAAATTCCAGTTTCCATTAAAATATCCAATGTTTCTCTGTTAACCCACTGTTTTGAGCTAAAAAAAATTGTTCTGTACTACTGTTGACAATGACTGATGAAGTTATGTGCGAAAATATATTTATTCTCTCTCTGTTAAACAAATAAACATCATATTTATGCCAACAGGATATTTTAAGTTGTTCTCTCTTTCTCTCTGTGAAAAAAAGGTAAAAAATAATAAAGAAACGATAGAAAATTTAAAGCTGCACAGAGAGAGGAAGAAGAAACAGCAAATTTCCTTTTTTTTTGCTACCACTAGAAATAGTTGAAATTTAAAATTGAAACATACATTTTTTTTATAGCTATATTAGGTAGGAAGGTTCTACTAAGATGGGTATGGCAGTAAATGAGGGCAAAACAAAGTATATCTTATCGACAAGTAGAGACGTGCGGCCTATTGCATCTCAGATCACGGCCGATAACTATACTTTCGAAACAGTCAAAGAATTTATTTATTTTGGCTCCGCCGTTACCACCAAAAATGATGTCAGTCTGGGGATCAAACGCAGGATCACTCTTGCCAACAGATGCTACTATGGTCTCAATGGGCAATTGAGTAGCAGAGACCTCTCTCGTACGACAAAACTAATACTCTGCAAGACTCTCATCCTCCCCGTGCTTCTTTATGGCGCAGAGGCATGGACCCTATTAAGCACTGATGCAGCAGTTTTGAGAGTATTCGAGAGAAAAGTCCTACGTAAGATCTTCGGTCCAGTGCGAGTTGGCGATGATTTCCGCATCCGATTCAACAGTGAGCTGTATGAGCTTCTCAACGACATGGGCGTTGTGCAGCGTATTAACATCCAGCTTCTGCGCTGGCACGGCCATGTCGTTCGAATGGAGGAGAATGCTCCGGCAAGACGGGTATTTGATGCGGGGGTCTGCGGAAATCGGCGAAGAGGTCGACCTTGTCTGCGTTAGAAGGACCAAATCGAAGAAGCCCTGTCATCAATTGGTGTGATCAACTGGCGTAGGCGCGCAAGAAGCAGAGGCTCCTGGAAGGATGTGTTGCGGCAGGCCGAAATCCGTTAATCGGGTTATTAATGGCCAATTAAGTAAGTAAGTCGGTAGGAAGGTAGGTTAAAGTAGAGGAGACCAATCAAAAGGCTATTAAATACAACTAAGCCATTATGTAGGCCTGTTGTACACTGACTACCTTACTTTTTATGAACTCTTAACTTAACTAAACAACCTTAACTTCTTACTTCTAACTTCACACTTCTGAGACGAGTTAGGTCTATTAAGTGACATCCACAAAATATTGGGATCTCTAGCCTACGAAAGCTGGACAGTGCTTGTGTATATTTGATCTATTCACTCAGTCCTAGTTCCTCACATTAGAAAACTTCCGATTCAAATCCACCAAAGACATATCAAGTCATAGAATTCACTTCATCGTTTCCCAGTTAGACATTAGGAACTTCCTGTTGAATCTACATATATACCGTTGGTGTACAAGTCATCTAGTTTAAGTCAAAAGAAGTTGGCTATCATCGAAGAAACATATGAACAAGCCGTTTCGTTTTGGAGGAATATTTAATAAACTGACGAAAGTTAATGAAATGGTGGGCTTTGGATTTTGGCACATCACATTAAAAGTATAGAAAAAAGACAGTCGTCCCGTGGAATCCGGAGCCAATGCCCCCAGGGAACTTTACTGTATGAACACATGACCGACACAAACAAGGAAGCCAGTGATTATTGCTACCTTTCAGCGACCTCGACACTGAGCCATACCTGAACCAGTGCCAGTTCTTGTTCTTCCACTGTTAAGGGGTAAGAGCAGCTGCATATGGCGAGTAAGGAGGAAGATGGACTAGACGTAGAGGAAAGTGAAAAAACGATAATCCAAATAAACTTCCACTACTTTAAGGCAGCATCGGCTTCACTACTTCTCCGGATGCCATACATGGGAGAAGACATCGCCATAATCCAGGAATCAATAAGGTTTGTAGATTAGGGAACAAAAATTACAGGCTGATTCATGTCAAATATGTAGCACTCAAATTAACATGAACTGATGACGCCGCCAGCAGAAAATTGATGCCAAACAGTAACTTTTTCGAAATGCATTGAATGCTTTTGGATGTTATGTGTATCATGATATCGTCACAAATCTAACAATTTTGTTTATGCACGTACCCACGAGCCCATTAAAAGTGAAACCACCAAGTAGTGGTCTGCGAAAAGCCGAGTTCTTGTGAGAGACGTGAAATAGACTGTGTCGAATCCTTATGGATGCTCTTGCACTTCCGCTTCGTTGAGGTGCGGGCGTTGGTCTATCGTATACGGAGTCACGAACTTATCCGTCATATTCTGATCTGAAATTTGCAGATGTAGTTAAATATCCGCCCATGTAGTTTAGATAAAACAGATAAAAGGCAACAAATAAGATGGAGGTTATCAACTGTCGAAGTCCCTGTTGGAAGACGCTATAGTTCACCATTCTGCTTGTTTTGTGAGTGTGATATACAAGATGCTAGACATGTGCCCTTTGAATTCAGGAAATATACGAATCTAAAATAGATCCTTGCGGCCCTATGCTCCCTAGAGGAGTAAGAGGAACACACATATATATATATATATATATAAAATAGATCCTTGAGGAGTTAATTGGTTTAGTATGTAAGCGCTGTAGAGAGTGTGAAGAGTAGAGAATGCCTGTGGGCTCACAGGTACTGTGGCATAGGTTTACTACGTAACTGCCTAGATATTCGCACACTATAGAATAGAATTTATTGTAATGATTATTTATTGTAATGTGTACAGTATGACAGTCGTCATATCCCCTTGCATGTGGACATGAGTATTGGAAACGAGGTAATTAGGACCAAGAGCTCGGTGAAATACCTGGGAATAAGGCCCAGAAGATCGTTGGATAGCTCAGCAGATTAATGGCGAATATTGGAGGACCGCTACCGGCGAGACGGAGCCTTCTGATGGAGCTTATGGAAGCGAAATTTGGGCCGAAACACTAGATGTTAAAAAGCGGGCAAACTCACTTGTATCCGTGCAGAGAACGGCTGCATTACGTATAGCGTCGGCATATCATACAGTGTCCGCTCCAGCCGTACTGGTGATAGCAGGTATAATCCCTGTGGATCTGCTGGCAGCGGAGCAGAGAGGGATTTATAAGGCGAAATCAGCTGGAAATCACATAAACGGTTACTACAGGGAGAACACCATTTCAAAATGGCAACGACGATGGAACGAGGAAGATAGAGGAAGATGGACGGCGAGACTTATTCCGGACATAAGGTCATGGATTGGTCGGAAATCTGAAGAGGTAAATTACTACGTTACACAGATGCTATCGGGTCACAGATATTTTAGAAAATATCTGCACAGAATGGGCAAGACCGCCTCCCTTTAATGTCTTTACCAGGAAGGGGAGGTAATTGATAACGCAGAGCACACAGTTTTCGAGTGTGCATGCTGGTAGAGCTATTGCTCTCTACTGACGTCAATAGTCGGTGGTGAATTACGTAGACCGCATTCTGAGGCGGAAAAAGAGATATCTTGAGGCTGCAGAACAAGTAAGCATGTCGGCATAGGCGATTCTGTCGCACGTGCCAAGTGAAAACGAAACGATGATTCAGACGAAAGGAATAGTGGAGGCGCTTAGATGTCTCCTCAACTTTCGACACGCAATCCGAAAGTGGATATGAACATGAAGGGGCCAAAGGGCCAAAAGGACTCAACTCCGAAGTAATACCACCGTAGTTCCGGAGTGGGCACAAACAAGTCCACAGGAGACGAGGGGGGATATAGTGGGTAAGGGCCCCATACACGGAGGATGTGACGACTTCCTCTATGGTGCGGTTAGGTACATTTACCCCTCCTCGGCGAAAAAAAAGTGTGTACAGTACGACGAAAATTTGCTTACTGGCTATACCATTAGACTCGAACGAAATCTCTCGATAATTTGATCACGTTTAAAAAGTATAGTAAATGTGCTGCAGTCTACGAGGTAGAGTATTGAGTTATTACACGAGAGACTGTGGTTCAAAACTCAGCTCAGACATTTCGTATGAAATGATATATTCAAAATATGTTTCTTTTGGCGACTTTCTTTCAGGAATTTCTGGCAAAAATTCTGACAATAAACAAAATTGTTAAGAAAACTTAAATCTCTCATTTGGATTCGATGTCATGGATAATATTAACAAAACATGGATGGTGTGAAAAACTGAGTTATAATCCCAAAGGATTGCCAATTAAGTAAAGAAGTCACATTGTCTAACCCAACACAATCTTCTGTAATAAACCATTCTGATTGCTCTGAGTATATGATTATCTTAGCTACTTCTCGTATTCTTTAAATGCACTTTCTTTTTTATAGCTCCTGCCATAACAAGAAAATGTCGGAACCGTGTGTTTTCTATGCGTTATCTGCAGCATTATAATCTATATTGTGCAACATTTTATTTTGCCACAAAATGTATAAAAAGTTTATAAATGAATGGTTTAAGCGAAATGACTTGTTTATGTTTAGAAAAAGAATACTGAAGAATACACCATGGAATAACAGCCAACAGTCATGCTTTTATTGAAATACATTCTATTCCTTAAGTAAGCATATGTTGCAAATGTTATTCAATGTGCAACATGAAAACCACAAAATTGCTAAAGAGTAGATAAAATTATTGCTTATCTTTATTATTGTGTGCATATAAAATATTGCAACAATTCCGTATGCATTTGAAAAGAATATGACTTTCGCTAATAAATTCTCCTCGTTTTTTCTCTGTTTAATGGTTTTGAAATAAAAATATGGTTTGCTTACCACCCACCCGGATAGTCTACAATAAAATATCTTAAGGATGATGAAAATTATAAACTTTTCAAATCAGCAACAGATTTCAAAGACTTGCAATCGTTTCACACGCCAATGTTTTATACTCTGCTTTACTTGCCTTTCCTTGCTTTAAAATGGAAGTTTTTTAATGAGCTTGGCTACATTTCGTTTCGTTTTATAATACAATTTAAACTTTAAAATTATGATACACACAGATACCCATATACATTCACTCACTCTCTCTCTCTCTCTCTCTCTCTTAGCTAGATAAAACCCAAGTCTATCTGATTTTATTTTAATGCTGCCACACAGCATTTGTCCCTAAAGATATTCATAATACTTGTTGTGTCTATGTGTGTGTGAGTGTATTTGTGAAATATCATTGCAAAAAACTTACCCTTCCCAGCGTATTGTTATCGTGTATGGCTTGTTGCAGTATCTGTAAATTGTAGCTGGTAAATGATAACCAAATTAGGTCGCCAGGATAACCATGAAAATGGTATGTGCACGTTGTATTCGGTGGAAGCGTATGACGCGGACTAACAATGCGTCCCATTCTTCCGCGACGTGAAAATAGAACATCATCTGTAATGAAACAAAAACAAAAGAAAGTGCAAATATCAGTTAAAAAAAGTAAATTGAAATGAAAAGAAAAGGGAAAATAATTCTCCGTTTTTTGAGCAAATATTGTAAATTTAGTGCACAAGTTAAGGGATTTGGTAACAATATTAATGGTTTTATTAAGAGCTCTTGTATTCATTTAACAATTACTAGTTTGGTCCCCTATCCCCCCCTTATCACCCTCTGTCCTTTCTTTAAATGCAATTTAATTTGATGCAATTCCTTTAAGCAATAATGGATGAATTGTAAGGAATTATAATTCCTTACAGGGTAATAAAGTATTTTGAATTTATGGAGAGGGGGACTTAACAATTTGATATATTCGTGACAAAAATTAAGCATTAAAAGGGAAATCTTAACACGAGACCATTAAGTATTTAATTTCTTTCCTTTTTTAGTTTAATTCATCGTTTGAAACAGACAGCTTTCCATCATGCGATACATCAGCTAAGCATCTGGAATTGAAGTACGTTGTGGAATGGCATTGCTTGAAAGAGATGGCTTACGTAGCAGCTCGATTAACCAGCTAAGCATCTGGTATTGAAGTACGACACTCTACATAGAGATCTCCCTTCTCGTCAATCTATTTTTGAATTGTGAATTGTCGAAATCATGTAGAATAAGAGTGATCTGTATAGCGAAATCGGTGTTAAACTTCCACATCACATCCAAGGAGTGCAGACTCACAATTATTTAGTACTTCTTACTGTAGATTATAAAAACTCTAGGTATTGATAATACAATTGCCTCAGATTCAAATGCAAGCTATGCTAACCTCATAGCATCAGACTCATGGATCTCTGGAAGCATACCAACACAAATGGATCGGCCGTACTAGCAGAAAGAGTCCTGATAGTATAACAAGAATTGAATTTGAGTGTTATCATTAAGGCTCAAGAAACTCCACGCTCTAGGGCATGCAATCTTACATCCAAGTACATACATAGTTGGCCACAACAACCCTTTAGTCAGGATTACAACTTAGCTTCTCCCACCACTTATGTTGTGTGTGTGTTAATTTTATACATGAGTGGCAGGACATACAGTTTAAATTCGACTCCGAACGACAGATTATTTTTCGAAACTTTTTATAGCAATTTTATTTACTTTCAGAATTATTGCCAGAAATCTGCTTAGAGGCGTTTTGTTGTAGATGTATGATCTGGAGATTGTTTTATAAGCCAACACACTACATATTAGACTACGGCAGCACTTACTGTCAGAAAAATCCTGATTGCATAACAAGAATGGCAAGAAGTCAGGGACGGCCAAGTTACAGCTGGAGACGTCTGATACTCCAAAATCTAGAATAGCATAATCTTACATGGGAAGAAGTAAAAATAACAGTAGCCAACTGCATAAGATGGAAATGCTTCGTGAAAGCTGTATGCTCCCAAGAGGGGTAATAAAAAAATAAAAAACCTGCAGACTACAGAGTGCAATCTTGCAGCAGCCAACCTTATAAGATGGAAATGCTTTATGGAAGCCATACGCTCTTAAGAGGAGAATAAGAATGAAAAAAAAATGATAATAGACTACAGAGGGGCTCATTGATATTAATGTACGCCAGAATATAGAAGGAAATCTCCTATCCAAGATATATAACACCTACAATAAGGGGAAGTCTGTTGAGTCCGTCTTGTATACCCTTTTTAGATAAGCAATTCAAAAATTGGATATGCAGGATACTATAGAGAATTGAAGAAATCTAGAGTATTTTGATTTCAATAAAAAAAGATCAGAAGTGTTAATATCAAGGCAGCTCACAATGTGACAGGACCGGTTAAGTTATGTTAGGTTAGGTTGAAGTGGTAGCTTAAATTACCAAAGCACACTTGAGCGTGCACAGCGGTCGGTTGTAAGGCCACAGGAAAGCGAAGTCCCTATACTGATGGAATTTCACGAAACTCACCGAAGAAGTTGGTCGGCGTAGGGATTGCATATTAAATGCACGACTATCTTATGCTGGAAACCAGCTTGAAAGGGTAATACTGGACAGGTTACTGAGATGAAAGGAACAACTGGTGGAAAGGGCTATGAAGTATAATACAGTGGCTCTACAGGAGTGTAGTTCAAAATTTGCTAACACACAATCGATAGTACTGTAGACATTATTTGATAGGGAGAATAGTACAAAGGATTCAAAGGGTAAGATGCCTCGGAATGATTGGTGCTAAGAGGACAACTTTAAATAGAAAATTGAAAACAAAATCCTATCTAGTCAATCAATTGAAATGCAGATGTGGGTCTTAAGGACGGTTGGATGCAGGCTATGGGAGAGTGAATTGGCTGGTGCCATGAAATGATAACCACACACTGGCTCATACAGAGAACTTGCCTGTGAACTGCAAGCTACCCGCTAAACTAACCTAACCAAAACAGATCGTCAGTATATGTCCATGAATCTGGAAGAATATGCGTATAATTCTGGGATATTCGAAAGGATAGCAAGCATATCCTACTCTCTTTTTTAATTCGACGATTACAACCTTTTAGTAAGGATTACAACCTAGCTTCTTACACCACCCATGTTGTGCGTATTAATTTTATTCATGAGTGGCAAGACCTATAGTTTTAAGGCACTTTGCATACCAATTTTTATTTCACTTTCTGAATTTTTGCCAGCAGACTGCTGAGGGAAAGTTGACGAAAGAAATATTTTTCAAATTTTATTTTGTTCGAGATACCTGAGCCTGGAGCTGAACCACGGGGTCTTGTCTAATAGGACGACACACTACCTACTAGACAATGGCTACTTCAAGAGCTCAGTAGTCTTATGTCCTTGCTTATGATAATCTTGTGTTGAATCTTGTTCTCTGTAGTGCTTGCGGTAGAAACATCAAGTGACGTAAGTGAACCATGCCTGTTATTAAAGGCTCATGGTATTTCTGTTAAGACAACTGCATACACACTTGATAAGCTGTGTGTATTAGCAAATGAAAAAAAAGAAGAGATTTTGGTGCTCTTCTATTTTTCTAATATCCTGCTTTTCAATTAATCCTTATCAAATAAATTGATCACAGTATGTGTGTGTGTATGAGAGTTTATTTCCAATTCCTTTCTTTTTCATTTGGGGGGAAGGGAGGTAGTTTTGTAAGATTTATATGACTTTTAATTAATTTTCTTGAGATTTAAATCATTATCGTTGACAATATCTTCGATAGCAACAACAACAACAACAACAACAGCAATCATAGCACACACTTACAGACACAGTCATGCACATAATGATTCTTATAAACGATTTGGATGTTGAAAAGTACTTGTAAACGTTTAGATGCTTAATTTTTATTTGTTGTTCTTGTTGTTGTTACAAAATGTTGTTCTTATTTAGGTATTGTTTCTATTGTTTCATTCTTGCTATTGAAAAGTTGCAACAGCAATTTACTAATGACTATAAATCAATGGTGCAGCAGCAGCAGCAATGCATTGAAGTGTATACAATTTCCGTTTGTTAATTAATTTCAACGTTATCTGGCAACAACATCATCAACATCAACATCATGATGAACATCATTGCTGTAAGAAGGGAAAGCAGCAACATTTGTAATACAATTTGAGGCAACTGCAAGCAGGCAGCAGCAGTGCAAAAAAATATTGTTTTTTCTCTTCTTTCTTTTATTTCCTTCTTTAAATATAACTTTTGTTTAAAAAAAGAAAACGAATTTGATTTGATATCTCCATTCTCCTTTCTCCATTCTGTTGTTAGCAGGCATCTTTTACTCCCACAATAAAAAAATTTTATTCTGTTTGTATTGCCAACTAAATTGTTGATCATTGTAACAATACCAACTTCCTCATACCTTTTCAGTATCCACACTCCTTAAAGTTCTTTTATGTTGTATCTCTTTGATTGGGTATGAGTGTTAATGTGTATACGTTTTCAAATTTCCAGTCCAATTTAATCCTTGACCCAGTTGTTAACATATATTGAAATTATCATTCAGTTCAAAGTATTTTAGTTTTTTTTTCGTTATTGTTTTTGTTGTGATTGGGTGTTAATTTCTAAATACAAGGCTCCTCTAGATTTTAGCTGTTAATTCTAATGAAAATTCTTTGGGGACAGAAATCATTCGATATGGCAAATTAAAAGGAAAGAGAATGGTGGAAAAAAATGTATTAAATATGGGGAAGGATATCCAAGAGAAATTGTTCATTTTAGTCTGTTTGCTTTGGATGGCAATATTGTGTTACTTGGCTAGATTTTCACGTACTTTACAGCATGGCTTGGGTGATACTTGAATTAAAAATTGATCCATAAACATAAGGCATCTCATAGTTGATGATTTCCTTTTAATCCCTTGAAAGAAACTATAGGATCTTCCGCCGTAGTCTAGTAGGTAGTGTGTTGGCTTATTAGACGAAAAGCCAGGGTTCTAACCCCAGGCCAGACATCAAAACAAAATACAAAATAAATAAAATTGCCATGAGTCGGAGTCGACTTTAAACTGTAGGTTCCACCACTCATGTATAAAAATAACACACACAACATACATAAGTGGTGTGAGAAACTAGGTCGTAATTCTGACATAATGACCAATTATGTATGTAAACGATCTTCCGACAGCTACATGTGTCAGATTAGTTGTCATTTATTTACTCTGTTTTGCCAAATCGCCATTTACAACCATAGAAAATGATGTGCGCAGGCTGAAAGTACCATGAGGGAGTTGGCAATTGAGCCTAAATCTCATAGAAAAATCAACTTCAGAGAGAGAGAAAGAGACCTATTTTTGTATGAATGGAAATGTGAACAAACAAAATTCTTGAATTTTCAAGACAACAATTCACATGGGGTTCTAGGGCATACAATGTATACCGAAAAAGTGGTTGGTAGCGTCATCGGCTCATATTTCATTTAAAACGGGGTTGGTCATGTCATTAATGTCAAAGGGGAGAACTGGTCGATAATTACTACCTACTTTTGGCCTGAATAGGATGATCTGTACTCTAGCGATATAACGTTCCAAAGGAGGATACTACGTATCACACAACTCATGACACATGGTCGGTCGTCTCACATGGAGGTGATGTGAAATGGCCATAGAGATCGTACGATTTGTCCTCGTTAGACTTTTTCTTATGGGGTTTTCTTAAGTCGCAGATGTATGAGAGTCAGCCATAAACCACAGAGGTAGTCGAAGGCATCATAATCCGTGCATACATACATATACATACAAAATTGGTCATTACAACCCTTTAGTCAGGATTAAGGCCTAATTTCTCACTTATGTTGTGTGCTTTAATTTTTATACATGAGTAGTGGGACCTACAGTTTAAAGTCGACTGCGAACGACAGATTTTTTGAGAAAATATTCATGGCAATTTTATTTACTCTCAGAGTTTTTGTCAGAAATCTGCTGACAGGAAGTCGCCGAAGAAATATTTTTCATATTTTCGTTTTCACGTCTGACCCGAGGTTTGAGCTCGTGCCTTGCGTCTAATAAGCCAACATACTACCTACTAGACCACGGCGACTTCTGTGCAATCAAACAAATTCAGTCTCATTTATGCGCAGTCTCATTTATGCTCATGGAAAATTGGATATTTCGTATGCTTTCCACCGAGAGAAGCTGTAAACGACTTAATATTCCACACATAATGGCACTAATAGGTGTTCCAGATGTATGAAAAATTTTGACGATATTTCACACACACTTTTTTTATTTAAATTTAAAGATTCGAAGCGCTTAAAAGAAGAGTCTTTACAAAACTAACTGATAGTTATATGTGATCAGCAGTCGCTTTTAAAATTGATACTCCTCGGATATATTTCTTCCTAGAAGTTGTGCTTCATTTCACTAGCTTTGGTTCGGTCCAAGTCTTTTCAATCGTGCCCAATTGATTACCAATTTGTCTTCTCAAAATCTGCTTTTTTCTATTGATTTTGGGATTTCCACGATACCAGGCTTCCCTTAGGTTAGGGTAGTTTTTTTTTACCTAGATCTATGCAGATACAGTGTTCCTTGGTTCTGAACTCAATTTTATACTCAAAACTTTGTTACAAACGGAGAGGGCAATGCTTTTATTATCCTGTTAAAGATATTTGGTTTTCAGGTAACCATTCTATCCAAAATAAATCCCAAGAAATGCAACTCATACTTGAATTAAATGTTCGCCACGTACAATATATTGTGAAAAGTATTACTTCCGTCAGGATTCGATGCATTCGATATCCATTTGAGAACACAAATCTCTCAGGAATTCTAAGAATTTTGGGTTGTGCGTGTTTGCGGTCTGTCTCAACATCATTACATAACTCCATAGAAGGTGAAAGAGTACTCCACCCTAAGGTGCTCCCCTTTCTATCAGTTTAGTAAAGTGTGCGTTCTCTAGCGTTGGGTATATGGTAGACTGTCCTTCGACAAATGAGTTTCGATATTCTTTTCATCATTGTGTTCTCGATAAAGCCCCTAGTACCACATTAAGGCTCTTTCAATAAACAGAATGCAGCCAAGTTATATTTCTTCTGGTTTAACGAACGCTCTATCGTTTACAATAGGCAATGCAGGGTGATTTCAAAAGACTTCCCCTTTTTCTAGTGAAGGCTGAAATATGAAATTTTCATTACACTGTGTGATGACATTCCATATGCAGCAACAACGTCGAACCCCAGGAACCTAATGCATGCCAAAAAACAGTTTTTATTACAACTGCTGTTGTAGTCTTAAGCTCACTGCATGAATCATAATTTTCAATCGTTTTGAGCTATTAAACGGCTGTCAAAATCTTGCCACCCTTTAGGGTAATCTCCATGGCAGTAAAATTTTCAAAAATTCCTGTGCAGCACAACTTCCTCAGTGAAGTGTTAAAATCGAGCAAATATTTAATGCCGTACCAAATAGGGAAAGAACAACCTTCTAACATCGATTCTATAGAGATGTTGGAAAAATATTCTTTTTTTGTTTTTGTTTTTGGTTGCTGTTGCAAGTGGCAAATTTCTATACAAAACAAGCTTTTAAATGTTGGTGTCAGGAAAGGAAAAAAAAATAAAACGAAAAAATCGGGAGAAATTTACAAAAAAGAAGAAAAAAAAACAGTTGACATCCTACTACAAGTGGTGCTACAAGTGCGCTTTTACACTTACACCTTGATAAGCATATGAATTGGTATACATATATGTATGTATGTATACATGTGTGTGTAAGAGCAAGTGAGGGAGTGTGTCAATATGTGTAAGTATGTACAGGCTAAAGGCAACTTTTTCAATATCCTTCCTTCGTTAAATATTATTTAGCCCATGTTGTTGTATATGCTTTCAGTCATACTCAGACACACACACATACATTTATTTGTTTACATACACACTATTATAGTTTAATGCTAATGTGCATACATATGTGGGAGGGAGTATGTGTAGTTTAGGTTTAGGGGCAAAGTTGTTTAAAAATTTGTTGTTGTTGTTGTTGTTGTTGTTGTTGCTTATGTTTATATTGTTGTTGTTCAAACTACTTGAAGTCAACCTATTTCCCTTGAGCTTAAAGATTAGTTTTCAGTGTTTTTTTTCGTTTTTTCTTCTTTATAAATGATTAAAATCTACAAAATTGTTTGAAATGAAACTAAAAAACGGAGCTAGGAAGTAGTGGAAGGGGAGAGGAAATAGTAGCATTACAAGAATCAAAAATATAAAGAAAAATAAAAATTGCAAGAAAAAAGTACGAAAAAAAGTACAGAAAAAGTAGAACTCAATATAAGAGGTTGTCAAAAACAAAATGTTTTCAAATGTAACAACACATCGCATAAAACTAAAGAAATGACAAGTCAAGGAAACATAGTTAATATTGAAAAGTTACTTTTTCTTCCACTTTATTTTTACTTTCTTTTAATCATTCCTTTCATTTCTTGTAGTGCTTGTGCACTTTTTTGAAGGGAAAAGGAAGTTGTATTTAAGGGAACGTTGTCCAAAAGAATAATTCTGACACAAGGTTGGAACGTCAAAATATTGGAGTACTTAGATTAGATTTCGAAATTGATTTAAACAATTTTAAGGCTTTTATTAAACGGGTTTTTATATCATAATATCGGATTGCCTATCTAATTGTGAAACTTTGGTCGCAAAGAAGGACCTGCTAAAGACGTGAGCGTGTGCTCGTACAGTGCGTACTCCCGCAAATATCGAAGCTGTGGGTGAGAGTGTGAATGAGGAGAATCCATCAACATCAACTCGTCATCGTTCTCAAGAACGGAACATTTCACCACGCACCAGTTGACGTAGAATTTTGCAAAAAGGTCTCGGTATGATGCCTTGCAAAATTCAATTGGTTCAAGAGTTGAAGCCGCATGACAATTCATTTCGTTTTCGTTTCGCTAGAGATGGGCCTTCAGGTATTTGTCAACAAATGCTTGCGTAGAATCTTGAGTGTTTACTGGCCTTCCGTAATATATAATGCCGAACTCTGGTCAGATACAAACCAGTAACCAATTGAGGATGAAATAAGAAGACTTGGGCACACTCTTCGTAAGCCATCGAATGACATCACAGAGAAAGCCATAGACTGGAGCCCTCAGGGAAGCAGGCGCATCGGTCGACCACTCACACCCCTGGAAACGCTAAACCACGATCAAACTACGTCTACAATGGAACGAAGGCCAACATCGCTCTAATGATCGAGCTCATTGGAATCAACTTGTTGCAACCCTGTGCTCCCTAGATTAGTAAAAGGAACATATTTATATAAGTTAAGACGTAACTATAACAATTTCTTGTTATAATTATTCCCACCCTTATTTCTTTATTCTTCTTTAATCATTTATTTTTACTCTCTTTATTCTCTCTCAAAATTATTATTAATAATTACATATTTCTGTTTTATCTCTGTAACTTTATTTAACCTCTGTTCTTCTTTTTATCGTTTTAATTATGTATTCCTATCCTTTAAAAAACTTTTAGATTTTAGTTTTAAGTTAGTCACGTCTAGAGACTTCATAAGCGATCCTCATAGTTGGAAAGCGTAGTTAAATTAAATTAAATAAATAAGTTTTTATCCTATTTCTAAATACAACTTAAATTAATAATTTAATAAATAAATTAAATTAAATAAATATGTTAATGTGAAGAATAAACTGTTAAATAAATTAAATAAATTACACATTTGTGTTTTAATTAGCACGGTATCCCTAAAATAACTAAAAAACCCATAGAGGTTTAATTTATATAGAAATGGGCCAACGAGAAACTGCACGATGATGTCAATTTTGAAAAAACAAATCATCTTTTCGGATGAAGTTTATTTTCATCTTGGTGGGTACGTTAATAAGCAAAATAGCTGTATTTGGGGCTCAAGAAAACTTACACGTGGTCTTACAGAAGCCAATGCACCCATTACCAGTGACTGTTTGGTGGCGCTTGTTAAGCGGAGGTATCATTGGCTCACATTTCTTTGAAAATGACGACGGCGCAACCATTACGGTCAATGGAGATATCGCACCATGATAACCGCTTTTTTATACCCGCTCTTCATGGTGTCGATGTGAACGATGTTTGGTTTCAACAGGATGATGCAGCTTGCCACTCATCTCATGCTCGGTTCATTGCGTCAAACGTTTGATGGCCGTTTAATTAACTGAAATGGTGATGCCAATTGACCGCCAAAAGTTGCGATTTGTCACCGTTGGACTATTTTCTGTGGGGCGCCGTTAAAGAAAAGTATTATGCCGACAAGCCACAGACAATTGAGCAGTTGAAGGGCCAACATTCGTTATGTCATTGCTGAGATACGACCCCATACACTCGAAAAGGAACACGAAAATTGGTTCTACCAAATGATGTACTGTGAAGCAAGCCCCGGCAGTTATATGAATGGAATAATATTCCGTTTCTAATCGGAACAATTGTATTTAACAGCAAAAACATAAACTTCGCAAAATTTCAAAAAGTTTTCGTTTTCTAGCATTTTTAAATTTAAACTTTTAAATGGCCCACCCTTAATGTTGTTTAATTCATTGCCCCCTTTTTAATTTAATATTGCATACTTTACGGGACATATGCTAAAGCATTAGCTCTCATACGTATGAGTAATATTTTTTGAATACAGCAGCGTATTACATATAACTCATACGCCTTAGTAGTGAAAGCAAAATGTACTGAAACTGCATTACGAGAAACACAAACTTTACGGATTTAAAACAAAAAAAAAAATTTTTTTGAATTTTTTTTATTTTTTTTTAATAATCAGCAAAGAAACTAAAGGAAATTGGAAATTTCCACCAAAAACTCCAGTGGAAGTTAAAGGTTGCTTTACAAATGTTAGACGTTATAGACTAAACCGATGAAATCAACATTCTGGCAACAACCTCATGCATCTTGAAAAAGCACGGCTTTTAGAAGTATCCACCACAAGTGTGTGGTGTGCTTAAAGGCATACTTCCCTTCCTTCTCATCGTTTTTTTTTTAATCCAATTTATTTAAAAAGCGCAAAACAGCAACAAACTATTTAAGAAAGTGACAAGAACGAAATTTTCTATTTTACTTGTGCCATCCGTTTGCCTTAATTTGTTTTGTACCTTTACTTACACAGGTTGTCTTAATTTTCTTTTTTTTTGTGTTTCTTTGTTTCGAATTAAAGATATTCTAGTTAAATTCGATCGATCGATAAGTATTTGGAAAATTAAATTTTAATACTTCAATAACGAATAATAAAAGACACTTAATGGCAAAGAATGCAAGAGGAAGTATAAGAAGCAAAAGAAATGTCATAAAAATTTTTTTATTTTTACTAAGGCTGTAGAAGAGACAAGGGAAAGAGAAAGTATAGAGAAAGAGTAGAACTTTATGCAACTGTGGCAGTTTTCTAAAATAAAAAAAAAATAAAGTAGTATTCAGGACACGTAGAAAATTATCAATATGACTTGAAACATTGATACATACGATTGTGATAGAAAGTTTGTTTCTCTACTTTACTTGGGTCATTCATTTCACAAGAACGTAGATAGGAAGCATTTAAAGACTTAGTTTTTATACGCGGAAAATTTAAAATGAATTGCTAAATAATAAAGAAAAATTGTAACAAATCGTAGAAGCCCTCATGTTACTTCCTTTGAGTATTGATTATTTAATTAGTTCCGCCCTAATATTTTCGCCATTTGGCTGTTTGCGATTATAGAAAATCAGAAAATCGGTAGCCAGAGGAAAAACTTTGTGGAAACAAGACTAATCAAGTTTTTTTTATGCACTTCCTCTCTTTAAATTTAAATGAAACAAACTGTGTGTGCGGTATTATCGAAATTTTTTAATTCGTTTGAAAGTCTTATCGATGTCCTTTTGTATGGAATAAATGTGCGCAACAGCACCTCTGGATGAAGGCTTTCCCGAGAGTTAAATTTGGTACATGACTTATTTATTCGCACATATCTCTGACTCTAAAAACATCACCATAAAACGTCTAACGAAGCCAAATTCTACAAATTCGGTGACCAGTCTACATTATCTCAACATGAGATAACAACAATGACCACAAATCGCTCGTGCTGCATATCCAATATGCGTTCCAACTGCTATATTAGAATCACAAGAATATCATGAGAGAGGAATTTTCCAGTCACAAGAAGACAATGACTACAACAAACAACCTCTGAGTGTACGATACTTTAAGAACTAGACTAATGTGGTCTTGCAAGGGAGGGCGCAAACATAACAGCAATAAACTGTGCCGTTGGAGGAGGAAAATTTAAGACACAACTGGGATTCTCCTCTGATTCACTCGAAATAATTTATCCTTAACTTGCCGTAATCTAGTAGGTAGTAGGGTGACTTATTACACGACAGCCAGTAGTCCAGCTTAGATATCGCGAACAAAAACGAAATAGAAAATAGAAAATTCTTCTATCGGCGATTTCCTCTCAGCAGCCTTCTGGCATAAACTGTAAGGCTATAAAAGGTTTCCCAAATCTGTTGTTGTGAGTCCACGTTAAACTGTAGATCCCGCCACTTATAAATAAAGTGAATACAAGCAACATAAGGATGTTATAAGCTAGGTAAACCTAACTGAAAGGTTGCAACGACTAATTGGTGAAGTAAGTAAATATGATGGCTACACAGCACAGTTTCACAGAGCTTCGCAGGAGATGCAGACAAATACCCAGGTCTTTCCACATGAATGTTGTGGAATTGCGGAAGCCGACAATAGTGTACTGCAAAAATGCACCCTGACTGGAATCCGCAGGGAACACAAATCCGATATACAGTTTTTTGATAATCCACTAAAAAGGTTCTGAATGCATCTGTAACATACATGTAACATATCATTGCAGACCTTCAGTCAGGATTACGACCCAGCTTCTTTTACCACTTACAATGTTTGTGTTAACTTTATACATGAATGGCGGTACCTATAGGCTAAAGATGACTCCGAATGTTTTTCTTCTAAGTTTTTGAAAAACATACTCATGAGAATTTAATTTTTCTCTCAGAGTTCCTACCAGAAATCTCCTGAGAGCAAGTCGCAGAGGAAATATTTTTTATATTTCGGTTTGTCTAGTAACGACATCAACAAAATCTATGACATTCTTAGTAACATTTATTCAGGAAGCAGCTGAAATTCCTGCGCGAACAAAGAGCATAACAACAGAAACGAATATCAAGTAAGGGCCACGTACAGTGGACATACACTTCTTGGGAAACAGTAGGACTTAGTACTTAAAGTTCTTTTCCACTCAATAGGTAGTCACAGAGAGCATTGTTTACGAGCGGTGGTAAACTTATTATATTAGATTCTGTTGCAATAGATCGATCTCTCCATGCTTTCAAGAGAGATAATAGAAAAATTAAGTGGAGCTTCTTCTAGAAGCCTAATAGGTCACCTATTATGTCTGAAATAAACGCTTTATTTTATTTTAAATCGTTTATAGTTTAAATATCCTTCCTTTGTAAGACTCTCTTTAGTCAAACTTTAATTGTTTGTCTGGCCTTAAATACCTTTTAAATGTATTTATCGTATGTATTTTCTTATAATCCTTTTTATCAAGGACACTAAATGCTTACAATAACTCAATCACAGTATTATTCAATTATACTTTAACTACCACTCTTTAGCTTAATGTTTCAAAAGAAGCCTTTTGTTGGCCGACGAAAATTCATTCATTCGGCAGAAAATCCTTTACAAAAACCATAAATTTTTATAGCCCCGGCCCATACGTCCATATATGTAATTTTATATTATGATAATCCGTAGTATTAA
Source organism: Sarcophaga variegata (assembly GCA_932273835.1). Lineage (NCBI taxonomy): Eukaryota > Metazoa > Arthropoda > Insecta > Diptera > Sarcophagidae > Sarcophaga > Sarcophaga variegata. The sequence continues at coordinate 13,748,762 of OW026362.1, read as the reverse complement.
ATATGAAATAAAATAAAATTGGAAATATTACTAAAAAACGAAAACAACAACAACAACAACAACAAAATATGGAATGGAATGGAGTGGAGTGGAGTGAAGTGGAGAGAAAAAGGCAATGAAATGCTAACAAAGTAGTAGAATAAGCTGATGTCAACGGAAATAAATAAACGAACGACCATATGCAATTTAACAATGGAGCGCTATAAAAACAAAATACATATACTCGCACATACACACACACGGACACATAAAAACAACACAAACACAAAGGCATACAATAATACAAACGCATACTAACATACAATATAAAACGAATTTATATGATAAATAAAAATGAGAGAAAGAGACCGGGGCAGAGAGAGAGGGAGAGAGTGAGTGCGGCAGAGTGTCAACAAGGGGGAAATAATGTGAATGTCCTTATAAACCTGGAAACGGAAATAACAATTTAATATGTTTATCTGTACGTTTATTGTGACACATACATACATAGACAGCTTTGTCGTTCTCTCTCTCTCTTTCATATGCTTTAATACTTGTTGTTATACAAGTTGACTTTAATGTGTGTTTACATAACTACACACACACACTCATCACACACAACACACACAGATTTGAATGAGTTTATATGTACTTACTGGATCGTATAGGTATATATGTATGTGTTTATAAATGTTTGTGATTTTTATGCGAATTATTGTTATCGATAACAAAATAATTTATACGTATTTTATGTTTATTCTCTCTTTCTCTCAATTTCTCTGCCTTTTTTATTGGCTTAATAATGCCTATTAATAAAAATATCAATGTGCTCATGCCTATACCATACAGTAGTAGTAGTAGTATGGTATGGTATGAGTACGCGTTTATTTGCTTGTATGAGTATTTATTTTTGAAAGATTTATTGTCAGTCTATTATGATATGATAACAAGAAATTAATAATTGAAATATCCTACAGTATTAAAATAATGAAAAAAAGAAACAAAAAAAAAATTATAAAAATTAAATGAAGTTTAATAAATTGCTCAAAACAGTTTCAATGATGGCATTATTATTACCATGTAAAGTATACAATTGCGAGACAAATATTTAAACAAAGTGTTGTTTACATAAAAATCGATTGTATAAAAGCTTTAAGTTTTATTTCAAACAACATATTGTAGGAGAAAATCTACGATCAGAGCAACTTCGTACAAAATCTCTTTCTTTTTCCATGAGAAGTAAGAGCGTCATTTAGAAAAAGACTGAGAAACAATTCTTGTTTGGTCGCTATTCGTATAATGAATAACCGACCATTCTCTTTACGGTTGTCCAACCTAAGCCTCGGGCTGACATATTTGCAAGTAATTCCTTCACCTACCGAAAAGCAATGAACCACTGCCCGTGTTCGAAAAGATATCAATAACTATGCCTAGTATATTGTTACGAAAGTAGATATGGTGTTATTAAAATAATAAACAAAAGCTCCAAAAACAAAACAATGGACTTGTTTACATGAACAACGTTTAAACAAAAATATAGCAACAACATCAGTATTAAAAAAGGGATGAACAAGTAACCAGGAAGAAACAACAACACTGCAAGGACAAAAGTAAACAAATACACAAACAACAATGTAAGCAACATGTTTACATTTATAGAGAGTTCACGAAGGCAAAGTCATTCTCCTACAAGAGCACTCATCAGACTGTTTACAAAGTGATATAAAAGGCAAGACAAAGCAGGCAACAGAAAGAATTCAGTCAGTCTTGTGTGAAGACACGTTGCGTGTGAAGAGAGTAATTGTGGTTTGAAGATCTGCGTTATAAAGATATATTGAACAATTGTTATTGTACATGCGGAAGAGTGCAAAGAATAACAATTAAAGCAAGTTGTTGTTGTTTAAATCAAGTTGCTAAAGGTGGCACACGGAATTGTGCGAACAATAAAGAATTGATTTGAAACTAAACACAAATTTATTTTTATTTTTATTTGGAATCTACGAACTCATATTTTAAACGCTTTTAAAAGGGTAAAAACGTAACAATATATATTTTTAGAGCTCGTTCTTACGGATCTACACATTACTAAGTCTTCTGGACCGAATGGTGTTTGTACTTAGGTAATCTTTTCATATCCTCACACAGGGCTGAGACAATTTTTGAATTTTGTTTGTAGATGGCTAATGGATGTTCCGCTATTTCCAAGGTTATGAAAAGTATAAAAAACCATCAGCTTGTAAAATATTGAGAGCAACGAGTAGCATGGTTACCGTAAAGGCGTTAGTCTTACAAGTATTAAACCAGCCTATATGACTAGCGACAAAGGTTATAGCTCTCGACATTTCCAAAACATTTGACAATCAAATTGACGTAAATATTGAGAAGCCAAAAGTTCTTGATACTCAGGGCATTCAAATTCAATGTAATATTCACTTGGATCAACATATTTTCCTAGTATTGAAGGAAGCTTCAAAGCATCAGTTAGGTTATGTTAGGTTAGAGGACGTGTACTAGTCAATTAAGACAAGCACGCGGAGGTCGAATTGACCCATTGTACAACGTACTAGTTTCTCACACCATTTATGTTGGGAGTGTTAATTTTATACATGAGTACAGTTTAAAGTCGACTCCGAAGGACAGATTTTTGAGAAACTTTTTCATGGCAATTTTATTTACTATCAGAGTTTTTGCCAGAAGTCTGCTGAGTGGAAGTCGCCGAAAAAAATACATTTTGTATTTTGTCTTGATGTCTGGCCTGGGGCTCGAACCCTGGCTTTACGTCTAATAAGCCAAGACACTACCTACTAGACTACGGCGACTATTAAAAACTAAAAGCATCAGTTACTTCACGCCAACTTATCTCCTTCATCACTTATACACCCTAAAAACAGAATACAAATGTAATGCATTGGCCGAAAGCACGAATTCCATTTTCAAGCTTCTAAGTATTCGTGTTCTTTTTCTATTCACTCTCAAAGTTTTTACAAGAAGACTACTGAAAGTCAGTCCTTTACATATGAATGCCCCTTCGATTGTGCTGGAAATATTGTCTATGCAGTCAAAGGTTTTGTATGCCCCTTCTGGTTAATGATCCCAATTAGGTCATCAACTAAGACATATCAGAGTAGTGGAGATGTTTGTTATGATATCTAGAGAGATTCCCTTAATTGCAGTGACACTGAGGAACTGTGGCTTATTTTTAATTTCTTTTTTGCAATTCGTACTGAATTGGTCTTCTACGCTCATGATTCTTTCTATGCAGTTCACTGTTTTAGCTGTACGGTTGTCTCAATCGTGTATTGATGGATCCATGGCTGTACCCATGGAAAAGAATCAACACATAAACTCGACTTTATTGAATTGGAAACTCACCTAACTAACACTCTATTGAAAACCTTTAACGATGTTTTTTAAGGGTAAACAAACGCGACCTTTTGCGCAAATTTTTCGGCTTTAAATTGCTGCTCAGGGTTATAGCCTCATACTCTGTAAGGCTCGTGTTTTAGTGGGTAAAGTGCTTGACTATAAAGCTGTGCAAGCGGAAGTACCAAAAATTTTCGTTATGATTTTCGAAAATTAAGAGGAGACAATCTCTTCTACATAGTTCTTCATGGAAGCCTAGGGGTCTTCGCACAAGGAAAAACTTCAACAGCGAACGTTATAGAAAGATCAGGTCGATTCGAGGCCAAGTATTGCAAGTAAACATATTTAATCGCAATCTCAAATGGTTTGCAGAAAAAAGTCTCCTAGTCCGGGGTAAGTTAGTTAGTAACCCCTGAAGTAGGCTTCATGTTCCAAAAATAATCCTCCATAAGTATTTATTAATGTCTGCTACTCAATGCTGTTACGAAAATGGAAAAATATAGAAACTGGTGGTTTGCTTTTACATCGTTTAACATTAAAATTGTAAACAAAAGCTACAAAAACAAAAATAATAAACTTGTTTACAAATTATCGTACTGCGTAATATACCAATAAACACCAGCATAAAAAAATGATAAACAAGTACACAAAAATATGCCAACAAACACCGCAAGTATAAATGTAAACAAAATACACAAGCAACAATAATGAAACAACGATGTTTACATTCATAGAGATCTCGAGAAGGCGAAGTCGCGAACATTCGCCTTCAAGAATATTCATCAGACTGTTTACCTTGCCCTATAAAAGGCAAGACAAAGCAGGCAACGGAGTCAGTAAAAGTTCACTCAGTCTTGTGTTAAGACGCGGTGTGTTTGAAGAAAGTAGTCGTAGTTTGAAGATCTCCGTTACAAAGATCTGCTGAACGATTGGCTAGTAATTGTTATTGTTTATGGAAAAGAGTACAAAGAGGAATAACAAACAAAGCAATTGTTGTTGTTTACATTCAGTTGTGAAGAGAGGCACACAGAATTGTGCGACCAAAAGAGAATTTAATTAAAACTAAACATAGATTCATTTTTATTTTATTTGCAAAAAACGTAACAATACTTTAGCCCCCTAAATATAGGCAACCAAAGAGAACATTTTGATCAACTGTTTAATCCTTAAATTATTTCTTTTACCGCACTATTAGGTACTTGTGTGGTACATATACAGATACACATATGTATGTAGGTCTGTATGTAATTGTGTAATTTATTGTAAAATCGTTTTAGGTAAAATTAATATGAACTTTTTAATTAATTTATGTTTGTAAACTTTTAACTAAAATAGTAAAAAAAAAAGTAAAATACGAATAAACGATTATGTGAATATAAATACTCATAGACAGACATACAAATGCATACACACATGGCTACTGCATATGTACATACATGCATGCATATTTAAGCAGATTGTTTTTAACTTGATAATGTGCTATTTTTTTAAAAACCTTCTGGTAGATTTACATAATTTTGATTGTATATGTGTTTTATAAAAACCACAAATAAAAACAAATAAAGAAAATTAAAGGCAGGACATTATCGACTATGTGGTATCCCCTAAGGGGCACAGTATTTCAAAACCAACACGGTGTTAAACAAATTTCTTTCGCTTAATTTGCATTCGAATTTGAATTTGAATTTACTATAGGATTGGAAACAAACAGACGAGACTTCTTATCTGTAAATGGCAAAGGATTTCACCCAGAAGATGGGCTGTGATGGAAGCTCTTAAACGCGTACTGTTTCTCTTTATAAGGCTGAATTCTTGGATTCTCAAGACCTTGCTGTTCTTGGATATCAGCCTGACTACCCATTTGCTTTATTTATTGATTCGGCAATAGAGGTTAATTCTACTGGAAGTCGCCGTAGTCTAGTAGATAGTATGTTGGCTTATTAAACGTAAACCAGGGTTCTAACCCCAGGTCAGCCATCAAAACGAAATACAAAAAAATACTTCTTCGGCGACTTTCTCTCAGCAGATTTTTGGCAAAAACCCTGAGGATGAATAAAAAATTAAAAATTTCTCAATAATCTCGCCACTCATAAATAAAATTAACACACACAATATAAGTGGTGTGAGAAGCTAGGTCGTAAACCTGGCCGAAGGGTTGTAATGAACAATTATGTATGTATGTATGTAATAGGAATACCTATATCCTGTAACATGCCGCAGATTGCTAGCTTCAGCCCATCATGGCTGAAATTTCAGCCCATCATGAAACGAAATTTCCAACGATATCCCTGTGTCTCGGTTTCCATATAAGAGCTATCTTTGAATGATTCGCAATTTCTTTAAGAAATCCTCGCATTCATGGTCAAGGACGGACGGACGTTGAAACTACGTTCGTTAGGGACTTAATCGCTGCCTGACTATTCGAATAAATTAGGATATTTTCAAAGAAAATCCATCACTCAACAAGCATTTACTTGATATAGAAATATAATATAATGTCTCAAGATGACTAAAAAAGTTGTTCATCACCATGAGGAGAACAAAATCCTTTGATAAGACAGTATAATGCTCTGCAGGCCAAGCTATTCTCGGCAACACTGGTCATTTGTCACTTGTCTACGCTCCCTTGATATTGCAGAGAGTCGGAGGTCTAAAGTGTATTCAGTACTTTCGAAGCTCTAATGACTCAATGCACCTTCCTATGATCTCAATAGAGACATGGACAAGGAATCGTGCTCGTGAGATCACGAAGTGATATAATTAGAGCCATGAAGGAATGAGGTCCTAAGTGCATCCCATTAGATATACTATAAATTTGCAGAGAGGACGCAGTCTCACCCTTAAGGCTGATTTATTGTGTTAAAATTTCAATGAATTCTCATTACTTTAATTGTGCTACAAATATTACTTCAATGAGTCCAATAACATACTGATCTAATTTATTTATTCAAATTTCAATATTATTATCGAAATTAACAAATTCTTAATTAATTCTACTGAAATATGCAGTGGCAGCAATTTCCATTACCTTTCCTCCTTAATAATGGAATAATAAGGACCAATCTCAAGAATTTTGAATCCTAATTATACTGAGCTGTGGCAACAAGAGAACTCTTTAATTGTGGTAGAATGCTCGAGCAATTTTTGCAACAATTTCACTGCCTAAGTTTATTATAAAAGCTTTAAATAAGACGACCATTATGTATAGTGGGTAAGGGTAAAATTAATGGCACATCCATCAATGACTTTGTGCAGATCCACAGTGATGACTGGGCTGGCTGAATTAAGCTGTAATTGGAGCTATTTTTTCAGCATCGGCAGATATAAATATCTTGATAGAGCTGCTAGACCAGTACAATGCTTTTCGGAAATGGAGAGGATCGATACTCATGCAACTACTAAGGCAGATGTCGGCTACCCTGAGTCTATCAACTCAACGGTATGTAAAAACAGTACAATTGTCACATCATACAGATAATCTAGACGCTGCTTACCCTTCTGAAAGAGGGATTATTTTGTGGCATACAGATGAGCAAAAAAAGGAACTTGAGACAGAAGCGGGAGGTCATCGTCCCATAATGAAACACAGGACATAGCAGTACTAGGTTAGATTGATTGAGGAAGCTGAAACCTAGCTAGATAGAAAAAATAAATTTATCCTCTACTGGATTCCAAATCATGTAAGAATTCCCGACAATGAGCAAACAGACGAGCCTACGAGGAGGATGGCTGCTCTGAGAAAGCTCTTATTTAGAATGAGAGTTACCTCTAACACAACTTGTAAATTCTGTGATGATGATAATGAGTTATCGGAACACATTCTTGAAACCTGTGTATTCCAGAAGGAAACAACAGAGTGCATATCAGATGCTGGGCACGGAATTGTCACGAATGGCATCGAGTAGAGACGAGGATAGACGATGATAATGAATTATCGAAACATATTCTTGGAACCTGTGAGGTTTTAATGCATTCCAGAAGGAAACAACTGAATGCATATGCATCAGGTGCTGGGCAGGGAATTATCATGGTTGGCATCGAGTAGCATACCGAAATTTGTCAGGTCAGTACTTAAAATAATTGTTCATAAACAAAGCCACTTACACTCTTTCCTTGCCGCAAAGGAACGTAGTTCATTCTCGATTTAATGTAAACGTTAGCACACAGAATTGTAGAATTTGGTTTCAAGAGCAGCCTGAGGCAGACCAAGAGCTGTCAAAATACCCCGGAATTTTGTTTATTTGTGGTGGTTTGTTTATAGGTCGACGGCATCAGTGGGCCATTTTTCATGAAGAACTAGGAAAAGTACTACATTGCAGACAATTTTTGCATCTGATAGACATGTGGTTTCAACAAGGCAATGCGAAATGCCACATGGCAGACGATACCATGAACCTATGAAAAGGAAAAGGCTGGTGATCAATTAATCACAGGTTTTAGGTAAGGCCATTGGCATGGTCTTCCATGGACACAAATGATTCCGTGTCAAATAGTGTGTGTAGCAAAAGGGTAGAGATTGAATTTGTTTTTAAGTGTTACCCGTGCATCCGGCTTAAATCCAATACTGTCTTGTTATTACCTATGGTAGGTAGTGTTTGTATTTAATACATATTTGTACGTTTGGGTGTGTATATAAATATTTATTTGTTGGTATGTACATATGTATACATGTGTGTTTATTATGAAAAAATAATTTATATTTTCAATTTAAATTTATTTTGTGTAATTTTTTTATTTTTTTTTTTTGCCATTCTCTTCTCTCACATGATTATTTTTATGCAAATATTTACTCAACACACACACGAATACAAATATCCCTTGCATATGTATGTTTACATGGGTTTTTTGTAACCCAAATGGAAATTAAGAATTCTCTTCTATTCTATTTATTTTTTTTCGGGGAAAAATATAGAAAAACAGCAACAAATATTAACGGAAACGGAAATTTGAAAGTACATATGTATGTATGTATGTAAACAGTTGAAAAAATAGCATTGTGTAGCGAGAAACAGTAACAAGTTTAAGGAATTTTTAACTGCAATTTGTTTCCATGAAGAAAATAAGCGAACATTATAAATATTACTTCGAGTGTTAAATGAGTTTTTTTTCTTTGGTTTTTTGTTTTATTTCGGATACATTTGCAAACTTTTTAATTATAAAACTTTAATAATTATTGCTGAATAATTGGTGAATTATATTTGTCTTAAGCACATGATTACAGAAAAGAATTATGGAGTATAAGCTACACTCATGCACTTGCATTAAAACCTTTTACAGAGTTTGAGTAGGGGCTGTGGTGTAGCCCCTTTTATAGGAAGCCTTTATATTTCGAAACAGAAACAATTTTTTTTTATAAAATTTATCGTGGATACCATTTACTTGGTAGGCTAGTTTATTTCGTCATTACAACCCTTTTGCCTGGATTACCAGCTAGCTTCTCATACCACTTATATTGTCTGCATTAATATTATACATGAATAGCATGACTTACAATTAAACATCGACTTTGAACTACGAATTTGAGAAACTTTTCATGGTTGAGATATCTGAGCTAGGTATTGAACCTAAGGCTTAAGTCTAATAAGCCCCACACTGTCTACTAGACTACAGAGATTTCATGTAATATTTCATATTTTAATCCCACACAGTAAAAACAGAACACTGTTCCTCTGACATGGCAATCTATGGAACTGTTCTACCGCAGCTCCACAGACTGTTCTAAGCTTGAGTAGACTGCGGAATGTTCTTCAGGCAATTTGTTCTTAGGATGCCTCCCCATGTCCTTAACTACCGAACTGTATTTCAGACAGAATTAATTGGCCATTAAGCATGCTTTAAAATTAATTCCGTATATGGGATAACCAAGGAAACGGACACACCTTTTATGCAAGTGCTCTGCACTTTAGAACAGACGTCATCAGTTTTTTAGTGACAGAACGTTTGAAGATCTGGTTATGGTGGCTAACGTGTCACTAGGGGAACTAGCCGGTTTCATCCGGAGCTCGGGGTGGTTTAAATCCACCACTAAAGGATAGTGACAAGGGGGCTTACCTCACACTGGGTGACACAATGAGCTATATGAGCCACGGCTAACCTGACCTAACCTACCACTTCCATATTTCTTTCAAAACTTTGGGTTTAAATTAGTTGACGTCTATTGCGAATGTTTTGATCGAATCTCGCCGAAACTTTGTTTTAAACTGATATGGGTTAGTGGTCATAAGGTCATTCAAAATATAGCTGAACTGAACTGCTGAAACAGACACTCTATTAGTAAATACCCATTCGCTATGCTAAGTTTAATAGAAGGTGTGCCAATCACTTACACTGGAATCGTAGAAATATCCGTCCTACTATAACATTGCAAAATCGATTGTGCTACCACAACAATAACATAAGAAAGACTTTGGTTTATTAATGTTCACTGACATAACGACAATTTGGCCAACCTGGCGTTATATTCAAGGCATGTGTCCTATGGCACGAGAAGGGTTTCCTCAACTATGAGTTGCTAAAATTGTTGATCATATACACAATGAACTTGTACCGAATGCAATCGATTCTTTTAAAAAGAACATTCACCGCCAGCAGTCGCCGTAGTCTAGTAGGCAGTGTGTCGGCTTATTAGACCTAAGGCCAGGGTTCAAATCCCAGGTCAGACATCAAAACGAAAATATGAAAAAATATTTCTTTGGTGACTGCCTCTCAGCAGATTTCTGGCAAAAACTCTGGGAGTAAATAAAATTGCCATGAAAAGTTTCACAAAAATCTGTCGGTCGGAGTCGACTTTAAACTGTAGGTCCCGCCACTCGTGTGTAAAATTAACACCCACAACCTAAGTGGTGTGAGAAACTAGATCGTAATCCTGACTGTATGTATGTATGTATTCACCGCCATTCACCATTTGCTTCTATCAAAGCAAAACACTCCTGCTGGACTACGCTTCACTTCAGTACAAAGTGTATGAAATTAAGTTGATTCATCTTTGATGGTGATATTTTCTATGCAGAATCCTTATCCAATTTTAAAATGTGTTCATACCCTTTAAAAAAATAAAAAAAAAAATTCGAAAAAATTCGAAAAAATTTCCTACCTGGCATATGTATTTGTGTGTTGATTTTATTATGATTTATTGCAGTTTTATTCAAATCGATTTATGTTATGCATCACATATGCATTCAGGTGTGGGTTATTTATTTAAAAATACGAAAACTGTTCATCATGAATTTGTTAATTCCGATAATAATATTGAAATTTGAATAAATAAATTAGATCAGGATATTATTGGACTCATTCAAGTAATATTGTGTAACACAATTAAAGCAATGAGAAGGCATTTTAATGCATTGAAATTATAACACAATAAATCAGCCTTAAGAATGAGGCTACGTCCTCTGCGCAAATTTATCTTAGAGCCTCATTAGTTCATGGCTCTAATTATATCATTTCGTGATCTCATCAAGAAATATCCGAACACGATTCTTTGTCCATGGCTCTATTAAGACCATGGGAAAGTGCATTGAGTCATTGGGTATCGCTTTAAAGTTCTGAGTACACTTTAGCATTTAAATCGTCCGACTCTCTGCAATATCGAAGGACTGTCGACAAGTGACAAATGACCAGTGTTGCCGGGATTAGCTTGGCCTGTAGCACATTATACTGTCTTACCAAAGGATCTAGTTCTCCTCATGGTGATGATCAACATTTTTAGTCATCTTGAGGAAAAAGCAGTAATTTTCCGTGTGGCTACATAATTTTCATTCACTCCAGAAAGTAAAACCGAGTGAGAGTGTCTAAAAACACTCCGTTTAATAGAATTTTCTAGAGAGGGCCACCAGACAAACGCTCTATATATAAACACAGGCGATCAGCAAGCAAAAACAGCGACAAGAAAAAGGACATTCAGAAAATATTTGCAAATTATTGTTATCGAGGGCCTCAGAGGTATAGCGATAGCATGAAAAACATAAGACCCAGTACAAATTAAGCTCATATTATCAGAACGTAGAGCACAGCATTGTACAGATGAAGTAGAGATCCTCTAGAAGCTCTTAAGCTTAGGAAAATGAGCAAGGCATTGTATTATATTTCTATATCAAGTAAATGTTTGTTGAGTGATGAGATTTTCCCATGAAAATATTCCAATTTATTCGTATAGCCAGGTAGCGATTAAGTCCCTAACGAACATAGTTTCAACGTCCTTCCTTGTCCATGAATGCTAGGATTTCTTAAAGAAATTGCGGATCATTCAAAGATAACTCTTATATGGGTTCCGAGACACAGGGATATCGTTAGTAATTGTGTTGGAAATGGCTGATGAGCTGGAGCTAGCAATCTGCAGCATGTTACAGGGAATAGGTATTCTCATTACATACATACATACATAATTGATCATTACAACCTTTCAGTCATGGATTATGGACCTAGTTTCGCACACCGCTTATGATGTGTGTGTTAATTTTATACATGAGTGGCGGGACCTACAGTTTAAAGTTGACTCCGAACGACAGATTTTTGAGAAACTTTTCATGACAATTTTATTTATTCTCAGATTTTTTGCCAGAAATCTGCTGAGAGGCAGTCGCTGAAGAAATATTTTTTTTATATTTTCGTTTTGATGCCTGACCTGGAGTTTGAAACGTGGCCTTACATCTAATAAGCCAACACACAACCTACTAGACTACGGTGGCTTCACTTGTGACATGTTCCAGGGCATAGGTGTCCCCATTGCTTCAGTTAATTTGAAAATTGTCCACTCGTTTTACGAGGAGGCTCAATCTCGTTGGCAGCAGGAAGATATGTGCGATATTGCTAGACTCTACTGGACACGTATGGACAAGAAGAGGACTGAATCACCTCTGTCCTTAAATCGCATGGCAATCCATCCACAGAAGTCGCCGTAGTCTAGTAGGTATAAAGCCAGGGTTTGAGCCCAAGGCCAGACGTCAAAACAAAATACAAAAAATATTTTTTCGGCGACTTTCTCTCAGCAGATTTCTGGCAAAAACTCTGAGAGCAAATAAAATTGTCATGAAAAGTTTCTCAAAAATCTATCGTTCGGAGTCGACTTTAAACTGTAGGTCCCGCCACTCATGTGTAAAATTAACACACACAACTTAAGTGGTGTGTGAAACTAGGTCTTAATCGAGACTGAAGGGTTGTAATGACCAATTATGTATGTTATGCACTAGAGAATGATAGTTGACACTCGGGTAGAATTATTTGTGGTATTACAATCTGACTAAATGCTGGCCTAAGTGGGACATTTTTCTTTGAGGGAACCTAACTATCGAGTAAAATATAATGCGCCAGGTTTTAGCACATGTTGGCTATGTTCGTATCCTTTTATACCATACAAGTATGACGCTTATAACTACAAAATCTCGCCTTAAATTAAAAAGGCCACAGCACTATAATTTCTACCTTTCATTTCAATGAATTGAATTTATTTTTTTTTTCAAATACGAGTAGTTTTTTTGCTTTACTTTCCTTTTTTCTGTTTGATTTCATGCATTTTATTGCTAATTAGAATTGCGGTCCCATATTTATATTTTGCCAAAAATTAATTAACTTGTATACGAAATAATATGCAACAAATGCTTTTATTTTTAAATGTGGCATGCATTTTCAATTTAATAATTTATCACAGCCAACCAACAAGTATGCGAGTTAAAATTTATAATTTTTCTCTCTCTCTCTTTCTCGCTCTCTCTTTCAAAATGCAAATGTTTATTATTAACAAAATGCTTTTTATTTAAAAGCATTATTATTTGCACTGGCAACGGCTGTTGCACAATTTACGAGGTTGACTTTATTAGAAATGCAATATGAAATGGTGGCCATAATAGGGAAATTTTAATATCCAATATAAAAGCAAATTAATAGAGGAGGTTTCATGTGGAGTTTTAAAATCGCAAAAACATTGCTTAAAGGACTCTGCATAAGTAACGAACATTTTAATGACATCCATCAGGTGGTTATATGGGCAAATAAACTCATTTCACTTCTATGGGACACTTAGACACTTCAATCTGCTAGCTTTATAGACTTATTGGAAGTTGGGTCTGAGAGAAGGAGCAGAAATGAGTGTTTGACTTGTTTCAATGAAAACTAGCTACTAGGGTTGGATAAATCTAGCTCTAACTGGTGGCAGCTAGGTTTCTGCGAAGTTAAGTCGCTTACAAGCATCTGGGATGGAACACAACTAGACTATTGCAGAGTAGAATTGAGAGGAAGAGGGCTATTAGACTATAGAACACCCTTAACTATCTAGTCTATCTAGGTGGAATGGTTGAAATCTGTGGCTTTGGACTTAATCGATAAACTGAACTCTTTAGCAGGAGCCGATTTCCAAGAGCAATGCTCTTTCGTCATATATTCTCTTCATCTTCGTCTCCCTGTCTTTGACTTTCTGTCTTCTTCGTCATATTTGCTTCTTTAGGACGACCACAATAGGTCCAATGACTTTCGAGTAAAATTGTAATTGTAATTGATATCATAAGAGTACATGTCCTCTAACCTAAGCTGAACTATACTATTTAAGCAAAAAAGCTTGTATAAAAGACAACTGCTGCTAACAGTATATACAACGGGTGCCAGCAAGCAGCACAATGGTTATATGGTTGTAGGCTCCAGAACGTAGTTTGGTTCCATTTACAGCACGACGCTGTTGTCTTTGGTTTTCTATTCTAATATTACTTTTCTTGTGTTTTCAAGAACGTGTAAAAAACCAAAACCTAAGCACCCCCTCAGTACATTTTGTAGAAGTGTGAGTATTCTTCTATATCTGGTTGCTCAGATTCCCGTGAAGATCTATTCTGTCACCTCTAGTATGGAAATTAATAGAAACAATCCTTTCAATCCAAAGTATGTGTGAAATGGAAATTTTTACTCATTTGAGAGAGCTCTTGATGTCGTCATATGTGGAATAAAACATCGTTCAAATATCCGCCGCAGCTTCTCTGGGTGAGCTCATCAAAAATGTAGAATCAGGCATAAATCAGACTGAATTTAACCGAATAAATGGATTTTGTTGGTCTTTAGAATATCGCCAAAGGTAACGGTTACTCTTAAATCGCTCGTGTAGAATATCCAATGTGACAGGAGCTGTTTGCAAGTAGCTCCGTCCGTTCAGGCCAAAAGAAATTGGTAATCGTCGACAGGAGTATTTTCGCCAATTCATTTTTAAAGAAATATGGATTCATATGATGGCGCCAGACCAAAATCAACAACAAGTGGTGTCTTTTTCTGGATGCATTGGACACTCTTGGATCTCATTGGATGGGCATCGTCCTAAATTCTAAAATTTTGTTTCTTAACAGACATATTCCTTAAGAAATGAGCCTCATCGAAGCCACATAGGTAGGCCACTAGGTATCCAGATTATTCAATTCAGGCCAAAAGAAATTGGTAATCGTCGACAGGGGTATGCCCTCCACTTCATTTTTAGAGAAATATGGATGGGCATCATCCTAAATTCTACAATTTTGTTTCTTCACATACCTATTGAAGAAGATGATTTTTCGATAAAAATTGGGGTCAGTTGCCAACTGCTCCAGAGCCCATTTAGCAGGCATAAGGGGTTGTAATGGTCGTCCCTTGGTGAAAAAGTGAATAAATAACCACAAATTTGAATTCAACAAAGTGTAGTAAGTAGTGTCTTGGCGTATTAGATGCTTGACATTGGTTTAAAGACCAACACAACCATCTCGATTGAAACGAATTCCTCTCTCAGCAGTCCTCTGGCAAAAACTGTGCGAGTAAATAAAATTGTTAGGAAAAATCTAACAATCGATGTCGGTTTTAGAAACTGTAGGTTGCGCAACTCACGACTAAAATTAATAAGCACACAGCATGAGTGGTGTGAGAAGAAGGGTTTTAGTCCTGACTGAAGGATTGTAATGGCCAATTATGTATGTACATATGTATCAGAGATCAGCAATGAGTATTCAAAAAGATGAGTAGAATCGAATCATACTTATAATTTCTAATACTTATGCGCATTTATACTTATTTTAATATCATACTCATACTACTCATATTCAAGGTTTGAAGTACTCATCGTACTCATACCTAACAATACGCATGATGTTGTTGATTTCGACTCTCTTTTACTCAGCATTTACAAGAATCACGAAATAAGCATGATTCGCGTACGAACACTACAATACTCACAAGAAGGTTGTGTGTTTGCTTTGCTGCTGTATTTGCCTTTTTCGTTCTTCTTTTTTGTAAATGCAGCAACAACAAAGACTGTAAATTTTGCTGAATTCGAATCACTCGAATCATTTATGAGTATTATAAGTATTTTTCTAAATTTATGAATCTGAATGAGTAGGCGTATGAATCAAACATATTACGAATGTTATGAGTTTGATGTCAACGTTGTACTCATACTCATTGCAACCTGTACTTATAAATCAATGTTGTACTGAGTACGAATGAATCAGAGTAGTTGGATTTCAATACTATTGACTCACTCATACTCAAAATTTCATGAGTACTTACCGAAAGAACGATTAATTGCTAATCTCTGGTATGTATGCGAGAGTATAAATTAAGGTGATTTTTCAGTTTCATTGTGTTCTGAAGAGACTGTATTTGGAAGCAAAAAACTTTAACCAGAACTCATTTCAACAGAATTCCTATTTTTACAATAAATTTCCCTAACTTTGTTATTCAATAGAATGTATAAATGAATAATGTTATCCTCGTATTTCAAAACATTTATTTTTTTTAGAAATATTTGTTTGTTTTATTAAAATTGTTGAAAAACCAGTCTCCATAATATTTTAATTAATATGGTAGACACGAATAATTGATAAATTTATTAAAATCTATTAATTGATTGAGAGGAAATTTGGTGAGGTTAATTATTATTTAATGCAACTGTTACCCGGACACGGTTATTTTTGTAAATATCTATTCAAAATGGGGAAGATGACACGAGAAAATAGCATTTATGATGATGCGTCGATTGATGATGCGGAACACACTTTCTTTCATTGTGAGAGATGAAGTTTAGAAAGAAGGAATCTTGAGGCAAAGTCGGCGTCTGTAATGTCGAAAACTTCTGCAATGTACTTCTGAGCAGCGAGGAAAATTGGAAAAGCATGGCCAGTTACACTGAGGCCTTGCTAAAATCTAAAAAAATTGACTTGGATGAGAGAATTTAAATGGATGGTTGAACACCTCGGATTTTGTTGCGCAATCCGGACGCGGATATAAATATGAAGGGGCCAAATGGCCAGAAGAACTCCACTTCGAATGCCACGGTAGTTCCGGAGTGGGCACAAAGACTCCAAAAGAGGAGTGTGAGATTTAGTGAGAGAGGGCCCCACACATGGGGTACAGTGACGACTTCCCCTATGGTGCGGTTAGGTACATTTACTCCTCCTCAGCGGAAAAAAAGGCACTTATATTTATGTTCTAAAAAGGCTTTAGATAAGCAAATAAAACCACATCTAAAGGACAATGAATGAACACAGCTAGGCCATATAGATTTGTGATTTCGCAGTTTTCTGTTATCCTTTAGCTCCGAAACTTCTCATTTCTTCTGTTAAAGCGTCTTAGGCTACCATTTGCTATTCTCCAGGATACGTAGTGAGAACTCAAGAGCCACGATCTAATGAAAAAATCGAATCAACTGGACATCTTAAAGAAAGAGGCGATAACTTAAAACGAAGGGAATCAATACACATAATTGACCTCTACAACCCTTCAGTCAGAATTACAACCTAGCTTCTCTGACCACTTATGTTGTGTGTTAATTTTATACATGAGTGGCGGGACCTACAGTTTAAAGTCGATTCCGAACGACAGATTTTTGAGAAATTTTTCATGGCAATTTTATATTTACTCTCAGAGTTTTTGCCAGAAATCTGCTGAGAGGAGTCAATTCCGAGCGACAGATTTTTGAGAAAGCGAATCAATAGTGATCGATTAATCTATAGAGGATATTCGAATTTAAACAAAACAATCGTTTTCTTAGCATTTTTTTGATGCAAACACCATTTAAAATGAATTTCTATGAGCTGATATAGAACAGACTTCAAGCAACAAATTGAAATTTTAAGAAGCAACGGAAAATAGACATGATACGTATCACAATAGTGGTACTCTATAAGCTAGAATTCCTAAAGTAGGCTTTGGAAGAGATATCCATGTCGTACATGGTCGACTATTGGTGAAAGGAGCACTTCAGGTCAACGAATTACAGAGCGAATTGAAAGTCATTGCAGAGCATAAACGTTATGGGATTCAATATTCCTTGCAGGCCTAGTACTTAGACTTTATACCACAAATACCCAATAACAGTAACATATTATTAACTTAATTGATAACGCTTTAGTCACGACTACAACCAAGCTTCTCACCTAGCTGTGTGAATATACATGAGTAGTGCGACCTACAGTTTAATGTTGATTCAGAATTGCAGATTTGAGAAAATTTTCATGGTAATTTTTGTTTACTCCACAAATTTTTTGTCAGAAGACTGCTGTGAGACAATTACAAGAAGAATTTTTTTTCACATTTTGTTATGTTCGAGATGTCTTAGCTAAAGCTCGAACTACAGTCTTGCATTTAAGAAGACAATGCACTACCGTCTTCTAACACTACCGTCTTAGATGATTTTTTTGTTAATTCTTTTGCTTTTGATCTTTAAAATGGAATTACATGCATACATACATACATACATCAGACATAATTCGTTATTACAGTCAGGATTACAACCTAACTTCTAACATCACTTATGTTGTTTATATTAATTCTATACATGAGTTGCGGAACGTACAGTTTAAAGTCGACTCCGAAAGACAGATTCTTTTCAGAAACTTTTCCTGGCAATTGTATTCTACTCTCCGGGTTTTTGCCAGAAATCTGCTGAGAGGAAATGGCCGGAGGAAAGTCTTTTCATAATTTGTTTTGTCGGAGTTGTCTGACCTGGGGTTTGAACCGTGGCCTCACGTCTAATGATGCAACACACTATTATCTACTACACTAAGACGACTTCAAATAGAGTAAACATTTGTTTAACTCTTGAAAACCTGTCTAGGCTTCATTTCAATATCTGTTTCTCTATTAATTTTATGGTTACACCAAAATGCCTCATATTCGTACATCACCATAACAAATCAATGAATCAGTATTTCAATAATATTTGAAAAATCCGCACATATTTTATAATTTTGAAAATATTAATAAATTTTTAATATTTAATGAATGCTTTTTATAACGTTTATTTATTTTAAAAATAACTCTGTGGTTTTCTCTTGTAATCAACAGTAAATAAATTTTATTTGAGAGTTTTTGTATCCTTCTACTCTACGTTGCAAACTTTAATCATAGATTGGCTTTTTGTGCCCTTTTTCCCAGTGGTTTGTGTTGGTCAATATAATTGTGGTTGTATTTTTATGGAGAGTAAATACGAATTTGTTTATTTATTTACATTTTTTTATTGTTGTTGTTGTATCATTGGTAATCTATTTAAATATAGATTTTCCTTTTTTTTTGTTTTTTTTTATTTATTTAACTTTTTTGTCAACAAATGCAGGAGATACATTAAAGACAGATTTGCTTTCGCATATACAATGTATGCATTTATGTACGTACGTAAACGAATAAAGATTAAAAATTAACTGAAATACACACTCACGAAAATTAGTAGGTAGATCAACATGGTTTTAGTTTCAACTTATAAAGGGTGGGTCTCTTGTCGGTTTAAATTTGAGCAATCGGTTATTTCGAATCTGGCAATACTTATGTCATTACTTTTCGAGTTTGAATAACTTTCAAAAGTTAAGAAACTTCAAATCATTGAAACTACAAGGGGAAATCGTCGTAGTCTAGTAGATAGTGTGTTGGCTTATTAGACGTAAAAGCCAGAGTTCGAGCCCCAGGCCAGACATCAATACAAAATACAAAAATGAGCAGATTTCTGCCAAAAACTCTGCGAGTAAATAAAATTGCCATGAAAAATTTTCTCAAAAGTCCGTTGTTCGGAGTCGACTTTAAACTGTAGGTCCCACCACTCATGTATAAAATTAAAACACACAATATAAGTGGTGTGTGAAACTAGGACGTTGTACAAAGGGTCAATTCGACCTCCGGATACTGTACTTGTCTTAATTGACAAGTACACGTCCTCTAACCTAACCTAACCTAACCTATGTCATTATATTCTGTCACAAAATTCAGTTTATTATCACCACTGAACGGGAGAAATCGATTTACACTTAAGAAATCCTTACGTGGTCTGAACGAAGCCGATGCACCTATTACGAGTCACTATTTGTACGGCTTGTAGAGCGGAGGCATCACTGGTCCATACTTCTTTAAAAAGGAGGCCGGCGCAACCATTACTGTCAATGGAGATACCTATCGCACCATGATAACCGACTTTTTTTGTACCCGCTCTTCATGGTATTAATGTGAACGATGTTTGTTTTAAACAGAATGATGCAAATTGCCACATATCTCATGCCACAATCGATTTATTGCGTCAAACGTTTAATGACAGTTTAAGAAAAACGTTATGCCGACAAACCAGAGATAATCATATCGAATGTGGTACTATGAGGCCAGCCGCAGCAGCCATATGAATGAAATAATATTCCATTTCTAATCGGAAAAATTGTACTTTACAACGGAAAACTAAATTTGAGAAAATTTCTAACCGGCTCTGTTTTATTACATTTTTGAATTTAAACTTATAAATGGCCCATCACGGGCCATGTTGTTTAATTCTTTGCCTCTTTTAAATTTAATGTTGCATACTTTACAGATCATATGCTAAAGCATACGCACTCATACGTATGAGTAATATTTTTTGTATGCAGCATCGTATTACATGTAGCTCATACGCCTTAGTGTTCAAAGCAAAATGTAGTGAAACAGCATTACGAAAAACACAAACTTCACTGATTTAAAACCAAAATTTTTTTGTTTTTTTCGATTTTTTCATTATCAATCAGTAAACAATCTGAAGGTATTGAAAATTTCCACCAAAAATTCCAGTGGAAGTTAAAGGTCCGTTTATAAATGCTAGACGACCGTTGAAATCAACATTTTGACACAAATTTTCTGCAGCTTGAAAAAGCACTACTTTTAGAAGTATCCACAATAAGTGTGTGGTAGCGTGTAGCAGTAATGGTGCAACTCCTGCAATCCATGTTTGAATCCAGAGCAAGACGGAAATGTGTTACGCATATGCCTTAATGCGTCATGTAGTGTACATAGAGAGGACAGCAAAAGCCTTAGTACGCCAATATATTTTAGCAATTTCATGAATTTTAGCCAAAAGTTTGTATAAAAATTAATAGTTTATATATTTATTTTATTAATTAATTTCTGTTTTATTATAAAACAAACAATTATTTAAAGTTTTTCGTAAGACAAGAGAAAAATAAGGAAAAGTTTCAGATGCTGCCATAGGGGTACCCCCAAGGAGAACCCTAAGTAAATTTAAAATTTAAAGGCTTAATATATGAAAATGCTATCACTTGTATTTAGTAGAATATCCCTTAAGGTCAAGCACTCCATTTAACTCAAATCAATTGGAATTGAATGTACAAGTTTTAATTAGTGTTTTCTGGTGGCACCATGAGCAAGTTTTTCGGTTGACTTTTATTTGAGGTTTGGCGATTACGTAACCGTTCTTTCGATTGATCTCCTAAATACTCTCTTGAAGTCATATCGGAACTTTGTGCAAGAGTATTAAGCTTGTGAGGACTTTTTTTGTTAAAATATATTGCCGTACTAAGACTTTTGCTGTCCTCTGTAGGTATCCCTATAAAGTCTTGTCTAATCTCTGACAAACTTTAGGTTGTTATTCGGTGTCAGTAAGATTGACTCGCTGCCGAGAACTTGATAAGCACTCATCTGAAATGTATTATCCTTGCACAGATGGTAAATATCACTAGATCTACATGTTGGGCTTTAACCGATCCCGATTTGATCAACTTTTCTTTCAGTCTACAGTGTCTGCTTCACAGGTTGATTAGTATTCTCGTATTACTTCAGAAATCTCTTACCAAAAGACGCTTTAGGCCTCTCTCCATATGCCATTTCGCCAAGTTTACTCCAAAGAATAGTTTTGGGGTCTGATCTGCAAATAAACTCTAATTCCCTAAGCTCATCTTCCTATCCATTTGCGAAAATTGCCATATGAGCTGAAATCCAGTAGAGTTAACCCCTTTTCCCTTGCTCAGCTGTTTGAATATGCCCAGATCATATCATATTAATCTTAAATCGAACTGAATTCATATGAGTGTTTGAATGGTGGCCTGTCTGTCAGATAGGTATGCAAAGCCCCATCCTTTGAACTTTCTGTACAAGTTTAATTGATTTCATCTTTCGATATTGTGTACCCAGTTACTCAAAAGCTGAAGAATAATTTTTTTAGTTTATTTTATTCTAAGTTTGTATTTCTAAATAATTTGAAATTGACAATAATTTCTGATGCATTTTATTGAAATCTCTTTGCTTTGAAATCTATATTTGCTTTCTGTGATGTAGTTTGGCAACAAATCTTATTACAATTCTAACGATTTCATTGAAACCTTGATAATAAGAAGCATTGATTACGAAACGAGTATTGACGAGTAATTTATATGCACACGCATTAATTGACTTTATGCCAGGAAAGGAATTTCTTTCTACGAGTGTACATACAAATAATGATCATTATGTGATAAAATAATAATAAAAACAACAATAAACGCACACACAGAGAAAATGGCAAAGAGAGAGAGAGAAAGAGAGCCTTTGCAAACACAACGAAAACATCATTGAAATGCAATTGCAATCAGCATGGAAATCAGTCAATGCTAACGTACTCAATAGAGAACGAAAACGAGAGAAAAAAATGAAATGAAATACTTGCAGACTCACACATACATTTGCAAATATGCAAACAAAATAATTTGCATTTTCATACACCCACACACGCACGCATACACATACAAGGATTTATGCTAGACCACAAATAACAGAGGGTACAACTACTACAACTAAAAGAAAAAAGGGAATTTTCTCTTGCAAATAATTAAATCTACTTTTACTACTGTGTACCGTGTACACCCTTGGTGTCATTATGTGCATATGTATGCATGTATGGGTGAGAGTGAATGTTTTTCTTTTCTATTTTTAAAATAAAAGGTGCTGGATTGTAAATGTATAAATAAAGACAGAGAGGGTTTCTTTACGGAGAGGAGCAACTTAATAAAAATATACGTAGGAGAGCAGATTATTTTTTTTTTTTGGTGGTTTGGTCTCTTTTATGTTATTGACTTTTTATTGTTATTTTGTAGAGTACAATAGTACTGTGAGTGCAGGGAGAAATATAGCAATAGTTTACCATATATATACATATACATATGAACTAAAGGAATATTTAATGGAAAAATTATGACTCCCTTAATAAGTATTACCTGATAGTGAAAAACAAAAACAAACTTCTTCAGATATACTTCAGATATTGTTCAGCTATCTGAATCAAAAATTTATCTCAACATGTAAGCCCCTAGATGTGCTACGCTTTAATATTAAACGAATTTGTTAATGTCAGTGCCATCTAATTGAGCGGCTATAACACGGTTAGTCCGGTTTGAAGGAAAACTAAACTGTCATAGCATCTGTTAATATAGTGAATATAATAAAAGCATCCACGTTGCATAGGCTTTGGTGTATTAGCAGCAGAAGAGATCAGAAATGAATCGCTTTTTCGCTACTCATAAGTACTCATGAAATTTTGAGTATGAGTGAGTCAACAGTATTGAAGGCCAATTACTCTGATTCAAGTTGCAATACGTATGAGTACAACGTTGATATCAAACTCATAACATCCGAAATATGTTTGATTCATACGCCTACTCATTCAGCTTCATAAATTTAGAAAAATACTTACAAATGTTTCGAGTGATTCGAATCATTCGTCAAAATTTACAGTCTGAGTTGTTGTTGCATTTACAAAGAAAGAAGAAAGACAAAGACAGTAATCAGAGCAAACACACAACCTTCATGTGAGTATTGTACTGTGCGTACGCGAATCATACTTATTTTGTGATTCGTGTATACGATGAGTCATGGAGAGTCCAAATAAATAACATCATGCGTATTGTTAAGTACGAGTACCATGAGTATTACAAACTTTGAATATGCGTAGTATAAGTATGACATTAAAATAAGTATGAATGGGTATAAGTATCAGAAATTATAAGTATGATTCGAATCTACTCATCGTTTTGAATACTCATTGCTGACCTCTGGTTAGCAGCATGGAATCCAACAAACTGTGGGTGGCCTAACATACATGGTTGCTGAATTTCAAAGCAGTGAACAGCGGGATAACCAGGAAACTACTTAAGTTCGACGACGAGAGAACAGTTCTCACTCTAACAGGAATTCTAATAGGACACTAAAGCTATCAGGAATTTCGCTGACAAGCTCAGTCTGCCCCACAAGGATTATTGCGGAAGCTGTCATGATGTGGAGGAAATGAATTTTAGGAGAGTAGCCTGCACTTCTGAAAAGTGTCGTCATCGGTTTTTGGATCACAGAACTTTTGAAGATCTAGGCATGGTGGTGAACGTGCCACTAAGGGCACTGGCTGGTTTCATCCGGAGCTCGGGATGGTTCAAACGCACCACTAAGGGATTGTGGCAAGGGGCTTACCTCAAACTAGTTGACACAATGGGCACAGCAAACTACCCGCTAACTTAACGTTCATTGCTTTGGCTTAGACTTGATTTTATCATTTTGGATTTAGTTTGAAATGGGAAAACATAAGTTGATCTAGGCTTGTTGCAACGTAAAATTAGCCACTCTTGATTAGGATGATATACATACATAATTGGTCATTACAACCTTTCAGTCAGGATTACGACCTAGTTTCTCACGCCACTTATGTTGTGTGTGTTAATTTTATACATGAGTGGCGGGACCTATAGTTTAAAGTCGACTCCGGATGACAGATTTTTGAGAAACTGTTCATGGCAATTTTTATTTACTCTCAGAGTTTTTGCCAGGAATCTGCTGAAAGGAAGTCGCCGAAGAAATACTTTTTGTATTTTTGTTTTTGAAGTCTGGCCTGGGGTTCGAACCCTGGCTTTACGTCTAATAAGCCAAGACACTACCTACTAGACTACGGCGACTTCTAAGTGGCTCTTTGATCTTTTTTATTTCCAATCCAAATTATTAATTTTATTTTATTATCAATGGCAACACTCTTTTTAACAGAATACCTACCCATCTTGATTATTTATGCAAGTATGGGTGTCTACAACGCATATGTTTGTATAAATATATGCATTCATGCATACTGGAGTACCTCCTAACTTTTGTCATACTATTCATTACCTTACGTCGTTCAGATGGTACATACATATATGAAGGAAGACACTTTTTGCCAATTTCAAGTAATCGATGAATAAATCATAGGATTTCGATCTCGTTGTCTGCTCTGCCTTATATCCTTCGTATATCTACTGCTTCTTCATGGTATTTTTCAATTTTTTTTTTTTGCAGTTTTTTTTATTTCTGTTGCATTTTCCAATTTACCATAAAGTTGTTGTTATTATTGTTGTTGTTGTTGTTGGTTTAAAAAATTCTAACTATTCTCTCTATACACACACACAGAGACAAACACAGCATAGATTTGTTTAGTTGTTTAAGTAAAAAAGAAAAGAAAAAACAAAGTCCTACACATTTTTGCATGTGTATGTAATAACAACAACACAGTGTGGATGCAAATGTTTTAAACGGTAAATGTGTGGGTATTTGCAAATGTTTATATGTCATATGCTGTAGGTTGTACTATTTATTTAATTTGATTGTATGCCATGCCATACACACATGTATATATGTTCGTGTGTTGGTTGTGTGTTGCTGTATGTATGTATTTGTGTATTTATGTAGATGCATGAAAAATTTTGTCAATTTTGGAAAATTCTTGTAAATATTTGATTGCATTATTTAAATATTGTAGACAGACAGACAGAAAAAGACAGAAAAAAATTGATAAATCAAACAACAACAAAAATAGATTGAAAAATACAAATCGAAATCAACTGTTTAGACATGTACATATAAATAGATGCGTGTGTGTGTGTGTAAGTGTCTGTTGTTAGCATTTTAGCTATAAAATTTATTTGTTTAATTCACTGGCATATATACATACAGTGATGCAAAAAACTTGTGTAACGTTAAACGTTTTCTTTCAAATTCTTAACCTTTTCATGAGAACATATTCGTTTTACGTTAAAAACAAGTTCAGCGTGCGTAATAGCATCTTACGAGAATTCGTAAAATATAAATACTTATGCATCACACTAGTTTAGTACAGAGAGCCATACGAAATTCTTTCATAGCAATCTGTGTTGCAACATTGTTCTTATTTCAGATCAATCTTGAAAAAAACAAATTTCACCAGCTGTTGACAGGCCTTCTTAGCCCTTAACCCTTTCCACTCCAATGTCGAGTGTCACTCGACATTGATTTTATTCCACCAGCTCCACTGTCGAGTGACCCTCGACATAGTGTAATACATCTTTTTGCGGAAAATTTTAAAAAAGGTGGGATTTTTTTTTACTAAAATTTTTGATAAAGCCATCTCACACTTACTACGAAACGTGGCAACAGATAGATCTTATTCTAACTTAATTTTGGCCAAGGAATTATTTGAAAATAAATGCTTTTTGACCGGTACAATTATGCCTAACCGAAAAGGACTACCACAAGAAATAAAAAAACCCAAGTTGCCGAGATGAGAAAGAATTGGTTGTCGCATAGGCAATTCCCTTTCACTAGCTTGGTGTGATACCAGAGTAGTGACAGTTCTAAGCACTTTTTATACATCCGATTCACAAATTATCCAAAGGAGACCTGCAAGGGCTAGAGGAAGAAACATAGGAAGTCGTACGCCAACTATAAACACAAGAACCGAAGTAAAAAACCAATCGTTATAGTTAATTATAATAAATACATGGGTGGTGTTAATGTGGCCGATCAATATACCTCTTCGTACTGCTTTGTAAGAAAAACACTCAAATGGTGGAGAAAACTGTTTTTCTGGGGGCTAGAAGTCTCTATTATAAATTCATATATTGTATAAAGAGTGGAATGTAAAAAATGGAAAATTAGCAATGAGCCATATGAAGTACAGAAAAACTTTGCTCATGTCACTCACTGGAGAATTTAGGGCACCCGAAACAAGTCGCAGAACCGCGGCTGCGGCAGATACAGAACAACGTCTCGATGGAACCCCTCACTTTATTTATTTACAACCTGGGGGAAGCACAAGGATTGTGCTGTGTGTTCAACCGAAAAATAAAAGGGGGGAGAAAAGAAACATGGTATTTTTGCAAAACATGTGAGGCAAAACCTTCGCTTCATTTGGTATTTGCTTCGAAAAATACCATACCAAAAGGGATTATAAAGATTAGAATTAAGAATTATAATATAGTATCCTGTAATTTCTCATAAAGTTTATCATATAAGAAAAAATCAATTTTATTTACAAAATACGAAAAACCCCCTAAAAGTTAAAATACGCAAGCTGGAGCTGGTGGAATAAAAAGAAAAAAGGCTTGGAGTGGAAAGGGTTAATACAACAAACCCTTGCTAATCCGCATCGACCACTATTTTGGTTTTGTGATTCAATTTGGTGGACATATCGGCAATATTATACACAAGAAAACCAGTATCGCCGGTATACTCTAGATCTTCAAGTTGTGGTATGAAAACATGTGATGTTCCTTCTGATGCATAATTGAGACCAGCATGGTAAATAAAAACTGACAGTGACGTTTATCCTAATGGAAGGAGGTACAAAACACAGGACAAAAACAGCAGACATAATAAAGTTATCATCTGCTGGGTCACAAGTGATTCATAAATTCTCGGCAATTACCAAGCAGACGAACTTTTAACGAGCGAAGATTCTATGCCATTAATGCAGCCAGAACCCATCTTTCGAGTGGTGGCGGATGTTTGGAGTGGAATGCTTGTGGTAAGGAGAAAAGGAAAAGATTCTTCTTAAATTAAATGGGTTTGAGGCAATTTGAATTTTCGAAGAGAAAATATTAAGAAATAACCTGAGGCTGATAACCGGTTTTTTAAAAGCAAACCGTACAGTCAGAAAACACTTATTCAGAATGGGGGTTGTTTCAAGCCCAACATGTAGATTCTTTGACGATGAGTACGATCAATCGGAGCACATTCTTGGAACCTGTGAGGCATAATGTTTTCATCAGTTTCCCTTTCTTAGGTAGTCCAGGCATCGACTGTTACTTCGTACTCAATGGAGAATTGAACGCTGGTACAAACAAGGTTTGGGCTGGGTCCATTCTTTTGGACCCCGATTAAAATCTTATATTTTGCTCTGCGTATTCGTGTGACAAGATGAGATCTGATCTCTAAGATTCCATTAAATGCAATGGACTCTAGTGCTGATATGGAACTAGTAGCACTCTGGTTGATACCAGTTTCAGAGCTGAAAGTTTCATAACATGGTTACAGAATATGGTTTTAGTACACTGCCGCAGCTGGCCTCACAGAATCTCATTCGATCGGAAAAATTTTCGTGCATCGCTGCTCAAGTTGCACCAAAGAGTCACTTGTAATGGGTGCATTGGCTGGTGTTAGACTACGTGTGGTTTTTCTGTGCCCCAAAATAAGGCAATTTTGCTTATTAACGAACCACCAGGATGAAAATGAGCTTCATCCGAAAAGATGATTTTTTTTTTTGGGAAAATCGACATCATCGTGCAGTTTCTCGTTGGCCCCTCTAGCGAAGCGAAAATGAGGCTTTAACTCTTGAACCAATTAAACTTTGTAAGCCTTCATACCAAGATGTTTTCTCAAAATTCGACGTAAACTGGTGCGTGGTGAAATGTTCAATTCTCGAGAACGATGATGAGTTGATGATGATGTTATCTCACGCACACTCCCAATGCAAATGCAAGAATGACGTAAGCATTGCCAGGTTCATATTGCCGATAGATAGATAGCCCATCCGATGTTATGATCTAAAAACCCGTTTAATATGTGTCAGAATAGAATGACGTAAACATTGCCAAATTCAAAATAACCAATGGGTTTAAATTTAAACCGATAGATGGCCCATCCCAGATTAAAATCTAATGCCTATAAACACTGTTAAGTAGCACAACTTAGTTGCCTAGTTTCAATCGAATTCACTGCTTGAGTATGTACAATTCGTAGAGTGCTGATTGCATACAGAATGTATTAACCGTTATAAAGATCGCGACGTCATAACTCACCCTAAATAAGTTCACGAGTAAGATCATATCTTCGACAACATTGTTGACGCAATGCTCGAAAGCGAGACGAAGTAGAGCGCTGTGAGAAGATACGTAGAATGTGTACTCCGCAGGGGGAAGGTCGACCTTGATACAGTGCGACAGAATGATACATGAGAAGACGAGCCAATAGCATGAAGCTGGCTTCAAATATGGCGTACCCAGACATGGGAGAGTAGACAACGGTCCTTAACAGGACGTCGTTCTGGACCCTTCCCGAAATAATGCAGATAGCCGTCCCGGGAAGGGAGAATCTCCAGAAGAGGAGGAGGGATTGTTTTAGTGGAAGCCTCACTCAACGCAGATGGCAACGGTCACTGTAAGTGCGAAGACATTTTAAGCCCTACCTCACACGCAAAAAAAAAAGATCATATCTTAAATGATGAAATTGGTGCAAAGAAAGGACTTCATGTGCTTGTATGTTCATATTTTTTTTTAGTTTGGCAGACCATAATAATTGCCTGACACTGTTGTTAATTCATTCATTTATATTCACAATGATTATAAATTCATGCATGCATAGGCTTATGGGTTTTCATAATTTTGCGTTTTGAATGAAATTAAAATTTCAAATGATGCCTTTATCCATCCATATATATACACACACACACACACACACATTAAAATATTTCGACTGGGGGTGTGCAGACAACCATCACCAAAGGAGAGGGCCAGCCAAATCTAACGAAACATAATTAAAAACAATTTTAATGTTGATTAACTTCAGGTATTTAAACCAACAGCATGAGAAAATGCTTGGCTACACACACAGAGACTTAAAGAAAATGGATTTTTAAACATACATTTTCCATTTATTTTTTTGTTGTTGTTCTTTTGTATTTCTTTTTAATGAAACTTAATTAAATAAAAAAAGAATTTTTTTTTTCGTTGGCTTTTAAACCTGGCAACACGTTTCAGACCAAAAATTGACTGAAATTAAGACACTTTATTAAGAAAAGAAGAAAAAAGGAAAAAGGAAGGAAGAAAAAAATGTTTGAGGCAAGCAACGTAAAAATAAACTTAAAAAGCCAACAAATTATAAGAAAATCATCTCGTTTAGATTTAATTAATTTCAGTTTTAATATATTTTTTCAAACATTTCATATACTTGCTTAGCCAACGGCTATAAAATGTACTGTACGCCAGCCAACCCAGCCAGCCAGCTCTGCTTAGCCATTGTACAATGGCTTCTTGGCTTCTACTACCTTGCATAAGCAGAAGGCGGGTAGAGTAAGGGTGAGTATTCTAGTTAATGTAGTCTGGTTATTTACCTTGTTTAATAACATTTACTTAAAATTAGTTGAAACATTACATGGGACTTTAATTTAACATTTTAATTCAACCCGCCCCGTAAATGAATTCAAATTGTAATTGAAATTGAAATAGAAATCACTTGTGAAATTAAAAAACTTACCTGGATTAGTGGCATTTATATGGAATTCACAAAGATTCTTGGAACCTTGGGCAAAATCATACGAATCGGAATCGGTAAATAAAATATCCACATCCAATTCAAAGCCTCTATTTGGTATACCCTGTTGCAAGGGTGCTGAAAATGGACTGGAATGAAAAGCCACCAGCATTTCGGAACCCCTATAAAGAAAATACAATAAGAAAATGCTTTTAATTTTTAGTTTTTCTCTTATAAAACTTTTTACTTCATATACAACGTCTCTTACTTTAATAACTTGCAACTTGAAATGTTTGAGAAAAAGTTACTTAAACCTGCCCCACAGAGTAATACATTTGTATTGCAATCAAAGTGTTGCATTTTAAAGTAACTTATTGAGTACGTACATATAAAATAGTATTTTGATGTTTATTTTTATACTTTTGCTTAGGCTACCAGACTTTTTACTAATGCTAGTAGAAGCTATTACACGAGGGTTGTGAGGTAAGTGAAAATCATAAATCTTGTAGTTTGTTTTACAATTAAAAGGAAAAAAAAAGAAACTGAAATTGATCCAGAGTAATCGAAGGGGGAGTAACCTAGAAGCATTGAATGCTGACGCTTAGAGCACAACCGAAACTGTATAAACTACCTGCAGAGAAGGCCGACAAATTACCATTATTATGATGGTAGACGAAGATGCGCTTCAGTGTCACACTTGTCTGGGTCCCCGGACACTGTGACATTCCGGGAAACAGCAAGGCCTACGAACTAGCCACAGCTGGCGTACTACTCCCGGAATCCTGTTCAATTGACATAGGAATGCCACTTGCCTACATCAAACTGGCCATCGCGGGGAAATTTTGCCGATACACCAACCTATCCTGGATCAACGAGGAGTCCTGCTCTACCGCTAGACTCACCTGGCCCCGGATGGATAGAAGGCGTACCAACTAATTACTTGGACTTGGTCGCGGCATCATCTCAATCACACTGGCCATGCTTACAGGTCACTGTGTTATGGGTAGACACTCGGAGAGAATGCGGCTCCCATTTAATGACTTCTGCCTTGGGTGCAGATCTGCTGAGGAGGATGAGACTGTTATCCACTTTCTTTATTAATGCCAATCTCTTGCGAGGTGCAGATATACACTCAGCCACAAAAGTATACATACGGTTAACAAATTTCAGTAATTTTTCAACCAATCCGTTTTCGTTGGAAATCTTTATAATTGTCTGACATCTTTCTTCGATTTTAAGACGGTCATTTGCATTGGTTCAGAAATTTGTGAAATTTGTTAATCGGATGTATGCTTTTGTGGGTCTGTGCAGGGCCACAATTCAGTTCAATTTCAGAAATTGTTTAACCAATGCAAAAGACCGTCTTAAAATCGAGAAAACTATAAAGAAATTTGTTAACCGTATGTATACTTTAGTAACTGTGTGTAGGTTATTTGGCTCTCCGATCCTTGTCAGCTTGTCGGAGCTATCGTCCATTGATGTCAAGGATATAGCCTCGTTTATCAAACTTTCTGGCTGATTTTCCAGCGCAGGGTAGTAGTGCTTTGGATGTGCAGATCTTGCGCTGACCGACCTCCCCCTCCTGGGTTCGCGGTAACTTGGTCAGTACAGGAAATGCGTTCACCTGTGGCATCACAACGGGCCGCTATGCGTGCTCAAGTGAGCTTTTGATATGAAGCTACCACACTAACCTAACCTAACTGCTCAGCTGTCCATTAATATGAATCTCTCACAAAAACAGCTTCTCTAGAAGTCGTATTATGAGCACACACTGTCAAGAATAAGGAAGGTACTCCTCAGTCAATCTATCATCCACTTACAGCAAATAGTTGTATGGATTCATACGAGCTGTAGTGTGATTCAGTTTAAGTTGTCTTTTTTTTGGCAGATAAGGTCATCACAGAACCGTATCGTTTAGAAACCAAAATTGTTTTGAAATCGACAATTTTTTATTCGTTTGAAAGGCCTATTAATGCCACAATATGTTGAATGTAAATTAGGTTAGCATAGCGGCGGTAAGCTTGTCGTTCACAGACAAGTTCACTCCGATGCCATATGGCCCAATGCATTACCCAGTGTGAGGTAAGGCCTCCTTGCCTTGATCTGTTAGTGTTAAGTTTGAACAACCCCGAGCTCTGAATGGAATCGGTCAGTTCCGTCCGTGGTACCATTCCTAGATCTTCAAACTTTTTATCACCAAAATACCGATTACAAGTGCCTCGAAGTTCAGGGCACTTACATAACAGCTGTTGTACCGATTCCGTTTTCATCATTCAAATGTCTGCCACCGTTTACTTGGGTGCAGCATTTTCGGAGTGTACAATTTTTCTTGGCACTTGGATACATAAAACAGAATAAGTTTGATTGCTGGCATGGCTTATGTTAGCTTTGACGGCCACTATGGTTTGTTGGTTAGTTGCATACTCTTGTGACTTAAGAAAATCCCACAAGAAGATGTCTAATGGGGATAAATCGCACCACCTCGGTGGTCAGTTTACATCACCTCCACTCCTCCTCCTCCACTCCTCCTCCTCCACTCCTACTCCACTCCTCCTCCATCTCCATATATTCAAAGCGTAGTAAAAACTGTATTGTCCGTTCTGTTGAAGCCACATGTATTTTGTATGCACATCATCTAATTCAGGCCAAAAGAAATTGGTGATAATCGATCTGTATTGCGCGTCGTTGACAGTGATGACCTGACAGTGAATCGCAGACGGTGCCAGCCCAAAATTCACATCAAAGAGCGGCAATTTGAAGAAGCACTAGGTGGTTGTCGCTGTAGTCTAGTAAGTAGTGATTTGGCTTATTAGACGTGAGGCCAAGGTTCAAACCACAGATCAGAAATCTCCAAACAAAATATTTCTTTGGCGACTTGCTCTCAGCAGATTTCTGACAAAAACTCTTGAGAGTAAATAAAAAATTGCCATGAAAAGTTTCTCAAAAATCTGTCGTTCGGAATCGACTTTAGACAGCAGGTCCCGCCACTCATGTATAAAAACACACACAACATCAATGGCGCGAGAAGCTAGGTCGTAATCCTGACTAAAGGGTTGTAATGACCAATTATGTATGTATGTATGTATTATCCTTTTAAAATATTTTTTGCTTTGCAAACGACCTTCTTTTCTTTTCGTTTTTTTTTTTTTTGAAATTCTAAGTGCAACCTAAAGGTGCATTAGTAAAATCCGGAAGCTAAACACATCTCATACAAAATAAAAGATTCAAAAACCTAAATAAACTTGGCTTTTTTTTCTGCTGCTGCTGCTTTTACTCCGGCAATGAATGGGAAATTCAAAAGGAAGAAGAAAATCTAAAATGCAAAAGGTTTAAGGTTTATTTTACTCCACATACCCGCACATATTGTATACACAATGCATGTGAACAACATTCCTATCGAGAGCTGGGCCATTTGCTTACACACTCATACATTATACAAATACAATAAATAAAAAAAAACATAAACTAATACTCATACAGGCAACTAAATGTAAACAGTATATGTAGCGATACTAAAACGTAACATCTGATATATAAAAGTGAGACAGTGTTGGTTTGTTTTCTATGGACGTGTTTACAGTACTTTGCTCAGAACTCGATAAGCAGAATAGCCGATAAAGTGTTTGAAATATCTCTAATAGAAGTGGCAACTTCAAAATTGGAATTCAACAAACCGTAGGTGGTCGAACATACCTGCTGTGTCCAACAGTGAACAGCAGCAGGAAAACCAAGAAAATACGTGAGTTCGACAAGCGAACGGTTCGCATTCTAACACGAATTCTGACGGGACACTGCGTTAGCAAGCTCGGTCTGCCCCACCAGGATTACTGCAGAAGCTGTCATGATGTGTAACAAAGGAAATCGGTACAACACCTTTTTCGTAAGTGCCCTGCACTTCAAAACAGACGTCATCGATTTTTGGGTGAGAGAACGTTTGAAGATCTGGGCATCGGGGATCCATGTATATAGTTGTGGCCAGATCTGTTATAGTAGAAATCACTTGATAAGACGACTAACCTTATGTTCATAAGGCGGTTACAGATATCTGCATGTTTGCATTATTTACTGCACCTACACAGGGCCACAGAAGTATACATAGTATATACGTTGTCGTTATAATTATCTGACAACTTTCCTCGATTTAAAGACGGTCTTTTGCATTGGTTAAAAAATGTCTAGGCCTGTGCAGGCTCACAAAAGTATACATACATATGATTAACAAATTTCACAAATTTCTGAACCAATGCAAAAGACCGTCTTAAAACCGAGGAAAGTTGTCAGACAATTATAAAGATTTTCAACGAAAATGGATTGGTTAAAAAATTTCTGAAATTTGTTAACCGTATGTATACCTTTGTGGCTGAGTGTATGTACATCAGTACTGGGATCAAAATTTTACATTTCCTTGTACTGTGAATTTGTTGCAGGGACTCAGCAGTTGCCACTATACTTTGACTTTTCGGGGAGATTTTAGACCCCCATTCCGGAAAAAGAGAAATTCAAAGCTCCTATGATCCAATTCTTAAATCACGGATGAATCGATCCTACCTTTTCGATATCTGTACATAGAGCTCATTCGATATGGCTACGAAGAAATTGCTGTGTCCTCCAGACGGGGCCTATAGGTTGGGGTAATAACTATTAATGATGGAAATATCTTTGAGTCAGAATCAAAACCTCTAGAAAGGTTTTCGACTGCTATGAGACCGCCAGACGAATTCTCCATGTTGGTATTAACGATGTGGGCAGCTTAGATGATACAGTTTATATAGAACGCTTGCGAAAAGTCAATCTTTAAGAAAGCACTCTCAATGCCCTGCTTGGAATTATTACTGGACATTGGATTGTCGGCTCTAATACGAAAGGCATGAGTTTGGTTATAACCCTTCAGTCAGGATTACGACCTAGTTTCTCACACCACTTATGTTGTGTGTGTTATTTGCAAACATGATTGGCGGGACCTACAGGCTCCGAACGACGGATTTTTGAGAAATTTTTTCATTACAATTTTCTTAATCTGCTTAGAGGAAGTAGACAAAGAAATAATTTTTCGTATTTCATTTTGTTGCAGATATCTGCACTGGGGTTTGAATCGTGGCCTTAGGTC
Organism: Sarcophaga variegata; assembly: GCA_932273835.1. Classification (NCBI taxonomy): domain Eukaryota; kingdom Metazoa; phylum Arthropoda; class Insecta; order Diptera; family Sarcophagidae; genus Sarcophaga; species Sarcophaga variegata. The sequence goes on along the minus strand of OW026362.1, from coordinate 13,713,583 downwards.
TAATAAGCCTACACGCTACCTACTAGATTACGATGACTTCTTGGCCATATGGTTTTGAAAGGCGAAAAATGGAAGGGGTTATCAAAGGCCATCCCTAATATCTTTGTGTAACGAAATGTTGGTATACAGTGGCCGAGGTATCATACTCCATTTTCTCCTACTACGTCCATGAGTTTAAAAGGTTTGCAGTTGAATTTGAGGTTTGTCGTTTTCCCAGAAATTCAACAATACTGGCCTTGTACAGAATTTACTTCGGATGTACATATGTATGGTATGATCATCCGTATAAAACAGAAATTTGACACCTCAGGAAGAGGCTGTAAGTTTGGTAAGAAAGATTGATTAATAGGGGCACCTCTAGACTCCACGAAGGCCTGTTTTCTAAATCATAGTCTAGGCCCTATTCAAGTCGACTACCACTTATTTTAATCAATACAGAGAGCTGTCACTGGCATATAGGCATCACTTCAGAACAGCATATTCGTTATTTGCTTCATATGTTCCTTTGGCGAAAGAATGGGTCGTTCTTTTGATGTGAAATCCATTTGAAGCTGGGAAACTGGTGAACACTCAAGTTTAATGGGAGCCAATTAATTTTTGTTGTAGTTATGTGTGACATTTAAAGCTCAAAAGTTCCTAAAACTTTCGATTTTTAATTCCTTATTATAAGACTTTCTTTAGGCACAGCTTTGAATTTTATTTCCTTAATGTTTAGTGGGTACAGCGAAGCACAAAGGGTCGTATGGTTAGTGACTTGTATCTTATAAAACTTATATGCTGATGCTCTTAGTGTTGTAGTTGTTATTTTATTCTATAGTTGTTTAGCTGTTTAGTTTTGTTGCCTTAGGATTAGGCGGCTTTTTTTGTTGTTGGTGTTGTATTTATTTTCGCTAAGAGTTTAGGTAGGTAGCTGACCTGATATTTACAGTCGATTTTTCGTTCATTTTTTTTATTTTGTTGCCTTGTTTCCTTCAATGCCTTGTGTGTGTATGTGTCATGCATTTTATAGTTAAACTTGGTGGCTTTCAAGCCGCCATTTCGAATGCAAAATGTTGTGAAAACCAAGCAATTTTTTGTTTTTTATTTTTTTTTATTTGATTGTGAACGTAGTTGTATTTGTATGCATTGGTATACATATGTATGCATGTGTATGTATAAATATTTTGATATTTAAACAAAACAAAAAATGTCTATGTATTTGTACTGTTAGCGTTTGCAATTGTATTTGTGTACTTGTGTTTGTATTTTATTACGTTTTCGTACGTGTTTACTTGGCAATGTTTAGAATTTTTGACTGTTACCGGAAATGGAAAACATCCTCGTTTAGTTTTTGTTACAATTTCTTCCTTTTTTTCTCTTGTTTATTTTTCCGAAATAATATAAAAAAAATGTTTGCTGTTGCTGTTTCTCTGGCTACAATTGCTTTTGGCCTGTTTGTGTTTGTCTTTTTTTTCTTGCTGTCCTTTTCCATTTCTATTCCTATTTTTTCGGTACTCTCCCTTGACTGTAAAAGCTTAAAATATGGTCAGTATTTGCATACAGACAGAATCATGCAATTTCATTTTTGTTACTGTTTTTGTTGTTGTTGTTATCGTTATTGGTTTACTTGTGTTTTTTTGTTGTATTTTTTTTTTGTTGGCATTTCCATTTAAAGCTAAAAAATTAAAAGGATGACCAAATTTGTTGAACTCAAACAGTTTATCAATAATTTAACTGGCAATGCAATACACACAGCTCAACAAAATTCTTTTTAAAATTTAAAAACGAACTCAAATGAAAACGATTTATTGGGAGAGCCTTTTGGTTTTAAGTGAGAAATGCTTTTAAGTTGATTTTTTTCTATTGATAGCCGAATGATAGTGCAGAACAGATGAAATCAGAAGAAGAATTTTAATAACAAATTTTAGCAATTCATCGAAAGCATGTGAATTGCTCTTCAAAAAATGCTGAAAAATTTTTAATGGCCTCAACACATACAGTCGCCGCTTCGGGTTAATCTTTTTGGATTTAGAAGTGCAAAGTTTTAGTTCATAAGATCATTCTGAACAGTTTTTAACTAATCTAACTAATCATTGCCTAACATTCTCATGATAGATTACTACGACTATATGTCTGGGGACATATTCTGAACGTCAATTCTAATTCCCCCAATGAACGCTTCAAACGAAATATATTGCAATGAAAATGGAAACGGTGTAACATCGTTTAACACTAAAATGATAAAAAAAAAGCTACAAAAGAAAAACCACGAGTATAAAAGAGAAGGCGACAGACAAGTAAGCGAGAACGCAACAGCAAACAAAATAAACAGAATGCACAAACGATGGAACTCTCGAGAAGGCAAAGTCATCAGACGGTTTACGTGGGCATATAAAAAGCCAAGACAAATCAGGCAACCAGTAGTAAGAATTCAGTCAGTCTTATGTGAAGACGCGTTGCGTGTAAAGAAAACAGTCGTGGTTTGAAGATCTCCGCAGTAAAGATGTGCGTTGTTATTGTCTACGCAATAGTGGAAAGAAGAATAACGAACAAGCAAATTATTGTTGGATACATCAAGTTGTAAACAGTGGCACACAAAATTGTGCGAACAATAAAGAGTTTAATTGCGACTAAACACTAATTTATTTTTATTTTGTTTGCAATCAACGAACTCTTATTTTAAACGATTTTAGAAAGCTAAAAACCTAACAAAATGTATTCTATCCAAATAACTTGTGATTATCCGATACAATATAGAAAAGTAAGCGATATGTGCACAATACTGCGGTACCAAGCAAGCCTATTACGACTATCACTCTGACTTTGTATTCAACAGTTGTTGCATGGAAAATGAATGTCGCATGGGAGTTTTGAGGTGGTTTAGGTGGTTAGGTCTAGTAGGTAGTATGTTGGCTTTTTAGACGTAAAGCCAAGCCAGGGTTCAAACCCCTGGCCAGACATCAAAACAAAACACAAAAAGTATTTCTTCGACGACTGCCTCTCAGCAGATTTCTGGCAAAAACTCTGAGAGTAAATAAGAAATTACAATGAAAAGTTTCTCAAAAATCTGTCGTTCGGAGTCGACTTTAAACTGCAGGTCCCACCACTCGTGTATAAAATTAACACACACAACATAAGTGGTGTGAGAAACTAGGTCGTAATCCTGACTGAAGGGTTGTAATGACCAATTATGTATGTATGTATAGGAGGTTTCACAAACCTTTTGATTTCCATTATGTGTCCGAAACAGCTTGTCTTGATAGATTGCTTCCGGGGTGTCCAATTTTCTATGACTCCGCACCTTTACCACACTTTGCAACTTTTCATGATCGCGTGTGTGACTGTATGCGAAAACGCAAGTTAACCTTGAAATTCTGAGTATTTAAATAGTATTAGTGGTGGTAGAGAATTTAGTTTTCAGAACAAATAATTCAAGTCAAAATTGGTTTCGTCCGATCCGTTAGAAACTCTATTGATTTATTGGGATTTAGTGTTTCCCAATATTCTTGCTTTTGAAATGCTGTTCTCGATTATTAAGACATGATGGTACATGGTACTTACGGACTACCATAACTTCTACTGACATATATCCTGCTGTAGAGTGACCTTTAGATCAAGTGTGGCCTGTCTTCTCTAAGCATGGAATAATCCGCAACTTCTGTGTACGCGGTGTGGTGTAGTGAAGAATATTTCCCTTTAGAAATCATTGACGATATGACTCGTGAATTCTTAGAATAGAGTATCGAGTATTTACTCAAAATATAGTGTTTAGTGTTGTCCCTTAGATTTTGAACCTTGACCAGATTTCTTGCGATATCTTGTCTGCATCCAAAGCTATCTATGCATCGCTGTCAATCCCACACTTGCGGGTTTTTGCAGAGTTCTCGATATAGAAAATTCTCCCGTTTCGATGATTGCGGTGCATCTGTCCTATTTATCTGCGTCCCAGGTTTCTCGGCATACCATTTTCACTTGGTACCCATATGCTGTGAGTGTTACACCGAATTGTTTGACAGCGGCCATAAAGCGAAAATTTCCGTCTAGAGGACACTGTAATGACGTCAGGTATATCACACTATTTTTTTTATAACCCCCCCTATCCGGAAAGGAAGGTTTTTAAATTATTTGGAATTTCACAGTGTATTAGCATGTAAGTTGCCGTAGTCTAGTAGGTAACATGTTGGCTTAATAGACATGAGGCAACGCTTGACGATTACCCAACAGCAACGTCTCCAACATCACTAAGTTTTCGTTCAACAAAATATTCGATAACCTTGTAGCTTTCATCTGCCTATACTCCGCGTGATAAGTGAGAGAGCCTTAGAATATGGTGGATATTCCTTTCTCGTCCCTACTTAGTTCTAATTAATCTGATCGATTTACGCATATTTTATTTAAAACAAATAAAAAAAAATAAAAATCATCAAATCGAACGCTAATATCCAGTTTTCATAAACTTCGCTTAACTTATTGCGAATGGATTTAAATCCTCTGCAATGATGTATGTGTGTGTACATATACTTCGTTTAATTTTAGTTTAAAAACTAATTAACATTTTAAATTCAGTTAATGCCAACCAAACTTAATATTTTCTTTCCTTCTCACTTGAAATCAATTTAACCTCCAACCTCCCCCTCATCTAAAATGAAAACAAAACTAAAAAAAACGAAACGAAACCAAATATGCTAATGATGTTAAATTTATGCACTCTTTACGAAATATAACCACAGACCCAGACCAGCTGGGGAATTTCGTACGTTTTCTTACTTACTTTAATACTTATGGAAAACTACTTAAGAAAATTATTCAGATTTCTTTTTACTTCTTTTTTTTATCATATCATACCCTACCATGAGTGGTGCGGGTATATACGGTTTGTGGAAATGAATGTAATGCCTGGAAGACATACATACATAATTGGTCATTACAACCCTTCAGTCAGGATTACGACCTAGCTTCTCACGTTACTTATGTTGTAAGTGTTTTTATAAATTAGTGTTGGGACCTGCAGTCCACCAAGACCAAGACCAAGTCCACTTCGTAAGACCGATTTTTGAGAAACTTTTCATAGCAATTTTATTTTATATTCCGAGTTTTTACCAGAAATCTGATGAGGGGAAATCGCCCAAGAAATATTTCATATTTCAGTGTGTTGGAAATGTCCGACCTGGGATTTGAACCTTAGCCTCACGACCAAAATACTACCTAATACACTACGATGACTTCTTATAGGGCTGACCTGTTGAAAATACATGTCTTGGGTATCCAGATCATCCAAATCAGGCCAAAAGAAGGCCTTTTGTTCATGCCGTTAAGAGTACTTGCTTGACTAAAGACATTCTCCAAGAATTCCACACCAAACTGTCACTTTTTCACGATATATTGCACGCTCATAGATATAATGTGGATTTGTCGTGCTGAATATCTAATATGGCACGTGCTGTGTGGCATGCAGAGCCGCCATCCAATATCTGTTTTTGGTGTTCAGATCATTCAATTCAGGAGAAAAGAAGGCCAATGTCTTTGGTGTTCAGATCATTCAAATCAGGCCAAAAAAAGGCCAATAGTGCTCACTGTTAAGAGTGCTTGCCTGACCAAAGTCCTTCTCAAAGAAATGTGGACCAAAATCCACACAAAAAACGTGAATTTTTAGGGATGCATTGGGCGCTCAAGGATCTAATATGGATTGATATTGTGCCAAGACAATGATCTCTAATCGCTCGTGCAGAATATCTGATAACGACATAAGAGACATCTGGAGACGTCCTGTTGAGAATACATGTCTTTGGTGTCCAGATCATCCAATTGAGGCCTAAAGAAGGCCTATTAAGAGTGCTTGCCTGACCAAAGTCATTCTCAAAGAAATAGAGAAAATTCTTTGTTCAAGTACCAATTCATCCAGAAATAAGCCTCATCGCTGCAGATGATTTTTCACCGAAAACTAAGGGCAATTCAGTTACCAGGTCAGTTTAATTTTATACGAGTGCATTGCCTAGTCACAACGTAAAATTCATCAAGTAGTGGTCTTGGAAAACCGAATTCTCATGGGCGATGTGAAATTAAATTCCTTGAATTCTTGCATACTACCGCAGGCGGGTGTACGTCCATGTTTTACTGAACTAGTGGACTCGAATTTATTCACCATATTGTGAATGAAGTCGCCGTAATCTAGTAGGTAGTGCCTGCATCATTATCAGTGGTGGCTTGTGTGTCAAAGTAGTCTAGTAGGTAGTGTGTTGGCTTATTATAAGTGAAGCCACGGTTCAAATCCCCAGGTCAGACATCTCCAACAAACTAAAATAAGAACAAATATTTCTTCGGCGACTTTCTCTCAGCAGATTTCAGGCAAAAAGTCTGAGAGTAAATAAAATTGCCATGAATAAGTTTCTCAAAAATCTGTCGTTCGAAGTCGACTTTAAGCGGTAGGTCCTGCCATGCATGTATAAAATTAACACACACAAAATGAGTGGTGTGATAAGCTCGGCCGTAATCCTGACTGAAGGGTTGTAATGACTAATTATGTATGTATTGTTAATAGACCTGACGGTAAGACGCCTATGGTGATTGTAATATACGAGATGATCGCGATACGCTGCCCGAAATAGAAATAGAAATGCTAAAAGCAGAATTTCCCTGCCACGACTTATATACTCAACCTAGCTTATAATGATCTCATCGAGTGAGTCGTCTTTAGCCTAGGTTGGCATATTTTACTTTGACATTTTGTGTGTATAGGTTCACAATGTAGGGTGTAAGGATGGTCTTGTTATTCTTTTACTGTTCCTTACATTTTTAATAATAAAAAAACAAAATATAAATCCTGGTAAAAAGTAAAAACAAAAATAACAAAAAACTTTTCGAAAAGTTTAATTCTTCTGATTTTTAAGCATTTTGTAATTAAAATTAATTCAATTTAAATAAAAGAAAACATAAATAAAAAATAAAGCAAAAAATAAGGCAACAAATACTTATTGAAAGCATGATGATGATGATCATTACGAAAGGGTCGAAAAGTTGAATTTTCAATTGAGTTACCATAAACAGTAGAATATTGCCCGCACATGGCACAGAAGAACAAGTCAACTGAGTAAATCTGTATTAAAATCTTTGCTAAACTTTCTGTCTGTCCCATATAGTATACCATACAAAAATTAATTTATTTATTTAAATAATGATTGTGTATGTGCGTGTGTGTATGTGTGTGTAGTATTTTTGGGATTCACTTCATGCACTCGTAGGCAAACTGCCAGGGATTTGATTTTCTTTTAAAGAGAAAAAAAAACAAAACTTCTTTAGTAATTTTGAATTTTGTTTTCGTGTCCTTAATTAATTTCTGTTGTGTAAGGATTTCTTCTGGTAAAATGGCATGTAAACCGAAGAAAATAGAAATCAAAACAAAAACACAACAACGAAAAACCATAAGAAATTTTCAATTTAATTTTTTCATCGCTTAATATTTGAAGAAACAAAACTCAAGGCTTTGGAAGAATAATTAAAAACAAGAAAAACACGCTAGAAATCTCACTACATATTGGGAATGAAATATCGGCAAAACTTTTAACAAACAAGGAAAAAAGTAGTTCAATTGGAAAGTAATTGCAAGAATAATTTGTTCAACTCTTTGAAGAAGTCCTGCTTAGCAACTTTAGTTCGATTTGCTACAAATTAAGGTGCTACATGGTCATTCTACACCATATACGTCCACACAACACCCGCCTTTACAGGTTTCCGGGCCACTGTAGCTTAGAGTGAAACGAAAAGGCCGACAAACTAGCACGGAAGGGGAGGAAACGATACAGGGGATATATGCGGCTCATATAGAAATACTTTTCCAAATTGGAAAAAGCAGCAGCATAGAATTTAATAATCCGTGAGTAGTCCGACATACTTGGTATGCCTACTTTCTACACCATATACGTCGACACAACACCCGCCTCTACAGGGTTCCGGACCTCTGTAGCTTAGAGTGAAACGAAAAGGCAAACAAACTAGCACTGAAGGGGAGGAGACGATAGAATGGATATATGCGGCTCTATAAGAATACTTTTCCAAATTGGAAAAAGCAGCAGCATAGAATTCAATAATCCGTGAGTGGTCCGACATACTTGGTTGTCGGATTTCAAAACTTCTGTATCCAGTAGTGGACAGCAGGAAACCACAGAACTACTTGAGTTCGACCTGAAAATGGTTCGCATTCTAATAGGAATTCTAATGGGACACTGCGCTATTGGCAATTTCGCAGACAAGCTACGTCTAACCCACCATGTTTACTACAGAAGCAGATGGGGAGCAAACGGAATGAGTGCTTTTCACTTCAAAACAGACGTCATCAGTTCTTGGGTGACAGAACGTTTCAAGATCTCGGCATGGTGCTGTACGTGGCGCTAAGGGAACTGGCCGGATTCATCCGAAGCTCAGGGTGGTTCCATCCCACCACTAACGGATCATGACAAGAGGGCCTACCTCATACTGGGTAATACAATGGGCAATATGGGCCACTTGGCTGTGAATTTCAAGCTACCAGCTAGTCTAACCTAACCTACAATATACATACATAATTGGTCATTACAACACTTCAGTCAGGATTACGACCTAGTTTGTGTGTGTTAATTTTATACGTGAGTGGCGGGACCTACACTTTAAAGTCGACTCCGACCGACAAATTTTTGAGAAACTTTTCATTTCAATTTCCTATTTACTCTCAGAATTTTTGTCAGAAATCTGCTGAGAGGAAGTCGCCGAAGAAAAACTTTTTGTATTTTGTTTTGATATCTGGCCTAGGGCTTGAACCCTGGCTTTTACGTCTAATAAGCCAACACACTACCTACTAGACTACGGCGACTTGCCTACAATACTCACAAAATCTTTAGTCAGGATTACAACCAATCTTCTTACACCACCCTTGGTGTACGTGTTAATTTTATCCTAGAGTGCTAGGACTCTTACAGTTTAGTTATGTTTTCATACCATATTGTTGTTTTCCTTCCCCCGTATACCCTTCCATAATAATTATAAAACAAATACCATGGAATTTATAATTACAATAATTTTCCTTCTTTTATTTTAAACAATAAACTTTTTGGATGCCGTTGCTTAAAAATGATTTTTCATTACAATTTCAAGCAGAGCAACAAATAAGAAAAAATAGTACTACGAAGAAAATAATTAAGGCTTGAAGAATAAAGAAAAAGAAGAGAAGAGAAGCAAAAAAAAACAAATTCCAAAAGAAAAATTCAAATTAGAAATGCTAATTGAAAAACGTTTTCAAGTCTGTGTGCAAAGTTGATGTGCTTTTAAAACCTCGAACAATGTTAGGCAGGCAATACAGGCTTATTGAGTTTATGATAGAGTGTGTAAACCAAACTCTCTCTAATAGTCTACAGAGTGATCAGCTAAAAATTAGTTGTTGCATAGAAAATTGGGCCTTCTTGTAAGCACCACTTAAAATCTTCATCTATAAAGCTACAGAATTCAGTGTAAACCATCTTTTCTGCAGTGAAACAAATCTTGCTACTTGGAATCGAAATCGGATAAATCTTTCTAAGATTATAATTTCACTATTAAGGACTTATAAGCTCGAATAAATATGAGTATTTATATGAGTAGATATCAGGCATTACAACCCTTCAGTTAGGATTACAACCTAGCTTCATCACTTGCGTATGTTGCCTGTGTTAATTCTATATATGAGCGGAGGGACTTACAGTTTAAAATCGACTCCGATTGATAGATTTTTGAGAATCTTTTTTTATGGCAATTTTATTTACTTTCAGAACTTTTGCCAGCAATCTGCGGAGAGGCAGTCACCGAATAATTATTTATTCATACTTCGTTTTGTTGAAAATGTCTGACCTGAGGTTTGAACCGTGAACACACTACCTACTAGACTACAGAGGCTATTGAATTTTAACCCAAAACCAAGACCAAGAATCACTCAATAATTGATCCAAATTTTAATGTAATTCTAATGTGATATGTAGATCAAAATGCCCGTTTAATTTTCTGGCTGATTCCTGTGTTTAGTGTGTATGTGGCTTCTCTACCGTACTCTACGTGGAACCAATATGGGCAGACAATACAGGTTCACGCATACAAGACAGTGTCTGAAGAGATAAGTACTGTAATATCCAAGGCAAGATGCCGGTAGATATCTATCCGAAACAGCTTAGTCGGCTTTACATGTAGCATCGTTACAGGTAGAAAAATCATAGGAGTTCTAGCAATCTATTAGAGATTGGCAGCGAATGGTAGACACTAGTCACAGTGGGGCAAATCGATATATTTTCTCATACCAGTATTGTGGGGTTTTTAGTATTTCGGGCAATATCTACACCCTCCCTTTTTGTGCTCAAAATGCCCGAGAGTACTTTAAAGTGCGAAACACGCAAATTCCGAATGCAATAGATCCCCCCGGGAACTGTACAAACGATTTTTGGCCATAAAATACAACTCTCTTAAAAAATGCCGATTCTCGAAGTCTTTTTGAAGGCTAATCGATGGCGTACCAGAAAGGATGGCGCACTCATAACGGTAGAGGTATAAAACTCTATTGAGTTATTGTACCACTGTTGCAATGTGGTTCTATGGCTACCACAATGGATTTTGATTCCTTACAAAATAATGGGAATTATTCCTGATAATCATATACTTTTACTTGGCATTCTTTTTTCTTACAACTGTTTAAAGTCGGGGAATACCAGGATTACTGCAACAATTGCCATGTTGTGGAGGAAAAGGAATCGTTACAACATCTTTTATGTTAGACATAATCGGTTTTTGGATAACGGAAAGTTTAAAGATCTGGGCATGGTACTTAGGGCACTTAGGAAACTTGCCGTTTTTTCTGAAGCTCGGGGTGGTTCAAACCCTCACATTGCGCGTAACACAATGGGCCATATAGGCTACCGAATGAACTTGTTACCTGCTAACATAATCTAATCTATATGGGAATGTAACGTTTATCAATGATATGATAATCTTATCATAATGAAGCGAACCTGTTAACGCCACTTGCTTTGCCTTACGTAGCCATTCCAAGAGTCGAACTTAACCAACTAAATTTAAGTATTTTTTCTGTTTATTTTTTTCCAAAGTGATGATGTTAGTCATTAAGTCGTTGCTGGAATTCATTCATTCATTCCTTCATTTGCAATTCTCAAACACACCAGTGTTTAAATATTTTTTTTCTTGTTGTTTTTATTCAAACAAAATGAGCATTTTAGCTTGACTTAAGCTAAAGAAAAAAAGAGTAAAGGGATCAGTAAATGAGTTTTTGATTTATTTCTCTGTTTTCCATTTTGGAAAAAAGGTCTTGAAATATTTCAAGCCATAAGTCAAAATCCAAGGGATTTTGTGTAAAAAAAAAATTCAAGAAACCATTGGCGCAAGAAGAAAATAAAAAAAAACAGGAGAACAGAATTTATGGATGGAATTCTGTAATTTTCAATTTCGTAAAAGACACTCTTAATAAATCTGTTATGTACACTCACTGTGTTACCCTAGCCTTAGCCTTTTCCCTTTTTGTGTTTTTTTTCATTCATTTTAAATGACTTTTCATTTCTGTTTCATATTTTACGCTCTTTTGAGTCACAACATCATTCATTCAAATTTATTTCAAATCAAATTTCTGTATAGTATGGGTACAACCCCCCTCTCCACTTTGAAAGGAAAAACTCATCGAGAAAATCCTTTTTTTCTTCTTTTTTCAACAGTCAAGTAAAACATTTTTCATGTTGTGCTTGAGTAGAGAACCCCTCCAAATGAAGAGGAAAATTTAATTGCATGTGTGAGTTGTTTTTTTGCTCACGCACATGAGTGCGAGTTTAAAAAATATTCAAAGGTAAGGGGAGGAAGAAAACAATGTCGATACCAAAACAAAGTTTAAAAACCATTAAATGGACTTTTAGTCTTATGGACAGACAATATTAATACCTACAGGTGAGAGGAAGTTAGTGAATAACAGACAAAAAGGAATTAAAAAAAAGCCAAAAGAAATCCAATAAACAATACCTAGTAGTCTGTAGGCATAAGGTTACCACTAGACTGACTGATGGACTTCTTTCTACACATGAACAGAGCAGAAAAATAAAAACAAAAAACAAAATGAATTTTGTGAAGAACTTAGTGAAGAAACAACTGTAATCCGATAAATGGTCAGTCACATGGTCAGAGGGCTTTAGACAAATGGATTGACAGAATGAGTCGCACTCAATAAACCATGAATTTAATTTATTTTTCAAAAACCTTAAAGAATTAGACATTAAATCCTCTTTTCTCTGCTAAGACGATTCTGCTTAAAATACAGTAAATACCCGATTTAACGAATATCTGATTTAGTGAACATCGCACCTAAATTTTTTTTTATAGAGTAGCTTATATGACGAAAAAAAAATTCATTCTGTTCTCAGTATAACGAACAAATGTAAAAATTAAGTGAAAATAAAACGAATATGAAGAACTGGATGAAAGTGAAATTTAAGAATCTAAAATAATAAACGAGGATGAGCAACAAAACAAAATTAGTAGCTCAAATCAAATGTGTGAAGTGAGATACGAAATTTATATTTTTTTTTTTACAGTGAATGTTAAGTTTACAGAGATTTCTAAATTAACAGAGACTGTTAAGTTACCATCATAGAAGAGTGTGGAAAAGTGAAGAATAAAATCAATTAAAAATCACAAAAATTGTGATAATTTGGAAAAAACAGGAAAGGAAGACGAACCTAAGACTTTGAATTTTACAAAAAAAGAGACAACAAAAAAAAATGGCAGCAAAAATTTGCTTATTGGATATAATAAAGTTGTATTTCTACCAAATATACACATACATACATAATTGGTAATTACAACCCTTCAGTCAGGATTACAACCTAGTTTCTCACACCACTTATATTGTGTGTGTTAATTTTATACATGAGTGGCAGTACAGACAGTACAGTTTAAAGTCGACTCCGAACGACATATTTTTAAGAAACCTTTTCATGGCAATTTTATTTACTCTCAGAGTTTTTGCCAGAAATCTGCTGAGAGAAAGTCACCGAAGAAATACTTTTTGTATTTTGTTTTGATGTCTGGCCTGGGACTCGAACCCTGGCTTTATGTCTAATAAGCCAACACACTACCTACTAGGCTACGGCGACTTAGTGCTTAGGTTTAACTCTTCTACTATTCTCTTCAACTTGAATGCGACTAAAATTCTCCATTTCATGATGTTTTGTTTTTCCTTTAAATGTAATCTTCTTACTGAGCTGCTTATGAAGTTGCAGTCAGTCAATGACTTTTTAACTTTAGAGGTCATTAGTAAAACTAAGAAAAACAAACTAAAAACAAAACAGAAATTAATCATGGAAATCAATTTTGTTTTTCTTCAAATTGCTTAACAACACTAACCCCACCCCTTCTGTCCTGCTAGTTTCGGATAAGGTTTCCTAACGACAATGTTGTCTAATAAAATTACATACATACGCACATATATATATATTTTTTTGTATATTTGTTTACTTATTATTTAGAGAATTAAAACATGCTTAAGGGTGTTCCTTCAATCACAATTAAGGGGGTTCCTTGAGGATAATAACACATAACATTTCTTTTAAATTTGAAAAATTTAGGAGCGTGACTTCTGCATATTTTAGTCATTGTAGAGTGGGGTGGATGTTTGGAAAGCTATATTCAACGAAAGAGGAAATAAAATTAAAATAAGAGGAGACCTGAGCCACGCATCAGACTATCCAAGAGTAAACTGATGTTGGTAGGTAACCGGCCTTTTGATAGGGCACTGTAGTGTCAGGGTACCAATTATTCAGAATGTCGGTTGTTTCGAGCCGTTCAGATAAATTCTGTGTCTACGAAAACTTTCGCTATTGGCTTCGAAAAATTCTACATACATATGTACATACATACAAAATTGGCCATTACAACCCTTCAGTCAGGATTATGGCCTAGCTTGTACTCTACGCATACGAATAATAGAGGCATACAAGGTGCCAAATTCCATTCCACACAGAAATATGAAAACTAAACGACGATGTATTAAAAACACAATTAGAAATCCATGGAAATGCGGTTTCATGTGCGTATGGGCATATAATTCCATAGAAACGACACTTTGGTTATGAATGAAGAGCGGCAGAATTCAATTGCAAAGGAAAACACTCTGTTCAAACCAGGTTGGTTTGAGGCGATCAAAGCTTTTATAGGGAAATTAAAATAGGAGGTGATCGGATCTAGGAATAACCTAAGGTTGATAACAGCTCTTTTGCCATGGCACTGTAGACTCAGAGTGAATACATACATACATATATACACACATAATTGGTCATTACAACCCTTCAGTCAGGATTACGACCTAGTTTCTCACACCACTTATGTTGTGCGCGGTAATTTTTATACATGAGTGGCGAGACTTATAGTTTAAAGTCGACTTCGAACGACAGATTTTTGAGAAACTTTTTCATGGCAGGTTTATTTATTCTCAGAGTTTTTGCCAGAAATCTGTTGAGAGGAAATCGCCGAAGAAATATTTTTTTCATATTTCGTTTTTATGCCTAACCTGTGATACGAACCCGGGCTTTACGTCCAATAAGCCAACACACTACCTACTAGATTACGGCGACTTCAAATAGAATAGAGGCATACAAGGTGTCAAATTCCATTCCATTCAGGAATATAAAAACGAAAACGACGATGTATTGGAAACACAATAAGAAATCCATCGAAATGCAGTTTCAAACGCTTGTGGGTGAATGAAGAGCGGCAGAATTCAGTTGCAGAGGAAAACACTTTTTCAAACCACGTTGGTTTGAGGCGATCAAAGCTTTTATAGGGAAATTATAATAGAAGGTGATCGGGCTATCTAGGAATAACCAAAGATTGATAACCGCTCTTTTGACATGGCACTGTAGACTCAGAATGCACTTTTTCTAAATGGAAGTTGTCTAGAGATCAACATGCAGATTTAGTGGCGACGAGAATGAATCAGAGGAACAAATGCTTGGAACCTGTGGGATTTTAATAAGTCCCAGAAGGAAACGCTTGGGTGCACCAAGCAGCATCCTGATTTTGTCAGGGCAATAGGCTTGGCGAAGAAGTCGCCGTAGTCTAGTAAAGGCAGGGTTCGAGCCCCAGGCCAGACATCAAGACAAAATACAAAAAATATTTCTTAGGCGACTTCCTCTTAGCAGATTTCTGGCAAAAACGCTGAGAGTAAATAAAATGCCATGAAAAGTTTCCCAAAAATCTGTCGTTCGGAGTCGACTTTAAACTGTAGGTCCCACCACTCAAGTATAAAATTAACACACACAACATAAGTGGTGTGAGAAACTAGGTCGTAATCCTGACTGAAGGGTTGTAATGACCAATTATGTATGTTATGTTATGTGAGTATGAATCAAAGAAACAAATTCTTGGAACCTGTGGGATATTAATAAGTCCTAGAAGGAAACGCTTGGGTGCACAGCAAGTGCTAGGCAGGAAATTGTCATTTTTGACAACAAGCAGCATCCGGATTTTGTCAGGATTTGGCGAAGAACACATGCGCAGGACAATGACAGAAAATACTTCTGTGTGGCCTTTGTTTTTTTTTCCTCATTACAGTTTCTGCAAAAGTCATGGGGAGCTATTGCCAATCAAGCTGCCAGTGTGATTGCTATGAGATTCTTAAGGCAAATTTGCCAAGGTTTATCAGGCCAATTATGGCACGAATTTAAATTATTTTTTAAAGGTCCATACATACTCTATTTCAGTTACACAAACTAAATGAACTTAACAGGGACATCCTTACATACACAAGTCATGTACATGCTGATGTATTTATGTAATACTAACACATACATACATAAGTATCTATGTAACCGTTTAGGTTTGAGGGCATTTATTATTTATTTCATCTGTTTCCCTTGTTTCTATCTTCCTGAAGACTGTTTGTGTTGCTATCCCTCTTACATATCCCCCCCAACTGTTTCGATTTATTTTTCGTAAATGCAACCGTTTTGTTTGATAAATACGTGGCGTATTAAGCATCACTTTAAGCAAAATTATTCCATGAAAATTCTTAAATTTTTTTTCTTATTTTTATTTCGTCTAACATTTACGTTTTTAAGGGGAAAAAACTGAAACATCATCAAAGCCTGGCATTATAATTTTTTGATTACAAGCATTTTTTGCATTTTTATTAACAAACCTTGAATGGAAACAGAAAATAAGAAACAATTTTGCTAAACTCTGTTAGGAGGTGGTAGGAAGGATAGAGAACTTGGAAAATTTTATACACAAGTTATGTACATGCATAGAAAGCCATTAAATGGCCTTTGGCTAAAACGTTATTTAAATGAAGACTGTGGGTTGTTGCTTAATGAAGTCTTTAATGAAAATTTTATTTGAAATTCTGAAAATTTTTATTTTCTCTTCTTTTTTTTCTGGGTAACGAGTCTAGACATTTTGGCAAAAAGTGATGAATGTGAATATGAATGAATGTTGGTTTGTTGTTGATTGTCGGAATTTTTGAAAATATTTTCTTTAACAAACTTGAAGTCGAATAAATTTCATAGAATAATTTGCCTTCTAGAGTTTAAAGTTATTTTTGTTGTTGTAATAATGAAACACATACATATTTTGGTAAATAAGGAGAAACGAATATTTCGAGAATTATTTGAAGGAATTTGCTTCCGTATAATTATTTACTAAAGGAACAAAGAGTCATGTACGTTGTATAGTAGTAGTAGAAGTAGTAGTCATATCTACCTTAACCTAACATGGATGGCTAGTATGGTGGTAATCTCTTGTCAAGGTAACGAACTGGCACTTGATATGGAAGATACAGTGAGCTGCCTACATTATTATCAGCGGTGGCCTACTGATGCCTAGCATGGCGGTAATCCCCTGCCAGCACAATGAACTGGCACTTGGTACGGAAGACATAAGATCTGCCTTCATCATTTCAGTGGTGGTCTACTCATGCCTGGCATGGTGGTAATCCCCTTTCATACGAAGAATATAAAGATCTGCCTGCATCACTATCAGTGGTGGCTTGTATGTCAAAACTACTTTGGTGGTGGAGATAATTGTATGCCCGTTTCCACTCGATTTTTTTTTTGTAAGCGATTAGCGCCTAAGACTTGTAGAGGTATGTGGGCAACTTGTGCCGCAGATCCTCAAGAAATTTGGGACTACATAATACTGCGCTGAAGTCGCCATAGTCTAGTAAGTAGTGTGTTGACTTATTATACGTAAGGCCACGGCTACATATTTCAAACCTTAAAAGCTGCCTGACCACTGCAAAGTTTTCCAGGCGAGAATCGGTGCCATGGAAATTTCCATGAATATCTCATAATATACTTGAGCGATTAGGTTCGTAGTCACCATAGTCTAGTAGGTAGGGCGTTGGCTTACTATAAGTGAGGCAACGGTTCAAACTCTAGGTCAGACATCTCGAACGAAATATGAAAAAATATTTCCTCAGCAGATTTCTGGCAAAAATTCTAAGCGTCAATAGAATTGCCGTGAAATCTGTCGTTCGGAGTCGACTTCAGACTGTGGGTCCAGCCATTCATGTATGAAATTAACACATTCAACATAAATGCTGTGTGAGCTAGGTTGTAATCCTGACTGAAGAGTTGTAATGATCCGTTATGTTATGTTATGATACTTCATTGTGGCGTCTGAAGTTTAGGAAATATATTCCGAATAGAGATCTTTGAAAAAGTGATACAGTGCACCTAGTTAAACAAACCGTTTAGGTTTTCACTGCTAGCTTCAAGTGAAATGAAACCAAATTAAATGGAATTGAGGCGTAGAGCTCATTCAATAAAGCTATCGGCTAACTGCAGCGAAAGTATCGGCAATACTGCAGCGCGAAATATCTCCGGAAGGGATATTATCATACTTTCTGATAGCCAGGGGCTAACAGAAACACTGGTTTCGAATGTAATGAATTCTAAAACAGTGTTTAGCTGTTGCAGTATGAGTATGATATTCACCTCATAAAAGCTGAATTGCCCCGGTATGATGCTACCATCAAACACTCTAAAAAATTTTATACTTTGAGAACCCTTTGAACAATGGCAGCTATGGAGCCGTCATAGTCTATGAAATAAGTTTTCTGGCAAAAACTTAAAAATTTCTCAAATCTGTCTTTCAGTGAACGATAGCTACTGAGACATGCACAATATGGGTGGTGTACAAAGCTAGGTTGTGAGGTAAACTAGTTATGGACTTCGTGAAAACCCGCTTTTGACACGTGCTGAACAGCAAATTTGCCCAAAACTAGGTAGACAATAGTCTACTTTAAATCGAAAATAGTACGTTCAGTATGCTTGTTGGAGTCAACCTCAATGAAAAGCGCATTTGTCTTGAATACTTGCAAATGAATTCCGCAAGAGTTGTAGAGATTAGGAAAAAGAGGCGAAAATATTCTTCATCTGTACATGAACAGCACTATTTTGGAGGGGGGGGGGGGAAGATACCTTGATGTCTATTATATAGAGGATGGACTTTGGAGTTTAAGTTTCCTCATTAGAAGCTTCAAGTGGTGGTTTCGAGAGTAAGGCAAAATAGAAAATTGGAAATAGAAATAATAATAAAATTGGAATAGAATAGAAAATTGGCCTGATATAGTATAAGATTCTAAAATCTGTCGTCCGGAATATACTTCTCAAATGACGTCTACTGAAGCTAGTAGTATGAACAAAACTGTGCTTCACCTAATGGATACAAATGTAGCACTATGTCGGAGGATGAGACGGTACGTTGGTGTCGACTATATAGATGTTCTGAACTAACTTTTAGTGTCAGACATTGGCAGTTTAAGTAGCTTTATCAGAGGCTCCAAGTGGCTCCGAGTAGAGGAAAATAGAAATTTGTGGTAATCACAATGGGGATCATATAGATCAAGTTTCAAAATCAAGCAAGTTAATTCGGTGCCTATATGGCCCATAATGTTATCGAGTGTGAGGAAAATCCCCTTATTATGATCAGTTAGTTAATAGCTTCGGATGAAACCGATACGTTAAACTGTATGTCCCAGGATAAAATTTCTGGATAAAATGAACTCATACTAGATGAGTGCAGTCAGAAGCTTGATTGTAGTCATAACTAAAGGGTTGTAATAATTAATTAATTAAAGTAAATAAGCTTTAATACAAAGCATCTCCTTACACAAAAGAACAGAAATGGTTTTCGATTGCCTCTTTAAATCGTAGAGAAATATGGTTACAAAGATTCAAGTTTTGTTGTTTAATATTTTAAAAACGATTAGAATTAATGCACAAACCCAATATAAATTTTAGTATAAAAAAGTACAAAAGTTTAGTTTTACTTACCGTGATACAACTTTTGGTAACCAATCACCGCCACAGTATTTTGCCAGCACTGGATCATTAGTTGTGCTGCCATCGTAAAAAATTAAATGATCACGTTCGCCGGTACAATCGGACCAGGCACGTATCGAACGCGAGGTTTTATTGAAACTAGCAATTGACCTTAAATAAAACGAGAGAAATTGAATCGTTAAATAAATAAAAAAGAAAAAATAAGGAATCCAATCAAATATTTTAGAATTCAAAGAAAAAACTAAAAAAATATAAAATGAACGAAAATTACTTCCTTTAGCTGTAGTAAAAATGGTGTAAAATAAACGGAGAGAAAAACCATAAAAAACAGTGTGACACTCAAGCAAAAGTAAAGAGCGAGAGAGGGAAAAAAATTAAATTGGATTTCAATTCATTTGTAGCAGAAATTTAAAAAAAAACAATTTTTAAATAAAAATCAAGCAATGGAGTAAATGGATTTTATGGAGTAAAAATAAAAAATAAAATTAAATTTAAAAGAAATTTTAATCGCTTCTCACTCACCTCTTAACTAAAGCTTTATGTTGATTCTCTTGGCTAACAGCAATCATGGCATGTTTACTTGTAGGAACTTCTTTTTGTTTTATCGTCCAGTAGCATGTGACATTTCTCGGATACATACCCGGATAATTGGGACTTTGTAAACGGCATTTATTACGATAACATTCATCGAATTGCCGCGTACAATATGTACCAGGCGTAACGCGTCCCAATTCTAAAGGCTTATCGGGTAAACCGTATCTGTAAAGAAAAAAATATTTGCAGTTTTATTAGAAATCGTAGTTAAAAATAAGGAAAATATAATAAATAATGAAATAAAGTTTATAAAAATTTAATTTTTAAGTGTACAGTGCCAAATAGTGTTCACATTATAAGCTATCCACAGAGTATTTGAAAGAAGTGGTTCCAAACAGATGCATCAAGTTTTGTGTCAAGTATTTTCAACCGTAGAAGCTGTGTGACCACTACAAACTTTTCCAGACGAAAATCTGCGCCATGGGAATTTCCTTCGAAAATTTCTTAATTTGCTAGAGTGATTAGGTTCGTGGTCGCCTAATATGAGTTCATCGGCTTATTAGACTTAAGGCCACGGTCAAACAACTCCAGCCGCTGCCACTCATCAAACTTCAGAAATTAATTGAAATTTTTTTTCATTCAGATGTAACTCTTATATGAGGATATCATTAGAAACTGCATTGCTGATGAGTTGATTTGGAGTGGTACTAATAAACTCGCAATTTGTGACAAATTACAGGACATATGTATGTACTTATTTCGATTGCTTCACTTAAATTGGATTTTATCTGCTCTTTTAACAGAGAAGAACTTAATCTCGTTGACAGTAAAGAAAGGAATCAACTCACCGGTTACATTTTTTTTATTACGCCTCACTTAAAAATTCTGCTTCAAAATTTAATGAATGCAGATTTATTTTATTCAATACACAACACAAACACTTTTTATATTCTTAAAATTAGGAAAATAGATTTTTAATTCAATATTTTATAAATAAAACATAATTTTTATTAAAACAAACACTTAAATTGCTTATGTCACACTTTCTTAACACTTGCACTCTTTGAATTCCACTATAATATTAAACACTTTGACTCACAATTTCAATTGATTTTATAAATTGCGAAATTAAAAATTTCTTAGGCAAAAACAACTAAAGAATGTTTTACCGTTTGATTTTGTTATTAATTCACCACTTGCTAACATTCTCTCTAACAATCTCTCTTCAATATAAAAAATGTGAACCACACCCTAAATTGCTTTGATCCTCAATACGAAACAACACTCTCTAGCTTTACAAAAATTTTGGCATAATTAAAAAAGAAAAACAACACATTACAGAAACATAATCATCATCTATTGATGTTCTCTACTTACAACTCACTTTAAACTGCATTAATTCTCCACCACCATTGAGAAGAACAAATCAAAGTTCTCTTTCTCCACAAACAATTAAAACAAAAACAATCAAAAACATAAGTACATAAAGGTTATGATATTGACTGATAGCCACCACTCTACATATTACTTGAAGGTTAAAGGCAATAATAATAAAAATAAAAAAATGTAGAGATGTAAACAAGTAAGCAAACCACCACTAGTTGTGTTATTTATAAAGAGCATCTTCTTCCCCTTAAACTTAAACTGCATTAATTCCCCACCAGAATATATACGCATTCCCTTTCTCCACAAACAAATAATTACAAAAATAATAACAACTAGAAAAAAATATGTAAATATACGAGGATTACAATGTTGACTAATAGTCACCACTCTTTTAATAAAGACAGTACAAAAATAACATAAGTAAACAGTGTCTTTACATATTAAATCACCACTAGTTATGTGGTGTGTTGTAAAAGAATGCACTCTCCTTTAGGAATTTAAAATTCACCTTAAAGTACTTTAATCCAAAACAGGACACAATATTCATGGTTTTTTTTAAATTAAAATTAAAATGCAAACAATTATACAAGGAAAATAAGTAAACCGTTAGCCCACCACCATGTAAAATATTCACATCTCTCTATTGCACTCTGTTGTTGTTGCTTTAATGAATGCATCTGCAATTGTTTACATTACATAGCGTAGATATAAGACAGCAAGGCTTAATAAAAATAGTCTTATAAATCTACTACGCGTCTTTTCCAGGCTGTTTGAGAAATATTTGGTGATTAAATTGGGTCGCATATTTTATGAAAACCAATGTATACCGAAGCATTAGTTTAGTTTTAGAAAAAAGGCAATCTGAAAAACTTATGGGGGCAGTAAACACTACTCTTTAATCATTGGTGTATTAGATTTACTTTCCTATTCCATTATGTTCTAGCAACTAATGTTGAGGTACAAAATTAATTCATTACGCTTTTGCAATATGTTGAAACAATACAGTAATTTGAAACATAGAATTCAAAGTAAAGAAAGCAACATGTTCAGAATGAATGTTGACAGCAATAAAATCAAACGCAACTCAACATTGCCAATAAATAAGCTTGACTCAACTTGAACGTACCTAAACAGAGAATTCAAAATAAAACCCTAAACATCTTGAGGAATAATGTAGCAAGCCATAAAATCAAATTCAACACAACGTTGCCAATGAAATAAGTAATGCAACAATACATTGTTTTATTAATATACAATTAAACTTTGATTATTCAACATGTTCAATGAATGTGGACGTACCTAAACATGGAATTTAAAAGAAAATCATCAACATGTTGAGGAATATTGTTAACAGCAATAAAATCAAGCGCAACTCAACATTGTCAGTAAAATAAACTTGGCAACAATGTATATTAAACTTTGCTTATCAACATGTTGAATAAAATTAACAACTTGTTGAGGAATATTGTTGACAGCTATAAAACTAAACGTATCACGTCATTGCCAATAAAATAAGCAATGCAACAATGTATATTAAACTTTGCTTATTCAACATGTTGAATGAATGTGGAAGTACATAAACAAGGAATTTGAAAGAAAATCAAAATGTTGAGGAATATTGTTGACTGCCATAAAACCAAAAGTATGACAACATTGCCAAGTTAATAAGCACTGAAACATTGTATATTAAACATCTTGCAATTACAAAAATGTGGTTGTCACTGTCTTCTTATTGGAAGGTATGCTCACGAACTTGAGTTTCTCACAAATGAGTTTTGCAGAATCTATTTTTCACATCATGTATCAGTGCCATGGTTATGTTTGCAAGATGACGTGGTATTTAACCTCTCATTATAAAGGTTGCTGCAATAGTAAGATATTTCTCGAATACAAGAAATGTTTGATCCACGGCTTAGGCATTAATTTTTGTATCACAGTGGGCCTAAACAATGGCCAGAGTAGGATCGTCAAGAAAGGTCCGTCACCTAGCCTATCTTTTGTACAATGGGTAAATTCGACCTCCGGGTACTGTACTTGTCTTTATTGACAAGTACACGTCCTCTAACCTAGCCTATCTTAAACTAGACCTTTGATATATTGACAGTAAAAATGAAAAGTCATTCTCAATACAGTCAGCAGTTTTCTAGTGATACCAGATTTTACAAAAAAACCTGAGAAATTATTAAAGCGTCTTTAAATTAAAGTGTAGTGAGTAGTCATTATTCGTAACCTCTTATAGACCTATTAGTCTGGATGCGTTTTTAGTGAAACACTGGAAAGACGGAGTCGCGGCTGATTGCTAAAGCCAGGAAAGCAAGTCTGTGGAAAGGTGAAGTCACTGAACTGAGAAAAGACTATACTATGTTGCCTTTCTCGCATAACTAAGCGTTTACAAATGTTGTAGAAGCACAGTCCTTATTTCAATGTTAGAAAAACTTATGGTTCTATGGCCATAAATTCCGTAGTTCATTACTGAACTTTTGGCTGAGCTTTGTGAGCCTTTTTCTTTTTGTTTAAATTTTTTGCTGTGTACCAAACCAAATCACATTCTGTAAACTAATTCAAGACATTTACAATAAAAAAAATCCTGTAAAAAATCTTGGATAAAAACATCATTAAATCAAGAAAATTGTTTAAATCGTTTACAAAATAAACAAATTATTGTTAACATTTAACAACACATTTCAAAAGCCATAAACTAAACTACAATACATTTATTAAGAAGATAGTTGTAAGTGAAAAAATGCAAGATGCTTAGGGTCTTTCATTGAGCGCTTCCCATATTTAAATTTCATTAAAACAAAGTGTTTGTGCGATTTCAAGCAAATTTTGTGTTCCTATGGAAGACCTATTGAAACCATTATGTGCAGCAGGTACATTAAAATCTGCAACTGCTCTGGGTGTAGGCTGAACTTTTTGATGGGTACAATCGCACGATTGCGGTGGCCAGTTCACAATACCTCTAAGTGAACTGACTATGTCCTCAAATCGCTTTCGGCGAAGCTGGTAGCGCTGCCCAATAAAACCACATGTCGATGATGTTTACATCATGCCGTGAAATCGCTCGTGTTGAATATGCAATGTGGTATGAGCAGTGTGTTACGTAGCGCCTACCTATTGAAACCATATGTCAACCAGTTCAAGGCAAAAGAAATTGAGGAGAATTGCTCTGAGAGTAAATAAAATTGCCATGAAAAGTTTTTCAAAAAATATGTCGTTCGTAGTCGACGTTAAACTATAGGTTCCGCCATCCTTGTATGAAATTAACACACACAACATGAGTGGTATGAGAAGCTAGGATGTAATCCTTACTGAAGGGTTGTAGTGGTCATTTATGTATGTATGGGATGCATTAGACGTTCTTAAGTCACATGTGGATTAGTATGCGAAAATTTTGTTGGTTTACATACCAATATATTCAGAAATTTGCCTCATTGCTGAAGATGATATTTCAATGGAAATTAGAGTCAATTATCAACTGTTCAAGAGTCCATTCAGCTAACAAACGACATTCTCTATGGCTCTTTACCAACAGTTCCTGGGGTAGGTATACGGTTGCTGCTCTGAACTGAATTTATTCACCATAATAGCCCTTCTGTAGGACGCTTATGCATACATACATACATAAATTGATCATATCAACACTTCAGTCAAGATTACAACCTATCTTCCGACACCACTTATGTTGTGAGTGTTAACTTAATACATGAGTGGTAGGACATGCAGTAAGAAGTCCACACCCAACAACAGATTTTTGAAAAACATTTCATGGCAATTTTATTTACTCTCAGAGTTTTTGCCAGAAATTTTGTTGAGAGGAAGTCCAAGAAATTTTGTTTTCAAAATTCGTTTTGTTAGAGGCCTGGGCTTTGAACCTGGGGTTTAAATTGTGGCCTAGACGTGAGCGTCTACTAGACTAGGTCGACTTCTGCTGTACCTGTTCATGGTAATTTAGCTAAACAGATTGAATATAAATGACAACTAATTTGACAGATTTAGTTCAACCAGTTGACCGTTATCAACTGCTAAAGTCCTTGTTGAAAGACTCTATACCAATATGGATATCACATGTTATCCTTGTTTTTATAGCAAAAACAAATATTTTAGTTTTTGATTTTCTTTCTTATTTTAATTTTTTTTATTTTTCGAAATTATTATTCATAAATAAAGTGACATATTTTCTTATAAAAGAAGAAGAAACGGAAAATCACAATACAAAACACAACAAAAAAAATATGACAGTATTTAGATAATAATCATTGTTGTTAAATAAACTGAAAAACTAAAGAAAACAACAACAAAAAATATGAGGCAGAAACAAAAAGAAAGTGAAGTGAAAAATAGAAAAAAAGAAAAACATAAAATGTGTTAATTTAAAGGACATTGATACACATACATACACAATTTGAAATGATATTGGAAGACAAAACAAACAAAAAAACTGAGGGCAACTATGCAAAAAGAGTGAGACAAACATAGGTTTGTTGTGACAAAAATAAGTGAAATTAAACAAGATGTTTCCGTCAAGGCGTTTAAACAAATATAAATTGTTGACTGAAATTAAAGAAAATACAACAACAAATTGTTATGGAATTAAAAATTTATTGATAATGATTGGCTGATGCCAAGTAGCTATAGAGGAAACCAATAAACTCCAAAAGTCTAGGATCATATCCTCAAACATTTTTGTAGTTTGTGGTTATTGAAGTTATAGTGGGAGTAAGTGAAATGTGGAAAGAAGTACTCCATGTGTTGCTTATAAAATCTGTGTCCACATTTCTGTTCCCTAATGTTGGCCGTGGCAACTCATGAACAAAGCTTCCAAATTTTGGAAATTTATGTACCTTGAAAAGCAATAAGTTTGTTCGGAAAGCTCACCAAAAATTAATGCCTAAACCGAGGATCAAGCATTACTTGTATGAAAGCAACCTCATTTTAAAATAAATCTTGCTTTTGCAGCAAATTTTGTATTGATTTGTGCAGTCAATGAAGGGTAGAAAATGAGAGGCATCTTCCTGACATGAACATGGCACTGATACATGATACATGAGGCAAAAGACAAGCATGCCTTCCAATAGAATAGTGACAGTAAATATTACAATTGCGTTTTAAGGACAGCTGGCAACCAGCACTTTGTCTAGTATGTAATCAATAAAAAGGCCTAGAGAGCAAATAATTCATACAGTTATTGATCGTTTTCGCTCAAATCAAAACTATAAACAAGACAATGAAATGGGCATACCTTAGAGAATATTGCTGCTGTTACGCAAAGTCCATAAGCAAATGCCGAAATGTCGGCCTTTGTTCTTCGACTACCTGTAGCATTTTATCTAAAGATCTTAGCTTAAGTGATACAGCACATACAATAATTGAAGCCAAATGACAATCGTTTGCACTACAATTTTATGGATTGTAATTTTTTGAAACTAGCCCAAGATGAAACACATTTCTAGTTAAATGGCTACGTAAATTATATAAATTAACGTTATAGTACAAAAAAATTTTGCTATAATTTTGGACACCAAATTTAAAAACAAATTTTCAAAAAATAACTTTAATCAACAATAGTTTTAAAATAAATGTTGAGTTAACATCCTTACAGAAATCATCTTCTTTGTATCACAACAATGTTTATATACAAGTAGCTAAACCTGCTTTAATTGATCAATTATGTTAGATCAAACATGTTTGATGTATTACGAAGTATTCTTGTTGAGTTTGCCGTTAAGCTATAAACTACATGAAAATCTACATTATCTAAGCAACAAGTTGATAAGATTACGACCTCTTAAGTGAAGTCGACGTTAAACTGTAGGTCCTGCCGCTCTTGAATAAAATGAACACACTTATCATGGGTGGCGAAAAAAGCTAAGATCTTTAGCTCTTTATTAACGATCTGCTCTGCCTAACTTCGTTTACAGAAATCTGTAATTATTTGAAAAATGACCAATTGATGACATTATGTTTGGAATGTAACATCGTTCAAATATCCGTCAAAGCTTGTTCCGATGTAGCCCATCCCAAAAATGTTTAATTTTCTATAACTCTGGCGCATAAATTAGACTGAATTTGATAGAGGGCCTGTTTTATGTTGGTCTTAAAAGCATCGCTATGGTTTGTGGCTTATTCGCATACATCTGCGTCTTAAGAAAACCCCATAAGAAATGGTGTAATGGGGTAGAATCAAAACAGCCAACATCGCCTCAACATGTGATCACCATGCCCTCAAACCACTCGTGTGGGATATGCAATGGGACATGAGCTGTGTGATATATAGTGTTCCCAGTTGACAGTGATGGTTTGGCCAAAGTCGTTCGTTTTCAAAGAAATAATGCCCGATGATACTACATACATAATTGGCCTTTACAACCCTTCAGTTGGGATTACGACCGAGCTTCTCACACCACTCATGTTATGTGTGTAGTTTTGTACATGAGTGGCGGGACCTACAGTTTTAAGTCGACTCCGAACGACAGGTTTTTGAAAAACTTTTCATGGCAATTTTATTTACTTTCAGAGTTTTTGCCAGAAATCTGCTGAGAGGAAGTTGCCGGAGAAATATTTTTTCTTATTCCGTTTTGATGTCTGACCTAGGGTTTGAACCGTGGCCTTGCGTCTAATAAGCCAACACACTACCTACTAGACTACGGCGACTCCGATGATACTGTCATCCCAAAATCCACTCCCCAACAGTGACTTTTTCGCAATGCATAGAAATTTCTTACATGTATAGTTAACGAGACCTGCACATCTTCAAATCGGTGGTGCAGAATATTCAATGTGATCTGGTAACTAGAGCTGTCCTATTCAAACCACATGTCGTTGATTGTTGAAAAAGTGCTCTCTGTTGATAATGATTTGAATTTTCATTGAATTTTCGGAATGCATTGGTCACTCTTAGATTTCATCTGGATTCGTTTCGACAATTTTGTTTGATCACGTAAATATTCAACCACAAATAGAACCTCATCGCCGACGATACATTTTTGGTGAAAATTAGTTTCATTTACCAACCGCTCAACAGTCATATTCAGCAAACACAAGTCGTTGACTATCGTTGTTAATGGCGATTTAACAAAACAGACCGAATAATTGACAACCAGTTTGACAGATGTGGCTTCAATAAGATATCCGTTATCAACTGCCAAATTTAGGGACTTCCTGTTGGCATTATTAAATGTCCCGCATTTAATAGAATTGAAGACTATTAATAAAACAGACTGAAACAATCAGGAGGCTTACATATCCCAGTTTAAATCCCATATCTGAAGTTGTTCCCTTTACTTAATCATTTTTCAGGTATTAACAAAGCCCAACGAACTCTCTATAACCATATTATAAAAAGCATAAAAGCATGTAAACTAAATTAGTAATGTTGACAAGCTTCTGCAGTTCTAAAATTCTAAACAATTTTTTCCTTCAACAATTCAAAACAAAACCACACTATATACCAGCCTTTGAAAATAAAGAACTCATATGGAGAGAGAAAAAACAAAAACTTTCTCTTTAACAAAGAATTTTTATAAAATACAAGATAACGTCTAAATGAGTATGGAAAAGAGTGAAGAGAGTGAAAAGAGAAACAAAAACAATAACATTTTATAACAGAAAAACATAAAAAAAAAACAACACAAGCTCAACAATAAAAATGAGAAAGTGAGTTTATCAAATGGACAACTTAGACATGCTGCAACAACACCAGACACTGACAGGAAACCACATACACACACATAGATACACTTGTACACTCTTTAACTCAAACATATACACACAATAGTTGTATGCAACAGAATCTAGAGTAATAAACTCAAAGGAAGTTAAAAAGAAAAAGTCAGAGTCAGAAAAACGGAGAGCTGTGAAGTGAAATTTATACACAAACTGTCAACGTCATATGTGTGTGTGTGTAACATAAGATAGAACAGAAGAGTATAGAAGTTTAGATGCAACATTTACCACAACAGCTTAGCAGCAGGAGCTGATGGCACAATAGCCAGGCTATTGGACAAGCTATCAGTTTAGAATGGCACATACAACAGCAGCAACATTGAGTTGTGGTTGTATAGCAACAGGAATGGCAACAAACAATGGATGAACATGAATGCAGAAAATGACATTTGGAAAGATTTTACAATTTTCTACTGCATTAGGAGGGATGACATACCATACCATACACAGCCAGAAAAGTGTTGTTTTATTATAATTTTTTTCCAATAATTATAGATTGCTTATCGTGAGGCCTACTTATTAAATAATTTACTTAAGTATAGTAATGGGTACTACTTTTATGGAGAAAATGATTTTCAGCCATAAATATCGGGTCCGCCATCTAACCTTTTTTTTTCAACTAGTGCTTATTTCGTGAATGGTAACACTTAACTCATGTCTGATTTGGCAGATAATTAATTTTATCCTTTCGCTGAACGAATATGGTTGTGTATACGCTTGAACAACGCTGGGAAATATCGCGACATTACTTTGAAAATCATGGTAATGTTGCAGAATGTGTGCGAAAATTGCGTACGGATTTTGGAAGAAGAAAAGCATCTTGTGAAAAAAGTGAAAGAAACTGGCATCCTCATCGATAAACCAAAGCGTGAAAAGCCAAAAACAGTGCGTACACCCGAGAATATTGATGCTGTGGCAGAAAATGTGCGTGAAGCGCCATCAACATCAATTCACCGTCGTTCTCAACAATTGAACATTTCGGAGACATCTTTGAGACGAATTTTGCATAAAGACCTTGGTATGACGCCACACAAAGTCCAATTGGTTCAGGAGTTGAAGCCAATTGACCATCCAATGAGTTTTCGCTTCGCTAAGTGGGCCTGCGATCGACTTACAGAAGATGCCGATTTTGCCAAAAAATCATCTTTTCAGATGAAGCTCATTTTGATCTTGGCGGGTATATAAACAAACAAAATTGCCGCATTTGGGGCACAGAAAACCCACACGCATACATTGAAAAGCCGACGCACCCAAAACGAGTCACTGTTTAGTGCGGATTTTGGTCCAGAGGCATAATTGGGCCATTTTTCTTCGAAAATGAGCAAGGAGTGGCCATTACAGTCAATGGCGATCATTATCGGGCCATGTTGAACGAATTTTTGTTCACAAAAATTGAAGAGGAGGATATTGGCAACATTTGGTTTCAACAGGACGGCGCTACGTGCCACACAGCCGAAGCAACACTCGATGTTTTGCGCCCTGTTTTTGAAGATCGCATTATCAGCCGCGGAGCAGATGTCGTTTGACACCGTTGGACTATTATTTGTGGGGTGCCGTCAAAGATAAGTGTTACGCCGACAAGCCAGAGACAATTGACGCTTTAAAGGACAACATTCGTGAAGCCATTGGTGAAATACAGCTGCACACAATCGCTAATGTGCTTAAAAATTGGACCGAACGTGTAGGCTACTGCATGTCCAGCCGAGGCAGCCATTTGAATGAAATTATTTTCCATTATTAACCGGAAGGATTGTACATTCAAATAAAAAAAGAAATTTGAGAAAATATTCAGTAGTTTTTTTTTAAAGCATTTTCAAAAAAAAAGTTATTTGGCGGACCCTTTAGAATATGCATGGAATTTGAAGTTGGAACGAGTTTGATGTGTCCACAGCATTAAATATTACTAATTTACTGTGCTTGAAGAGCTCTCATGCAATACATATGTCCATAATTGGTCATTACAACCCTCCAGTCAGGATTACGACCTATCTTCTCACACCACTGACGTTGTGTGTGTTAATTTTATACATGAGTGGCGGGGCCTACAGTTTAAAGTCGACTCCGAACGACGGATTTTTGAGAAACTTTTCATGATAATTTTTTGCCAGAAATCTGCTGCTTGTTTTGTTTGATCAAACGTTTGATTTGAAATTTTCTCCTCATTGCCAGATTATTTTATTTTATTATTATTCCTTAAAAAATTCTTTCCTTAAACCTTAAAACACTTCATTTTAATTTAACTATTTAAATTAAAATCGACTTATATTACAATGATCATCACAGTCATAAGTATGTATGTGCTCAATGGTAATGGTATTATCATCAATCTATTGAGGTCATAAAATACACAAAAGCATACACATATGTTTAGCAGGTGAAAAGGTCAATAAACGCTTTGATGCTGATCATATACATATATTGAACTGAAACATCTACTTTATCTTTAAACATGCAACAGAGAACATTTGTAAAATCAAACAAAAGAAAAGTTTTTCTTGTTTTGTCTTAAATCGTAATATAGAAATCAATGGGTAACGTACGTGTGCATAAGGGAAATGTAGAAAGTAACCCAGCAAATGTAGACAGAGAAGGAAATAATTTTTATCAACAATTTACAGGAAACATGTAAAGAATAATGAAATGAATTCCTGGATGATTTTCAACTACACAGCAAATACTTTCAATTCAATATTTGGGTTTAAAAGATTCACTGGTTAATACTGGTTAAGTAACAAAGGCAGCTGCATGTCTTACTTATTATTGGTCTTGCCGTTGTTGAGTGTATTATTTAAAATCATTGTAAAATCGTATACAATTGTTGATAGTGTTGTTACTTTTACTGCTGCTGCAACTGCTGCTGTTGCTGTTGCATTGTATAATATTGAGTTTCATTTCATTGTGAATATATTGGGCGGTAAGACTTTATTTATGATATTCTATATACATACATAGAAAGCTGTATGTATGTATGTGTATACATGCCGCGTTAGCATTACAAGGCCTTCAAATATTTTGCCCTTAGGCCAAGTAAATGCTTAAAGCAAATAATACGCAGAAGTTATGTTAACAAAGATTTTTTATAATAAAAAAATAATATAATATATATAATATATAATAATAAAATTACTATAACAAAACTACATACACAACTACATATCACAACAACAATAACTTCTGGAAGTTGCCAAGGGCAATGTAACGTCAATATATGTAAGAGAACTTAGGTGGGAATCAGAGATAAGCAATGAATCGCTTTTTTGCTACTCATAAGTACTCATGAAATTTTGAGTATGAGTGAGTCAATAGTATTGAAATCCAACTACTCTGATTCATTCGTACTCAGTACAACATTGATTTATAAGTACAAGTTGCAATGAGTATGAGTACAACGTTGACATCAAACTCATAACAATCGAAATATGTTTGATTAATACGCCTACTCATTCAGATTCATAAATTTAGAAAAATATTTATCAATACTTATAAATGATTCCAGTGATTCGAATCATTCGTCAAAATGTAAAGTCTTAGTTGCTGTTGCATTTACAAAGAAAGAAGGACACATAAACAAAAAACACAAAGACAGAAAGTAGAGCAAACACACAACCTTCTTGTGAGTATTGTGTAGTGTTCGTACGCGAATCATACTTATTTTGTGATTCGTGTATACGATGAGTTATGGAGAGTCGAAATCAATAACATCATGCTTATTGTTAAGTATGAGTATCAATGAGTATTTCAAACTTTGAATATGAGTAGTATGCGTATGACATTAAATTAAGTATGAATGCGTATAAGTATCAGAAATTATAAGTATGATGCGAATCTATTCATCGTTTTAAATACTCATTGCTGACCTCTGCTAGGAATGTCGGAAACATAGAAAGAAGTATCAGAAATGCTGCATTATCAATTGCCGTAGTCTAATAGGTAGTATTTTGGCTTATTAGACGAGAGCCTGTGGTTCACACCTCAGCTCAGAATTGTAGAACAACACCAAACATGGCAAAAACTGGGAGACTTACGCACATACATATATATTTCATTTTTTTTTTCTGAAAGCCAACTTGTTGCAAAATCTGTGGTCAAATATCTATAGTTAGGACGGTTGCCTGAATTGCGCAACCATATTCTGTGCTGTATGAGATTAATTCGGCAGGAATGAATTTAATTCGGCGAATAGGACAAATGTGCAGATTTCTTGAACGACATGTAATCCTTAAAAAATCCTGAAGTCGCCGTGGTCTAGTAGGTAGTGTGTTGGCTTCGGTTTAAACCCCAGGTCAGGCATCTCCAACTAAACGAAATATGAAAAAATATTTCTTCGGCGACTTCCTCTCAGCAGATTTCTGTCAAAAACTCTGAGAGCAAATACAATTGCCATGAAAAGTTCCTCAAAAATCTGTTGTTCGGAGCCGACTTTAAACTGCAGGTCTCATCACTCATGTATACAAATTAACGCACACAACATAAGTGTTGTGAGAAACTAGGTTGTAATCCTGGCTAAAGGGTTGTAAAGACCAATTGAGCTACAAAAGTCAGGGAATACAGGCTTAAAGATGGCCACAAATATTTAGACCAACTTTGTTGAATATGTACGATGGCGTTTTGACCGTTCAGATGCTAGGATGCACTTAAAACATCCCGTCAGCCGCAGAAACACATCAATACGAGCACAACAAGTTTGCCGCAAAACGTAGGAGGCCGTCGCTGCAAATTTGTTTACCGAAATGAGCTTTCAAGTAGCAACAGCAATACCGCTAAACCCTCGAACAACTCGGTGAATAAAGAGCGTTGCTAAAACAGGAGCTACAAGGACACTTCAAACGACTATAATCATACAGAACTAGAACGGATGATTGAACTTTGCACTCTAGACTACCCACTAAATACTTAAACTGTTTGGCAGGATCTCATCGCGTGTGATTGTAGTGACGCTAGTGCGTGGAAATTCCAAACTAACTGAGTCTGTTCAATCTATTAAAGACAAAACATAATAACCACGGAAAAAGGGAAGCATATTCTTCATAATTTATTATAAAATGAAATGGCTTCGAATAATCGATCGCAGAAAGCATCGTGATCATTGCCCATCGGAGATGATAACATCAAATTTCAAAATCATAGACAGGCAAGGCAACCCCCACTTCTTGAGAAAGACTATGACTTAACCAGTAAATCTATGTGCATGTAAATGTTTTAATCACACGTATATAAATCTTGAACTATTTTTTAAACGTTAAAAACAAATATAAAATTTTTAAAAGGCCTTCTTCAAAGTGCAAACCGGTTATAAAACTGTCGTTTACTTTTGTTTAAATTTATGTGGAGCTATTGACGAGAGAATAAGTGGATTTTGTGCGAATATGTTGGATATTGTTTCGATTTATTTAAAATAGATAGAAAAAGCTAACCCAATAAGCCTAATTAGCATGATTTAAGTTTGAATCAAACTACTGGAGAATATAATGAAATTTGCACAAGAGATTATTCAAGAAACGTTCTGTCTTTCACAGTTCATTCTTAAGTTCCACAACCTGAAATTGGGTATTCCAACAGGGACTTCCGAGCTTTGACAGTTGCTGAAGATCATCTTGTTGAAGATACATTTGTCAAATTATAATTGACTATTTTACCAAATCGCCGTAGATGAATATAATGTTCAACAAAACGTGCAATTAAAATAAAATAATTGTAATCAAAATGGGCGAACTGTTTGGCTAAAATTTTACTCATTATCATCATCCACACAATAATCACCATTTGGAGACGACTGGATAAATTCAAGTCAACTGGTTCAGTAAACGGTTGTCAAATCACAGTATCGGACGAAAACATCGCCGCTGTAAGTGAGAGTGTGCCGCAGAATGCGATGCAATTCATTTCACATCATTCACAAGAAAGCGACCGTTCGCTAACCACAAATTATTAATTTTTTTTTCGTTTTTGCTTGGGCCAGCATTCATAGAAAATTCAATTGACCCATGACGAATGTAAACGACAATAAACAACGACGTATATTCGCTGAATACGCTCTAGAGTATTTGGCAACTGATCCATCTTCAGCGATAATCTTCAACTCTTTATGTTAGGTTAGGTTAAAGGACGTGTACTTGTCAATTAAGACAAGTACAGTACCCGAAGGTCGAATTGACCCATTGTACAACGTCCTAGTTTCTCACACCACTTATGTTGTGTGTGTTGATTTTATACATGAGTGGTGGGACCTACAGTTTAAAGTCGACTCCGTACGCCAGATTTTTGAGACACTTTTCATGGCAATTTTTATTTACTTTCAGAGTTTTTGTCAGAACTCTGCTGAGAGGAAGTCGACGAAGAATTATTTTTTGTATTTTTGTTTTGATGTCTGGGCTGGGCTCGAACCCTAGGTTTACGTCTAATAAGCCAACACACTACCTATTAGACTACGGCGACTTTTCATTTCATTCACAAAATTCAACTGACCCAGGATCAGAATGTAAACGACAATAGACAACGACGTATGTTCGCTGAATACGCTCTAGAGTATTTGCCAGCTGATGCATCTTCAGCGATAATCTTCAGCCATTTATTGAGGATAGAAAAAGTTGTCCAAACATGGTTGCTCTGAAGCCTCCCTGCGCAGGCTGGCCTCGAGGTCAACTTGTCTCTATAACCATTAGACATTTTGCTCCAAAGCATGACTGCTAGAACTGCACTGAGGCTTAAGTTCTCGGATATATTTAGACTATGTACGGTGGATTATGCTTCAATACTGCATGAAGTACGACGCGGAAAGTGGTCAACTACCTTGGCATTCGACTGGACCCTAGACCGACGTTCTGGGCTCAGATACAACGTGCTGCAACCAAGGCAGCTAAGGTTACCTCCTTACTTAGCGGGCTTATGGCCAATATTGGTAGTCCTATACAAAGCAGACGAAGATTAATGATGGCAATAACGGACTCTATTCTGCTTTACGGCAGTGAGATCTGGGCGGAGGCATTTAAGGTTGACTGTAGGAGGAAAATCTTATCATCGGTACAACGAACCGCTGCACTTAGAGTGGCATCGGCGTATAGGACTGTATCTAAGTCAGCAATACTGGTAATGAGTGGTGTAATACCTATAGGTCTACAGGCAAGTGAGCAGAAGAGAGTGTGGGGGACTAAAAACTTGCACGGAGAGACAGTAAAGGTCGACGACGCCAGAAAGTGAATCATACAACAATGGCAAGAGGAATGGAACACTGAAACGAGTGGTAGATGGACTGCAAAACTTCTCCCAGATATTACCCGCTGGATGAAGAGGAAATTTGGTGAGGTTAAGTACTATTATCTGGACACGGTTATTTTTGTAAATATCTGTTCAAAATGGGGAAGATGACACGAGCAAATTGCATTTATAATGATGCGTCGATTGATGATGCGGAACACGCTTTCTTTCATTGTGAGAAATGGAGTTTAGAAAGAAGGAATCTTGAGGCGAAAGTCGGCGTCTGTACTGTCGAGAACTTCTGCGATGTAATTGTGAACAGTGAGGAGAATTGGAATAGTATAGTCAGATACGCTGAAGACTTACTAAAATCTGAGAAAATTGACTTGTATGAGAGAAGTAGAATGGACGTTTAAACACCTTCTCGGAATTCGTTACGAAATCCGGACGCGGATATGGATATGAAGGGGCGAAATGGCCAGACGGACTCTACTTCGAAGTAATACCACAGTAGTTCCGGAGTGGGCAAAAGGAGTCTAAAAGGTATAGTGACGACTACCCCTATGGTGCGGTTAGATACACTTACTCCTCCTCAGGGTAAAAAAAAAAATTCTGCATGAAGTAGAACCGAATCTCCCGTGTTTTAGAAGCGACTACATGATACCAGAAACTGTTTTCGGATGAAATGATGACGGATGAACTGGCACGGAAGGACCGAAGAAGAGACGATAGAGAGAATATTTGGAAAATGCAGCATGAAATTTAACAAACCATAGGCGATCCTGGTTGCTGAATTTCAAAACTGCTGTGTACAGCAGTGTACCTCAAGAAAATGAGAGAATTAGCTGGCATGGTGGAAGCTGATGTAATTAAATGCATGCGAGAGATTTGCATTCCTCTGCAGATGTAAGTACCTCCAAATAAGATATAATCTTCGAGGTGGTTGTCGATAAACTCTAGCTGCTTCAACTACACATGTTGTGTCTGTTAATTTTATCCATGAGTGACGGCACCTAAAAGTTAACGTGGCCTCCGAACGACAGATTTAAGAAACTTGACATGGCAATTTTGTTTACTCCTAGAGGTTTTCCAGAAGTTTTAGGTTTAGGTCGCAGTGGTAGCTCTGATATCACAAAGCTCACTTGAGCCCGCATGGCGGCCAGTTGTGATGCCACGGGTGAACGCAGTCCCTGTACTGACCAAGTTCCACCAAAATCAGGGAAGAGGAAGAAGTTGGGCAGCGCAAGGGCCGCAGTTTTCTGGTAAAAATTAAAAAAAAAAAGAATTATTTCGAGATGTCTGTGCTAGGTTTTGAATCCTGGGCTCTCAACATACTGCATACTGGACTATGGCAACTTTACCTAACTTATTGAACCGCCTTTTTAGCAAACAAAGTTTATTATAAGAAAATTTAAACCCGTCTAATACGCTGTTAATAACGAGAGAAGGCTTAATTTAAGCAGGTACGAAATAGAGATTTAATCGGTTTTTTTAGAGATCAACACTCAAGTGATGACTTCTATTTATGCT
This sequence comes from Sarcophaga variegata, assembly GCA_932273835.1. NCBI lineage: Eukaryota > Metazoa > Arthropoda > Insecta > Diptera > Sarcophagidae > Sarcophaga > Sarcophaga variegata. The sequence continues at coordinate 13,675,910 of OW026362.1, read as the reverse complement.
GAGCATTGTGTTTTGAAATACAGGAAAGAGAGTTTATAGGATAAACTAGAGAGGGGGTACCGTGCGACAATTTTTTTATTTCTTAATGAGCAGTGGATATATGTACCTTTGTCATTCCATTTTCAAAAATTGCATTTTAGCAATAATTCCCACATTCATTTTCAATCGTGTGTATTTTCCTATCATGTTTATAATTTAAGGTTCATTGGGTATTGTGATATGCAAGTCTATAAAATAAATATATTTCTGTGTGTGTATGTGATATTATTTTATACTTTTATATTATAAATTTGTTTATTGTTATTGTTGTTCTACTTTACCTGACAACAGCATCCGACTGACTTATAAATTTATAACGAATACTAAATTCAAATGGTTTTTCCTCCTGTAGATTTCTGGGTGGATGAAAGACCTGTAACGATGAAGAAAAAGAAAAAATGAAAACAAATAAACAAAACTATACACTCAAATAAAATAAATAGTTAAAGCTGTTTAGCTTAGCAGAATTTCTTAAATGCTTTAAAAATTTTTGAACGCTTTTTTTCATTCTTTGTTTAATATTCTTGTGTTTATTTGTATTTTTTCAATACTTTTTTCTCTCTCTCTCTTTCACTCTTTCTTAACTTCAATATTATTTATATGGATAAATTTTCCAAAGAAGAATTGAATATTAAAATTTTTTCATATTTCTATAGAGACTCCTGCACAATGAGCTGTGGAGCTAAGGCAGGTAACAGGGGTATGCCTTTAAAAAGATAATAAAAAAAATAACTTTTTTTGAAGTGAAAGAAAAGAAAAATAAAAATTGCATGCAATTCACAATAAATTGTTATTTTTCAATAACAAATGTTGTAGAAAGATAAGAAAGTGCAATTTATGAAATTTTAATAAATTTCTCCTGTCTGTCCTGTGTGTGTTTATTTGCACAGTATTTTTGGGCAAAAAAGTTTATTTCTTCTGCTGTTATTGCTGTTGTTGTTATTGTTATTATTTATTTTTATTATTTTATAAATATTTTTAACAATAGTTGTTGCAATTGTTGTTAGCATTGCCGGTATTTGTTATTGTCTGTCTGAGTTAAAAGATAAAAAGTGTAAAAACTGAACACAATAAACAAAAAAATAAAAATAAAAAAACAAACAAGAAAAACAATAACAAAATAGTCTGAATTTCTTGTCTTTTCTTTTTTTTGGGATAAAAGTTTTGTGCAAAATAATTGCAAAATATGATGCAATAGAAGTGCAAAACAGCTGCTGCCGCTTTTTCAAAAAAAAAAATATTGTTAATGGGTGGTACCACTTCACTGCGTTATTAATGAATGTGAATAAGAGTGCTTTAAAGAAATTACACAAGGAAAACAAGCAAATATTTTCCATAAGAATAAATGCCTTAAATTTATCAATATCCCAGCTATCGAGTCTTCCAATAAGGACTTTCGAACTTTAACTGTTGATAACGGCCCTTTTTGTTAGAGATACAGCTGCCAATTTATGGACATACATACATAATTGGCATTTACAACTCTTCAGTTAGGATTACGGCCTAGCTTCTCACATTCACTTATGTTGTGTGTGTTAATTTTATACAAAAGTAGCAGGACCTACAGTTTAAAGTCGACTCCAAACGACAGATTTTTTGAAAAGCATTTCATGGCAATTTTATTTACGTTGAAAATTTTTTTCATATTTCGTTTTGTTGGAGACGTCTAACCTAGAGTTTGAACCGTGACTTTACGTATAATAAGCCAATGCGCTACATACTAGACTACATCGACTTCTGCCAATGTAGTTGCCATTTATTCAGTCTGTTTTCTTTAATCACCATGAACGGATTTAGCATTCAACAACATGCGCAAACACGAAAATTCTTTTCTCAAAATGGCTAATCTACTAGGCCTACATATCGTCTTTAACGGCTAGGCAGATTTCTGGATGAAGGGGTACGTCAACAAACAAAAGTGTTGAATTTGAAACGATTCCAATCCAAGAAACATGAGAAACAGCTTGGATGTTCAGGTTTTAGATTTAAAACATACATCCATGTGTACATACATACATAAATGGTCATTACAACCCTTCAGACAGGATCACAACCTAGCTTCTAGCACCACTTATGTTGTGTGTATTAAATTTAAGTCCATAAGTGGCAGGACCTACAGTTTATTTCATCTTTACCATTCATCTTTACATATTTACATATTTCATATCTTGTCCACTCTGTACGACATATTTGTGAGAAATACTTCCCTACTCTATTCCCAGACAAGACTATAAGGTAGCCTGCGATAGCTCTATAAAGAATCGTGTTTTTGTCGCAATATATGAGCTCGGTATCCTTGTGCTGATAGCTGATAAGGCTATACCCCTTCGTCAAGGTGAAAAAGTACCTCTACAAACCGTTTGAAGTCGCCTTAGTCTAGTAGGTAGTGTGATGGCTTATTAGACCTGAAGCCACGGTTCAAACTACAGGTCAGATGTCTCCAGCAACACAAAATATAATAAAATATTTCTACGACGCCTGCCTTTCAGCAGATTTCTAGCAAAAACAGTGTGAAAAAAAAAATTGCCATGAAAAATTTCTCACAAATCTGTATGTCATTCGGAGTCGGAGTATAGGTCCCGCCATTCATGTATAAAATTAACACACACAACAAAAATGGTGTTCAAAGCTAAGATGCAACTTTGACTGAAGGTTTGTAATGAACAATTATTTATGTGTGTATGTACAGACTTTTTGATACCGTGCGAGTTTTCTAGCAAAGCGATACCTTATCATGTGACCTCTTCAATTTCGTCGTGGAGAGTGTTCTGCGAAAGAACATTGTTATGGCACTATGTTCCACAAAAAAGAGTTCAGTACTGGAGAGTGTTCTGCGGAAGTACATCACAATGGCACTATGTTCCAAAAGAAAAACAGTTACTTGCGTACGCTGGCGACATTGACATTGTATCTGAGACTACGACCGATAACTATACTTTCGATGTTATCAGTCAGTTTACCTTCGTTGTGCTTTTGCCAGCAAAAATTATGTCAGTCTGGAGATCAAACGTGTGATCGCTATAATATCCATAAGTAATTAAGTCGCAGAGATCTCTCTCGTACGATGATACTAATGCTGTACGAGCCTCTCATGCTCATCGTGTTTCACTATGGCGCATGAGTATGGATGACGTTACAAACCTATGCAGCATACTTGAAAGTATGTGAAAGAAAAGTCATACGTAGGACCCTTTGATTCAGCCCAAGTTGGCGATAATTTCTGCATCCAATCCAACTATGAGCTCTATGAGCTCCTCACCTACAAAGACGTTGCGGAGTTGCTGAATGTTAATGCGCTGCAACCAATCCAACTATGCGATGTATGAGCTCCTAACTACAAGGACATTGTGCAGTCGCCGAATGTTAATGCGCTGTGCAGCGTCCTTGTAGTTGAGGAGCCCATACATCTCTCAGTTGGATTGGGTGCAGAAATCACCGCCACCTCGGACTGTTACTAAAGGCTTACGTATTACTTTTCTCCTCAACGACAAGTAAGTTGCGCAGCGCATTAACATTCAGTGACTGTGTGGGATTGGTCATGTCATTAGGGTGGAAAAGGATGTTAGGGCGAGACGAGTATTTGGTGCAAGTGTAAACAGAAGACGGCATAGAGCACAATCTTATCAGCATTGGAAGAACCAAATCGTGGAATCTCTGTCATTAATTGGTGCGACCAACTGGCAAATGCTCACAAGACGTAGAGGCAGAACCATATGCGTTGAACGGGTTTTATAAGATTAAATACGTAAGTAAGTAAGTAATAATGCTGTGGCTTAGAATTATTTTATTTTATGCTTTAATTTCATTTCTACAACCTCTACTCTTTAGTCTCACGATTTTCTTTTTCAAAAATAATTTAAAGACACCGTATATATCTATCGTCCACCATTTAATATGCCACCTATTCCCCAAGATATACATGATGAAACTGACACCGGTAGCCAAGCCATAAATGATTATTTACTGTCAAACACTTCACTCACTTTACTTCAAACGCCACGTAATGCTGTTGTTGTTTGTGCAACATCAACAAAATTGCGTTCTTATTATGAGAGACCCGGGCATAAGGCATGGGGAGCAAAGAATAAATTACATGGTAAAAGGATGATGCAGTAGTAAATTAAAATAAAAAAAAAAACAATAAAAAAACAAACAAAAAAATAAAACCAACACACAGCAATAATTGCAGCAGTGACAGCAGCAGTAACAGTAAAATAATGTCAATGAGAGAGACTGTTTATTTTAGTTTTCCGTTACGTTCAATTCATTGCATTGCATTGCATTGCGCTATGCTATCCTGTTTCATCAACAGCAACAACAACAACATCATTTTGACCTGGTCTTCTATACAACGCTGTGTATTTTACATTAATTTTATGGTTTATTGTTTACTGTTGTTGATATTGTTGTTGTTATTGTTGTTTTTGTTGTAATTGTTGCATAGTTTTACTTACCTTAACCGATGCTGTCACCGTTGATGTTTCACTGAAATACAACTGCGGTCCTGTGGCTTTCCCACACCATGAGCCACCCGTGAATGGTCGTCCCAATTCGCTGAGCTGTAAATTAAGTTGAAGGGTAAAACAAATAAAATGAGTGCAATAAAGTTGAGAAAAAATATTAAAACATTATTATTTTGTATATGTGTGTATATATGTATGCTTATTGTTGTTGTAGTTGTAGTTGTTTTTGTTTTATTGTCCTGTAACTGAGCTGTAATTGTGTGGGTTTCTGTCTGCTAAAAATTTTATATTTTTATTTTTATTTTGAAGGGATATGCGTTTGTTTTTTCCCTCTCTTTGTCTCTCTATCTCTATCTCTCTTTTTTATTTTGTTTATTTGTTATTAAATATTTTATGATGAGTTGAGGTATTATACAACAGTATGCATATATATAAATAAGTACAGTGTACATATAATATAAAATGTAAACTTATTTTCAGTTTTATTCATTGCTTCTCATTTCAATATTTTTTTTATTTTTTTTTCGTTACATTTTTCATCAGCAATTTACTTCCATTACAGGATGTTTATAAAGGATGCGACATTTAATATATAGAATGTACATACATAATTATATGTACATAAATACGTATATGTGGATAAGAATTGTTAGGGTAAGCCGTTAAAAAAGTTATGGTTTAAATCGAATATTACATCTGAATAAAATTATTATCCTGTTTGTGTATCGAATATAAAAATAATACCATACAACAGGCAGCAATTTCGTAAGGCTAACTTGCTATGTTAGCATGTTACTTAACTAAACTGTTAGAAAATAAGTTTCCTTTATTGCCCAAGTGATTGAAATTTAAGCAAAGTTGGCTGTAAGGTGCACGAAAACTCTACTTAAACTCCACAAAATATCGTGATCATTACGAAGCATTATATTATGCATGGGAGGTGCACTGATTTTGGTCACGTAGTAAATGATTTCTACAGAAATTGTAGAAATTACGAAGAAGAGCAGTCAGAGGAGAAAAAGACACCTTGGTAGCTGTAATATAGAGCTGATAGAACTGTAGTTCCGAAACTGGTTTTTAACACTTCTTTTTATTAAATAAATAATGGAAATAATTTCTTTTTTTATATAATTTTACACTCACACCTACGTACACGCAAACACTTTATATTTTAAACTTATTTTATTTAAATTATTTGACAAATATTTAAAAGAATTTTGAATTATTTCACGAAATATATTTCAGACTTTTATTTTATTAAATAAATATTGAAAATCATGAAATTTTTTACATAATTTTACACTCAACACTTTCCTCTTGTCTTATTTAATTTAAATAGATTAACATTTAAAAGAATTTTAATTATTTCACTACAATTGATCATTCTAGACGTCACTCTCACTATGGAAGCCAGTTACACTTTGTAAGTAAACGGTCAATTAACAAGAAAACAATCCAAGTAAACTTCAGTATTACCATCTTCGAATTTGTCTTGTAAGAACTAATATAGTACAAAAAGGGACTCTTTAATTTAAAAGTACAATAACAGTTTACATACGAATATTACTGGCCTACATAAGTATACACTGTCCACATCATTAAAAAACGTACGAAAATTTTAGATCATATTAATACCAAGTAAAAGAGTATTAAGTACTCAGTCACTCTCCCGCACTAAATAGTTTAATCACTTACATATTTAAAATCAGGACAGAGGTAACACTGTTTACTTATTGAAACGGCATTGCAAATGAGAGTCGTGAGTAAATCATAAGAATAAGAATAACAATAACAATTCATTTATAATTGCATACGTCATTAAAAGAGCAGGATAGTGGTGAAATTGAACAAGTGTTTCTCCAATTTTAAGAAAAGCAAGAAAAACAACAACAACTGCATTACGCAAATTTTTTTGTGTTGTGTTATTTTTTGTATTGCACTTTGTTATTGTACGTAGTAACTGTAATCAATAAAATATTTTTGTTTACTCACATGAGTATGCTGTTTTTTGGTGACCACAAAATATACCACAGATGGGAGTTGTTTATTAGTAATTCAATTAAAATCACATTGTACCATTTAAAAGTGATAAATTAAATACTAAATAGAGTAATATCGGCCTTAGGCTTAAGCAAATGGTTTTTAGATTATAATACTCTACGTAGGTAAAATTAAAGCCAAAATTATTAGGATTATTATTATTATCGTATTTAAAAAATGTTAATAAATATGTAGTGAACATTTTTGTAGGCTTTCTAATGGAGTTTTTGGAGACCTGCTTTGCCTTTTAAGTCCAACAATTTCTATGAGAAATATGGATATGGGGACACAGTTTCAGGATAAACTACGGACTTATTTTTTTTATTTATTTACTTATGTATTTTTTTCATCTGTATATGTATGTATGTATTTTATTTCTTTATATTTCTTTTTTTAGGGATTTTAAAATTTTCTTAAAAATTAACAAATAATGGCTTTCGAATGGCCTATGATCTTTAGAAACATTCATTATTTAGCATCATTACACTATTAACATCTCTGGCTTTAGTTTATTTGAAGACTAACAGTGTGCTCTCTTTAAATTAGAATTTCTGTTAAACACCTAACATTACCTGTTTATGTTAACATTGCTCTGTTCATATTAACATTGAATTTCTTGTCGAATTCATCTTCATACACACATATAGACTGATTTGTCAGCTATTTAAGCATAACTAAAATATATTGTATTTGGAGGGTAGGCGGTGGTGACAACTTAGAACTTTTCGGGGTTAAAAAATTCACTAATTGGGATTCCTCTGGACAACAATTCCAATGTGATGATGATTAATAGGATTACAATGCTTTTTGAAAATAATTACCAGGACTCTAGAGGAGATGTTGGATAATTGTGTAAGATTGGGAGGGATGTAGTGAAAGCATCAAGCTATGTATATGGGAATTGTGGTCCAAAGGTTTCCAAATGGTTTATTTTACCTCACATAGAAACCCACCATCCACCCTTTTAAAATTTCATTTACTTATTCATAAATGTTAATGAACTAAATGAGAATTACTTGTGATATCCATTACCTCTAATACAAGATACAGTATAGTTTTATGTGAAGAGAATAACAATGCAAATTTGAATGCCATTCTTTCTCAATTTACAAAATCATTTTACATACTATATACACTGACCAATAACAACATACAGCAATGTAGTCAGCAATATAAGATGCTTAAATGTGAAGGGAAGGTTAGTACATATACTATGTAAGGCTCTTTTTTCGATTTCTGTTTGTTTAAATAAATTTATTTAAACGAATGAAAGTTTTTATAAGTTAAAGAGAAAGAATGAAGTTATCTAGAAGATGAATATTCAATTTCTTGGTATACATATGCTTCAAGTCCAGTTCTAAGAACAGAATCAGGAGTTTTTAGACCCAAAATCAAATATTTCGTATCCAGGGTGAAACTTTTGCGTATCTTCAACGCGCAAGCCTATGACGTTAAAATATGTACTCAATTCAACTTGAATAGAAGGTACAAGCAAAAGGACATAGCCATTCTAGTACTCGCCTGTTATGGGTTTAAATCCAAGACAGTATTGGACTGTCTGGAGAAGCTCAAAAGGCTAGGTGAAGAAAGTTAATTTACCCTGTTATCATATGGGAAGGAGGAGAACTTCTGCGCCGTTAATGGAACTAGAAGTCTTCAATGGAGTGGAAGCAAATGTTGGAAAATGTATTGTCTATGAAAAGGAGGATATTCTGTGGCAAAAACTCTTCTCAAACCAAGACGGTTTGAAGCAATCAAAACTTTTGTTGAGAAATTGCTATAAGAGGACAGTTATGAACCATAAATCGCACAATCCATGAATAACTTGAAGTTGATAGTGAGTCCTTTGGCAGGGCTCAGTAGACTCAGAGTACACTTACTCAGAATGGGTGTTTTTTTCAAGCCCATCACGTAAATTCTGTAACGATCAGAATGAATAATTGAAGCACATTCTAGAAATCTATTAATGCCTCTAAAGAAGCAACACCAGGGCACCTAATAGCTGCTAGCTAAGGAGTTATTACTTAATGTTACCGAGCAACATCCTGAAATTTGTAAAGCAATAGGTTTGGAGAAGATATTATAAAGATACGCTATAAAGTTTGAGGGGGCTACAATATATCGTATGGTAGCAGGCAACTCTTCGTAACAATAATAACAATAAAAATACCCAAAGCGCAATTTCAAAACGAATAAAAAATAGTTGAAGGCAAGAGGTGATATACTGCTTGAATGCCATAAAAATAATGGAGTTTCTATCACATCCTTACTATTCGATTAAGATGAGAATCATTTGAATAAGCCGTAGTGCAATCAATCGTTCGTTAAGAGCGGCCAACCAGTCGCTAAGGATGTTGGTAGAAGGGTTTTATGTACACCTGCACTCAACACAAGTTATTCGTTCAAAGCAAATATTGGCCGTAATGTCCTATAAGCACTGGGTTATGTTGCATGACCAGTTAAGAAAATATTTAAAAGCTTGCGGCTAAAAGTAGCCGCAGTCTAGTAGTGTAATGTGTTTGCTTATTAGACGTAAGACCAAACCCCAGGTCAGATATCTCGAACCTAATGAAATATGAAAAATTAATCCTTCGGCAACTTCCTCTCAGCAAATTTCTGGCATAAACTCTGGGAGTAAATAAAAAATTGCCATGAAAATCTGTCATTCATACTCATGTATAAAATTAACACACACAACATAAGTGGTTGTGAGAAATTCGGTCGCAATCCTAACTGAAGGGTTGTTACGACAAATTATGTATATATGCTAGTGACTTATTCATATATGTATACTTGTGACTTAAGAAAAGCCCATAACAAAACGCCTGACGAGGCCGAATTGCTCGATCTCGTTGGCCAGTTCACATCACCTCCATATGTGGTGAGCATCCAGTCAAATTGCACGTACAATATGTTATGAACTGTGCGATACGTACCGCCTACCTATTGAAACCATATGTCAAGCAATTCAAGTCAAAAGAAATTGGTAATCATCGACCTATAATGCTCTGCTTTGACAATGATGGCCTGGGCAAGGACTCTCTCAAAGAAATATAAATCGATGGGGCCGCCAATCAAAAATTCACTTCAAATAGACGTTCTTAAGTATTCATGTGGATTTGTATGCGAAAATTTTGTTGGTTTACTTACCTACATATATATTCAGAAATTTGCCTCATGACTCAAGATGATTTTTCAATGGAAATTAGAGTCAATTATCAACTGCTCTAGAGCCCATTCAGCTAACACACGACGTTTTTTACGATAAATTACCTGGACTTCCTAGGGTTGTATGGCTAACATCGTTCTCAAAGAAATATGAATCGAATTTCAACTTTAACCATCCTTAACCCCCATCATTATGCTATTCAGTTCCCCATCCTATCATTTTTCTTTTATTAACCTGAGTTTATTCCCATCACATTCCTATCACGTTGTAAATTTGTTAGACTATTCCGTTTTACGATTAAATGTTTGTAAAAGGGAACATTTCTAAACTTAATTTTATGCATTCATTCATAATATAAATCCAACAAATTTTATTGGCCACAGCTTTAGTTGGTTGATGAATATATGTACCATTGCACATAGCACATACAGCCACAACGGATATCCAAATAACCAGAAACATAACCTCATTCAAATATTCTCTCAATTATTAAAAATATTCCAACAAACGAACAAAAAAAGGCGAAAAATTCACAAAAATTTTTATCGTTTATTTGGTTTGTTGTTGTTGTTGTCGTTTTAAATTTTATTTAAACAGGAAAACAACGCGCACACACACACACATAAGCATTATACATGCAGCACACAAATGTTGTGTGTCCTGTTCAACATGCCGCAAACTATTTAAATTTTTTTTTTCTTTGTTCGTCTAACACTATGACCACCCTTGCCTTGCATTTCCTCACTAGCATAACAACAAAAATAGTCAATAATTTTAGATTTAAATAAAACACTACCAAATATACTATATTGTTGTTGTTGTTATTGTGGTTGTTATATTCTTTTCTGGTTGCATGCTGCTGCTGCTGCATGTTTGCATAACTGTTGTAGTGTCATTGTCATTGTTGCAAGTTTATTTGTTTACTAAACAACAAGAACAATAAAAAAAACAATTCACTAAATAAGATCGTTTTTTTCTGTTTTGTTGCACAGTGTATAAATATTTTGCTTAAAAAAATTTTTTTTGAGGCACTTGTTTTTGGCAAAAATTAACACAAAATGTTTTTCAAATCATAATTCTATGTGTGTGCATGTGTGGCATGCATTAGTATGTGTTTCGGCGTGTGTATGTGTATGTTTACAGGCTGACATTAATACATATGAACGGGACAAAAACACAATCATTTAGAATTAGAAAATAAAATGAACAAAAACAAGCGAATTGTGTTTGCCAAAATGTTTGCATATACATGCGAGGGGTTTAGCAAAAGTTAAGTTTAATGGCCAGGCCAGACATCAAAACAAAATACAAAAAGTATTTCTTCGGCGACTTCCTCTTAGCAGATTTCTGGCAAAAACTCGGAGAGTAAATAAAACTGCCATGAAAAGTTTCTCAAAAATCTGTCGTTCGGAGTCGACTTTAAACTGTAGGTCCCACCACTCATGTATAAAATTAACACACACAACATAAGTGGTGTGAGAAACTAGACTGACTAGAGGGTTGTAATGACCAATTATGTATGTATGTATGTATGTGTGTGTCTCAGTAAGAGTGCACTTTATAAATTTGGTGTAAATTTTTAATGTGAGTATCATACATACATAATTAGTCACTACAACCCTTTAGTCAGGATTACAACCTAGCTCCTTGCATCACTTATGTTGTGTGCATTAATTTTATACATGAGTGGCGGGACCTATAGTTTAAAGTCAACTCTGAACGACAGATTTTTGAGAAACATTTCAAGGCAATTTTTAGTTTTTATTCTTAGAGTTTTTGCCAGAAATCTGCTGAGAAAAAGTCGCCGAAGAAATATTAAAATTTCGTTTTATTGGAGATTTCTGACCTGGGGTTTGAACCGTGGTTTCACATCTAATAAGCTATGGCCACTTCAAGAAAGAATAATGAGTTGTAATTAGGAAAATTAGAAAAATTTGCAACGTTAGGCTGACACCTCTTACAAACATCGAAGAATTTTCAGCTGAGAAAGTGTACTTAAAGTATCAATCATTCGAAGACGGATTGACAATTCATTCAGGATGAATTGTTGTAGAGGAACGAGAATTCTGTGATAATTTGTTTTCCTTTCCGAAACGATTTAAATGGATTACTGAGTACACAAATTTATGGAGTTTGGGTCTCAAAGAATTCTCATGCAATCCATGGCATACAATACAACCTGTCTGGTGCAGATTTTGATCAAGCAGCAGGCTTGAGCCTTGATTGACGCCGAAATTGCAGTGACTGTGAACGGTAAGTCACCGATCTGTTGATATAGTGAATATAATAAAAGCATTCACGTTGCATAGGTCAAGTCGCCTTGGTGTTGCATGTTGTGTATTAGCAGCATGTAATTCAACAAATAGTCTAATAGGTAGTGTATTGGCTTATTAGACCTGAGGCCATGTTTCAAACTCCATGTCAGCCAAACAAAATATGAAAAAATATTTCTTTGGCGACTTCTCCTCAACAGATTTCTGGCAAAATTTTTGAGAATGAAAACCAAAAATTTCCATGAAAAGTTTCTTAAATTTCTTTAAACTGTAGCACCCACTACTCACATATAAAATTAAACACTCAAGACATAAGTAGTGTCGTAATTCTGACTGAAGGATTGTAAGGACCATTTATGTACATATATATGTATGTGAACGGCATTCGTTACAGGAACATAATATCGATGTTCTTGTGGCCTTAACTGAATGCCATAGTTTTGGACTAAATGTGGTTACAACAATACAATGCCACCTGCCGCACAGCGCGGGCCATTATCGATTTACTGAAACAATGATTTCCACAAGAAACTTTCTCAAGAAATTCCACCAGCCACCAAGATCATGCAATTAAATTTCCTGAAATTTTTTCTTTGGGTTCTCGTTATTCATATCAATCTTCAGACGCTACATGACACACAGCGCGTGAATTTATCGATTTATTGCAGCGATGCTTTCCACAACACATGAACTGAAGAAATTTTAATGCCAATTGGACATCAATATCATGCAGTTAAAAACTCCCAGTGATTTTTTTCTTTGGATTCTTGTGATTCATAACCCAACTTAGACATCTTAAACGAAAACGGAATATAAAAAAACATTCCTTTGGGCGACCTTTCCCTCAGTAGTTTTGTGGCAATATTTCTGAGAAGGTATGTAAAATTGTCTTGAAATTATTCTCAATTGTACAGTTCGAAGTTGACGTTAAACTGTAGGACTTGCCACTCATGTATAACAGTTAATGCACACCATATGGTAAGCTTGGTTGCAATCCTAACTAAAGAATTGTACTGACCAGAGATCAGCAATGAATAGCTTTTTCGCTACTCATAAGCACTCATGAAATTTTGAGTATAAGTGAGTCAACAGTATTGAAATCCAACTGCTCTAAATCATTCGTACTCAGTACAGCATTGATTTATAAGTACAAGTTGCAATGAGTATGAGTACAACGTTAACATCAAACTCATAACATTCGAACTATGTTTGAGTCATACGCCTACTCATTCAGATTCATAAATTTAGAAAAATACTTATAATACTCATAAATGATTCGAGTGGTTCGAACACAACCTTCTTGTGAGTATTGTGTAGTGATCGTACGCGAATCATACTTATTTTGTGATTCGTGTATACGATGAGTCATGGAGAGTCGAAATCAATAACATCATGCGTATTGTTAAGTATGAGTACAATGAGTATTTCAAACTTTAAATATCCGTAGTAAAAGTATGACATTAAAATAAGTATGAATGCGTATAAGTATCAGAAATTATAATTATGATTCGAATCTACTCATCGTTTTAAATATTCATTGCTGACCTCTGGTACTTACCAATTATATTAGTAAATAAAAAGAAAACTAAGCTTTGGTATGCCCTTACTTGTCAAACAAACCTCGCATTATAAACATCGATGTATACTAACGATGATTCTATAAAACATGGTCATTCACATGCTGACGTTTATAAGTTAGAATAACTGTAAATGAATGAATGGATGACTGAAGCATAATAAACTCTGAAGGTATGTTTGTTTGTGTGTGTGTGTGTGCATTATATAAACATTAGTTTACACATATTTATATACACACGCGTACAATAATAATAATAATAATGGAAACCCCATGATGTCCCCGGGTTTGTTTTTATTTCACTGTTTGTGTGCATGTGTGTTATTTAAATTTTAATTAATTTTTCTTTCTTTTTTCTCTCTTTTTTTGTTGTTTTTTATTTCCCGAAAATATTATGTTTAAAGGGACAGAAAATTTTCTGTTTTTTTCATTTTGTTTTATTTGTTGTTCACATGGTAACTTTACAACGGAGTTATTGTTGCCAACATTTTTATTGACGTTCGGTCATCTGTGCAACATTAATTTAGACAACATTTTATGACAATGTTTTCTTATTGTTATTGTTATTTGTTTTTGTATGCTTTTTTTGTATGTGTTTAGTTTACAATTAAAGCTTTCAATAAAAGGCCACAGAAAATAATCATTAAAATACACGTTTATTGTGTGGCACTGTACGATGGCGACTATGCGTTTTCCATTTAATATTTAGTTTTTAGCTGTTGAAAGATTTACATAAATTTATTGAATATACAATCAAATAATAGACAGAGATGCAGAGAGAGAGAATGTTTAATTTAAACAATATTGTTTCAATGTATTACGTGATACAGGTTTTTGACATTAGATTAGGTGGAGGTGTAAAATAAATTAATTTTTTTTTTGCTTTTAATAATACAAAATAAAAATCGATTACGAAATTGGAACTTTATCAACACAAACGTCATTGGAAAAATATGGAGCAGGTAGCGGAAATTACTAAAGCTTAGGAACTTTTGACATTAAAAATGGTATTCAATTTGAAAAATATTGGCGAAGGTTTCTCATCCCATCATGCCTCATTTCACTCTTCCAGAACATATACAAATACAAGCTTAAATGTCAAAAGACTTGAGTCCATTAAACTACCCGTCATATTAGGCCTTGTTTGTCAACGCAAAATCCGCTTACTTCCATCATCACATCACAATATCAGTTCAGTTATTGATAGACTCAGAGGCCAGACTATATATTGCTCGATAATAAAATATACGCGATAAAAGTAGTCGTAGATATAAGCAAACACTGCATTAACCTGATTGAAGTATGATAGGGGAAAGAATTTTTGCCAAAACAAGCATATCGAGAGTCAGGTTGAAACGGTGGCACATCACTGTATTCACAGTGCCATGCCTTCAGCTAGACGGCTTTTGGTCCAATCTGATTCTTCCTATAAGTTAAGGAATGTGGAAAAAGGAAAAAAGTAAAGATAGGAGAAAAGAGAGGGAATTTGTAACAAAATTAAGAAATGAAAGAGAAAGAGAAAGAGAAAGAGAAAGAAAGAAAGCAAGGTGAAAATAACAATTAGCCACCATGACAACTACATATAGGCAAACTTTCCCTCTAAAAAAATTCTTCTTGCCAGTGAACTCCGTTGACGGGCCCATTATATTCTCAAGTTTTCCATCTGCAGACAAAGACAGTGGCACACAAAATGAACCACT
The DNA here is from genome assembly GCA_932273835.1 of Sarcophaga variegata. NCBI lineage: Eukaryota > Metazoa > Arthropoda > Insecta > Diptera > Sarcophagidae > Sarcophaga > Sarcophaga variegata. Next base: position 13,660,650 of record OW026362.1, on the reverse strand, counting down.
CATTCCTCACATAAGATACAGAAATCAAAGACAATCCCTATTCAATCTGATAATCCTATGTTTAAAGAGCCCATGCCCCTTAAGGCTTCCAATCTTTAAATTTAAATAAACCAAAGTGTCAACGAGAAATTTTTCCTTTATTTCAAAGGCCTATTGATGCCATCAAATGTCCGCCTCGGGTTTCTCTCGGTGACGTGTATACGAAATATCCACTTTTCCCTAAATATGATGCATAAATCAAGCTGCATTTGACCGATGGCATCGGTTATGTTGGCTTAGAGGACGGCTATATTTAGTAACTTATTCGCACAAACCTGTAACTTAAGAAAACCCCACAGAAAAAAGTTTAAAGGGGTCAAATGATACCATCACGCTGTTCCGTACTGAGTTTGACATGCCCTTATATCGATTGTGAAAAATATTCCGTATGTCATGAGCTGAGTGGCACGCAACGTCGTCCTGTTGAAACCCGCACGGAGGTGAACATGCCCTTAAATCGGTTGTGAAGAATATTCAATACGGCATGAGCTATGTGACACGAAACGTCGTCCTGTTGAAACCACTGAAATCATTGGTGTCCAGATCATACAATTCAGACCAAAAGAAGGTGGTAATCATCGACCAATACTGATTGCTGTAGACAGGAATGATCTGCCAACGTCGCCAACCCAAACTGTACACCAAATATCTGTCGTTCGGAGTCGATTTTAAGCCGTAGGTCCCGCCACTCATGTATAAAACTTCCAACTTCTTTTGGGCACAATCTAATGATCTAAACATCAACGACATGTTGCTTCAACAGAACGACGTTACGTGCCCCTCAGCTCATGATACCTTGGATATTAAGCATGAGAGATTTGAGGATTTGATCATCTCCCGTCGAGGTAAAGTTAACTGACTATGCTGATCATGCGATATGGCCCCGTTAAAGTTATTCTTGTGGGGTTTTTTAAGTCACCAGTGTGTGCGGATAAGCCACAACATCGACTCTGAGATGATTGCCGATTTAAAAACATTTAAGAGTGATAAAAGCGGTAAATTCCTCACTGTTTTTGCAATGCTTACGAGTTCTACAGAGGCTTGTGAACTGCAAAAGAATGCACAACAAAAAGAATAATTTTTTCAGCCCATGGGCCCGAGTCTATTGTGGTTTTTTTATGAAATTTTTAAAATATTTTTGGTTTTTATTGATACAATTTGAAGCAATTATTTTAAATCAAATACGCTTTCATTCATGCGAAACACATTCATCAAAGGCAATTTGTTCGCTTGTTTTTATTTTATTTTTTCTAGCGACAATTTGTGAATTTTCCGAAAATAAACCATCATTTAATGAAATTAAATGAAAATCTAATCAATTGGCTTTAAAGTGAGTTTTTTATGGCTTTCAATTAAATAAAAATAAATTCAATTTAAAATAAACAAAACTAATAGCAAACAGAGGCATTTAGAGGCCATTTATACTAAAAAAATCAATTTGAAAAATTCCAAACAAAATTTGTTATAATTTACGATTATTTTTGATTTGTTTGAAAAATTGTTTTCAAATTTAAAACAATCAATTAAAGGTAAATTACCATATTTTTGGTAATAAAAGGAGAAAAAAAATTTATTATTAAATAAAGCACACATCGATGGCATTTTAAGTGGTTTTTCAATTTGAAAATCAATTCTGATTTTGAATGATTATTTCTCATGAATTATGATCGCATATTGTTTGGAGGGGGATTGAATAAAATGCAAATAATTTACTCACACGAAAGTGTTAAACTGTTATGATTGATAAATTGAATGAATGATAGTCAAGGATGTTGCTCGTAAGGTGGCAAAAAGAGGAAAAACAAGAATTATGCGTTGTTTTAAAATATTTCATTCATATGATTTTATGACCCTTCTTTAATGCTGATTGACTATTTATTCGGTATCTTTGGGAAGCAGATAACACTGTCTGGAATGACGTTCAGGAATCCACCAGTGCCTTTTTAAGTTTCTAAAGATAGACGAACCATGTAGTCTAATGTATTATATCTCCCATTCTAGGTCTCATAAATACATCTAAAATTGTCATATTTGTCATATGCAATGTTGTCATGTTGCTCTTTTCTTCATTCTCTTTTCTATCACGGTATTTCCGACATTTGATAGTTGATCATGGCCATCTTGTTGAAGCGTCTGCATCTGTCAAATTAGTTATCGTTTATACGATCTGTTACGCTAAATCACTATAAACGAATAAAGTATTCAAGGACAGTTGCAAATTACAAAGATTTCTTATTAAAATATGTTCTGTTCGGGCGAAGTCGCCGTGTTGTCTAGTAGGTAGTGTGATGGCTTATTAGACGTAAAGCCAGGGTCTCAGGCCAGACATCAAAACAAAATACAAAAAGTATTTCTTCGGCGACTTCCTCTCAGTAGATTTCTGGCAAAAACTCTGAGAGTTAACAAAAATTGCCTTGAAAAGTTTCTCAAAAATCTATCGTTCGGAGCCGACTTTAAACTGTAGGTCCCACCACTCATGTATAAAATTAATACACACAACATAAGTGGTGAGAGAAGCTAGGCCGTAATCCTGACTGAAGACTTGCAATGGCCAATTATGTATGTATGTATGTATTTAATGTGACAAAAATAGCTTCAAGTGTATAAGTATGGAAGTGTATATATTTTCTCGAAGTCGCTGCAGTCTAGTAGGTGGTATGTTGTTGGCTTATTAGATATGAGGCCAAGGTTCAAACACCAGGTTCAAAGGCTAGTTCTCCAACAAAACGAAAAATGAAAACAAATTTCCTTAGCGACTGCCTTCCAGAAGATTTCTGTCAAAAACTCTGAGAATAAATAAAAATTGCCTTGAAAAGTTTCTCAAAAATCTGTCGTTCAGAGTTGTCTTCCCACCACTCATGTATAAAATTAACACACACCATAAGTGGTGTGAGAAGCTCGGTCGTAATTCTGCCTAAAGGGTTGCAAGGACTAATTAGATATGTTCGTATGTGTGTATATATTTATTGATTGCCAGATCGCCAGTATAATACTTCTGAGAGAATTTGTGGTACGTGTCCACATTTTTCACAAAATTTTTGAATTTTTGAATGGAATACATACATACAGACATAGATAATTGTTCATTACAATCACTCAGTCAGAATTCCGACCTAGCTTCTCACAGCACTCATGTTGTGTGTGTTAATTTTATACATGAGTGGTGGGACCTACAGTTTAAAGTCGACTCCGAACGACAGATTTTTGGGAAACTTTTTCATGGTAATTTTATTTACTCTCAGAGTTTTTTTCTAGAAATCTGCTGAGAGGAAGTCGCCAAAGAAGTACTTTTTTTATTTTGTTTTAATGTCTGGCCTGGGGTTTAAACCCTGGCTTTTCGTCTAAAAAGCCAACACACTACCTACTAGACTACGGCGGCTTGGAATGGAATACTGTAATTAAAGTGCTAACAAAGGTTAAGAATCTATTAAAAATTCGTTTTCCATTCGTTTTGAAAACCTTTTTTCTATTCAAAACTGTTGGAAAATGAAAATTCCTTTGAATACGTACGTACATATCTATATCAAGTCTGTCGCCTTTTTTAAGTTTTAATTCCCTTTCTTTTTTTGTTCACATGTTTTCGTTATAAATTAATGTTTCTTTTTTTGTTTTTTTTTTGCATTGAATCAGTGCTGCAATTAAAATTTCAATAAAATTGATTGACATATAAATGTACAGCAACAGCTCACAACAGGCGAAACAAAAAAACATACAAAAAAGAGATCATCATCCATCTATCGAACCCTGCTTGTTCATGGCTAGGATTGGATGGGATTGTATTGTGTTGGATTGTGTATATACGAGGCTTGTGTTCGCATATCAGTAGTACAACATGTTTGTTGACGGATAATTTAAAATCAATTTTATTTAATGTTCAATGAACTTTAAATTGTTCGATTATTTCAAATGATTACATTGAAAAAACATACGACATATGGACAAAAAAAAAAAAAAAAACAGAAAAAAATCCATCATTGAATGCAATGAAATGCTTAAGTCGTATGGGTATGTTGTGTTAATTTAATTATGAATAGAGTTTACTGGCTTTAATTACAGGGTATTCAAAGTGGGAGTGGTATATATTGATTTCCAATAGCATTGTGCTCTAAATTACATCAACTTTTTGAACCGAAGCTCGGTCTACATCCTGTCTATCAAGCTTTAAATTTATATTAGAATGTAGCCTGAGAAGATCCTTTCTGTTGATTAGGCCTTTAACGCTATTTGATGATACCAAGAGTTTTCAGTTGATTTTACTTGATTTCTAGCCTATTATTCCATCAGTATGCCTTGTATGTTGGATTCAAATATGATTGAACTACTGTACAGATGTATATGTCAGAGTTGTGTTTTACCGCAACGTGCGCTTTGCCAAAAACATTGCTTTTGTCAGAGAAATTGAGGAGTATTATTTGAAAATTTCGATTTGATGGCGTTCTCAGCAAATTTAATTAATTTTACAGCTCATTGTGGTATGATTTTCATCTGAATTTATAACCCAATTCATTTCAAGTCCAACGAACGCAATAATGACAAAGGACTGTGATGGTACAACACCGGGCCGTCTAAGCTAATTTCTTAAAAAAAATTTTCTTTGGCGGTTAAGCTAAACAAGTAAAATTAAAATATTTCAGGACCGGAGTACCCAGAAAAGAATGTGAAAATACTATTGCAACTGGAATAAAGAGACTGCTGGGTGCTTATTGTAGTCAGCAAGTGTTATTCGAACATATTTTTTTTAAATAAAAAAAGAAACCATGGTACCATTTCATTTCTGTGGTTTATTGACACACTTTCTTTAGTTAAAAAAGCCTATCAAGTCTGGTCTAAGAGTCTGTTACTTGCTTACTTACTTAATTGGCCACTAACAACCCGATTAACGGATTTCGGCATGCCACATCACATCCTTCCAGGCGCCTCTGCTTCTTGCGTGCCAACGCCAGTTGGTCACACTAATCGATGACAGGGATTCCTCGATTTGATCTATCCCACGCAAAGAAGGTCGTCCACTTCGCCAACATCCCCAGATCCTCGCATCAAATACCCATCTCGCCGGAGCATCCTCCTCCATTCGAACGACATAGCCGAGCCAGCGCAGCCGCTGAACAACCTCTATGTCGTTGAGGAGCTCATACAGCTCACTGTTGGAGCGGATGCGGAAATCATCGCCAACTCGCACTGGACCGAAGATCTTACGTAGGACTTTTCTCTCGAATACTCTCGAGGCTACTGCATCAGTGCCTCTGCGCCATAAAGAAGCACGAGTAAGTTGAGCATCTTGTACAGTATTAGTTTTGTCGTACAAGAGAGGCCTCTGCTATTCAATTGCCTGTTGGCAAGAGTGATCCTGCGCTTGATCTCCAGACTGACATCATTTTTGGTGGTAACGGCGGAGCAAAGATAAATAAATTCCTTGACTGTATCAAAAGTATATTAATCGACCGTGATCTGAGGTCCAATACGCCGCACGTCTCTACTTGTCGATAACATATACTTTGTTTTGCCCTTGTTTACTGCCAGACGCATCTTAGTAGACTCCCATTCAATAGCACTAAAGGCAGCAGTAACATCTCGCTTGGTACGCCCTATGAGGTCAATATCGTCAGCGTACGCAAGCAACTGGACGCTTTTTTGAAAAATAGTGCCATTGCGATGCACTCCGGCCTTTCGCATAATGCTCTCCATGACGATCTGAAGAGGTCGCATGATAAGGGATCGCCTTCTCTGAAACCTCGCACGGTATTAATAAGCAAGAATAATTTGAGTATAATTTAAGAGACATTCTAGACTCCACTGTTCTGAAAAGATTCCGCACCCTTTACTGCATGTTGTGGATCCACCAGTCAATAAATACTTGGATTATGTCCCTTGAAAGGTGTAAACCGTTAGCATGATATGACATATCTGGTATCCATTATTCTAAAATAGAGGTTGAAAGTGGGTCAGGCATCATGAAGTCTATATACACTCAGCCACAAAAGTATACATACGTTTAACAAAGTTCAGAAATTTTTTAACCAATCCGTTTTCGTTGAAAAACTTTATAATTGTCTGACAACTTTCCTCGAATTGAAGACTGTCTTGGTTAAAAAATTTCTGAAATTTGTTAACAGTATGTATACTTTAGTAGCTGTGTGTAATTTGACAAGACAATAGCTTCAATACATCCACGATTTTGTGGAGCTCAGTATCCTTCACATGTTTCGTCGGCGTATCTGTTAGTTGGCATTTAAGGCAGGAAGGATGCCATTCAGAGCTCCTTTTAGTATGATTGCCTTCATTTTTTTAATAGACTTGATGAAGCCTTTTCTGTAACACCTATCACACTAAACTGTAGCTCGGTAAAATAGATTTCGCTTGATTACAAAGTTGAACGGTAAATTTAAATTTTTAGGGTTGATAACTCAGCTTAGGCCTACTGTTCTCTTACAAAAAAAGTAGTTGTAGGCTCACAGGTTCTGGATAGAGACAATATAAATAATATGCATACGTATGCATATCCTAAATTCATTTCCTTTATCTTTTAAAATGGGTGATGAGGCTAATGTACTAAATTTTCTTTGCGAAATACCCATGAGGCTTAGTTGAAATTTATAACAGATCACCCCCTTGAAAAATAACTTCCATTTTCTAACTCCAAAAAAACAAAAAAAAAAAAAACAGAAGAAGAGGCCAGAAATGTATTAACTCGTTTATAATAACATTTCAATGTGTGCACTTTTCTTGCTAAAAACAAATTAATTATACTTACAGGACCAAGCATATATAATATCGTATTTCAATTTAAAACAAATTTACATAAGAAATGTCCTTTTGCTAAAGGCTCAACCATAAAATATTTGTTTTCAAACACAGAGAACACACACACACACATAAATATGAACAAAAGGCTCCACACTACAAACAGAAAAAAGAAGGAAACAAACAACATAAACTGGATAGTATTTGTAGACCCAGACTTTTATTTGATATGTATAAGCATGTCTATGTAATGATGTGTAAGTGTATGTCACTGTATTTGTGAGTGCAAAATAAACCACATGTACAAGTAAACATATGTTCCTGCATGAGTACGAGTATGCATAAAAAAAAACACAAAAAATATTCCCATTCCCTTTGACTGTATTTGGCAAATGGCTATTAAGGTCAGAGTTACAATATGGAACAAAATGTCATGTTATTTTCTATTTTCTATATACCATACGATATATGCATACATGCATATATTATGGTTATTCATATAATATAGCCTCTAAACACACACTCACACACACCGAAGAGAGCCAGAGGTTTTGGCAGGCCAACATGAATATAGAAGAGCTTAAGAAACCAACAAAAAAAAAAAAAAAAGAAGGAAGAAAAATCATATTGAAAATGTATATTCATAGTGTATGTAAATAAATTTACATGTCATACTAACAGGAAATAAAAAAATGTAAAAACAAAAAGGATTTTTATACTGACTGTAGCAAAAAGGATTTTTAAAAGGACTCTACCATGTAAATAAATTAAAAGTAAAATTTTAAAAATTTTTCCAGAAAAAAAAGGAAAAATTATTTGAAATTAAATCTGAAGTCAAAGTAACTCATCAATTATTTTAAGTAAGTTTTGTTATTTTGAAAATTTTTTAAAACATCTTAATGCTCATGGTAGGGTAACAGTGACTGCCAATGAGTTTTATAAATACCAGGCTTGTGTCATAAGTTAATGGCAACAAAATTGTGAAAGACCATGTACTATGGCATATTGAGGCTTACGCAACCCGTTGGTGCAGCGATCTGTGTGTGATTCTGTGGACTATATGGGTGTGATTTTATACAGTACCCGTGATTGCATACAGTACCCGAAGTTCAACAATGCTGCAGTCAGAGTAAAGAAATGGTGAAATAATGCGGGCCTTGAATTGTCTGCACAGAAAAAGAAAGCGATTTCAGACAAAATTGTATATTGCTGGACACATGACAATTTTACATCTTAAGCTCTAAACAGTCGTTGGTAATAAATGGTGTTGAGTTTGAAAAAATAAATAGTGGACTTGCGAGTGTAACGCCAAATATTGGCAGTGAAAAATGCTTCATACACTTCCCAGCACAGATATGACAGCAGAGACAAACGGCTTAACATTCTGAGAGCGAAGTACAACGATGTTGCAGCCAGAATAAGGGAGTGGCTGAATAAATTTGGCCTAGAATTGGCAGCTCAGAAAATGGAAGCCGGTAAGTTAAGTAAGCACAAGCGAAAGTTGCAGATGAAATTGTGTATGGGTGGACACGAGATAATTAGGGGTAATGATCGATGCGAGTTAGGAGCCGCAGTAGTCTAGTAGACGATGTGCTGGCTTATTAGACGTGAGCTTCAAACGCCAGCTCAGACATCACCAACAAAACGAAACATGAAAAAATATATTTTCGGCGACTGCCTCTCAGCAGATTTCTGGAAAAAACTGGTAGAAGTAAAATTGCAATGAAAAATTTCTGAAGAATCTGTCATTCGGAGTCGGCTTTAAACTGTAGGTTAAGCCATTCACGTATAAAATTAACACGCACAACATAAGTGGTGTGAGAAGCTAGGTTGTAATCCTGACTGAAAGGTTATAATGACCAATTATGTATGTTTGCATATACTTGCAAGTGTTATACCGAATATTGGCAGTAAAAAGCTTCGCAGACAAACGGTTAAACATTTTGATAACGAACTACAACAACAGTTAGAATAAGAAAAAGGCGGAATAAAGCTCGAATTGGTTGCCCAAATAACAGAAGCGGTTAAGTTAAATGCGCAAAGGTGAAGGCTGAAGATGAAGTACACATAATAATTTCACTCCCAACTTTAATGCAGAATATTTGTGGTCCCCATAGTACAGAAAATCCTCTGTATACGATATACAATACATGTTCGTACACACTCTGCATTTATAGTCTCGCTCATATAGAACAGTATCCGAAGAGACAATTGATGTAATATCCGTAAAGATTCCGATAGATAGCCACGCCTAAAGACTTAGCTCTCTTTATAAAAGGCAGGGTGCAAGTACCCTCGTAGGAACGGAAATCAGAGGAGTGCCCAAATATTAGAGAACGGCATTGAAGATAGATGATGCATGATAACAGTAAATACACATACGATCTCAGTCCCCATGTCAAAAACTAGATACTCCGTCTCAAAAGCTGAATTACTATTTCACACAGATTTTATCGGGTCACGGGTACTCCCAACAATACTCGCTTCCCTTTGAAATTAACGGATCTTTCTGTCTATAATTCAAATAAGAAAATTGAAATTTTGTATACGTATACGTATACGTTTGGTCTAATGAAAGTCATTTTGTTTGGAATACAACATGGTTCAATTATCAGTCAAGGCTTCTCTGAATTGTACAATTTTCCAAGACACTGGCATATAAATCAGGGCAAGGTGTGAATAGCGCTGTTGTTTTTGGCTTATTCGAATACAAACACCTGCGACTTAAAAACCCCTCGCATCTCAATCTGTCGTTCGGAGTCGACGCTGTGGTTTATTCGCATATACTTGCGGCTTAAAAACCCACAGAAAACAAGTCTCACGTTAGATGACCATGCCCTCAAATCGTTCATACATAAGCTTTGTGGCAGGTAGTGACATTCTACTGAACCCACATGTCGTTGACGTTGAGATCATTAAATTCAGGACGAAAAAATCGACTAATAGCGCTTACCATTCACAATGGTGGCCAGATCAACATCATTTTCCAAAAAATATCTCCTGAAGCCGACTCCAGCTCAAAAACTATACCAAATTCAAAGAAATTATTACGGAAACTACTGAACTAACTTGGATCTTGGTATCCTTCTCAATTCAACAATTTTATATTTTCACGTACCTCTTCATTCAAAAGTGGGTCTCAACGCTAGAGATGATTTTTCTCTAAAAAAAAGCGAAGGGTAGTTATTTCTAGCTTTACATGTAGATTCTGTGATGATGAATATGAATCATCATAACAAATTCTTTGAACCAGTGGGGCATTAATGCAGCCTGGAAGGAAACATCTGGGTGCATACCAGGTGCTAGGTAAGGAATTGGAATTGTCGCCAACGAACAGTATCCTGAATTTTATCAGGACGATAGGCTTGGATGAAGTCGCCGTAGTCTAGTAGGTAGTGTGTTGGCTCAGTAAACGTAAGGTCAGACATCTAAACGAAAATATGAAAATATTTTTTCGGTGACTTCCTCTCAGCAAATTTCTGGCAAAAACTCTGAGAGTAAATAAAAATTGCCATGAAATGTTTGTTAAAAATCTGTCATTCGGAGTCAACTTTAAACTGTAGGTCCCGCCACTCATGTATAAAATTAACACACACAACATGAGCTAGGCCGTAATCCTGACTGAAGGCTTGTAATGGCAAATTATATATGTATGTAATAGGCTTGGATGAAACACTATAGGGTTAGATTAGGAGTGGTAGCTCTGATTTCACAAAGCTCATTCGAGCACGCATAGCAGCCCGTTGTGATGCCACGGGTGAACGCAGTCCCTGTACTGACCAAGTTCCACCAAAATCAGGGAAGAGGATGAAGTTGGTCAGCGCAAGGGCTGCACATCAAAAGCACGACTACCCCATACTGGAAAACCAGCCAGAAAGTTTGATGAACGAAGCTATATCCCTGATATCAATAGATGATAGCTCCGTCAAGCTGACAAGGAACCGAGAGCCAAATAACCTATATCGACACCTAGCAAGGGACGGACACTGACAAAGATAGTGGATAATCCTCTTCCACAGCGGATCTGCATCCACGGCAGAAGTCGTTAAATGGGTGCCTCATTCTCTCCGCGTGTCTACTTATAACGCAATGACCTGTAAGCACGGCCACTGTGGTTGAGTTGACGTCACGACCAAGACCAAGTAATTGGTTGGTACGCCTTCTATTCATCAAGCGCCAGGTGAGTCTAGCGGTGGATCAGGACTTCTCATTGATACCCAGTTCAATTGAAGAGGATTCCGGAAGGAGGGCACCAGCTCTGACAAGCTCGGCGGCCCTACAGTTTCTCGGAATATTACTGTGCCCGGGGACCCACACCAGTGAGACACTGGTGAAGCGTCCAGAAAAAAAACACTATAGGGATAGCCTATAAAATTCGATCGTATTGTTGCAGTACTAACGCATCCCTTCACGACTATAATGCAATTGGTCTGGATCAATACTATCCTGCAATAATAAAAAGAAAAAGCCTCGGATTTGTAAACACTTACTGCAGTCATGAACCAATTATTCTGGTTTTAAATGGAAGTGATTACCGATTTCATAAACTTTTCTCACAGCCCTTCTTCTGTTGCATACCAAAAAATAACACAAAATTTATAGTCCTGATGACAAAGAGCATAGAGAGATACACTTCAAAAATTCGAAATGGGAATGACTGTGTGATATTTTATAATGTTACACTGAAGGGACAAAGAACATCTGTATGTGAAGAAACACAATTCCAAAACCAATACACATACATATATACATTCATATAATCATATGTAGAGAAAAGAGGACACTACAAGCATTAGAGACAAATACTCTCTCAAATATATCAACAATTATCATAATTCTAATACTGTTATGTGGTGTTTTGTAAATGTCACAAATGTATGTTTATGTTTGTCAAAAATGCTGTTTTTTTCTCAACCATTTGAATGTAGAGAGAAATCTATACATATGAATGTATTAATGCATGTATGTATATTTGTATGTGTATATGTTACATAAATTATTTTGTTTATTTATAAATGTCTGTATGTATGTACATACGTGTACGATTGTATGTATACGAGAATGCGGAAGTTGTCATTATGATTTATTAGTATATAAAGATTTCATACATCATGTATTAAAATGAAGTTTTACAATTTACGAGTTTTACAAATTCTTTTCTCTCACTCTCATTCACTCTCTCTCTCTGTCTTTCTCTCGCTCTTACCACATATCCCCATTCAACTGACAGTTTTGAACATTTGAAGAGTATGTTTGTCATCCATCTACACATTCTTCTCTGTTATAATATCAAATGAATGACAGTTTTTTCTGTTTTGTTGTTGTCTATTTCTCTGAATGAAGTGTATATTTTGTAAATGTGTCTGTATGTTTCTGGGAATTGATAATAACTTATCGTAATCAATAAATAGATAAGGAAATAATATTTGATAACAGGCTACTGATGAAATATTAATTTACTTCAGTTTTGTTATGGGTTTTTTTTGAGGGGGGCCCACAGAATTCTTTGAATTTATTTGCTTTCATAGCTTTTTAAAAGCTTTTAGGATTTCAAATTTTTCACAACAGCTGGGTTCTATTAAAGTAATAAGATACGCAACAGATGGCTTAACCTTTTCATGCCGTTTATTACTTTCATAACTTTCGAGGGCAAACATCTGTTAGTTAATCTCACTTAAGGAGTGTGCACGCAAAAGTTTGGACTTACTGCTAGGTTTGTGTAGAACTGTTGTTATATTTTTACATTTTAAAAATGGTTAAAATAAATAAATAAATAAAATAAAGATAAATTTGTGTTTAGTTTTATTACTCGCATAATTTTGTATGCCACTGTTCACAACTTTATGTAAACAACAACAATTGCTTTTCTTTGTTATTCCTCTGTTTATACCCTTTACATAAGCAATAACTATTCTGGGCAATTATTCGACAAATCTTTGTTACGGTGATCTTCAAACCACGATTACTCTCTTCAAACGTATCGCGTCTTCACACAAAACTGACTGAACTTCACTAACTCAGTCGCCTGCTTTGCCTTGCTTGTTATATGGCAAAGTAAACAGTCTGATGAATGTTCAGGGTTCGAATCCCATGCCAGACATCAAAACAAAATACAAAAAAGTATTTCTTCCAGATTCCTGGCAAAAACTCTGAGAGTAAAATGAAATTGCCATGAGATGTTTCTCAAAAATCTGTCGTTCGTAATCGACTTTAAACTGTAGATCCCGCCAATCAGGTATAAAAATAAACGCACACAACATAAGTGGTGTGAGAAGCTAGGTTGTAGTCCTGACTGAAGGGTTTTAATTAACAATTTTGTATGTATTGCAAGTTCAAGGAGAAATATTGCCAGAAATTCTGTGTTCAGAAACCATCGCAGTCCCCTAACAAATATTGAGGATGGCAAGCAATTGGCACATGTAGTAAAAGCAACACATCGGGTTTAGTGGGCAATGAAAGCCTGTACAACACTGACTTAAGAAGCTCTATTGGATTCGAATCCATTTAAAAATCGGTTCGAACCTAACATGTAGAATCTGTGATATTGAGAATGAATCTTCAGAAGTGGAAAATTCTAAGCAAGACTGAAACAACAACCAATAAGTCTTACAATGTCCAGTAAAAACTCTAGCAACAATGCTGAGCTCGCTCCTTTGAAGTTTAAGCAGACTTCCCGTTTGCACTCTATTAAGTTTTGGACGTATTCTACCCGTTTCCAAAGGCGAACATACAGAGTTGTTAGAATCCTTAACAGTATTGTCAATTATAAGCTTGCAGTTCTTCAGAGCAGGGTTTCCAATGTAAAGAACATCTGATTCAGTGCAGGGAACAATTGCCTTAGTACTGCCATCATTCGATCTACTATACTCCCCTCAAATTTTATAGGATTCGCCTATAATATCTCCTCCGAACTTAATGTCCTGCCAAATGTTAGTATGCTGCTTGGTTTCAACAATGACTGGCTCTTGATAGTACTTGAAGGCATCCATCAGACGATCAATTACACTCCTCTCAAATTTTATGTGAGCAATGACTAGCACTTGATAGCACTGTGATAGCATCCAGGTTTTGCTTCCTAGTAAGAATTAATGCCCCACAAGTTCCAAGGAATTTAAATGTTGGGCTCGAGTCAACCGCGGTGTCCTGCCAATATGAAGATAAACAAACTCAAGTTTCTCGTGTGTAGGCTGATGTATGGCTCAGATTTCCTTTTTCTGTAGTTACCCAACTAAAGTTTCGCTTGTTTCAAAACCTCATTTGGTTTGAGAAGAGGTTTTTATCTCTCTTTATATTTTCATTCTTTGAGCTTGTATTCCCATACTTTATATCACACACCGGAGAAGAATCCCGTAAACCCGTCAGCGATGTGGGTCTTCATTAATAGTTCCTTCTGGGCGTTTCTTCATCGCACGTCCGTTAGACAGTTGGTCACATCAATCGATGAGAGGGCCTTTTCTGTTTGTTTTTTCTAATGCTGTCTTCTAATGAAGTCGTTGTAGTCTAGTAGGTAGTGTGGGTTTATTCGATGTGAGGCTACGGTTCAAGCCCCATTTCAGACATTCGCAAACAAAACAGAGTAAGAAAAAATAGTTCTTAGGCGCCTTGAGGACTGTCAGCAGATTTCTGGCATACAATTCGGTGAGTAAATAAAATTGAGGTGTCGCTCATGTATAAAACTAACGCACACAACAGAAGTGGTTGTGAAAAGCGAGTTCTTAATACTGATTGATTGACTAAAAACTGGTAATCAGTGATGTAATACCTATAGGTCTACGGGCAAGCGAGCGGAAGAGGGTGTGGGAGACTAAAAACGTGCACGGAGAGACAGTAAATGTCTTCGACGCCCGAAAACGAACCATACAACACTGGCAAGAGAAATTGAACACTTAAACAATTGGTAGATGGACGGCAAAACTTCTCTCAGATATTACCCGCTGGATTGAGATGAAATTTGGTGAGGTTAATTACTATTTAATACAGCTGTTATCTGGACAAGGTTATTTTTTCAAATATCTGTTTAAAATGGGAAAGATGACACGACCTAATTGCATCCATGATGCAACACACTTTCTTTCATTGTGAGAGACGGTATTTATAAAGAACGAATCTTGAGAACAAAGTCGGCGTCTGTACTGTCGAAAACTTCTGCGATATACTTCTGAACAGCCGAGAAAATTAGAATAGCATAGGCAGCTAAACTGAAGCCTTGCTGAAATCTAAGAAACTTGACTGGGATGAGAGAATTAGAATGGATGTTTAAACAGATCAGATTTTGTTGCGCAATCCGGACTCCACTTCGAAGTAATACTACAGTAGTCCTGGATTTAGTGGGTGAGGGCCCCACACACGGGGGATAGTGACGACTTAGAAAGAACGAATCTTGAGGCCAAATTCAGCGTCTGTACTGTCGAAAACTTCTGCGATATACATCTGAACAGCGATGAAAATTAGAATAGCATAGCCAGTTACACTGAAGCCTTGCTGAAATCTAAGAAACGGACGCGGATATGGTTATAAAGGTCCAAATGGCCACTTCGAAGTAATACTACAGTAGTTCCGAAGTGGGCACAAAGTGTCCAGAAGAGGAGGGGGAGATTTAGTGTCTGAGGGCCCCCCACACACGGGGGATAGTGACGACTTTCCCTATGAAGTTGTTAGGTACATTTACTACTCCTTAGCGGAAAAAAAATCCTGATTGAAGCTTTGTAATGACCAAATTATGTATGTATGTATGTTTGTATAAGTTTATATGCTTATAATCTATAGCAATTTATTAAATTTAAACAGAGCCTATAGTTTATTTAATTCTTATTAAAAATTCATATTTATTGAACTTGTACTCCAATTTATTTAATTGTTTAAATACTCGTATGTTGTATTTATTTTCTTTTTGCCATATTATCTATTAAAATATTTGTTTTATAATCTATTTTAAATAAATATTTTCTAAACATTTATTTATTTATTTATTCTCATTGTTTTTCTCATTTTCTTATGCATTTTAATGAATGATTTTTAAATCGGTTTTCTTTTTTTTCATTACGTTTACGTTTACTTTTGCTATATGTATTGTACATACTCATACAATATTTAAATAAATATTTTAAATATTTTTATTATTCATTCATTTATTTATTTATTTATGTATGGTTTATTATGTAAATACAAATACAAAGAAATAACAATAAAAACAACAACAATAAATACATTTATTTGTCAATTATATTGATGATATTATGAAACCATCATTTCATAAATATTCTATTTTATTTCATTCATTTGTATTTGTATGTTTTTCTTTCCATTCCTTTATTGTTCCTTTTGTATTTTCATTTGAAGCTAAACCTTATTACTGACTGTGTGCTATTTTGGATAAGAAAATATTGTTGAAATAAATTTGAAAAGGACAAAAAAAAAATTTATTTCAATAGGAAAAATAAAATAAAAGAAAACGTTATGGACAAGGATATCGATAACGATACTTTTATTATGAAAGGGAAAATTTTCATGAAATAATGATGTATAGATGTCGCATGTCGAATCTTAATATCCCTTATATAAGGCAATCAAACAGACTATATGATGACCTATAAAATAAATTGATAGTTGGGCTGAAAGTTAGTAAATTAACCTAGAAAAAATCCACATACATACATACATAATTGGTCATTACAACCCTTCAGTCAGGATTACGACCTAGTTTCTCACACCACTTATGTCGTGTGTGTTAATTTTATACATGAGTTGTGGCACCTACAGTTTAAAGTCGACTCCGAACGACAGATTTTTTGAGAAACTTTTCATGGCAATTTTATTTACTCTCAGAGTTTTTGCCAGAAATCTGCTGAGAGGAAGTCTTGATGTCTGGCCTGGGGCTCGAACCCTGGCTTTACGTCTAATAAGCCAACACACTACCTACTAGACCACGGCGACTTCATTTATTATTTACGAGGTGTTACTGCACTCAGGTTCACAACCTATTTTCTCACACCACCCTTGTTGTGTATCTAGATTACATACAATTTAAATTCGACTTCGAACGATTGATTTTTGAGAAACTTTTCGGGCAATTATAATGCCTTTATACGTCATGTAGTGTATATGGGTACGTATTCCCTGTCGACTTTAGGTTGCTTTTCAGTGTCAGTACTCGATAAGCACTCATCTACATACATAATTGCGCATTACAACCCTTCAGTCAGGATTACAACCTAGTTTCTCAAACCACTTACGTTGTGTGTGTTAATTTTACGCATGAGTGGTGGGACCTACAGTTTAAAGTCGACTCCGAACTACACATTTTTGAGAAACTCTTCATGGCAATTTTTATTTACTCTCAGAGTTTTTGCCAAAAATCTGTTCAGAGAAAGTCGCCGAAGAAATACTTTTTGTATTTTGTTTTGATGACTGGCCTGCGCCTCGAATCCTGGCTTTACGTCTAATAAGCCAACACACTACCTACTAGACTACGGCGACTTCAAAAAAAAAAAAAATACACACCAATATTTTCCCTCAGATATTCTATGAAAATTTCACTTTCTGCATCCTAGATTGCGGATGTCTTATGGATGGGTTCACTACCTGCCATTTAGATGACGATCGTTTTGCTTCTGGTGAAAATGCAGCCATGTTTTATACATAGATAGTCATGTTTCTGCACATTAACTTACATACATACATACGTGATTGGTTATTACAGCCCTTCAGTTAGGATTACGACATAGTTTTTCACAACCACTTATGTTGCGTACATTAATTTTATACAAAAGCGGCGGGGCCTACAGTTTAAAAGCCGACGCGGAATGACAGAACTTTAAGACACCTTCCCTTGATATCTTTAATTTTGATTAACTGCACTGTGCAGTAATAAAAGGGAACTTTTTTATGCCTTTAGCAGCAAGCATAATGTTTACCTTAAATTCACTCCAGTGCCTTGATCTCCAGTACACTCCATTTCACTTCAACCGTATTAGCTGCACTAAATTTTATACTCTCTGATCCTCTATTAAAGGAGAGGACAGTAAAGCTTAATGCTCTTTAATCCTGATTCAACTTGTACTATGAAGCAGCAGTTATTCTGCTTCTTATAAATTTCCTGAAGACAAAATTCGATTTTAGAGTTCCAAATTTCTAAAGATCCGGAGGAGCTCAATGATGCCCTATGATTTATATCAATGGCTTAGAGATGCATAACGGGGTGGGTTGTGGTATATTTATTAAGAGTTGTGATAACGTCTTTTAGGTAGTCTGACCAGTGTTTTCCAGGCTGAGACCGTTGCCATTTTTACTCTAAAATTTTTTTGAATAATTCGGAATTGCAGATTGCGCTTACGTCCTTAGGAAATATATTTTTAACATCCCTGAATAGGGCTAATTTTTAAGGAAAACACGGATCATTCAAGGGTTGAAAATTGCATTGCTGAAAAGCTGGCCAGGATCGGTACAAATCAGAGGTATTGAAATTCTCTTTGTTAAATTGTATATTGTTTACTCGTTTTATTGGAAAGCTTAGTCTTATTGGCAGCAAGGGGATACGTGCAATATTTCTAGACTCTGCTGAACAGGTAAGAATTTTTCTCCATATATCGCATGGCTATTCATTGCGCCAAAGCGATACTTAGGGGCCACTATCCTTTTACAATGCATGCCGAAAGACTTGGCATTACGTCAAATGACTTCTGTAGAGCTGTGACTCTAAGTAGAAGGAAGAGATTGTCCTTCATCTCTTGTGTCATTGCCCTGTTGTTGTCATAAAAAATCCTAACATCTTTAACCGAACTCTCTATTATAAAGTTAACAATAGCAAGATTTATTTAGGATTCGGATTTTATTCCTCTAGGAAATGTTTGAATATTAATTGTAATATCACAATGGACATAATATTAACCGAAGTGGGATCTCTTTCTTCAAGGAAGTGCATACATACATAATTGGTCGTTACAACACTTCAGTCAGGATTACGACCTAGCTTCTTACACCACTTACAATGTGTGTGTTAATTTTATACATGATTGGCGGGACCTATAGTTTAAAGTCGACTCCGAACGACAGATTTTTGAGAAACTTTTTTTTGGCAATTTTATTTATTCTCAGACTTTTTGCCTGAAATCTGGTGAGAGGAAGTCGCCGAAGAAATACTTTTTGTTTTTTATTTTTATGTCTGGCCTGGGGCTCGAACCCTGGCTTTTCGCCTAATAAGCCAACACACTACCCACTAGACCACGGCCACCACAAGGAAGTGGCGTCACCTTATATAAAACAATTCTGAAATTCTACTTTGACTGGATAGTTGGCTAGTTAAGCTCAAGTCAAATATAATTCAATCGAAATATATTTGTGTTTCGCGCGGCAGCTCTGCTTAAACTCCAGAGAAGTAGGCTTAGCACTGTTGTCGGGGTTGTTACGGGGCATTGCATTATAGGAACGCATGCGAGGCGTATTGGTTTTGGAAACCTTGCAAATGATTTCTGTAGAAACTGTGGAGATGAGGACTAGCACGAGACTGTTCTTCACCTAGTGTGCACATTTCCGTCACTGGGTACCTACCATGTGGAGATCTGTCTTCTGGATGAACTGTCATGCATTGATATTGGCAGTCTGAGTCGTTTAATTGGAAGTTCCGAGTGATTCCTAGACTAGAGGAAAATGTAAAACTGTGGTATGACAATGGGCCCTTTATGTGGCCTAAATGTGTCTGCTCATAACTCCATTGAGGGGACAACTACTTGTACCTACCTACCTACCTACCTATATTTGTAGTTCAAGTCTTTTGGCCACCCTAAGTTAGTATCACAAACCAGCCCCACTAAGCGTATGATTAATAATAATTATTTATTTATGGAAACAGTTAATTAACAAAATAAACTCATTAATGATTTACAAATATTTTATGGATGTCAAGTTCTTCTTTCAATATAAAAATACTCTAACACAGCAACAATTTTCAGAGTAAAAAAATAAAGAAAAAACAAAAAAACAACAACTTAATAACATTATAAATATTCAATATTTGTTCAAAAAGGGAAGGGAAAAATAGCTAGAAAGAGAGAAAAACATGTCTTTTATGGTTTGGCCATAAAGACATTATGTCAAAAGCATAATAAATACAGGCATACATATATGTATAAGTACATATTTATATATACGTATGCATATACATACATACAATATTTATTTTATGTAATCTAAACACATATAAATTTATTTTTTTATTTCTGTTTCAAAAAAAAATTCCTTTTTTTCTCCTATTTTTTTCGGTTGAACATGACTGAAAACAAGTTAAACATGCTTGCATAGTAGGGAATTTAAATGAAGACATACATACACCGAAAATATGGTTTTGAGCGAGAGAAATGAAAAAAGTAAATAAAACAACAACAAAAATATATCTAAGGACGAAGGACTTGTGGCAAAAACATGACATCGTAAATATTTTCCACTTCATTGATATGCTCAACAACATTCATACGTACGTACGTATAAACCGGCATGTAGCAATATTATACCACATTTCTTAAACGAAATATGAAAAACAAAAAATCTATAAATATAAAGCGTTTGTTGGTGTTGTTATATACACAACTAAAACAACAACAACAACAACAACAAATACAATAACAATAATAAGTAACACCCTGTTTAGAGTCTCGAAAATGAAATTCAATTCGTTTCGTTTTATTTCAAAACTTTCAGTCTGTGATGCTACTGTAGCCACAAAAACACCGAAAAAACACAAAAAAAGAAAAGTGCCAAAAAACAAGTAAAAATAAGTTGCTGTCATGCAAAGCATGCTATAAACTACCCTACAGTACAGTATGTAGGGTGTTAAAGCTGAAAAATTCATCAATTCGATTCGTTTTATTTCTAAAATTTTGTTTTGTGGTGCTTCTGCCACAAAAACACCAAAAAAGTGTCAAGAAACCAGTAAAAATAAGTTGCTGGCAGGCAAGGAATGCTATAGAGTACCCTGCAGTAGAGAACAGTGCAATTTTTGAACAAGAAATAGTTTCAGTGGCAGTAATTAATTACAAGCTTAGGATACAGCCTCAGCTTCTTCTACTATTTATGTTGGGTGTGTTAGACTATGACAGATAACCATCGTAGGTTTAAAATGGCTCCTTAAATAAGTTGGATGAGGTGACCGCTGTTGTGTGTGTTGGCTTATTAGCGGTTCAAACCCCAGCGCAGACATTTCGAATAAAACCAAGTAGGAAGAAATATTTCTTTGCCGACTTCCTCTGAGTAGTCTTCTGGCAAAAACTCTGCGAGCAAGTAAAATTCACATGAAAAGCTTCTAAAAATCTGTTATACGGAGTCGACTTTAAACTGTAGGTTCCACCACTCATTGCTGAAATTAACATACACAACAAGGGTGATGTGAGAAACTAGTTCGAACGCCTAACTGAAGGCTTGTAATGACCAATTAAATAAGTAACCTTAGGTTACGTTACCGTAGCAGTCGCCTGTAAAAGTTGCTTCTTCCAGAATACAATTATACATCCTGCACAACATCTCACAGTCATCGCAACAGTTTTACGAAGGTGTGGATTTTGTCGAAATCATCTTTGACTGACTGAGAATAACAGGGAAGACGTCTTATGCTTTTGTCTTCTTTTTCGTCATTACAGCTTCAGCTGAAATTGTTGCAAAGTACTCAATGTACCCTTAGGTTAGGTTAGTGTGGTAGACTTAATTTCCCTGGTGGAAATGCCTGTACCCTTACAACTGCTAAAATATAAATAATATGGACGACTCTTGTCGGTGTAAAGATCTGTCATCAGCCCTTCACAAAGTTTGTGTGAAAAAAATTGTGTGACTCTTTGAATTGTAAAGGTAAAGGAAAGGAAAGCGAATCCTCCTGGTAGGAAAAAGTGACCCTTAGGCCATCATTTGTACCCATTATGATGGCACAATCAATCAATATTCCATAATCAAGCATTTCCCAGAGGAAAGCAAAACGAGTTCAAAAAATCTCCTGCTCGGTCACTAATACCAGAAAGTGAGGGACCACAAATGTCTGTCTTTTTATGAGAAGAGCGAGCTCTGACAAAGACAATTTCTCCTTTCTCTCACAGCCCCAACAGAAGTCCTTTGACAGAATGCCAAGTGTTCAAGTATTCTTACGAAAAGGACAGTGCCCGTGAGAATCACTGTTGTGTGATGAATGGCCATGTGGTTTAAGGATAGAAGTGTTTCGGTCCTATTCTTATCCACACGTCTCAAACAGAGTCTACCAGATTGCTTTTGTTGCCAATGACATTGAGCCTTCCTGTGAACATACATACATAATTGGCCATTACAACCCTTCAGTCAGGATTACGGCCTAGCTTCTCGCACCACTCATGTTGTGTGTGTTAATATTATATATGAGTGACTGGACCTACAGTTTAACGTCGAATCCTTCCTGTGAAGCGATTAAATAATATCGAATTTATTTCAGGCAATCGTTTAAATGAACTTACGAGAAGGGGAACTTATATGCCACTATTAAGATCCAGAAACCTCCCGTGGAGTGGGAGCGGATGCTTAGATATGTATGCTTAAACAAAGAGAAAACAAAGAGGGGCAAAGACTACTAACAAATCAAATGGGTTCGCCTTTTTTAAGAAAGTAAAAGAATGTCTGAGTCATCCATCAGACCACTCAGGGATAACCCGAGAATGGTTACCGGTCCGGTCCTTTGACACTACATAGTAGACTCATACATACATACATAACATAAATAATTGGTCATTACAGCCATTCAGTCAGGATTACGACCTAGTTTCTCACACCAGTTATGTTGTGTTTGTTAATTTTATACATGAGTGGTGGGACCTACAGTTTAAAGTCGACTCTGAACGACAGATTTTTGAGAAACTTTCATGGCATTTTTTTATTTACCCTCAGAGTTTTTACCAGAAATCTGCTGAGAGGAAGTCGCCGAAGAAATACTTTTTGTATTTTTGTTTTGATGTCTGGCCTGGGGCTCGAACCCTGGTTTTACGTCTAATAAGCCAACACATTATCTACAAGACTACGGCGACTTTCTACGTAGTAGACTCATAGTACACATATTCTGAATGGAAGTTGTCTGGAGTCCAACATGTAGATTTTGTAATGTTGAGAATGGCACATGTGTGGAACCTGTTGGGTATTAATGTATAACAGGAAGAAACTTTTGAATGTATATCATGTACTTGAAAAGAAATTGTCATTGTTGATTGCGAGTAACATCCTGAAATTTGTAAGCGCAATAGTCTTGAAGAAGACATTATAGGGATACAGTATAGAGTTTGAGGAAAATGGTAAACCACCTCACTACGACTAATAATGATAGTGGAACAAATATTTGCACCCGCGTCAGCTCGTTGTTTCTAGTGTATTAAGAAAAGCTACAGTTTATGACTGCCAACAACCAACATTTCGTTACTTGCCTTTAAAAAGTCAAGTCATATTTGAAACCCCATTTTTAAGACTTAAAAATAAAAATTTAATTTTTTCTGCGTTATGGCAATCAATTTCGGAGCTGTAGCTTTCTGCGTTCCCTTTTATGTTTCGTATTTTTATTTTATTTTTATTTCTTTGTTGATCATTTTGGGTTGCACATTTATTTGCAGAATTTCTTTTTTTTATCAATGAAATCAATAATAAAATTGGAATGACTTAACCTCAATACATACGTGCATACTTATATGCTGTACGTATATATTTAGTTTAACTACTGCAAATACAGGAATTTGTTTTAAACTAAAGAAAAAAATATATGTTAACAGAGATGCCAGATTATCGAATGGTTTTGTCAAACTTATGGACCGAGGGTAAAAGACTCTTACTCTGCTTAAGTTCACGTGATTTATTTACGTCTCGATTTTTCTGTGGACTGTGAGATGTGTATACAGCTGCTTTTAACACGATTCTTTAGTCTTTCTCTCAGCGGGGAATGAGATTGAATTTTTCCTATAAATCTGGCATCACTTCTGATATGCATACCTTTTAAAGTCGGTCACAGTAACTGATCCAGATTCTATTTATTTTATTTAAAAACAAAAATTTATACAAAAAAAGGGAACAGAAACATACTCCGTTACAAGAATACAAACTGTCTGAGTGTTACATATATACATATATCGGTAAGGGTAGTTGTGTATGTCGATTGTGCAACAATGAACAATTTTCAATAGAGAAGAACATATTTTGTATCGGTCTTATGCCACAGCAAAATGCTGTACGTCGTCATACTTGGCAATACCACGAAACCAGTACAGGTACTCGCGTAATTTTGTTAATTGCGCTCTATTAAGGGTAATTCCTGATTTCATGGGATACATGGATTATTTTTTAAATCGTGACATCTTTAATGTCTCTAAATCCTTACCACAATTTTGTTTTTAATTTATCAACATTCATCAATCAGCTGTAGTCAAATTGTGAGCAGTGAGCCAGTAAAAACGGTGTTTTACTGTGTAAAAGCTGCACGAGTAATTGTTGGGTCAAAATATGTGCTTTGTGCGTGCAAACTACCACCAGCTTCGGCCATTTTATGGTCGCCATAATAGTCCTGCCGACGGGACTATTCGCTATGTGGTGGTTTGGTTCCGTAAACCATCGAGAAATACCCGTATGTCGTCGGAATGTGGTAGATTGGTTCCGTAAACCATCAACCAACACTCGTACTTCCACGAAAATCAAGATCTGTCGAAAACATTTCCAATGTCTGTGGCAATGTGCAGAAGAGTACATGGCGATCGATTCACGTTGCTTGCAAGAACTTAGCCTTTCGCAGGCTCTTTCTTGAAGAATTTTGCATTGTGACTTAAGCCTGCACTCGTACAAAATTCAACTGACCCAAGAACTATATGTAATCAAGCATTGACAACGATGTGTATTCTCTGAATGCACTCCGGCCCTAATTCTCGTCAAAAAGTCATTTTCAGCGTGGAGATCAGTTTCTAGATTATTGGGTGCGTGAATAGAAGAAAGTGTCAAATATGGAACGATAACAGATTACATGAAATCTAAGAGCGTCCAATGCATCTTTTGACCTAGTCTGTATCATCTGGCCACCAACGACATGTAGTTCTAACAGGATAGATACCACATTTGGATATTGACGAACGATTTGAGGGTATGGACACTCCACGTGGAGATGATCTGAACTGCCAACCGATATGAAGCGATTTGACTCCGTTAGACTTGCTCTATTCGGGTTTTCTTAAGTTGCAGGTGTATGTCAAGAAGCCACGAGCTATAGTCGACCTCAAAGCCAACATAATCCATGCCATTGCCTTTTGTAACAACTTGAGCATATGAAAACATTCTAAGCGCTTCGCTTATGAGCACATGTTGTACAAATTCTTACATTAAGAAGAGAGAGGTACTCCTAAATTTTTTTAAATCCAGTATTGAATGCCCTTTTCCATTAAGTTTAAAAAGTTTTTTTCCAGGAGTATTTCACTTCTTACAACAGAAGAAGAATTTAGTGACGCCTGAAACTGTCAGAAAATAAACTGAGTTTGATAGTCTCGAATTCAATATTTAGATTCTGTGTAATGAGAATGAATCATCAGAATACTGACGTGCCATCTGCGCGGCTTTAATGCATTCAGCGGAAATATTTGAGTACATATTTTGAAAATGTTCTTGGGTTCACCATGCGTCATAGTGAAATTTGTGAGGGCGAGGGGTCACTATGCTCAATTGAGAAGAGGAATGCTGATATATGTTTGTGTTCCGACATAATTAAACTGCTTAGAGCCTTTCACTGGTATTCACCTCGAAACTGAGACGTATCATGCTAAGAACGAAAACATGGCTGGATTCCCACGGCCTATACCTGGCCATGCATAAAACGGAATTACTGCTGATCACTGGTCGTCATATCCCCTTGCAGGTGGACATGAGTATTGGAGACGAGGTAATTAGGACCAAGAGCTCGGTGAAATACCCGGGAATAAGGCTGGATCCCAGACTAACTTTTTCGTATCAGATTCAGTACTCAGCTAACAAAGCCCAGAAGATCGTTGGACAGCTCAGCAGATTAATGGCGAATATTGGGGGTCCGCTACCAGCGAAACGGAGACTCCTGATGAAGGTTGGAAACAGCATTATGCTCTATGGAAGCGAAATTTGGGCCGCAGTGTTAGATGTTAAAAAGCGGGCGAACTCACTTGTATCGGTACAGAGAATGGCTGCATTGCGTATCACGTCGGCATATCGTACGGTGTCCGCCCCAGCCATAATTGCGATAGCAGGTATAATCCCTGTGGTTCTGCTGGCGGCAGAACGGATGGAGATTTATAGGGCGAAATCGGCTGGAAATCACATAACCGGTCAGTTCAGGGAAAACACCATTTAAAAGTGGCAACCACGATGGAACGATGAAGATAGAGGAAGATGGACGGCGAGACTTATTCCGGACATAAGGCTATGGATTGATCGGAAATTTGGAGAGGTAAATTACTACGTACACAGATGCTATCGGGTCACGGATATTTTAGAAAATATCTGCACAGAATGGGCAAGACCGCATCCCCTTACTGTCTTTACGAGGAAGGGGCGGTAACTGATGATGCAGAGCACAATGTTTTCGAATGTGCACATTGGCAGAGCTATCGCTCTGCACTGACGTCGATAGTCGGGACGATCAGGACGGTAACATTGTCGGGGTTATGATCGCGAGTAGAGAAAATTGGACCTGAGTTGCGAAATACGTGGAGAGCATTCTAAGACTGAAGAAGAGGGATCTTGTGGCTGCGGAACATGTGGGCACGCCGGCATAGATGAAACTGGCACTCGTGTCAAGCGAAATTCGAAACAGGGACCTGGACGAAAGGAATAGTGCAGACACTTAGGTGTCTCTTGAACTTTCGACACGCAGTCCGGACGCGGATATGAACACGCAGAGGCCAAAGGGACGCCATTCCGAAGTAATACCACCGTAGTTCCGGAGTGGGCACAACGAGTCCACGAGACAAGGGGGGGATTTAGTGGGTGCGGGCCCTACACACGGAGGATGTGACGACTTCCTCTATGGTGCGGTTAGATACGTTCACCCCTCCTCGGCGTAAAAAAAAGAAAAAAACCTCGAAAGGTGATTGCTAACGAAGTAATGTCTGATCTGGAAAGTGGTTGTGCTTCAGGAAAATATTGACATGTTTGAACTGCTTGAAGCCGTGCCTTGGTATCCAATTCGGTGGCTGATGTTTAGCGAAGTAATGGCTGCTCTGGATAGTGGCTTTGCTTTAGGAAAACATTGACTTTCACAATGTTCCTGGTATAGGTTTGTGTTCGGATATATTTAAACTACCAGGAGCTAGGCCTTGGTATCTAATTCGGTGGTTGATGGTTCACGTAATAATATCAGAACTGTGCTTTAAGAAAACATTGGTTTGAAGTTTATGTTATCCAGTATACATTACAATATGTTATCAATACATGCAACTCTTAAGCCAGGATTACAACCTAGCTTCTCACACCACTTATGTTGTGGGTGTTAATTTTATATATGAGTGGCAGGACCTACAGTTTAAAGACGACGCCGAACGACAGATTTCGAAACTTTTTCATTTCAATTTTTTTTGTTTACCCTCAGATTTTTTGCCAGAAATCTGCTGAGAGAAAGTCGCGGAGAAATATTCATATTTCGTTTTGTTAGAGACATCAGACCAAGGGTTTGAACAGTGGCCTTACGTCTAATAACCCAACACAATATCTACTAGACTACGGCGACTTCAATATGATATCCATGTATGCTAAATGTAGGTTTCCATTAACAATCTACAAATCTGTGGGTGTTTTTCATAAAGTGAAATAAAAATATCGTAACAATTTATGTTTTTTTTTGCTCTCCCGCCCATTTGCTTCCCAAATATAATACCCACAGGAAACAAAGGTATGTGAGAAGGTAATGGGAGATGAAAAAAAAATATATTTTTTATATAAAAAAAAAACAAACACGTCTGTATCGTTAGGGGAAAAAACTTTAATTGGTTTATTGGAAATATTGAAATAATTTCTTTTTTTTTGCTGCACACCCTCTGTGTTATTTTTTTACAATCCATATCATCAAGAGAAATTTCATTTTCAATTCAGTGTTGGTGATGGTGATTGTTTTTTTTATAATGATTTTCACGTGGAGATTTTCCATTTGTTTGTTGTTGTTGGCTTTTGTTTTTTTATATGCGTATGTATGTAAAATATTAATTTGGTTTGTTTTTTTTTTGTAACAAAAAGAAAAAACCCAATAAAAATCAGGTACACGTTACCTTTAGCATAACATACACACAAAGCTGCACACAACAAACATGTTTATACGAGTTAAACTGGGCTTAAATTTTTGCATATTTTCACAAAATTGATTGAAGGATTTAATGCTGCTACACAGCACTCTTCTTTATCTTATTCGTCGTATTCATGGTTATTGTGTGATTTATTGTGTTGAAGTTTTTTTTTGATTTGATTTTGATTAAAAATTGCTGTGGTAATAATAATTGCCACACAGAAAAAATGAGGCATAAATTAAATGTGTGGCTGTGCTCAGTGTCTGTGCACAAATAAGGTTTGTTTGTAACAGAAATGCCATTTTCAGTTCCAAAAAAAAATTTAATTTTTAATAAATAATTAAGCCCTGTGACCAGTTAAGCTTGAAGTATTAATAATAAAACATAGGATTGGAATTTTAATTGTTCATTTTAATTGCATTTATTGTTACGCTGAATAGGTTTAATAATCAATTAAAGCAATTACAGCAAATGGTTTCTAAAAAAAACCCCTCAGAGAACGCCAACATCATTTATTCCCTCCGCACAAAATCAGACAGAGCTCTCCTAGAATCATAGGCATACCTAACACAATATCAAGTGGGCCATCTAACGATTTAAATTTAAATCATCGGTTATTTCGAATCTGGCAATACTTATGTCATTCTATTCTGTCACAAAATTCCGTATATTATCTCCACTGAATGTAATGCCTCGATTTACGCCTGAGCAACTTTGGGATTTATTGAAAATTTATTTCAAAACAAAGACAATTGATCGGCAAGTGCACGAAAATGTCGTACAAAATTTGGTCGCAGAGAAAGACCTGCTAAAGTTTGTAAAAGTCGTTTTAATACTGATGCGCCAAGACGTGAGCGTTCCCACACAGTGAGTAGACACGAAAATATCGAAGTTGTGGCTGAGAGTGTGCGTGAGAGAATCCATTAACATCAATTCGTCATCGTTTTCAATAATTGAACATTTTACCAGGCACCAGTTTAAGTCGCATTTTGCGAAAAAATCTCGGTATGACTCCTTACAAAGTTCAATTATTTCAAGAGATGAAAACGCAGGCCAGACATCAGAACAAAATACAAAATTTCTCTCAGCAGATTTCTGGCAAAAACTCTCAGAGTAAATAAAAATTGCCATGAAAAGTTAATCAAAAATCTGTCGTTCGGAGTCGACTTTAAACTATAGGTCCCGCCACTCATGTATAAAATTAACAACCACAACATAAGTGGTGTGAGAAACTAGGTCGTAATCCTGACTGAGGGTTGTAATGACCAATTATGTATGTATGTATGTATGTATGTATGTGTGTGAAGACGCATCACATGGGCCAACGAGAAACTACACATGATGCCGATTTTGCCACAAAAAAATCATCTTTTCGGGTGAAGCTCTCATTTTCATCATTCATGGGGGTACGTTAGTAAGCAAAACTGCCTTTTGGGGCTCAAAAAACCCACACGTGGTCTTACAAAAGTCAGTGCACCCATTACGAGTGACTGTTTGCTGCGATTTGTGGAACAGAGGCATCATTGACCCATATTTCTATGAAAATGAGAACAGCGCAACTATTACGGTCAATGTAGACATCTATCGCATCATGACAACCGATTTTTTTGTACTCGCTCTTCATGGCATCGGTGTCGACGAAGTTTAGTTTCAACAGGATGATGCAACTTGCCACACACATCTCATGCCACAATCGATTTATTGCGTGAAACATTTGAGGGCCTTTTAATTATCCGAAATGGTGATGTCAATTGGTCGCGAAAGACGCTGCGAATTGACACGTTTGGACTATTTTCTGTGGGGCGCAGTTAAAGAAAAGTGTTATCCCGACAAAGCAAAGACAATTCTGCATTTGAAAGACAATATTCATGATTCGAAAAAGTGCATTAACATTGGTACGATCGAATAAGGTACTGTGAGGCCAGCCGCGGCAGCCATATGATTCAAATAATATTCCATTTCTAACCGGAATAAGTTTTCTTCACAACAAAAAAAAATAAATTTGGAAAAATTTCTAACCCTGTTTGTTTCATTGCATTTTTAAATTGAAACTTTTTAATGGCCCATCCACCATGTTGTTTAATTCATTGCCTCTTGTTAATTTAATGTTGCATACTTTACGGCCCGCATGCTAAAGCAAATGCACTCATACGTATCAGCAATATTTTTTGTATACACCGGCATATTGCATGTAACTCATACGCCTTAGTATTGAAAGCAAAATGTACTGAAAGTGCATGACGAAAAACAAACAAATTTTTTTTTTAATTTTTTCTTTATCAATCTGCAAACAAGCTAAAGTTATTGAAAATTTCCACCAAAAATTCCAATGGAGGTTAAAGATTGCTTTACAAATCCTAGGCTACATAGACTAGACCGTTGAAATCAACATTCTGACAACAACCTTTTGCAGCTGAAAAAGCATGACTTTTAGAAGTATCCACAACAAGTGTATGGTGTGCATGTAGTAGTGATGCACTCCAGCAATCCATGTTCGACGGAAAAATTTTACGCATATGCCTTAATACATAATGTAGTGTACATAGGTGTACCTGTAAAGCCTTGTCTAATCCCTGGACAGACTTTAGGTTGCATTTCGCCAAGTTTACTCCATAGAATAGTTCTGGCGTATGGTCTGCTTATAAATTCCTCTTGCCTAAGCTCATCTTCCTACACATTGCCGAAAATTTCAACTTGAGATGAAATCCAGTAGAGTTAACGCCAGCTGATTGAAAATGCCCAGACCATGTCATACTAATCTCAAATCCAACTCAAAGCAGATGAGTGTTCGAATGAAGGCCTGTCTGTCAGATAGTTATGCAAAGCCCATATCCTTTAAATTTTCTGTACCAGTTTAACTGATTACATCTTTCGATGGCGTATTCCAACGTTGGCCTTCGCATTACGTTGGCTAAAGTTGGGGCCGCGATTCAAACCCCAGGTCAGACATCTCTTCGCTATTTTAAAAAAACGTCCCTAAAACTTTTTTCATTTTAGGAAACCCTCATATGAGCTAGTAACCCCAAAAGTAATCATAAATTATTATTCGAAATAATCAACACGTACCCATATTCATAAAACTGGCACATACTTCAGACAATTGCAAAGTTAAAGCAGATTTTTGTTGGCCCTACTTTTATAAGCCATTTTGACTTCGAGTAAATACTTCTACTTTTTGTTTCTGGCCAGAACAGAAGAGTAACAGTTTTATTGCAAGAAGAGCAAGTGGCCAAAAAAAATGGAATTGTTAGAAAAATAGTTCTGCTGCTGTTGTTGCTGCTGTTGCTACATTTAAAATCGATAAAAATCCGATTTTCTATTGTGTTTGTCTGGTTCAATGAATTGCATCTGAACATTATAAATGAAGTGTTACAAAATGAAATTTTTTCCAAACGAAAAATACAAAGAAAAAAAAAATGTAAAGAAAATCAAAAAATTCTTTTCCTTTTTGCCTTTTGTTGAGATTACTTTTGTGCAACAAATAAAATTGTTTCCTGCTACTGGGTTTTTTCTTTTTCTGCACTTTCTACAATTTCTTGCAAGTTGTGTTCTGTTGTTCTTGTGATTGTATTTGTATTTTCAGTTCGTACTTGTACTGGACAAGTGGCAGTAGTATCCTTTTGCTTTGTAAGAATTATTTGAAGCATAAAACTGATTATACAGTGGGACAAAGAAAAGTATGATATTGTGCAAGTGTTTTTGGCTTTCTTAAAGGATTTTCCTACGTCCTATAATTTAATTAATTATATTAATTTTTAGTGACTAAATTTAGTCAAGCTTAAGGCATCAGTTTGAGCCAGTTTTGATTGAAACAATTTTTTTAGACGGTGATATAAACGTATATGAACTGGAATGTACAAAACTTGATGTGTCACTGATTTTATGACAACAATTTTAACAACCCTAACTCTCTGTATTATTAACAACATAATCCAAATCCAGCGACAAATTTACGCGTTTTTCTCAGCCTTTAGAATTACAAGAATCGCGGGATATATTCGTATTCACATACATACATAATTGATCAACACAATTCTTCAGTCAGGATTACAACCAAGCTTCTTACAATCACTTACGTTCTATGTGTGAATTTTATCCACGAGTGACAGGGGTCTACAGTTTAAAGTCGATTCTGAACGTCATATTTTTGAGAAACTTTTCATGTCAATTTTATTTTACTCACAGAATTTTTAACCGAAATATTCGTATTAAGAATCCCTAAAATCGAGAGATTTCAACGGAATATGATCGTTATGGTGGATAAATTCAAGTCTATTAGTTTAGTAAACCATCGATCAATATCCGTACGACAACGATAAGCAAGATTAGCAGCAAACATTGAAGGCAGTTGACTCCGCATCTCAAATCACGCCTATTGCAGACCATTTTCCATGTCGTCTTGGGCCAGCGACCGTATAAAATTGAACTGAACTGGTAAACGACCATAGAAAACGTCGTTCGTTCGCTGAATGTCCTCTGCACCTTTTGGAAACTGACCTTAATTTTCATCGAAATATTATCCTCAGCGATGAGGCTCATTTCTGCGTAAATGTGACGTAAGTAAACAAAATTATTGAATACCAATCAACATGACATCCACAAGCATCAATGAATACCGAAAAAGTCACCGTTTGATGGTGATTTTGAGCTGGCAGCCCCATTTAGAACGTAATGGGCCTGCCCAACATTGACAACGGCGAGCGCTGTAGATGAATTATTATCAAATTTTTTTGCACTGATCTGGCCACCAACGACAGGACGGAGCTATGTGCCACACAGCTTATCCCACATTGAATATTCCGCACAAGCAATTTCAGTGCATTATCATCCACGTGGTGGTTATGTGAATTGGCCACCGAGATCGTGCAATACAATCCCTTTAGATTTCTTCTTGTGGAGCTATCTTTACAACAATTCCTACAATTTCTACAATTCGCTGCGATCCTTAAAGCCATTATAATGCATGTCATCGGTCAAACTCTGACTGTTTTTTGTGGCAGAGTAATGGAAAATTAGATATTTCAGATACAATTTACCCAGAGTACACATATAAGATGGGTCTAGAACCTTTAAAGGTTTGTCTGTTACCGTTAACAGAGAGCTTTTGGTGAAAGGTTTTTGCTTTTCGAAAGAGTTCGGAGAGCTTTGATTGATTTGATCAAACTGTCTGTATCAAACAGTCTATACCGAACTCTCCAATCAAATCGAAACATGTCTTAAAAAACGAATGACTGAGTAAACTACGAATAATAGTCCTATTAAGTTAGTTATTTAATAGATCTGGCCAGTCTTTTTTATCATTCAGAGGCGAGTTTAAGTTAAAGATGCATGCTCCCGTACCACTGTCATATTTTTCCAAAAAAAAAAAAAAAAAATGTTTCTCAAGGATTATCCAGCAAATTCAAACAGCATCTCCACATAAATTTTATGCTTCCAGTAATCAGTCTTTTATACTTAAAATGAAACTCCAAAGCAAAGGGAGTGTAAAGGAGGAAGTTGAAAAATGTAAGAGGAATAGTGGAATAGAGGAATAGAATTTTGTTGCAACACAAAAGGAAATCAAATGAATTTCCAAAGGCATAAACGAAGTTGTTATTGACTGTTGCATTGCGTTAGATCTGTTGCAGTTGCTTTCTCTGGTTATCAAAATAAATTATGATGGTAGTGGTGGTGTGTAAAAGAAAATTGGAAATATTTTCAACAGAATGGGGCAAAAAACGGCAATTGATTTTTAATTTTTTGTAGTGAGTAACACAGAAATTCAGTAAAAGAGACAACCAGTGCAGTCCTATGCCCAGTTTTAGAGTTTTTTGGACAGCTCTGCCAGAGTTCTGTTTGAACAGGATTATATAATAGGCATCGCAGTGATACGGAACGTTGCAGGATCTCTACAGCTTTATGGGTTCGATCAATTCAATCGAAATAGCGAAATGGCCTTATATGAACGCCTCACTTTTATCCGTCTCACTAATATCTCACTCATATCAGTCTCCGAATGGGACATGTCGTATGAATAGAATCGATTTTAATGTTCCAATGTCGTTAAGTAGACTCCACAAACTTTATAGGGTATGTCCTCAATGTCTCCTCCAAGCGCATTGCTCTGACAATATTTCAGGATGCTGCTCGGTAACTCAGACTTTATATGTTGGACTATCTATGAACGGAGGACGAAATTCGAATGCAAAAGGCATCACTCATCACTCATCGTTGTTGAGAACGGACTGATAAATCGAGAAAACGATAAATTGAACTTATATGCCAAACTATCGATAGCAAAAGCGATATTTTCGGCAGAGTTTATATTGCTTTTAGCCTCTTCAAACGCTTTGTATGGGTTACGCATTATATGAGTTCCAAATCACCATAGAGTGATTGGAAATGAGGAAGTAATCTAAACAAGTTAATCAGCGTACTCAAAAGACACACCGCCTTACATTTACATATGAACTGTATTGGCGTGGTGGCAAAAGATGAATGCAAGGCATACGGAAAAGACATCGAATCGATGGAGCATGTTTTATTTCATTGTCCAGCTTTCAGAAGCTTGAATAGACAGACATAACTCGTCTAAGAGGAGTGCATTGGCAGAAATTAAGGAAGTTTGTATAAGAGGGAGGGTATAAGAGACAGAGGAAAAGATAGACCACAAACACACAAGAAAGTGTGTCTACAACCTTGATGCTCTAGCACAAAGACAAAGAGTCCAAACCTTCGAAGAAGCCCCTTTCCAGGGTCCTCAACCTTAACCTACTAAGGGCTGGACAATTGCAAAGGAGGTGTTCGATAGTGTCCAACTCCTTCTCAACGCAAGATATCCTGCAGTAGTCTGGCTTGAATCTGCTTCAGATCCTTGCCAGCGATCTAATCTCGCAGTGCCCTGTATTGAAACCAATAACTAATCTCAGACTGGCCTTATGTAAGTCCAGCAGCAAACCTGCTCTATCACTGTCTATAATACCTAGACTCATAACATCTCGATCCACCTCCCAACACCTATGCTCCTCCCCCCCAACCCGTCCAGTGGTGAGGACGTAGAATTGGCAGATTGAGGGATCAGGAAAAACTATCAAATCGCCCTCAGAAGTGAACCTAAAGCATGCACCATATCCTTACCGAGTATACGGCTATGGCCCGGCACCTAGCGTAGACGGATTCGATCTGGTCCAAAGGCCCTTAAAGAATTTTCGTCCTTTTTTGAATTTTTTCACGAACAATCTTAGATTTTCATCAGATCGATGCAATGGCCCTTAGGGCTGCTTGACTGTTAGCGAAGATCATATAAGATTACGAATCCGAAATGGGACTACTAGCTACGGTCTCAATAGCCTTCAAGATAGCAAAAATCTTTGCTTGAAACACACTACCTCCTGATATTTCCTTTCCAATCCTTTATGAGGAACAAAATCACAGCGTAATGTTCGAAAATTGGACACATTTGGCTCACAACGTTTGTGTTAAGTTTTAAATATTTTGAAATTGCCGTAGTATAGTAGATAGTGTTTTGGCTTATTAAACGTGAACCCGTGGTTAAATGCTTAGTTCAGACATCTTGAATAGAAGGAAATACGTCCACTTCTGGCAAAAATTCCGGAAGTAAATAAAATTTACATGAAAAGTGTCACAAATCTGGCGTTTGGAGTCCAGGTTAAACTGCAGATCCTCACTCATGGCTGAAATTAACACACACAATATGGGTGGTAAGGAAACCAGTTTGTAATCCTGACTAAAGACACGATTGTTATGTGATCCTAACTCGTTAGGTTAGGTTAGGTCGGAGTGGTAGCTCTGTTATCACAAAGCACACTTGAGCACGCATAGCGGCCCGTTGTGATGCCACGCAGTCCCTGTACTAACCAAGTTCCACCAAAATCAGGGAAAAGGAAGAAGTTGGTCAGGGCAAGGGCTGCACTCCTAACTCGTTAAAGCCAAATATTTTTACAGTAAAGCACTAAAGGATTGAAGTCGCCGTAGTAGGTAGTGTGTTGGCTTATTTGACGTAAAGCCAGGGTTCAAACCCTAGCTCAGACACCAAAACGAAATACATAAAAGTATTTCTGCGGCGACTTTCTCTCAGCAGATTTCTGGCAAAAACTCTGATGGTAAATAAAAAATTGCCATGAAAACTTTCTCAAAAATCTGAGAGTCGACTTTAAAACTGTATGTCCCGCCATTCATGTATCAAATTAAGACACACAACATAAGTGGTGTGAGAGAAGCTAGGTTGTAGTCCTGACTAAAGGGTTTTAATGAACAAATACTCGTACTGCAGTTATTAAATGATCTGAATTCGTAAACATTTTACAGTAAAGCAGTTAAGTACTGTAAAAAAAGCAATAAAAACTTGCGAAGTAAATAAAAAATCTTGAAAAATAATGCATATTTATGTACATATTTTGAATTGTAAATTTTAAATCCTTATTTAGTAACAGGATAATAATTTTTTATACGTATTATCTTGTACTTTTTGTTTCCCTTCAATAGTAAAATAATTTTCAATATTTCTTATTACACTGATAACTACAAATATGTACAGTTATTAAGTAACTTTAGTTGTTGTTGTATTTTAAATAAAATTTACTTGCAAAAGTTGTAATAAATACACCTCATCATGATGATGATGATGATCATCCTCAAGTATATTATCCCTTTCGTTATAAACCACAATATTTAACCACAAACTTTTGTTTAAAAATAATATCCAGAGAGAGATAGAGAGGAAAAAAGAAAGTTAAAAGAAAGAGATAAAACTTACCTGCATAAAGCCTTCAGGACAACCAGGCAATTCACCGGTGGGACTTAAACTTGTCTCATACCCATCAACATCCGTATCAACCATACCCTCATCAAAACGACCCACAGTAAAACTATCAAATATTATCTGCAAAAAAGAAAACAAAATAAAAAAGAGAACAAGAGAGAATGAGAATGAAGTAAAGTAAAGTAAAGTAAAGTAAAATGAAATGAAATTATTGAATAATAAAATGGAAAAAGAGAGAGAGCATAAAAAGACACACTTATACATACATATATACACATAGGCATACGCAGTAAACTGCAAGTCAAGTAAAAATCAATTTCAATTTAAACTTACCTTCCCTACTTCGCATGAATATGGACAAAGGCTTTACAGCAGAAACAAAAAAGAGGGGCTGGTCAAGGATTTTAAGGGTTTATGTTTAACAATATCATTATAAAACCATTTTAATATATGCATACACAGTCCGTACGTGGATATGGAAATGGAAATATTTTCCATTAGAGAACCTGCAGAGATAATGATAATTTGTTAAATTATTTATGAAGCTTGTCTGCCTAGTTGACCCGAAACATTTATTTGACAGTAAAACTATAAGGTAAGCTTAAGTAGCATTAAACATTTATATTCTTAAAGGGAAATAATATTCGAAAGTAATTTATTCCAAAAAAATTATTGTCTTATATTATTGGTTGTGCACTGTGCCTATATGTATGGGGGGTTGTGGGTTCATTTCCCTTTTTAACTTGTAAATTATTAAGAAAATATTGAATAAAAAATAATGATGACCAGTCAAAAATTATAGGAATAATAATTCAATACCAATTTGCAGCTTATTACCATATTTTTGTCTCCTTTTATAGGGCCTTTTTGAAAACTCTTCCAATCCAATAGTACCAGAAAGTAAACTGAAGGCTCATATTGGGTAGATTTCAAAGGAGAGTCAATCATGCCCTTTTCATATACGGAATATTTCAACGTAGATCTTGTAAGTTTAATTTAAAATTCTAAAGTGAATATATACAACGATAACCATATCTATTGTGACCTATGGAGTCTTTGTATGGGTAGATAAGATAAACTTGAAAGCAATTCAGGGCCTGTAGGAAACTCAGTCATTGAAAGCAGGTAGCAGAGATCAGCAATGAATCGCTTTTTCGCTACTCATAAGTACTCATGAAATTTTGAGTATTAGTGAGTCAACAGTATTGAAATCCAACTACTCTGATTCATTCGTACTCAGTACAACATTGATTTATAAGTACAGGTTGCAATGAGTATGAGTACAACGTTGACATCAAACTCATAACATTCGAAATATGTTTGATTCATACGCCTACTCATTCAGATTTATTAAATTTAGAAAAATACTCATAAATGATTCCAGTGATTCGAATCATTCCTCAAAATTTACAGTCTTAGTTGTTGTTGCATTTACAAAAAGGAAGAAGAAAGACGCATAAACAAAAAAGACAAAGACAGCAAGGAGAGCAAACACACAACCTTCATGTGAGTATTGTAGTGTTCGTATGCGAATCATACTTATTTTGTCATTCGTGTATACGATGAGTCGTGCGAGTCGAAATAAATAACATCATGCGTATTGTCAAGTACGAGTACTATGAATATTTCAAACTTTGAGTATGAGTAGTATGAGTATGACATTAAAATAAGTATGAATGCGTATAAGTATCAGAAATTATAAGTATGATTCGAATCTACTCATCGTTTTGAATACTCATTGCTGACCTCTGGCAGTTAGTATAACAGGACAATGGTTGCTTAGTCTCAGCATACAATTGTTGGGTATTTCCCATGTTGAGATTTAAGTGATCGAAGGACATGTCCAATTTAACTTGGACAAAAGTTGCAGAGGATCAGACATACCAATGCCATGTCATTAAAATTAGAATCGGATTATCTAGGCATGTTGGATTAGTTAGACAGGTGAATTGGATTGGCCTTTGCTGGACTCAACTTATGTGAGAATTCATGGCAATGAACAGATAGATAAGCTTTTCTAGAAGAAAAGCCCCCTCCCATTGCTAATGCGACAAGAACATGTCTGAGTAATGGGAAGATTTGAAGTCGCCGTAATTTAGTAGGTAGTGTGTTGCCTTATTAGATGTAAAGCCAGGGTTCGGAGCTCCAGGCCAGACATCAAGGCGAAATACAAAAAGTATTTCTTCGGCGGCTTCCTCTCAGCAGATTTCTGGCAAAAATTCTAAGAGTAAATAAAATTGCCATGAAAAGTTTCACAAAAATCAGTCGTTCGGAGTTGCCTTCAAACTGTAGGTCACACCACTCATGTATAAAATTAACACACACAACATAAGTGGTGTGAGAAACTAGGACGTTGTACAATGGGTCAATTCGACCTCCGGGTACTGTACTTGCCTTAATTGACAAGTACACGTCCTCTCGCCTAACCTAACCTAATGGGAAGATTTGAAAGTGTTACACGGCGAAAGTGAAAGATGAGAGAGGCGGAAATTTCTTGCGACTTCCATGAGAACAGTTTTACAAGATAAAAAAACTTCAATGCCTATATGTTGATATAATGATGAGGCATACTAATCACCAAAACTTATATTTGAATCTATTGTGGCGTTAATATATTTCTGTTGTTGGCTTATTAGACATGAGGCTTCGGTTCAGACATGACCAATAAAACGAAACATGAAAAAATATTTCCTTAGCGACTTCCTTTCAGCAGATTTCTGGCAAACACTCTAAGAATAAATAAAATTGCCAGGAAAATTTTCTAAAAAATCTGTTGTTCGGCATCGACACTAAACTGTAAGTCCCACCACTCACGTATAAAATTAACAAACACAACATAAGTGGGGTGCGAAACTAGGTTGTAATCCTGACTGAAGGGTTATAATGGCCAATTATATATGATCTAAAAATCGAAGGATGTGTCCAGTTTAACTTAAACAACACAGACATAACAATGCGATCTAAAATTCAGCTCGCTACTCCATTATTAAGCTCTCATGTGTTTGACTCAAAGCTAGACTGGTATTATGTGAACAAGCTGATTTGTTAGACAGGCGAAATGGATAGCACTGATAGGGTATACTCGGCGAAATGGATGATAGAGAGCGGCGGAGTCTTCTCAGAAGTTAAACGAGTTTGCGAAAATCTAAACTTTTGAAAGGTAATTATGGTAACAAGAGAGCAATACACAAGGTTGGAAACATTTAAACATCTATGTGAACATTCATGCGCTATTTATGCATTTTATAAGGGGTGGATACTTTTCAAGAAATTTGCGGCTTCAGACAGAAAATTCGTTCAAGAGAGAAATCGCTTCAATGCTTACATGTAAATGTAGAGAGGAGGCGAACGAATCACCAAAAGTCATGGCGTTAACGAATTTCTGAAATGGAGTTTAACAATTACTAGGCAGAACGTTATTACTAACACGGTAAAAGAAGCCAACAAGTTTAAGTGATTGAATGTAAGGCCTGTGTACACTGAAGGCAGTACATTAAATAGCTGATTGGCAATAATAAGAGACAGACAGAAACCTAAAATTTTATTTTGAATTAAAGGCCAGACTTCCACGTTAAAAATCCCAAAACTGGCATCAGCAGTTTGGACACCACAGATAAATCTCATTGCTTTTTGACTTTTACCATGCAGACATAACTGGAGGACTTAGACATCTTAGCTTAAATGTTGGAATGCTAGGGAATATAGAATCTAGAATGGGACACAAATATTTGACCATGTTAGGCAATAATAGCATCATTTCATTCAACTTGATTTGGGATCTCAAAAACAAAATATTTTTACGTATGCATTCAGAATCAGAACTTAAAATTGACAGCTTGGAGAAAGGAGTTACTGAAGTCTAGTCCTTTTGGTCTGTGTGAAGAGGATATGTGATCATAGATAGAAACTGCATGGAAAACAATTTCAATCTAATAAACTGTGGCTGGAAATTCCACTAGCGGCCGTGATTAAGTTGGCCCATTATCTACATACATACATACATAATTGGCCATTACAACCCTTCAGTCAGGATTACGACCTAGTTTCTCACACCAATTACATATGTTGTGTGTGTTAATTTTTTGGCATGAGTGGCGGGACCTACAGTTTAAAGTCGACCCCGAACGACATATTTTTGAGAAACTTTTCATGGCAATTTTTATTTACTCTAAGAGTTTTTGCCAAAAATCTGCTGAGAGGAAGTCGCCGAAGATATACTTTTTGTATTTTGTCTTGATGTCTGGCCTGGAGTTTGAACTGCGGCCTTACGTCTAATAAGCCAACACACTACCTACTAGACTACGGTCCATTATCTACTGATAAATAAAAGAAGAATCTGTACATCGTTATATTATGCTATAAGTACCATAATTTTAATGCACAATTATGCTTCCGTGTGGAAAATTTCAAAATCTTCAATTACTTTTACGGCCTGGTTTTAATACATTGCCCCATACTTTAAAGGCTAAAAAGTTACTGTAAGATGAACTTGTTTATTTTGTTATAAAATTGTAAAATTGTTTAATTTTTTTTGCAACAACCTTCCAATAATTCGGTTGAACTTTTCTTTTCCACAAAATTACCCTTTCAAGCTTGCCGCCTAATGAATGAAACAATAAGGGCAACAAGCACGAAGTAAAGTTTTTTAAAACCGGAAAACTTTTATGATTTAAAGGCAAGCGAGGGAAAAGTAAAGAGGAAAGAAAATAATTTAATTGTTCATAAAACACACAAAAAATAAAACACGCTTACATTTGTTGTAAAAGATGTTGTGGAGGAAATAAAAAGATATACGCTCCAAAGGAATG
The DNA here is from genome assembly GCA_932273835.1 of Sarcophaga variegata. Classification (NCBI taxonomy): domain Eukaryota; kingdom Metazoa; phylum Arthropoda; class Insecta; order Diptera; family Sarcophagidae; genus Sarcophaga; species Sarcophaga variegata. Next base: position 13,619,041 of record OW026362.1, on the reverse strand, counting down.
AGGAAATGATATAGAAAGTATCAAACAATAAATATAAACACAAAACAAAGAAGCAAAAAAAAAACGAGAAAGAAAAAATGTTGAAAACAAGGACAAGTTTTCAACATTATCTGTGACAACTACTCACTCACTCACTCAACTCATTTCTCTGGCATTATAATTCTACTGTCTACGCATTTATACATGCACATCAGACATTTGCACACACACATCCCTTTTAATTTTAGGGCTTATTTAAGTTTAACACATATTGTTTAGATGATAAAAAGCCTTTATTTATATGGCTTACATTGTTAGTGGTTAACTGTCTGACAGACAGGCTGCTTATTTATCATTCGCACAATGATAAAATCATCCAAGGCAACACCATCAGCATGGATATTAGGCGGTCTATCACATTTGTTGTAAAGATGGTAACATCTGATGATTTAAGCCACAGGAATATTTATTAGGCCATCTCTAGTAACAAAATCTTTCAAAATTGGGAAGATGAACACTGAACTATCAGGCCTTTCCTATCCTTAAATTTAAACAAAACATCGTGTGTGTGATATACCATCGTTTTGTGTTATTCGTTTGAATGTCCGACTTATGCCATCGTATGTGGAATATAAAACCGTTCAAATGATCTCCACAGCATCTCTGGCTAGAGCGCATTTGAAGTGACTAAGTTTCCATAAATCTGGCCTATAAATCAGGCTGAATTTGACCAATTGCGTGGGTTTATGTTTCCCATAATGAGGGCCACTGAGATACGCCTACATTTGCGTCTTAAGAATACCCCATAATAAAAGGTCTAATGGGAGCTAATCGCTTAATATCGCTGGCCAGTTCACATTACTTCCACATGACACGTGACCATGGCATTAAATCCCTCGTACATGATATCCAGTGCGGCATGAGCTGTGTAGTAAGTAGCGCCACAATGTCGTTAGTATTCAGATCATCCCAATCGGACCAAAAGAAGTTGGTAATCAGTGACCTATAGTGCTCGCCGTGTGAGTGCGGCTTGAGCTGTGTAGTAAGTAACGTCGTTCTGTTGAAACCACATGTCGTTAGTATTCAGATCGTCCAATTCAGACCAAAAGAAGTTGGTAATCAGCGACCTATAGTGCTCGCCGTTGACAGTGATAATCTGGCCAACATTGTTCTCAAACAAATATGGACCTATGACACGCTGCCAGCCGAAAATGCACAACAAACAGTGACTTTTTCGGTCCCAAATTCTTTATCATCCCTAATTCTACAATTTTTCTCTTAAAGTTCCGAAGTCTGTGGGAAGACACTATAGTTACGTAATCTAGAACATTTTGTTAGAGCCCAGTATCTTAGTTTTGCATGTTTACATACCCATGCATCCAGAAATAGCACCCACCGCAGAAAATGATTTTTCGATGAAAATAAGGATCAGCTACCAACAACTCCAGAACCTATTAAGCAAACACTGGACAACTCACTATGTTTGGGTTTTACGTGTGTACATGTCCATGTGGACCTAATCCCACGGTGCTCTTCGCACAGGGTGAAATGCAATGTGTCTACCAACGCCCCCACATACTGCAATCACTGGCTGCAACCCTGTATGTAGGTAGCAATTCGGAGTCATGTTGTGTTGGACATGACTTCCCTCTTGTTTTGGTGTCGGAGACCATCTTAACTCCTTCAATGCGTTAAGAGTGTAACGCCACTCCGTACTGACACACTTCCCGCGATTTGCGTCTAAACCACAGCAACCACGTCGCTCTTACAAGGGGGCCTCACCATTGCCGGGCGGAGACAAGTCCCTGGGGCTCCCGGCATCCGTGGTACCAGATTAAGACCTCTGGTCAGGCTTTGCAGCCAAGTACGACCAGACTGCTGCCAGTTGAACACCAACTAGTTCCTGACTGGTAGCAGCACCCTTAGTCGCCTCGTACGACAAGTATAGTGATCACTGTGGTAGTATTCTATTCCCGCTACCACACGGGGAGCAATCACTGGACAGTAGAATTTTGTACGGGTACAGACATAAGCCCTACGTAAAATTTGGCAAGTTATGGTCTGCGAAGGACCGATTTCATGTGAACGCTGTGAGTCCACCACCTAAGATTCTCCTGCATGCCCCCACGGATATGTATGCTTTCTACAGATCTGGCATTTTGTCAACGTGCGCATGTTGGTCAATCTTATACTGAACCAGTAGACTAGAAGCCAAATTAAAATAAAATTTACAAAGCGCGCAGTACGTTGCTAGAACAGAACGTGTTGTTGAATGCAATATCGGTCCATAGTCATTTAGCAAAACAGACTGAATAAATGACAACTTGGAGTCAATGTTTGCAAGTTTTTTTGGTTTGAATTCAGATTCTCTTTTGTGAAAGAAATTAAGTTCCCTGATCAGGTTTACAGGAGCACAGTAACAACACTTTGGCAGATAGCAGCGTAAAGTTTATTACTGATCCCCCTCTGTTAACAAAACATTACTAACAATCAAGTACACCATCTTTTTCTTTCTTTAAGCTTTAGAGACGCTTGGTTTTAATATGTCGATCTGGATGTCAAGCGGAGAAGAATCCCTAGTTTACACTCATCTGAGTAGTTCGGCAGGCTAAACCAAAGTTCCAAAGTTGAAAGATAATGTTCTTTCTAACGAAAAAAATTGTAAAACTCTGTGAAATCCCAGTATATCGGTAAATAGACAGTCAGCCTAGGTAAGTTGTATACAACACATTGGGTTGGTTTGAAGTCGCCGTGGCCTAGTAGGTAGTGTGTTGGCTTATTACACGAAAAGCCAGGGTTCGAGCCCCAGGCCAGGCATAAAAATAAAATACAAAAAGTATTTCTTCGGCGTCTTCCTCTCAGCAGATTTCTGGCAACAAAATTGCCATGAAAAGTTTCTCCAAAATCTGTCGTTCGGAGTCGACTTCAAACTGTAGGTCCCACCACTCATGATAAAATTAACACACACAACATAAGTGGTGTGAGAAACTAGGCCGTAATCCTGACTGAAGGGTTGTAATGACCAATTATGTATCTTATGTATGTATCAGAACATTTGTTCATAACTGAAGCCAACGTAAACAAATAATTTCAAAACAACTTTATGTAGGGCATGGTATATTGCTACTTGACCGCCTCTATACTTCTTGCGTGCTACTACTTTTTGTTTGTTTCCCTGACATCTGTGACAGTGATGTAAACATTAAATGCGTTAACTAAACAAACAGCGACTTGCCTGCCATTGTGTTAAGCCAGGTACTCGTGTGTTCGTTTTATAAAATAATTCAGACAACTTGATTTTTATCTTTTTGCTCATATTTTGTCTGTTTTATTCCTTTATTCACAAGGCATAACAATATATGTATGTGTGTGGAAAGCAAAATTCCTGAAGTCCTGTAAAGCAAAAGTGCACAAAAACTCTGGTTTTCCTATTCTATAGTCTCCCTCTCTCTCTCTGTTGGCAGCTTAAAAGTGTCAACGAAAGCCAAAAATCATATGCAATATAAAGGAAAAGTAAAAAAGGATATGTTTTACGTTAACCCGCTATTGTGTTCGTGTGAAAAGTTAAAAAATGTCAGCCATAAGAGAGAGATGGAAAGAGAGAGAGAGAGAAAAAAGAAATGTTAAAAACATCTCATTTATAAACATAACAAGTCCTCCTTTTTTTTTTGCGCCACAAGTCAAGAGTAAAATCAGTATTCTGTCTGGTATTTGGTCATTGCATGGGAGAAGGATAACCAAGGATATTGCGGAGAATTTTGGTATATAAGCGTATAATACTGCTGGTTTATGTAACGATAGATACTAAACCCAATATAAGCAAATTTTATTATATACACTCGCGGTTAATGCTCAATTTTTAGGCGTAGGCTAGGTTAGGTTATGTTAGGTTAGAGGACGTGTACAGTACCCGGAGGTCGAATTTACCCATTGTACAACGTCATAGTTTCTCACACCACTTATGTTGTGTGTGTTAATTTTATACATGACTGGTGGGACCTACAGTTTAAAGTCGACTTCGAACGACAGATTTTTGAGAAACTTTTCGTGTCAATTTTATTTACTCTCAGAGTTTTTGCCAGAAATTTGTTGAGAGGAGTCGCCAAAGAAATATTTTTTTATACTTCGTTTTGATGTCTGGCCTGGGGCTTGAGCCCTGGCTTCACGTCTAATAAGCCAACACACTAATTACTAGACTACGGCGACTTATTTTTAGGCGCAGGACAACTAAAATCTTAAGAACCTTACAAGTATTATCCTGTGGTGAGATAGTGGCTTAAAAAAGTATAGGCTCTGTAGTTTGAAACTTAAAACACACTGAACTCCAGCAAGTTCTAAAACAACTTTCGACCTGAGACACACTACAGTAATCTGGAAGGCAGCGAGATATGTTACCTCATCCCAACGGAGCTGATCAAGTTTAATTTAAAACTTCACACAGAAGCTGGAGATCCTCTGATAGAATGGAGGAGAGCCCAAAGGAAATACAATTCCAACGTAACAAGGAATTAAGTATTATTACAGAAAGTGCAGCATGTTTTTTAGCAAACAGTCCTGACTGTCTGCATTAAGAAGCTCTACATTGCAGTTTTAAATTAGGACAGTCCTCCAGAAGAGGAATTCATAGAAAAGAATTGGCTCCTAGAGAGAGCATTTTAGGAAAGGTCGGACATGCCATAAAGGTGTGCAGAAGTCTTGGATGTAACCCTGAGATTATACACTGAATGCATATGGTGATGATCACACCAGCAGTGATCTACGGGGCCTTTACCTGGGCAAACTGAGCATATCTGAAAACAGCTAAGTTTGGCCATATTACTAATTCCAATATTTGTTGCTATAACAGGGGCAATGAAAAGCTGTCTGTTTAAGGATTTAAGCCCATTGCACATGATAATGAAGACCATAGCTTTGGATACTGTGGCTATGTATAGCTATGGGAGAAGAGTCTACTTTGTGACCTAAAGAATCCAGTGATTGATAGCTTTCTCGTTAACTAACCTTACGACGGATTCAGTAGACTCTATGAATTTGGCAATCGTTTAGCAATGAGACTTAATAACCAATGTGAAGCAGTCAATCTGAAAACAAAATACACGCTCAAACTAGAGTCCATTTTGTGGTATACCAATGGATCCAGATAGTACCCTGAACCGGGATAGTGATTTTTTGGTTTCAAAATGAAATAATCAGAGCCAATGGGGAAATCTCAGCAGATTTCTGGCAAAAACTCTTAAAGTAAATAAAATTGCCATGAAAAGTTTCTCAAAAATCTGTCGTTCGGAGTCGACTTTAAACTGTAGGCCCCGCCACTCATGTATAAAATTAACACACACAACATAAGTAGTGTGAGAAACTAGGTCGTAATCCTGACTGAAGGGTGGTAATGACCAATTATGTACATATGTATGTATGTCTGGGAAAGCTAAATCAGTTAAATAGGGGAAATAGATTTACCACCAATCAAGTGTTCAGCAATTAGCAGGTTTGAAAAATTCTACTTAACGAAGGGAAAGTTAAAAAAAGCCACAAAATCTTCTCAAATTAAATCATTGTGTTACAAACAACAATAGAAGAAGATTAGCGTCATATGGCGGACTATCTAGGAATAACTTGAGGTTTGTGACGACTCAAAGTACACGTAATTAGTACACATTCTTGGAACTTGTGAGGCATTAATGCATCTCAAGAGGAAACAACTGGATGCATATATGGTGCTACGGAAATTTCCTTACTGACACCGAGCAAAATCTCGAAGTTTGTCAGGGCAATAGACATGGCGTAGACATTATGAAGATGATGCGCTATATAAAGGGTACGCCAAATAACTTTTTTTTTTGAAATTGCTAAAAAAAACTACTGAATATTTTCTCAAATTTATTTTTTTATTTGAAAGTATAATCCTTCCGGTTAATAATGGAAAATAATTTCATTCAAATGGCTGCCTCGGCTGGCCATGCAGTAGCCTACACCAGAAGATACCGATTTTGGGAAAAAAATCATCTTTTCAGATGAAGCTCATTTTGATCTTGGCGGGTATGTAAACAAGCAAAATTGTCGCATTTGGGGCACAGAAAAACCGCATGCATGCATTGAAAAGCCGACGCACCCAAAACGAGTCACTGTTTGGTGCGGATTTTGGTCCAGAGGCATAATTGGACCATTTTCCTTCGAAAATGAGCAAGGAGTGGCCGTTACAGTCAATGGCGATCGTTATCGGGCCATGTTGAACGAATTTTTGTTCACAAAATTTGAAGAGGAGGATATTGGCAACATTTGGTTTCAACAAGATGGCGCTACGTGAAACACAGCCGAAGCTACACTCGATGTTTTTCACCCTGTTTTTGAAGTTCGCATTATCAGCCGCAGAGCTGATGTCGTTTGGCCATCTCGGAGCTGCGATTTGACACCGTTGGACTATTATTTGTGGGGTGCCGTCAAAGATAAGTGCTACACCGACAAGCCAGAGACAATTGACGCTTTAAAGGACAATATTCGTGAAGCCATTGGTGTAATACAGCTGCACACAATCGATAATGTGCTTAAAAATTTGACCGATCGTGTAGGCTACTGCATGGCCAGCCGAAGCAGCCATTTGAATGAAATTATTTTCCATTATTAACCGGAAGGATTATACTTTCAAATAAAAAAAGAAATTTGAGAAAATATCCAGTAGTTTTTTTAAAGCATTTTCAAAAAAAAAAAGTTATTTGGCGGGCCCTTTAGATTGAGGGCAGTACTGTAGGTTGCATATCTGCAGTATAATGGCTTCTCTTCACCGTGACAGTAAAAATAATGTCAGTCAACAAAGCATTGAAAATAGCAAAAGAAGTCCCTAAGGCCATAGAGCCAATTGAATAAGTACGAGTCAAGAAATAGTAGCCATAAGCACGACCTGTTTAATCAATAACTCAGTACCACATAGTTCGTCTGTAAAATTTCCTACTCAAAAAAAGTTCACACTTTATAAGACTTTTCCCTGGCTATTCTTCCCTTAAAATTTGTCCCTGCATTAATGTATGATTTTTTTGTTTGTTTTTTTTTTGGCTTTTGTTGTAGTCAAGATGTCACAAACACTATCGTCGCGACACAAACGGCGTTAGAATCTTTAAGTAGTGAATGAATGAATGGATGGATGAATGTTTGGTTCTGGTTCTGGTTAAGTTTTTTTTCTCTGTCGTGATTATTTATGCGGGTTAAAATCTTATCGCGATGGTTATTTCATACCCTAACGGTGTAATACGAAAAATCATACAACACAACACAACATATTTCAAGCAAACATTCAAACAAGCAACCTAAACATATGGAACCATTATAAAGCTGCAGATAACTGTTATATAAAGTAAGCCAACATATTTTGTATGTCTATTTTTTTCTCTCTTTTTTGCTATTGTTGTTGCTATTGTTGTTGTTGTTTATGTCATTTCATTTATCATCCGATTTTATTTTACTTTCTTTGTGGTATTTTTTCATTTTCTTTTTTGATTTTTTTTTTGTTTTTTTGTTCAAACACTTACCTGTACAATGTCACCATGAACTTTCCCAGATGCTGTGAATGTTAAGTGACATAAAAATGGCAGTTTATTCCATTGGGGTGTTGGTACTTTAATAGAGTACGTACGACCAATGTCACCATAATAGGTGCGGTTACAAACTGGAAATGGAAAGAAAAAAGAAAATGAAAATGAAAAATATGGCAACAGTAATACAATATGAGAGATAGAGATAGATAGAGAGTGAAAGAGAGAGGAAGTGGCATCAAACCATTAATATAGTTGGAGCCATATAAAGTGCCTTCCCCTGCCCTACCTTGGAAAGGAGCAGGAGAAGGAGGATGACATACCAAATTGTAAAAGAAAATGTCATAAGACGTATTAAATGGAAAGTGTAATCAAATATTGATAACAAGGGCTAAAATAAATAAAAAAGTTTTCCGGGCTTTTATTAAAGTTTTATTCAAAAAGGGGTACTCTTATGGCTGCATAAAATCCGTTTTCTTTTAAAAGCCAAGCAAAGGTATGGCAGATAAACAGTCATTTCCTTAAGCCTTATCTTGCGCAGCTTCGAAGCAAATTTCAAAACTAAACGTAGATATTTTTTTTAACATAAGTGGGTCACAAAGTAAGACAACATTAGGTACCACAATAGTTTCAGTCGATATGAAGTTGGAAGACTATTTTGCAACGCAATGTTTAACTGAAATTTTACTTAAAAAGTAATAATCTTTACAACAAATCAAACTGGCAGAACAGATTAAATACAATAGAAATATTTCTGTACAGAATTGTAAACGTTAAAGAGGACGAATGAAGGAATTTTGACTTCTGGGGTAGAGCTTACTCCATCTTCAGGAGAAAGAATAGACAGACGGACTTGGATTGCCGTCATGTTGGCGGTAATATATTGCCTTCATGGTGGGAGGGCATAAACGAAATGTTGTGGGTCTTTTTTCCAAGAGCGGAGCTCATTGACCACTATTGTAGTGGAACTAACTTTGATGTTACACGATAAAAATTTATTGAGTTAAAGAGTCTTACATAGCCAAGTCACCATGGTCTAATAGGTAGTGTGCTGGCTTATTAGACGTAAGGCCTTGTTTCAAACAGCAGGTTAGAAGTCTACAACAAAACGAAATATAAAAAAATATTTCTCCGGCAACTACCTATCAGCAGATTTCTGGCAAAAAACTCCGCGAGGAAATGAAAAGTCTCTCAAAAATCTGTCATTCGAAGTGGACTTTAAACTGTAGGTCCCACCACTCATGTCTAAAATTAACACACACAACATCCGTGGTGTGAGAAGCAAGCTCGTAATCCTGAATAAAGGGTTGTAATTACCAATTATGTAGAGTGGACAGCAAAAGTCTTACTACGGCAATATATTTTAGCAATTTCATGAATTTTAGCCAAAAGTTTGTATAAAAAATTAAGGTTTTTATATTTATTTTATTAATTTATTTCTGTTTTATTATAAAACAAACAATTTTTTAGTGTTTTTCATAAAACAAGAGAAAAATACGGAAAAGTTTCAGATGCCGCGCCATAGGGGTACCCTGTAAATTTAAAATTCAAAGGCCTAATATATGAAAATGTTATTCCTTGTATTTAGTAGAATATCCCTTAAGGTCAAGCACTCCATTTAACCCATTTGGAATTGAATGGTCAAGTTTTGTTTAGTGTTTTCTGGTGGCACCATGAGCAAGTTTTTCGGTTGAGTTTTGTTTGAGATTTAGCGATTACGTAACTGTTCGTTCAAATGATCTCCTAAATACTCTCTTGAAGTCATATCGGGACTTTGTGCAAAAGTATTAAGCCTGTGTGGACTTTTTTTTGTCAAAATATATGGCTGTACTAAGACTTTTGCTGTCCACTGTATATATGTATGTTATGTATGTCTTACATAGCCAATAACGGCCATCCTGTTGAACCTACATCTGTAAAATTAGATGTAATGGATAAACGACCGTAGAATATGACATGTGTCGCTGAATGGGCTCAGGAACAGTTGGTAAATGACCCCAATTATCATCAAAAAAGCATATCCTGGATAAATGGTTACGTGAACAAACAAAATTGTTTCGTTATTATAACGCCGCTGTCGATAGTCTATAAGGAATCGTATTTCAAATCCATGCAGCATGACTATTGTAACTACGTCGACATCATTGTCTTGACCTTTTATTGTGAAATCTTTTCAATTACGCATGAAGAGCATTCTACGAAAAGCATGGACGCATGGCAATGACTGTATTGTTTATAAAAGCGTGCGGTTACTTGAGTACTCTGACGACATCAACATCATTGGATGCATCAAGCGAGATATTACCGCTGCCTTCAGTGCTAGAGGACGGAAATCTGGCGGTAGAATATGGGAATATATGTCATGTGGACTCTATACGTTACGATGCCTATCTTTTTTGTAGTCTGTGTGTCTTCAGATATGATGAAAGAGTGCCCTGAAGGAAAAATTTTTAGTTTTGCGATAGGGGCAGTAGTTTGCGTGGCATACATACATAATTGGTCATTACAACCCTTCAGTCAGGATTATGAACCTAGTTTTTCACGCCACTTATGTTGTGTGCGTTAATTTTATACATGAGTGGCGGGACGTACAGTTTAAAGTCGACTCCGAACGACAGATTTTTGAGAAACTTTTTCATGGCAATTTTTATTTACTCTCAGAGTTTTTGTCAGAAATCTGCTGAGAGAAGTCGCCGAAGAAATACTTTTTTTTCATATTTTCCTTTTGATGTCAGCCATGGGGTTTGAACCGTGGTCTTACGTCTAATAAGCCAACACACTACCAACTAGACTTCGGCGTGGCAATTAATTTTAAATGTAAACCAACTAAGAAATGCAAAATGTGCTATTGTAGGAGTAGTGCGCAAACATTTTTGACCGCCTCCCAATTTGAAAGTTCTTTGTAGGCGACGACTTCATGACCTAATGAGTCGAGTGACTTGTAGTTCTCCATAGAGCTGTACCCTGAGCCGAACCAGTAGGTTCTATAATTTTGGGAAATGCTTAACAATGAGTCTTAGTAACAGAAGTGAAGGCAGTAACATAAAAATTACGTACTATTTTGAAAAAGTGCCCATATTGTGATATACGGATAAGTTAACAATAGGGGGGGGGGAGTTTTTGGTTATAGAATGAAATTTTTGGATTCAATGGCGAAATCCACAGCTATTTTCTAGACAGAAGTCTATGCCATAGAAAGATGTGCTCAATTCAACTTCGATAGGGAAAGAGAAATACCATCAGTTATTCAAATCGCCATTGGAGCTGTTGGCACTCATGATACTAAATCGAAGACAGTATGGAACTGTCTAGGAACGCTCAATTATGCGTGAATTCGCGGCAATAGGTAGGTCAATTGATCTGAGAAAACAAGAGCTTTCGAACTACTGATGAGACTAAACAAACTCTTTCTGTGGTGATGGCACAGATGTTGGGAGAGATATACCTAACGAAGGAATGTAAAAAAATCAAATAATCTTGATGCCGCCGTAGTCTAGTAGGTAATGAGTTGGCTTATTAGACGTGATACCTTGGTTCAAACCCCGAAATGTGAAAAAAAATATTTTTTCGGCGACCTTCACTCAGCAGATGTCTGGCAAAAACTTTGCCATGAAAAGTTTCTCAAAAATATGTCGTATGAAATCAACTTTAGGCCGTAGGCGTGTCGCAACTCATGTATAAAAGCATAAGTGGTGTGAGAGGTTAGGTTGTGATCCTGACGGAATGGTTGTAATGATCAATTACGTATGTAATCTTCTCAAATAGAATTAATTGAGGCAATCAATAAAACTACAGTCGCCGTAGTCTAGTAGGCAGTGTGTTGGCTTATTAGACGTAAGGACGCGGTTCAAACCCCAAGTCAGACATCAAAACGAAATATACACAAATATTTCTTCGGCGTCTTCCTCTCCGTAGAATTCTGGCAAAAGCTCTGGGAGCCAATAAAATTGCCATGAAAAGTTTCTAAAAAATCTATCGTTCGGAGTCGACTTAAAACTGTAGATGCCGCCACTCATGTATAAAATTAACGCACACAACAAAAGTGGTGTGAGAATATAGGTTGTAATCCTGACCGAAGGATTGTAATGACCAATTGTGTATGTAATCAATAAAACTTTTTATTGGCAAGTTATGTATGTAGTCTTTTCAAGCCAAACGAATTTAAGGCAATCAAAACTTTTCTTGCCAAGTTACAATAGAAGAATACTGGAGTCATTGTAACTGTAACTGTTATACTGTCAGTTTCTTCAATTAATCGATTGGTTACACAGTATTTCTTACCAAGATTAAACGAGAATAACTAACAGATTTTTAACCTTCAAATTTAAATTATACACGCCAGATTGCTGTTTTTTGTTTTCAGTTAAATTTTTGCTTCACTTTTGTTAACAGGGAATAGAGCATCAGTCTTTGCTTTTTAATAACGTCTTGTCTCATAATATTCAATGTCTTTTCCAATAACGAGACATTTAATGTAATTTTTACCACTCCTTTGAACTTTATCCAGCCAAATTAAGAAAGGCCATCATAAACCCATCCTTTTAAACCAGCATTTCCAAATATTTGCCCATGCGTTTATAGCATGAAATGTCTTAATTTGCATAAATTACTTGAATAAATAAGAAGTCAAATTTATTCAAATAAAAACAAAAAAAATTTTAAAGAAAATTATTTATGCAAATAAATAATAACAAGTGAAAAAGAGAAGAAGAAGGAGAAATATGTCAAACCCCAATCTACTAACAAGGAATGAAGACATTCAAAAAGTATACTTTTATAAAAACTCTCCCCTTAGCATCGCATGCTCTCACCTCCACTGCTATAAACCTGGCAAATTAAATTCATCACTCACTAGAACCACGCAACCAAACACAAAAAAGGGACCAAAAATTAAACGAAATATAATCAAAGTCAACATGGAGCAGCCTCAAATAGAATGACACAAAAAACGAACAAAAAAGAGATGGCAACTCATTCCAAGTTGACAAAAAAAAAAAGAAGAGGAAACTTCTCAAATGACAACAATATTGAAGGATACACACGACTTTTCAAGTTTAACAACATCAAGTTTAGTCCTGCCTGTCATTTTTCCTATGTCTACATGATAACAGGCAGGACTAAAACACAAGCCAGCACAGCGCTAAACCCAACAGCCATGACAAAAAAGACATAAGGACGAGTAAACAAATGAACGCACGACGACAAGTCAACATAAACAGTTAAAGAAAGAAAAAAACAGTAATAAAACAAGAAGAAGAATAATATTGTGTGTTTATTTTTCTGTCTCCGTTTCTCTTCTTCATACTGTCCTGTCCCTATTTCCTGTCCTCTGAATTAGAATAACAGGCATTACAAAATTTCATTTCCTTTTTTGTAGCCTTCAATTTGTCTACGAGAATATTTTCCAAATAGAATTGTTCAAATGTGAAAAATTAAATAAAAACAAACAACAATCATTTCAAATTCTCTTAACAAAAATTTGACGGTGGTTTGATGAAAAAAAATTTTCCAAGGATTTCAAAATATTTTCATTTTTAATTGACGTTGAAAGGCAAGCAGCAACTGATTGTCAAAATGGATGTTTCTTATTAAAAAAAGCGAATTACAGTTATAAGTTGCGTGTTACAGTTATAATTATGTCGCTGAAAGAACACCAGATGGTACAGAATTTCGAACACCAAATTGATGACAACCTCAAACAGGCTGCATTCAAATTTGAATGTGAAAATGGTGGAAAGTTCGAAAATATTATCGGTTTCCATTGCAATCCAGATCGATTGTGTCAAACCGGCAGTGTGATCAAAAGCACACTCAAGAACTATAAAACATATCGAAGCGATAATACATCATCAGAACTGTTTAAAATGGATTCCTTCGCAAGTTTCCGCGGCTCACATGTTAGGTTAGGTTAGAGGACGTGTACTTGTTAAATAAGACTCACTTGATAAAGTATACATTTTCATCACACAGATCATACGATCACTGGTAATCTTACCTATGAATTGATGGAGGTTTTAACATTAAAGATTCCAAAGAAAGTTGACATGACTGAGTGTAGCAACGAAAGAGCCACTACGTTCCTTATCTTCTGTATACTGTAGACTTTCTCAGAAAGAAAATTCCTATAGTTTATGTTATTGTTGTTTAACTTGTAAAGAACCCAATAGAATCTCATGCCAACACACTACCTACTAGACTACGGCGACTTCATGGATTTGGATGGTTAGTTCGACAAATTAAGCCACCTAGATTGAGCATAATCACACTTCGTATATTCGTTCAGGACAGTAATTAAAGAAATAATCCTCTCGCAATAGTCGTTTAGACTTCTGGATCAGTCAGATACCAAATGCAACAACTTGTTCGTCTGAGTGATTGTCTCTCCCATTTGAATCGTAGGAAAGTATTAATTAAGGACCCCATTCCATCTATAGGCGTTTATCGCTTCATTTGATTGACAATTTATACAAGGCTCGCTGTGCATTTAATATTAGCGATCTCAAGAGGATTGAGATCCTGGATATTAAAGCAGCAAAAGTCCGGTCGAATGCGCTTAATAAGGCTGGTGATTTTCCATTGATGATTATAAAGAGTACCTATATAACAGGCTTGATCAGCTTATCGTGGTGTTTACTGACAGTAACTTGGTAAGCATCCGATCGCAATGTGAGTCGTTTTATATTAACTTTGAAACTCGATCGGCGCCCATTTCCTTTTCAATTCAGTGTCTAAAACCTATTCTTCTTTATTGAATATCAAGCATGTATTCAGCAAATTTGATACATCTGTTTTGAAACGGAGAGTACTTAAATAAGTTTGTTCTCTATGAATCAATATAAATATTGTTGTATGAAGCAGGTTTATATCATAAGGGTAATGACGCGTTACGGCCGAGCCTTATGTTCCAGAAGGTTGTGGGCTAATGGTCAATTTAAGCGAATCATTTAAGTGGGGTATATGTTCTCATAAATTTTCCCTGAGAATATATGAGATCTCAGACAGATAGGTTGCTATAAAGTTCCTTCGAACATTACACTGAAGTCCAAGCCTCTCCATTAATGTCGCCTACATGTAGGAAATGTTAGATTTTTTCGGAATATAGCCAGAACGTGTACAAAACTAGAAAATCTTTTAAATAATTTGCGTATAGAATGATTAGACTGGAAGTTAAGGAGGAATACCATTTCATTGCTTCCGGGGTATATAGGAACCTGTTGAACCTGTCTGAATTTCCATCCTACCTCTATGTGATTCCGCGGCGAAAGAGCAGAAAAAAATTCTGTTTAACTAAATGTAACACTACCGAGCACTGTCGCTGTTATTTGTCATGATAACGTGTCTTAGCACTGCAACCAGTCTACGGTCTATTGTACTCCCCTCAAACTTTATAGGGATGACTGCAATGTCTTTCCAAGCCTATTGCGCTAACATATTTCAACATGCCTTGCATTTGATTACGTCTGGCCTTACGTCTAATAAGCTAACACACTACCTACTAGATTATGGCGACTTCTAGACTAGAGGCATAACCTGATGTTTAAGCGACCATCTGGAAGCATTAGAGCATGCAGATAGGATATGTCTATCGTCACACAATCCACTATGAGTTAAAAGACAAAGACCGACATAATAACGGATTGAAAATAACCAGGCATTTTTATCTGGCAGCTATGTGGGGATTACTTTAATAAAAAAACGCAGACTTTAGAGAAGACGTTGATGCGGCAAGCCTATGTAAAATTACACACAGTATAGACCAACTGCCACCTTATGTGATGCACTAAACTTAACATATTTATTAGCTGCATGAAGTCAGTTACCTTATATGGATGTGAATAATGAAATGAAGCTCCTTATGCCCTCAGAAAAATCGAAATTTTTTTGGTGAAGAGTGTCTAACACGATTCCAACAAATGTTCAATTGTAATCAAGGTATTCAAATGAAATTGAAGATAAGTTGAGCATGTGTAATGAAGACCACTGTCAAGAGCTCAAAACCTTTAAAGGGCTTAGAAAACTCCAGTAGCAGGATAGAAATACCACAGAAAGTAATTCGAGTTATCCGGGCTACTTATTAAAAATGACACTTCTTCACAATGGAATCATCAATCAAACATTCCATACCAGCTGAACTGTTCACCATAATATTGGATAATTCCTTAGGAATAGTCAGTTCGGATAGTAGAGGAACTGCAGCGATTACTTTAAGGCTTTGATTTCTGAGTATGTTATTTCTGTTATCAACATACAAAACAACTCTATGAACGAGAAATATGAGATCTGGATGTCAAATGATTATCAAAACAATTAAAACCAAGCATATATGAAACGCTAGCACAGAGACTACCAAGCTGCAAGGCATGTTAAATACGCAGACAACTTCTACTAGCTAGGCAGCACAGTGTTAACATACATAATTGGTCATTACTGCCCTTTAGTCAGGATTACGCCCTAGTTTCTCACACCACCTATGTTGACTGTGTTAATTTCATAAATGAGTGGGGGGACCTACAGTTTAAAGTCGACTGTGAACGACAGATTTTTTGAGAAACTTTTCATGACAAATTTTTATTTACCCTCAGAGTTTTTGCCAGAAATCTGCTGAGAAGAAGTCGCCGAGGAAATACTTTTTGTATTTTGTTTTGATGTCTGGCCTGGGGTTTGAAACCTGGGTTTACGTCTAATAAGTCAACACACTACCTACTAGTGTACGGCGATTTCTAGCACAGTGTTAACGGATAACATAAAAAAGGCCACAAAAAATTAATAAAGTGTAGGAAAGCCATTCAGATGAAAGCAGTAAGTTTGGATAGACCTACAATATATCCAGACTAACAAAGGCTAGTAGAAAGTCGGCTCTGTTGTATGCAAAAACTGCAGGTATTCATCAACAAATGCCTCAAAATTATATGCCAAGTATTCAGACTGAACCCTCAACGGCACGAATTTCTGAAACTTAATCCATATTGAGGCAAATTTTACATAGAAAATGGGGATATCCGGGACATAAAATCAGGAATGAAGAAGAAGGTATCGCAAGCACTGGTATAGTGATATGGCTTGACATTCAAGAAAGAAATTCAAGAATAACACTAGGGAATAAACAATATCCTAAACTAAATAAGTTGGAGACGGTTTGTAGAGAGCATATGCTCCAAAGAGGGTTAGTAGAAAGAAATTAATTACACTGGCCAACATTAAGGATGGGGTACGGCATTCATATCATTGGAATGTCAATAAATAGTGACGCTCAAGCAAGTTAGGAGTGGATGAGGGAGACTAAATCGCTTACTCGGAAGCTCTGGATGCTTCCGGGACTAAAATAAAAGAATAACCGTGGCATTAAAATGGGCCTTAATCTTCATAAGTGGAAGGATACGTCTACCTTCCCAACTACCAAGGAACTATCAGTGATAAATATGAACAAAAATTCAATCGGGTTATTTATGTAATAAAACAAAGATTATGGAATAAAGCCATGATTGTGGCTTACCACTAGCTTCTATCGAAGTAGATAGTTGAAGTGGCAAACAACCCGAGGACATAGATATACATAAACCAAGTATATGCCATAGTGATACCATAATTTGTGTTTTGTTATCCTAGAACGACTTTTAAAGTGGAACTCAATCTAAAGGATCAAATTCTCAATCGACTGCAATTGGGTTTTCGTTTTTCAAAGTATCCTACCACTCTTGGCTTATTTCCTTTAACTTTTAATTTCTCCTTTATTAATACGTTCCTCTAAAATGGCCCACTGTTCACTAATTTGTTGTATTAAAAGTGATGCTTTACAACTTGAATTCTTTCTGCCACTTTGTTAAGGAACTTCAAAACAGAAAATGACAGCAAATTTGTGTTTCCATTTCAGTCTTCCCGCTTTAATAACGTCATACTCGACAACATCAAGTGTGCAACATTTGCTTATTTTTTCTTTCCTTTATTTTCTTACTTATGAAATCATATTTTCCTTATTCATCTTCTTCTACTTCTACTTCTTCGTCGTCTTAATAACCATAATTTCTGTTTCTTTCATTTATTCCGGTTGTTTTTTCTCTATTTTTTTTCACTTCACTTACCCGTACAATGTCTGGGCTCATCGCTGCCATCTTCACAGTCCGCTTTGCCATCACAATACTTATCCAGGGGTATACAAATGCTGGTGCTTCCTTTGCACGGATACTCGGAGACCTCACAGGCGATTACGATTGTAATTGTGAGTTGCAAAGAGATGAGCCAGCAATAGTAGAAAATCCATTTACTCGTTACGTCGTACATCTGGAATTAAAAAGGCAAGAGGAAAAGAGAATTTTTTTAAGGAAAAGAGATACACTTTCTTTGCTTTTATTTCGCTGAAGAAGAAAAAAAATAAAAAGCGGGGGAAGCAAAAAAGAGCTGAAATATAAAGATTTCTGTTGCTGTTGTTGTTGTTTGTGAAATATGAAAGAAAAAAATAGAAATGAAAAAAAGAATATTTTTTTATAAAAATCCGTTGATGTATGGGGGTGCAGTATTCTTTTTTGTCTTGTTTTTGTTTTTGATTACAAACGAAAATGAAAATGATAAATGATTGTTTAGAACAGCTGTAGGGGAGTTACAGCTTTACACACACAATATGTGTGTATCTACTAAGCAACTAAAGGGTTTTCCTAAAGTGATTGTCTTTACTTTATATAATGTAATGCCGTACAGTTTAATTAAAAACGTTTTGGAAGAAATAAATTCTATATGTTACTCAATATCTTAGTCGTAGGAATGTATGTAATACAATGTGAAGCAAAAGTGAGTACATGCCGATATACATTTTACGAAGCTTATTTTACTCCTTTTTGTTTATTTATTGATCATAGCTTAAGGATATAGCATATAAGTCAAGGTTAAAAGCGATAAAGCAACTACGGCAATCATAAAAACAAAATATGTCACATGTACTCACTTTTGCACCAATGTTTTATCATCTCTAACCTGCCACAAAGAGATTAGAATATCTTCACATGTAGTTATATGGGTTTCTGTACACGGTGACATTGAAGATAACAACAAAGCCGACAAAATCTGGCACAAGTTATTCAATTTAATTCATTCGTGTATATCTCTGCAGAGTGTCAGATAAATGGCTTCACATAAGCCTCATTTATTCGAAAAGGAAACATGAGTTAATCAAATCACTTGTAGGGTGGACAGACAAAGAAAAATATCGAACTCTTCTACCTAAGGATGCAAATTTTCAGGATAATTGTGAACGTCGACATGAATGTCATTGTTTGGAGACCTCTAAGCAAACGGTTATCTTAAATTAAATTGTAGACACCTTTTGGTAGGCCATTGACTGTTTCATCATCGTTTTAATCACGCGATATTGACGGCATCTCATATGGTGATTCCCCGGCTGCAGCGGATCTTTTATGCCTGCCGTAAGTACTCATACTAAGTGTAGAGAGGCGAAGGTCATTTTCGTCCCTAAAGCTACAAGACTATCGATAACCTCATTCTAACCTCATTCGTTCTCAATGCAATGAAAAGGATTGTGGTTCTCTAGATAAGGTCCAACCACTTTTTCCCAAACTTGCCAGTAGTGCTCAACACGCCTACACCAAGAGCTAGTCCACTGAGACTTTACTTAGCTTTTATGTGGGGGAACATTAAGTAAGCTCTGGCATACAAACTTTACTCACTGGCAGCTTTCACTGACGTGAAAGAGCGCATTCAACAATGTCCATTTGGTAACTGTTGCCAGGGCCCTAATAAGGACAATGTTAACCAGCCTATTACGAAGTTCAATACGGAGCTTTTAACCAAAATGATAAATAATGTCTCTCCAAGTGAGGTTCATATAGCAAGGCAAGTGAATAGAGGCTCACCAAAAGGTAGTGTTCTCCCACCCTTGCTCTGGAATATCGTAGAAGCAGTTATAACAGAATTCTGGCCTTGGGGAGCACACACCCGGAGGCTAGAAATACTATCTTAACGATTAAGAAAAAGTGGAGACTAAGAAACATCTTCTCTGTTATTATCGTTAGCTAGGAAACCTAAGGACAAAAATTCTTAGGGTTTCAGGGGTGGTGATTTGAATAAAATTTATACTTCCATATAACTCTTAGAGTGGCTGCTAGATGCTAACTAGGAGTTGTAATCATGTGTTATAACATGTAATAGTGGGACTTTATAGGATCCAAGTAAACCACGACCATTGGGGCAGCTGCTAGTTGAAGCTAATCTAGTCAAATGACTTTTGGCTTTATAACATACAGTGACACCGAATGAAGGCTTAGCTTGGACTATAAAAAGGCGATTAAAATTTTCTCTTGGCATGGCACTGTACGGATTTTAATTATACCTACTCAAATTGTGATAACAAATGAGGAAATGAATAAAGCATCTAACACAGTTAAAGAATTACAGAATATAAGTCTAGATTGTCCAATGCATTGAAAACCAGGCTACGAAAATGAGCGAAAACGTCGCACTGACTATAGCGGCACAATTGCAAAGATACTGTGATCCCAATGGATAGGACATTCTAGAGTATATTAAGTAAGGTCAAGTTAAGCACGTCCCTAAGTAAAGGTGCACGTAAGCACATTAGATGAGAGGTTCAGATAAACATGTATAATTCATTGTCAGGATTACAACCTAACTTCTCACACCACTCATGTTGGGGTCGTTAATTTAATACATGAGTAGCGGGATCTACGGCTTATTGTTGACTCCGAAAGACAAATTTTTAAAAACTTTTTCATGAAAATCTTATTTACTCTCGGAGTTTTTTGTTAAAAGACTGATATGAGGAAATTTTATGTTTTTAGCCAGGGTTTAATGAAACACGGCTAATGATCTAATAATCCAATACACTATCTGCTAGACTATGAAATGTTGGCGCTGGTATTCTTTTTTTCTCAGACACCAGGCGAACAGAACTGTGTGGTTCTCTTACAAATGATTTTGGCTTTCTGCCATAACTTCGTTGTTGCAAGGAGTTTTAAGAAAACTGTGTACAATGGGTTCGAATAGGACTCTTGCTTTTTTGTGGAACTGAATTTATGCCCCTATTGCCACGCCCTCTTTAGATTTTGGATACAATTGTAAACTGATTTCTTAAATGAAGAGTACATATCCATGTATATCTTTTTATTTGTTAAATTATTTAACATTTATTCAGTCTGTTCTATTAAAACACTTTGGATGACTATAAACAACTGCGAGTGTTCGCTGAACTGACTCTGGATCAGTTGGCCTGACTGTAATTTTCAGCTAAAAATTATCTTAAGTGATGAGACTTATTTGTGAATGATTTATGGAGTATGTGAACAAGCAAAATTGAGGACTTTGAGACAATATAACTTCACATACGACCCTGAAGGGCCTACAGTGTAACAGGCAAAATCACGGTTTGGTAGAGAATTTGTGTTGGTGGCGTCGTCGATACAACGACGAGCACTATAGGTAGATATGGATTGAATTGGATGATCTGTGTTCACACGAGTGAACAAATACACAACCCTAACCCTGACTTCCAATAGGACAACACAAACATATTTAACAAACAATAACATTAACATCACCAACACATATCAACATTCACAATATACATCATCATACACACTTCCATCAACACCTTCAACATAATTATTAGGATCTTGGTAGTTAAGTTGATTATCGACAGTGAACAACGAAAAACCCAATTAAAAAAAAACCCTGTGCAAAAGTGATTTACTTATAACATTTAATGCATTCATATTAAATACATATTTATCTAATAACAAGACTTTAATTGTGAACTTAAAAATTTAATTGTGAACTTAAAATCAAATAGTGAACACACCATATATTGTAAAACAAACACAGATATAAATACGTTTTATAACGTTCTAAATAAATCAATAGAAATCAAACACTAACTAACATCTATTTGAATATATATAAAATTAATACCAAAGGTTTGTGCGTTACCTATTTATATACCCTACCCCTCTTAACAACACATACTAACCCTACCCCATAACCCGTTCGTACATGGTCCTTCAAGGAAAAAGAAGAGACAGCGACACATGTATACAGTCCACAAAAAACCCATAATCCCTCTAAATTGTGTACATTATAACCCACCCTAAAAAATATAACACCATAGAACTCTAATTTTAAATTTTATTAAAAATCAAAAGAAAATAAATAAGTGCAAAGTGATGTAAATAAACAAAATAACTAAAACACTAACAAAATCAGTGTAAAACATAAATCAGACAATACACAAAACATAAAAACATTCTAAAAACAACAAAGTGCACAAAATACTTAAATATAAATCAAAAAACACAAATTAACAATTAACACAAACAATATTTACAGAAGGTCACATTAAAAGAAAGAGTGCATTAACAAAAACAACATATATAAAACAGTAAAAAATTAGACATTGCAAAATAAAAAATAATAATACATCACATATTTAAAATCAGAATACATATTAAAATTACAAAAATAAAATCATATTACATAGAACAGCAAAATAGAAGTTAAAAACAAATTTAAATTCAAAAGGCAAGCACAAAAGTTTACTAAAGTTCACAAAAAATACAAACAAAACACATATTACATTAAAGAAACAAAAATTATACATTTTCAAAAGAATACAAAAGCAAAAAATTAAAAGCCCAAAACAAATATAAATTAAAAAAGGAAACACAAAAGTTCACAAAGGTTCAAAAAAAAATAGAAACAAAATACACATTAAAAGAGGAACACATATTGCACATTTTTTTGGAACAATACACAAACAAAACCAAAGTGATAAAAGAAAAATAAAAAATTGAACAAAATTCAAAACAAGTAGCAACAAAGTACATAGTGACAAAATTATAAAAATTGAAGAAAATAAAGTGCACTAACAATTGCATTTCAATACAGTTCACTAGCAAAAAATAAATCAAAAACAATTACTAACAAATAACCATTATTAACATTACACACAAACACAACGCAACAAACATCACACAAAGAGGAATTGGAAAAATAAAATTGGTTTGTACCCTACCCTCAGCAGACAAGGTAAGTTGAAATTTTTCAATTTACATTTTTTTATATATATACATATATATATATATTTTTATATATATATATATTTTTATATTATATATATAAAAAAAAATCACAATATAAAATATTATCTCATAAAACCCACCCAATATTTACCCTTTTTTTTCGATAATATTTTCAAAATATTGTGAGTAACACATATTGCCGTTCTCTTTGTGTAGTGCAACAAAAACACAAAGGGTACCCAATAGGCAATTTTGTCTGCTGATTAGTTTTATTTTAAATTTGAAATAAACATTTTTTTAACCAAATTTACTCGCGATAATTCGATTTACTATCGCAATTTAATAACTTTTTCCAATCCTCTACGTATTAAATTTGGAAAAAATAAATATGTCGGAATTAAAAACTTTAGCCGCCGATATTCTACGTTATATCCAACAGGATTTAAGTGCCTTTGAGGAAGATTTTAAGGCCAGCACAGAGAAGTCTCAATAACTACCCGCATTGAGATTCATGAAGAATGAATTGGAAGAGTTGTGGTCGAATATCGACGGAAAATTCAGACAGATCCGAGAGTCGCCACAACACAATGAACCCGAAGTAACCAATTCAATAAATTTTAATGGCCTCTCCAGGAATGTGAGATCGGCTAAAAAATTCTATAGGTTATCTATGATTTCCATAGATGAATCTATAGAAAATTTAACTCTACCCACCCGAACCCTCACAACCCACACAACCCACCCAATCAGTTGGATTTAACGTACCCCCTTGCGATATGCAAACATTCAGTGGGGATTTCAAGTCTTGGGCCTCGTTCAGAGACCTATTCAAGGCCATTTATGGCAATAATACCCGCCTAAGTGGTGTAGAAAAACTTTTCTACCTTGAAATTAAAGACCAGCGGCGAAGCTAAAGAAATAGTCGACAACACACCCTTGACTAATGACGGTTTTCTTATTGCTTGGACCCAACTGGTAAATCAGTATGAGAATAAAAGAATGCAAATTAACGCACAAATTAAGACCCTTTTAAATTTACCAGCGGTAAACACTATGTGCAGTGTTTCAATAAGAAAATTACAGAGAAAGATTAATTGCTGTATTGCAAATTTGAATACATTGGAGATAGATACGGACAATTGGGATCCTATCATAGTATATCTCTGTTTGACAAAATTACCCAAGGAAACCCGAAGGGAATGTGAGAAAACCCTAAAAGATTGTGCTGAAATGCCTTCCTGGACAGATGTGGATGTATTTCTAACAAATACATTCAAGGAACTCACTTCTGTCAATGATGTTCCGGAAAGTAAACCTAACCCTAACCCAAACACCCACCCAAAACACAAATTCCTCCAGGACATCAACAATCAATTTGCCAGAAAGGTAAAAGCGTTCCACAATGTAACATACGGCAATAAGAAGGATAGCAAACCTTTGTATTCTACCCAAACTCACCCGAATACGCATAATTACCCAGAAACCCGAGGAAAACTCGATGGTACATTGTGTAAACTGTGCGAAAATAACCACACTCTGAAAGAATGCTCATCATTTACTTCCCTGGGAGTAAATGAAAGAATTGAATTTGTAAGAAAGAATGCCATTTGTTACAATTGTCTGGCCATTAGCCATATGGTATCAGAATGTCGAAGCACATTTACGTGCAGATACTGTGGCGGCAGACATAATACCCTATTACACAAACCCACCCCAAACACTAATCCAGAAAATGACGATAAACCCTCTACGTCAAATGCAATACAGCCTTTCTCTACCCAAACCCAATCAAGCAAAACCCAATTAGATGACAGAGCTAGATTATTAGGCACAACTGCTTTGAATATTAGAATACATGGTGAAGAATTCCCTGCTAGAGCGCTTATTGACCCAGCTTCAGATTTTTCATTCATTTCTGATGAGCTAAGGCGCAAATTACACCTACCCACCCTACCCATAGTTGCTGAAATCTCAGGTCTAAATGAGGTTGTTTCAGCACGTTCGAACAAGATGTGTGATATACATCTTGGTTCTAAAACGAATAAGGAATGTTCACTGAATATTCAGGCAATTGTTGTCAAAACACTCACCCGAAGTTTACCCACCCGATACTTAAACCCTACTTTCATAAAAGAGTTGGACAGGATTCCATTAACAGATCCTAAAAATTATGAAAGCCGCCCAGTTGATATTATAATTGGTAGCGATTTTTACCCACAAATTATAAGAGCTGGTGTTAAGAAAGATATTCTTGGCACATTAATAGCTCAAGAAACTGAGTTTGGTTGGATTCTAACCGGACCAGTACAAGATTCCCACCCTACCCGAAGAATAGTTTCTTATTACAGTTCTGTCAAGCTTGAACCCGCTGAACCCTACTTTAGTAACGAGAATATTACCCTAGCGAAACGATGGAAAAGGTTGAAAATTCAACACCATCAGTTTTGCAAGAGAAGGAAGGATGAATATTTAAAAGAGCTCCATAAACGGAGAAACACTAAACGTCCGGTGGAAGTCAATGACATTGTAGTCATTAAACAGGACTACATACCCTCGAATGAATGGTTACTCGGACGAGTAACCAAAATTCACCCAGTTTCCGATGGACTACCTAGAGTAGTCGAAATAAGAACATCAACCGGAACGTTGATTTGGCCCATAACTAAGGTCGTAGTCCTACCCACACACTAGTCAACTCCCTTGAAATAACCTTCCATATTTCACCCTCGTTACACACCCGTTACTCACCCAGAATATTAACTACTTACCCAAACCCACTAACGGTATCCACCCGAAATATACCACCCACCCGTTTCGTGCACAAGTTTTTGCAGTTTTGTAATAATGACAATATTCGGGTTCCTAGATGGATACATTTTTCACATTCAGCAGGAATTGAGTTTCATGATGCTTCTGAAAAGGCATACTCTGTGATTATATACGCACGAGTTATACCCGTAAGTGGACCTATGTCCGTAACCCTACTCTTCGTTAAGACGAGAGTTGCACCTATCGAAGTCATTTCGTTGCCGAAATTAGGACTTTATGGTGCAGTGTTGTTGGCAAAGATGGCACACAATTTGATTACCCAGCAAAGGCTAACCCAACACCCAATGAATTTTTAGACGGACTCCTCGATAGTTTTGGCATGGCTCAACAAAACCCCAACTACTTCAAACAGCTGTCTGACAGACCGTGTGTATCCAATTTCCGATGCGGGAAAAACCAGGAGCTGGAAAAGTGCGGACTCTAATAACAACCCAGCCAATGTTGTCAGTCATGGTTGCAATGCAGACGGACTGAAGGATAACAATTTCTGGAATGAACCAACCTCGTTGAAGGAATATCCGACAAAGTGGCCAACAACACATTTACCTTCCGAAACTTAAGCTGAAGTTGAAACTGTAGACCCAAAACCATCTATGAACTTCACTCACCCTACTCAGGACATTTTGGAAAGATTTTCTGAATGGTCCAAAGCTTTTAGAATATTGTCTTATGTCTATCGATTTTGTGACTGCGTATCATTTACTCGAAGAAATAAATTTCGACATGACAGCATAGTTCTGGATCGAAAAACCCACAATCTATTGACGAAAGACTCAATAGATTATTAACCCACCCGAGTATTAAATTTAATGCGCAGGAGATCGAAACTACCCGTGATAGACTGATACATCTTTGTCAGACACAGTGTTTCAATGGGGAAGATGATGGTCTGAAAAGAGCAAATTTACTCACCCATACACACTTAATAATTACCCATTACTCACCCGAACACCATCGTTACCTACCCAAATTTTTACCCAAAACACCCACAATTATTAATACCCACCCAAAGTCTAATTTCAGGTTCCACCCCACAAGAAGTTATGGTTGATCTCCAGGTCGGAATTGAAAATCTGTACCCATGGAAAAACCCTGAAACCACGAGTTGCCGGCCCGGGAGGATGTTCACACGAGTGAACAAATACACAACCCTAACCCTGACTTCCAATAGGACAACACAAACATCTTTAACAAACAATAACATTAACATCACCAACACATATCAACATTCACAATATACATCATCATACACACTTTCATCAACACCTTCAACATAATTATTAGGATCTTGGTAGTTAAGTTGATTATCGACAATGAACAACGAAAAACCCAATTAAAAAAACCCTGTGCAAAAGTGATTTACTTATAACATTTAATGCATTCATATTAAATACATATTTATCTAATAACAAAACTTTAATTGTGAACTTAAAAATTTAATTGTGAACTTAAAATCAAATAGTGAACACACCATATATTGTAAAACAAACACAGATATAAATACGTTTTATAACGTTCTAAATAAATCAATAGAAATCAAACACTAACTAACATCTATTTGAATATATATAAAGTTAATACCAAAGGTTTGTGCGTTACCTATTTATATACCCTACCCCTCTTACCCCACATACTAACCCTACCCCATAACCCGTTCGTACAATCTGTATATCAATGGTATGTGGTTACAACAACGGCATGTGAGCGGTGCTACTAGCCACACAGCCTATGTCACATGGGAGCTAATAGAGGCCATGGTCATCTCAAAATTAAAATAATATGCGGTAACGTATTTAACTTTGGAGATGCCTGCAAATTATATTTCAAACGAAAAAAAGAAAAACAATTAATGCAGGAATAGAAATTCACTTGAAAGGGATGTAAAGAAAAATAAAGGAAAACTTCACTTAAATGCGATGTAAAAAAATATGTGACCCTTTTTTATGGCTTGAGCATGAGTCAAAGCTGGGTCTGAATTAACTTCTTTGTATTCATTTTATATGAAGGGAATTGTGGTTTTAATACATACAGGTATAGCAGCATATAGAACTTATGGAAATCAATTTTACTGGTGCGTGACAAACAGTGTATTTACCCAGGCAGGTAGCTAGCACAAATTGTGCCGAATATTTTAACAGGGTATTCACATAGGCAGGTAGCTGCCATACCCTTTGAGGAATGTACGCAAAACCCCAAAAGTTAAATTTTTATATCGGGGTACTGTTACTTCTAGGAAATTCAATAAATTCATTGCGGTTGCTTGATGGATTTCAAGTATAAATAGGCTTGATTTGCAAATTCGGTGTTATTTACGAAGTTTGCTTCAATCTGTTCAGTTGTGCTATAACATCGATAAACAATAATCAGTGAATTGAAAATTTTTATTTAAAAAATAATTTTAATTCAAAATCTTTAACACTCCTTCGCTTTTTATATTTTCAGGGTACTTCTCAACCCCAGAAGAAAATTTTTAACGACATAGTACAGAAGACCTATGAAGAAATGAAATTTTCCGATTGTCTCTATCAACGCGTTGACATTTCCAAAGTAAATTTGGAAATGATAAAGCCGTGGATAAATAAAAAAATTGCTGATACTTTAACAATAGAAAACAAAGTGGTGACAGAGTTTGTCTGCAATCAATTGCAAAAAGAAAAATTTCCCTGCCCGAAGAAGTTGCATATCAACATGACTGGATTTCTAACTAATCCCCAGGCCCAGCAATTTATGGACGAATTGTGGGCACTTTTGATATCAGCCGAAGAGAGCGAAAGCGCTATACCAGCTATGTGTTTGGAACCAGAAAATCATCATAAAATTCCAGCAAAAGTTTCTGACGAACAAGAACAACAGTTGCCACAGAGTACTTTAAATGCTAAGGAACAAATGCATTCTTCCAATTCAAATACTGAAGACAATACAAATTCACCCATCAGGGAATGCCAATCTCCTCAAGGGGATAAATCTAAACTAAGTGATGGTGGGATTGATGAAAACAGATCATTACGCAATCGTTCCTGCGATAGATCAGAACGTAATCATAGTTCTGATTTAAGTGGAAAACAATCGCAACGTAGATCAAGATCTCCATGTCGTCGATCTCCGGAGCCTAGAAGTCAACGATACCGCTCTAAACATCGTAATACTCGTCGCTATGAATCACCACAAAGACGCCGAGATATTTCATGGTCACAAAACCGCCAATCGCGTTCCCGGTTTGTAGAGAAGCGCAAAGTCAGTCCATCTTTTATACCGGCTTCATCGAAACGTAATCGCTCCGAATCCAGGGATTCGTATCCTACGCCAAATGATTACATAAATGGGGATGCAGTTGCCCGAAATCCTCGTAATCCTTTTGCAAAACGCTCTACTTCACGTAGTCGTAGTAAAGAAACTTCAACTTCATATTTTCGCTCAGAGTCTCGTTCAACATATCGTTCAAACTACAAACGTAAAGCATCTCGCTCTGTTAGCTTCACACCTTCGCCAGAACGGCCACGACATAAACGGCAATATGGGTATAACATGGGTCGATTGCAAGGCGCCAGTAGAGATCATTCCCGTAGCACGGCTAGAAGTTATGAGTACGATTGCGATAGACCTCGTTCACCGGATAGATATCGCGCATACAATAGACAAGAAATACGAGCAAGGCAAAGATCACGTTCCCGTCAATATTCACTTTCCCGTAATCGCTCACGTTCCTCAAGAAGATCTCGTTCCCCAAGAAGATATCGTCCTCGTTTCCGCCAACGTTCATTTTCACGTAATCGCTCACGTTCGCCAAGAAGAACTCGTTCCCCAAGAAGATCTCGTCCTTGTTACCGACAACGTTCATTTTCACGTAATCGTTCACGTTCGCCGAGAAGGTAAGTTATAAGAAATATAAGTGCATAGCTATGGATTACTAATTGCAATATTTTTTTGTTTTTCACAGATTTAATGGTAACAATAGAGGGCGTTTAAATCGCTGGAATCGTAAAAGGCAAAGTCGTGAACGTTTTGGTGGCCGCGTAAACAGATGCGATCAACAACGTTACATTTCGCCGCAAAGGCGCTTTTCCAGAGAACGTCGCTTTTCACCACGTCGAAATCAGTTTCGCAGAAGTTCACCACAATGGCGTAACTCACCACAAAGACTTTCACCAGAGAGAAGATCCAATTTACCAGAACAAAATACATTTTCACCATTGCAAGTATCTACACCAGAACATGAAGACAGTACTTGCAACAGCTGGGATCAAACAAAAAATTCTACAGTCACCATGACACCAAAGCAATGTACACCACCATCATCCAATACTTCTTATAAAGAATCCCAGGAGGCACGGGCAGAAAAGCGTAAATATTGTGATTTAGAAAATGGAAACATAAAAGGCTGCGCAACTGATGCCAATGAACAATGCTTAGCAAAAAAGAAGCCGAAGAAGTCGAAACATTATTCAGACGACTACGCTTCAGAAGTTACATCCAGCAATGGGAAAAAATACAAGAAACGTAGCAGTAAAAAGAGCAAAAAGAGAGATAAGGACTACAAGGAAGAAAACAAAGAGGCTAAGATTTTAGGTTCTAACGATGATAACAATATGGAGAACACAATGAATGAGCTTTCCTGCACAGAGTCAATCATGTTGGGTAGCTTTGATGAAAATTTTGAAGAGAATTTAGAAAATATAATATAAACTAGACTACCTGCTTTAGCTCATTATAATTCTTATAAAATTTATGTAAAAAAACAACAACAAAAAAATAAAAAATAATTAAAAAATAATAAAGAAATAAAAATAAAAAACATGATGAGAAATTTATTATTTTCAGAGGCACTGAAATCATAACCAACCAATCAATTGGAATAAGAAATTTGTACAATGAAACCCAAAGGCGTTACTAGTTAATCCTAATCTCTAAAAGATATTCGTACAAATATTATCGCTGTCAGACAATGAATTTTTGAAAATGCAGTTTCACTAAGACAATGTATCGTGTCACAAATCAGTCAGAATGACTGCAAAACTGTATGAATTGGGTTTTGAATTCCTATCGCTGTATACTTCAGCTGCAGCCCAATTGAAGCAATCTTGTCATTGTTTTAAATGATTTGTGACACACGGTACATTATCTCAATGAAGCAACACCATCTTTTTCTAGTTTCATAACGCTGTTATCACATCCGTTTAATCTATTAACGGTCAAGTTTATGTTAGGCTAGGTTAGAGGACGTGTACTTGTCAATTAAGACAAGTACAGTACCCGGAGGTCGAATTGACTCATTGTACAACGTCCTAGTTTCTCACACCATTTATGTTGTGTGTGTTGATTTTATTCATAAACGACATATTCTTTGAGAAACTTTTTCATGGCAATTTTATTTACTCTTAGAGTTTTCTGCCAGAAATCTGCTGAGAGGAAGTCGCCGAAGAAATACTTTTTGTATTTTGTCTTGATGTCTGGTCTGGGGCTCGAACCCTGGCTTTACGTTTAATAGGCCAACACACTATCTACTAGACTAGGGCGTCAATGTCTTCTTTATCTAACAAATTAGTTGTCATTTATTGAGTCTGTTTTATCAAAGCACTATGGACGACTATAGGCAACAATTTGTGCCGCTGAATTGGCTCTGGAGCAGCAGGACTGACCCTAATTTTCACCTAAAAATCATTTTCAATGGTGAGTCCCATTTATGTATGATTTATGGGGTATGTGAACAAACAAAATTGTTAACTTTTGGACAATATAACTCCACATAAGATTCAAGAGTGTGCAATGCATACGACAAAGTTTCTGTTTGGTATGGAATTTATGCTGGTGGCGTCGTCGGTACAACGGCGTGTGCTCTATGTTGATAATTAGTCTGAATTGACACCAGAAGTCAGCAATGAGTATTCAAAACGATGAGTAGATTCGAATCATACTTATAATTTCTGATACTTGTACGCATTCATACTTATTTTAATGTCATACGTACAGTTTAATTAAAAATGTTTTGGAAGAAATAAATTCTATATATTGCTCAATACTTTGGACTTATTAATTCATTCTAGTATGTAGCAAAAGTGACTACCTGAGTATATACTATTTACTACGTCTATTTATCTATTCATTGATCATAGCTTAACGATATAGCATATAAGTCAAGGTTAAAAGCGATAACAGCAACTACGGCAATCATAAAAACAAAATATGTCACATGTACTCACTTTTGCACCAATGTTTTATCATCTCTAACCTGACACAAAGAGATTAGAATACTTTTACATATAGTTATATGGGTTTCTGTACACGAAGACATTGAAGAGAACAACAAAGCCGACAAAATCTGGCACAAGTTATTCAATTTAATGAAGTCGCCGTAGTCTAGTAGGTAGTGTGTTGGCTTGTTAGACGTAAAGACTGGGCTCGAGCCCCAAGCCAGACATCAAGATAAAATACAAGAAGTATTTCTTCGGCGATTTCCTCTTAGCAGATTTTTGGCAAAAACTCTAAGAGTAAATAAAATTGCCATGAAAAGTTTCTCAAAAATCTGTCGTTCGGAGTCGACTTTAAACTGTAGGTCCCACCACTCATGTATAAAAATTAACATACACAACATAAGTGGTGTGAGAAACTAGGACATTGTACAATGGGTCAGTTCGACCTCCGGGTACTGTACTTGTCTTAATTGACAAGTACACGTCCTCTAACCTAACCTAACCTATTCAATTTAATTCATTCATGTATTTCTATGCAGAGTACCAAATAAATGGCCTGTCACAAGCTTCATTTATTCGAAAAGAAAATATGGGTTAATCAAATCACTCGTAGGGAGGCCAGACAGAGAAAAATAGCAAACGCTTAAATCACCCGATATTGACGGCATCTCATATGGTGATTCCCTGGCTGCAGCGAACCTTTTATGCCTGCCTTAAGTTCTCATACTAAATGTAGAGACGCGAAGGTCATTTTCATCCCTAAAGCTACAAGACCATAGATAACTACAGCGAATGATTTGAGACCTGTCAGTCTTACTTCATTCTTTCTCAGAACAATGTAAAGAATTGTGGTTCTCGAGATAAGGTCGAACCACTTTTTCCCAAACATGCCAGTAGTGCTCAACATGCCTACACTAAGAGCAAGTCCACTAAGACTTTTCTTAGCTTTTACGTGGGGAACATTAAGTAAGGTCTGGCATATAAACTTTACTCACTGGCAGCTTTCACTGACGTGGTGAGCCCATTCAACAATGTCCATTTGGTACCTGTTGCCAGGGCCCTAATAAGGACAATGTTTCCTAGCCTATTACGAAGTTCATTGCGGAGTTTTTAACCAAAATGATAATTAATGTCTCTATAAGTGAGGTTCATATAGCAAGGGAAGTGAATAAAGGCACACCACAAGGTAGTGTTCTCTCACCCTTGCTGTGGAATTTCGTAGTAGCAGTTATAACAGAACTCTGGCCTTGGGGAGCACACACCCGGAGGCTAGGAATACTATCTAAACGATTAGGAAGAAGTGGAGACTGAGAAACATCTTCTCTGTTATTGTCGTTAACTTGAAAACCTAAGGACAGAAATTCTTAGGGATTCAGGGGTGATGATTTGAATAAAATTTATACTTTCATATAGCTCTTAGAGTGGCTGCGAGTTGATCACTAGGAGTTTTAATTTTATGTTAGAAGAGAGTTAGTGAGACCTTATAGGATTCAAGTAAACCATGACCATTGGGGCAGATGCTAGTTGAAGCTAATCTAGTCAAATGGCTTTTGGTGTTATAACATACAGTGACACCAAATGAAGGCTTATCTTGGTCTATAAAAAGGCGATTAAATTTTTTTCTTGGCATGACACTGTATGTATTATAATGATACCTACTCAAATTGTAATAACAAATGAGGAACTGAATAATCCAACTGACACATTTAGAGAATTACAGAATTTAAGCCTAGATTGTCCAATGCATTGAAAACCAGGCTAAGAAAATTTGCGAAAACGTAACACTGACTATAGCGAAACAACGAATCAGAAATGAAAATTGCAAAGATACTGTGGATCGATTCCAATGATAGGAAATCCTAGAGTATATTAAGTAAGGGCAACTTAAGTACTCCACTACGTAAAGGTACACGTAAGCACATTAGATGAGAGGTTCAGAGCAACATGTACAATCCATTGTCAGGATTACAACCTAACTTCTCACACCACTCATGTACATACATACATAATTGGTCATTACAACCCTTCAGTCAGGATTACGACCTAGTTTCTTACACCACTTATGTTGTGTGTGTTAATTTTATACATGAGTGGCGGGACCTACAGTTTAAAGTCGACTCCGAACGACAGATTTTTGAGAAACTTTTCATGGCAATTTTATTTACTCTCAGAGCTTTTGCCAGAAATCTGCTGAGAGGAAGTCACCGAAGAAATACTTTTTGTATTTTATTTTGATGTCTGGCCTGGGGCTCGAACCCTGACTTTTCGTCTAATAAGCCAACACACTACCTGCTAGACCACGGCGACTTCCACCACTCATGTAGAGTGTGTTAATTTAATACATGAGTGGCGGGACCTACGGCTTATTGTTGACTCCGAAGAAAGTTTTTTGAAACATTTTTCATGACAATCTTATTTACTCTCAGAGTTTTTTGTTAAAAGACTGCTGAGGGGAAATTTTTTGTTTTTAGCCAGGGTTTTGAAATACGACTACTGATCTAATAATTCAACACACTATCTACTACACTACGAAAAGTTACCAGCGACATTTTTTCTCAGACACCAGGCGAACAGAACTGTGTAGGAGGCGTTTCTCTTACAAATGATTTGGGTTTTCTGCTATCACTTGGTTGTTTCAAGGAGTTTTAAGAAAAACTGTGCACAATGGGTTCGAAGAGGACTCTTGCTTTTTTGTGGAACTGAATTTACGCCCCTATTGCCATGCCCTCTTTAGATTTTGGATACAATTATAAACTGATTTCTTAATTGAAACATGTAAACATTCTTTTTATCTTATATTTTCTTATTATTTAACATTTATTCAGTCTGTTCTATTAAAACACTTTGAATGACTATAAACAACTGCGAGTGTTCGCTGAACTGACTCTGGATCAGTTGGCCTGACTCTAATTTTCAGCTAAAAATTATCTTAAGTGATGAGACTTATTTGTGAATGATTTATGGAGTATGTGAACAAACAAAATTGAGGACTTTGAGACAATATAACTTCACATAAGACCCAGAAGGGCCTACAGTGTAACAGGCAAAATCACTGTTTGGTAGAGAATTTGTGTTGGTGGCGTCGTCGATACAACGACGAGCACTATAGGTAGATATGGATTGAATTGGATGATCTGTACACCAATGGTATGTGGTTTCAACAACGGCATGTGAGCGGTGCTTCTTGCCACACAGCCTATGTCACATGGGAGCTAATAGAGGCCATGGTCATCTCAAAATTAAAATAGTATGCGGTAACGTATTTAACTTCGGAGATGCCTGCATATTATATTTCAAACGAAAAAAAGAAAAAACAATTAATGCAGGAATAGAAATTCCCTTGAAAGGGATGTAAAGAAAAATAAAGGAAAACTTCACTTGAATACGATGTAAAAAAATATGTGACCCTTTTTTATGGCTTGAGCATGAGTCAAAGCTGGGTCTGAATTAACTTTTTTGTACTCAATTTATATGAACAGGGATACACTGCATTTATAAAAGGGAATTGTGGTTTTAATACTTTCAGGTATAGCAGCATATAGAACTTATGGGAATCAATTTTACTGGTGCGTGACTAACAGCGTACCCAGGCAGGTAGCTAGTACAACTTGTGTGGAATTTGCGCACATCTCAAGCGAAAAGTTTTTAACAGCGTATTCACATAGGCAGGTATTTTTATATCAGGGTACCGTTACTTCTAGGAAATTCAATAAATTCATTGCGGTTGCTTGATGGATTTCAAGTATAAATAGGCTTGATTTGCAAATTCGGTGTTATTTACGAAGTTTGCTTCAATCTGTTCAGTATCTGTGCTATAACATCGATAAACAATAATCGAATAATCTTTGCAAAAATGGTAAGACGTTTGAAATATATTGAAAATCTTTATTTAAAAAATAATTTTAATTCAAAATCTTTAACACTCCTTCGCTTTTTATATTTTCAGGGTACTTCTCAACCCCAGAAGAAAATTTTTAACGACATAGTACAGAAGACCTATGAAGAAATGAAATTTTCGGATTGTCTCTATCAACGCGTTGACATTTCCAAAGTAAATTTGGAAATGATAAAGCCGTGGATAAATAAAAAAATTGCTGATACTTTAACAATAGAAAACAAAGTGGTGACAGAGTTTGTTTGCAATCAATTGCAAAAAGAAAAATTTCTCTGCCCGAAGAAGTTGCATATCAACATGACTGGATTTCTAACTAATCTAACCCAGCAATTTATGGACGAATTGTGGGCACTTTTGATATCAGCCGAAGAGAGTGAAAACGGTATACCAGCTGTGTGTTTGGAACCAGAAAATCATCATAAAATTCCAGCAAAAGTTGGTAAAGAACAAGAACAGCAGTTGTCACAGAGCACTTCTCATGCGTGCGCTACAAGTTCTTCCAGTTCTAATGAAATTTGCAATTCAAATAATGAAAACAATACAAATTCACCCATCAGGGAATGCCAATCTCCTCAAGGGGATAAATCCGAACTAAGTGATGGTGAGATTGATGAAAACAGATCATCACGCAATCGTTCCTGGGATAGATCAGAACATAATCATAGTTCTCCCTATCGCAACGTTAATGCTTCACAAGAAAGACAATCTCAACGTAGATCAATATCTCCATGTCGTCGATCTCCGGAGCCTAGAAGTCAACGATACCGCTCTAAACGTCGTAATACTCGTCGCTATGAATCACCACAAAGACGCCGAGATATTTCATGGTCACAAAACCGCCAATCGCGTTCCCGGTTTGTAGAGAAGCGCAAAGTCAGTCCATCTTTTATACCGGCTTCATCGAAACGTAATCGCTCCGAATCCAGAGATTCGTATCCTACGCCAAATGATTACATAAATGGGGATACAGTTGCCCGAAATCCTTGCAATCCTTTTGCTAAACGCTCTACTTCACGTAGTCGTAGTAAAGAAACTTCAACTTCATATTTGCGCTCAGAGTCTCGTTCAACATATCGTTCAAACTACAAACGTAAAGCATCTCGCTCTGTTAGCTTCACACCTTCGCCAGAACGGCCACGACATAAACGTCAATATGGGCATAACAGTTCGTTAGAGAGAGATAGAGATGATTCTCGTAGCAGGGTTAGAAGTTATGAGTACGATTACGACAGACCTCGTTCACCGGATAGATATCGCGCATACAATAGACAAGAATTACGAGCAAGGCAAAGATCACGTTCCCGTCAATATTCACTTTCCCGTAATCGCTCACGTTCCTCAAGAAGATCTCGTTCCCCAAGAAGATATCGTCCTCGTTTCCGCCAACGTTCATTTTCACGTAATCGCTCACGTTCGCCAAGAAGAACTCGTTCCCCAAGAAGATCTCGTCCTTGTTACCGACAACGTTCATTTTCACGTAATCGTTCACGTTCGCCGAGAAGGTAAGTTACAAGAAATACAAGTGCATAGCTTTGGTTTACTAATTGCAATTTTTTGTCTTTTCACAGATTTAATGGTAACAATAGAGGGCGTTTAAATCGCTGGAATCCTAAAAGGCAGAGTTGTGAACGGCGGCCGCGTAACAGATACGATCAACAACGTTACATTTCGCCGCAAAGGCGCTTTTCCAGAGAACGTCGCTTTTCACCACGTCGAAATCAGTTTCGCAGAAATTCGCCACAATGGCGTGATTCGCCAAAAAGACTTTCGTCAGAGAGAAGATCCAATTTACAAGAACAAAATATATTTTCACCATTGCAAGCATCTACACCAAAACACGAAGACAGTTCATGCAACTGTTGGGATCAAACAAAAAATTCTACAGTCACCATGACACCAAAGCAATGTACACCAACATCATCCAATACTTCTTATAAAGAATCCCAGGAGGCACGGGCAGAAAAGCGTAAATATTGTGATTTAGAAAATGGAAGCATAAAAGGCTGCGCTACTGATGCCAATGAACAATGCTTAGCAAAAAAGAAGCCGAAGAAGTCGAAACATTATTTAGACGACTACGCTTCAGAAGTTACATCCAGCAATGGGAAAAAATACAAGAAACGTAGCAGTAAAAAGAGCAAAAAGAGAGATAAGGACTACAAGGAAGAAAACAAAGAGGCTAAGATTTTAGGTTCTAACGATGATAACAATATGGAGAACACAATGAATGAGCTTTCCTGCACAGAGTCAATCATGTTGGGTAGCTTTGATGAAAATTTTGAAGAGAATTTAGAAAATATAATATAAACTAGACTACCTGCTTTAGCTCATTATAATTCTTATAAAATTGATGTAAAAAAACAACAACAAAAAAATAAAAAATAATTAAAAAATAATAAAGAAATAAAAATAAAAAACATGATGAGAAATTTATTATTTTCAGAGGCACTGAAATCATAACCAACCAATCAATTGGAATAAGAAATTTGTACAATGAAACCCAAAGGCGTTACTAGTTAATCCTAATCTCTAAAAGATATTCGTACAAATATTATCGTTGTCAGACAATGAATTTTTGAAAATGCAGTTTCACTAAGACAATGTATCGTGTCACAAATCAGTCAGAATGACTGCAAAACTGTATGAATTGGGTTTTGAATTCCTATCGCTGTATACTTCAGCTGCAGCCCAATTGAAGCAATCTTGTCATTGTTTTAAATGATTTGTGACACACGGTACATTATCTCAATGAAGCAACACCATCTTTTTCTAGTTTCATAACGCTGTTATCACATCCGTTTAATCTATTAACGGTCAAGTTTATGTTAGGCTAGGTTAGAGGACGTGTACTTGTCAATTAAGACAAGTACAGTACCCGGAGGTCGAATTGACTCATTGTACAACGTCCTAGTTTCTCACACCATTTATGTTGTGTGTGTTGATTTTATTCATAAACGACATATTCTTTGAGAAACTTTTTCATGGCAATTTTATTTACTCTTAGAGTTTTCTGCCAGAAATCTGCTGAGAGGAAGTCGCCGAAGAAATACTTTTTGTATTTTGTCTTGATGTCTGGTCTGGGGCTCGAACCCTGGCTTTACGTTTAATAGGCCAACACACTATCTACTAGACTAGGGCGTCAATGTCTTCTTTATCTAACAAATTAGTTGTCATTTATTGAGTCTGTTTTATCAAAGCACTATGGACGACTATAGGCAACAATTTGTGCCGCTGAATTGGCTCTGGAGCAGCAGTACTGACCCTAATTTTCACCTAAAAATCATTTTCAACGGTGAGTCCCATTTATGTATGATTTATGGGGTATGTGAACAAACAAAATTGTTAACTTTTGGACAATATAACTCCACATAAGATTCAAGAGTGTGCAATGCATACGACAAAGTTTCTGTTTGGTATGGAATTTATGCTGGTGGCGTCGTCGGTACAACGGCGTGTGCTCTATGTTGATAATTAGTCTGAATTGACACCAGAAGTCAGCAATGAGTATTCAAAACGATGAGTAGATTCGAATCATACTTATAATTTCTGATACTTGTACGCATTCATACTTATTTTAATGTCATACGTACAGTTTAATTAAAAATGTTTTGGAAGAAATAAATTCTATATATTGCTCAATACTTTGGACTTATTAATTCATTCTAGTATGTAGCAAAAGTGAGTACCTGAGTATATACTATTTACTACGTCTATTTATCTATTCATTGATCATAGCTTAACGATATAGCATATAAGTCAAGGTTAAAAGCGATAACAGCAACTACGGCAATCATAAAAACAAAATATGTCACATGTACTCACTTTTGCACCAATGTTTTATCATCTCTAACCTGACACAAAGAGATTAGAATACTTTTACATATAGTTATATGGGTTTCTGTACACGAAGACATTGAAGAGAACAACAAAGCCGACAAAATCTGGCACAAGTTATTCAATTTAATGAAGTCGCCGTAGTCTAGTAGGTAGTGTGTTGGCTTGTTAGACGTAAAGACTGGGCTCGAGCCCCAAGCCAGACATCAAGATAAAATACAAGAAGTATTTCTTCGGCGATTTCCTCTTAGCAGATTTTTGGCAAAAACTCTAAGAGTAAATAAAATTGCCATGAAAAGTTTCTCAAAAATCTGTCGTTCGGAGTCGACTTTAAACTGTAGGTCCCACCACTCATGTATAAAAATTAACATACACAACATAAGTGGTGTGAGAAACTAGGACATTGTACAATGGGTCAGTTCGACCTCCGGGTACTGTACTTGTCTTAATTGACAAGTACACGTCCTCTAACCTAACCTAACCTATTCAATTTAATTCATTCATGTATTTCTATGCAGAGTACCAAATAAATGGCCTGTCACAAGCTTCATTTATTCGAAAAGAAAATATGGGTTAATCAAATCACTCGTAGGGAGGCCAGACAGAGAAAAATAGCAAACGCTTAAATCACTCGATATTGACGGCATCTCATATGGTGATTCCCTGGCTGCAGCGAACCTTTTATGCCTGCCTTAAGTTCTCATACTAAATGTAGAGAGGCGAAGGTCATTTTCATCCCTAAAGCTACAAGACCATAGATAACTACAGCGAATGATTTGAGACCTGTCAGTCTTACCTCATTCTTTCTCAGAACAATGTAAAGGATTGTGGTTCTCGAGATAAGGTCCAACCAGTTTTTCCCAAACTTGCCAGTAGTGCTCAACATGCCTACACTAAGAGCAATTCCACTGCGACTTTACTTAGCTTTTATGTGGGGGAACATTAAGTAAACTCTGGCATACAAACTTTACTCTCTGGCAGCTTTCACTGACGTGAAAGAGCACATTCAACAATGTCCATTCGGAACCTGTTGTCAGGGCCCTAATAAGGGCAATGTTAATCAGCCTATTACGAAGTTCATTACGGAGCTTCTAACCAAAATGATAATTAATGTCTGTCTAAGTGTAGTGCATATAGCAAGGGAAGTGAATAGGGGCACACCAAAAGGTGGTGTTCCCTCACTCTTGCTGTGGAATATCGTAGAAGCAGTTATAACAGAACATTGGCCTTGGGGAGCACACACCCGGAGGCTAGAAATACTATCTTAACGATTAGGAAGAAATGGAGACTGAGGAACATCTTCTCTGTTATTATCGTTAGCTTGGAAACCTAAGGACAAAAATTCTTAGGGTTTCAGGGGTGGTGATTTGAAAATTTTCTATTGGCATGGCACTGTACGCATTAGAATGGTACCTACTTAAATTGTAATAACAAATGAGGAACTGAATAATCCAACTGACACATTTAGAGAATTACAGAATTTAAGCCTAGATTGTCCAATGCATTGAAAACCAGGCTAAGAAAATTTGCGAAAACGTAACACTGACTATAGCGAAACAACGAATCAGAAATGAAAATTGCAAAGATACTGTGGATCGATTCCAATGATAGGAAATCCTAGAGTATATTAAGTAAGGGCAACTTAAGTACTCCACTACGTAAAGGTACACGTAAGCACATTAGATGAGAGGTTCAGAGCAACATGTACAATCCATTGTCAGGATTACAACCTAACTTCTCACACCACTCATGTACATACATACATAATTGGTCATTACAACCCTTCGGTCAGGATTACGACCTAGTTTCTCACACCACTTATGTTGTGTGTGTTAATTTTATACATGAGTGGCGGGACCTACAGTTTAAAGTCGACTCCGAACGACAGATTTTTGAGAAACTTTTCATGGCAATTTTATTTACTCTCAGAGCTTTTGCCAGAAATCTGCTGAGAGGAAGTCACCGAAGAAATACTTTTTGTATTTTATTTTGATGTCTGGCCTGGGGCTCGAACCCTGACTTTTCGTCTAATAAGCCAACACACTACCTGCTAGACCACGGCGACTTCCACCACTCATGTAGAGTGTGTTAATTTAATACATGAGTGGCGGGACCTACGGCTTATTGTTGACTCCGAAGAAAGTTTTTTGAAACATTTTTCATGACAATCTTATTTACTCTCAGAGTTTTTTGTTAAAAGACTGCTGAGGGGGAATTTTAAGTTTTTAGCCA
This sequence comes from Sarcophaga variegata, assembly GCA_932273835.1. Lineage (NCBI taxonomy): Eukaryota > Metazoa > Arthropoda > Insecta > Diptera > Sarcophagidae > Sarcophaga > Sarcophaga variegata. The sequence goes on along the minus strand of OW026362.1, from coordinate 13,577,523 downwards.
GGGTTTTGAAATACGACTACTGATCTAATAATTCAACACACTATCTACTACACTACGAAAAGTTACCAGCGACATTTTTTCTCAGACACCAGGCGAACAGAACTGTGTAGGAGGCGTTTCTCTTACAAATGATTTGGGTTTTCTGCTATCACTTGGTTGTTTCAAGGAGTTTTAAGAAAAACTGTGCACAATGGGTTCGAAGAGGACTCTTGCTTTTTTGTGGAACTGAATTTACGCCCCTATTGTCACGCCCTCTTTAATTTTGGATACAATTGTAAGGTTAGGTTAGGTTAGGTTAGAGGACGTGTACTTGTCAATTAAGACAAGTACAGTACCCGGAGGTCGAATTGACCCATTGTACAACGTCCTAGTTTCTCACATCACTTATGTTGTGTGTGTTAATTTTATACATGAGTGGTGGGATCCACAGTTTAAAGTCGACTCCAAACGAGATTTTTATTTATTTAGAAACTTTTCATGGCAATTTTTATTTACTCTCAGAGTTTTTGCCAGAAATCTACTGAGAGAAAGTCGCCGAAAAAATACTTTTTGTATTTTGTTTTTGATGCCTGGCCTGGGGCTCGAACCCAGGCTTTTGCGCCTAATAAGCCAACACACTACCTACTAGACTACGGCGACAGTTTACAATTGTAAACTGATTTCTTAATTGAAGAGTACATGTCCGTGTATGTAAACATTCTTTTTATCTTATCTTTTCTTATTATTTAACATTTATTCAGTCTGTTCTATTAAAACACTTTGAATGACTATAAACAACTGCGAGTGTTCGCTGAACTGACTCTGGATCAGTTGGCGTGACTCTAATTTTCAGCTAAAAATTATCTTAAGTGATGAGACTTATTTGTGAATGATTTATGGAGTATGTGAACAAATAAAATTCAGGACCTTGAGACAATATAACTCCACATACGACCCAGAAGGGCCTACAGTGTATCTGCCAAAATCAGTGTTTGGTAGAGAATTTGTGTTGGTGGCGTCATCGATACAATGGCGAGCACTCTAGGTCGATATGACCGGAATTGGATGATCTGTATACCAATGGTATGTGGTTACAACAGGACTTTGCTACGTGCCTCACAGCCTATGTCACATGGGAGCTAATAGAAGTCATGGTCATCTCAAAATTAAAATAATATGCGGTAACGTATTTAACTTCGGAGATGCCTGCAAATTATATTTCAAACGAAAAAAAGAAAAGCAATTAATGCAGGAATAGAAATTCACTTGAAAGGGATGTAAAGAAAAATAAAGGAAAACTTCACTTGAATGCGATGTAAAAAAATATGTGACCCTTTTTTATGGCTGGAGCATGAGTCAAAGCTGGGTCTGAATTTACTTTTTTGTATTCAATTTATATGAACAGGGAAACACTGCATTTATAAAAGGGAATTGTGGTTTTAATGCATACAGGTATAGGAGCATATAGAACTTATGGAAATCAATTTTGCTGGTGTGTGACAAACAGTGCATTTACCCAGGTAGGTAGCTAGTACAACTTGTGTGGAATTTGCGCACATCTCAAGCGAAAATAAATTAACAGCATAGGCAGGTAGCAAGTAGCCCCAGTAATTATATTTTTATATCATAGTACCGTTACTTCTAGGAAATTCAATAAATTCATTGCGGTTGCTTGATAGATTTCATGTATAAATAGACTTGATTTGCAAATTCGGCGTTAATTACGAACTTTGCTTCAAACAGTTCAGTTGTGCTATAATATCGGTAAACAATAATCGAATAATCTTTGCGAAAATGGTAAGACGACTGAAATAAATTGAAAATTTTTATTTATAAAAAAATTAATTTTAATCCAAAATCTTTAACAATCCTTCGCTTTTTATATTTTCAGGGTACTTCTCAACCCCAGAAGAATATTTTTAACGACATAGTACAGAAGACCTATGAAGAAATGAAATTTTCGGATTGTCTCTATCAACGCATTGACATTTCCAAAGTAAATTTGGAAATGATAAAGCCGTGGATAAATAAAAAAATTGCTGATACTTTAACAATAGAAAACAAAGTGGTGACAGAGTTTGTTTGCAATCAATTGCAAAAAGAAAAATTTCCCTGTCCGAAGAAGTTGCATATCAACATGACTGGATTTCTAACTAATCCCCAGGCCCAGCAATTTATGGACGAATTGTGGGCACTTTTGATATCAGCCGAAGAGAGTGAGAACGGTATACCAGCTAACTTTTCGGAACCAGAAAATCATCATAAAATTCCAGCAAAAGTTGCTGACGAACAAGAACAACAGTTGCCACAGAGTACTTTAAATGCTAAGGAACAAATGCATTCTTCCAATTCAAATACTGAAGACAATACAAATTCACCCATCAGGGAATGCCAATCTCCTCAAGGGGATAAATCTAAACTAAGTGATGGTGGGATTGATGAAAACAGATCATTACGCAATAGTTCCTGGGATAGATCAGAACGTAATCATAGTTCTGATTCAAGTGGAAAACAATCTCAACGTAGATCAAGATCTCCATGTCGTCGATCTCCGGAGCCTAGAAGTCAACGATACCGCTCTAAACATCGTAATACTCGTCGCTATGAATCACCACAAAGACGCCGAGATATTTCATGGTCAAAAAACCGCCAATCGCGTTCCCGGTTTGTAGAGAAGCGCAAAGGCAGTCCATCTTTTATACCGGCTTCATCGAAACGTAATCGCACCGAATCCAGAGATTCGTATCCTACGCCAAATGATTACATAAATGAGGATACAGTTGCCCGAAATCCTTGCAATCCTTTTGCTAAACGCTCTACTTCACGTAGTCGTAGTAAAGAAACTTCAACTTTATATTTGCGCTCTGAGTCTCGTTCAACATATCGTTCGAGTTCGAAGCATTCAAACTACAAACGTAGAGCATCTCGCTCTGTTAGCTTCACACCTTCGCCAGAACGGCCACGACATAAACGTCAATATGGGTATAACAGATATTCTTCAGTCAGTTCGTCAGAGAGAGATAGCGGTCGATTGCAAGGAGGAAGAGATGATTCTAGTAGCAGAGTTAAAGGTTTTGAGTACAATTGCGATAGACCTCGCTCACCAGATAGATATGGCGGATACAACAGACAAGAATTACAATCAAGACAAAGATCCCGTTCCCGACAATATTCACCTTCACGTAATCGTTCACGTTCCTCAAGCAGATCTCGTTGGCAAAGAAGATCCCGTTCGCGTTTCCGACAACGATCATTTTCACGCAATCGTTCACGTTCGCCGAGAAGGTAAGTTACAAGAAATATAAGTGCATAGCTATGGTTTACTAATTGCAATTTTTTTGTCTTTTCACAGATTTAATGGTAACAATAGAGGGCGTTTAAATCGCTGGAATCCTAAAAGGCAGAGTCGTGAACGGCGGCCGTGTAACAGATACGATCAACAACGTTACATTTCGCCGCAAAGGCGCTTTTCCAGAGAACGTCGCTTTTCACCACGTCGAAATCAGGTTCGCAGAAATTCACCGCAATGGCGTAACTCACCACAAAGACTTTCACCAGAGAGAAGATCCAATTTACAAGAACAAAATACATTGCAAGTATCTACACCAGAACATGAAGACAGTACATGCAACAGTTGGGATCAAACAAGAAATTCTACAGTCACCATGACACCAAAGCAATGTCCACCACCATCATCCAATACTTCTTATAAAGAATCCCAGGAGGCACGGGCAGAAAAGCGTAAATATTGTGATTTAGAAAATGGAAGCATAAAAGGCTGCGCTACTGATGCCAATGAACAATGCTTAGCAAAAAAGAAGCCGAAGAAGTCGAAACATTATTCAGACGACTACGCTTCAGAAGTTACATCCAGCAATGGGAAAAAATACAAGAAACGTAGCAGTAAAGAGAGCAAAAAGAGAGATAAGGACTACAAGGAAGAAAACAAAGAGGCTAAGATTTTAGGTTCTAACGATGATAACAACATGGAGAACAATGAATGAGCTTTCCTGCACAGAGTCAATCATGTTGGGTAGCTTTGATGAAAATTTTGAAGAGAATTTAGAAAATATAATATAAACTAGACTACCTGCTTTAGCTCATTATAATTCTTATAAAATTTATGTAAAAAAACAACAACAAAAAAAATAAAAAATAATTAAAAAATAATAAAGAAATAAAAATAAAATACATGATGAGAAATTTATTATTTTTAGAGGTACTGAAATGATAACCAACCAACCAATTGGAATAAGAAAGTACAATGACACCCATAGGGCGCTACTAGTTAATCCTAATCTCTAAAAGATATTCGTACAAATATTATCGCTGTCAGACAATGAATTTTTGAAAATGCAGTTTCACTAAGACAATGTATCGTGTCACAAATCAGTCAGAATGATTGCAAAACTGCATGAATTGGGTTTTGAATTACTACCACTGTATTCTTCAGCTGCAGCCCAATTGAAGCAATCTTGTCAAGCAACACCATCTTTTTCTATTTTCATAGCGCTATTATCACATCCGTTTAACCTATAAACGGTCAAGTTTATGTTAGGTTAGGTTAAAGGACGCGTACGCATTTAAGACAAGTACAGTACCCAGAGGTCGAATTCACCCATTGTACAACGTTCTAGTTTCTCACCATACCACTTATGTTGTGTGTGTTAATTTTATACATGAGTGGTGGCACCTACAGTTTAAAGTCGACTCTGAACGACAGATTTTTTGAGAAACTTTTTCATGGCAATTTTATTTACTCTCAGAGTTTTTGCCAGAAGTCTGCTGAGAGGAAGTCGCCGAAGAAATACTTTTTGTATTTTGGTTTGATGCCTGGTCTGGGGCTCGAACCCTGGCTTTACGTCTAATAGGCCAACACACTACCTACTAGACTACGGCGACTTCTGATTCTCTTACTCCAGCCTAATTCTGGACATCTTGCCGTGGTTTTAAATTATTTGTGACACACGGTGCATTGTCTCGATTAAGCAACACCTTCTTCTTCTCGTTTCATAGCGCTATTATCACATCTGTTTAACCTATTTACCGTTAAGTTTACTCCATTATTACTGTTGTAGGGTAGTGATACTATTGCTCTGCGATCATAACAATCTATTGGGTTGCTTTTAATCTATGGTACACAGGGTATTTCCTTAATGTCTCTAAACCCTATTGTCCACACAAAATTTTAGGGTATTTTCCGTTGTCAGTAGGGATAACAGATCCCAGTACGTGATAAGCACACATGTGTTTCCTGAATAAACATTGCATTTAGTTACAGGACTTAAGGTTGTCTCCTCTGTTTTTTCTATCTACAGTTCCCATTTACTACAGGGCCTTTCAACAGAGACTTCTGATCTTTTACATTTAATAACGACCATCTTGTTAAAGCTACGTCATTGGAATTGTAAAAGACGTGAACTAATGACTAGAAACACAAACAGATACGACAACCTACTCAGCATTGCAAATTATTACTTAATTTAATTAAAAAAATTTTCATGTCAATCTTATTTATTCTCAGAGTTTTTATATGGAAGACTGCTGAGTGGAAATATTCGAGATGTCTGAGCCAGCGTTTAAAGCATGGTTTTGCGTCTAATAAGCCAACACACTAGACTACTAGACTACGGCATTATTGTCTTCTTTATCTAACAAATTAGTTGTCATTTATTGAGTCTGTTTTATCAAAGCACTATGGACGACTATAGGCAACAATTTGTGCCGCTGAATTGGCTCTGGAGCAGCAGGACTGACCCTAATTTTCACCTAAAAATCATTTTCAACGGTGAGTCCCATTTATGTATGATTTATGGGGTATGTGAACAAACAAAATTGTTAACTTTTGGACAATATAACTCCACATAAGATTCAAGAGTGTGCAATGCATACGACAAAGTTTCTGTTTGGTATGGAATTTATGCTGGTGGCGTCGTCGGTACAACGGCGTGTGCTCTATGTTTATAATTAGTCTGAATTGACACCAGAAGTCAGCAATGAGTATTCAAAACGATGAGTAGATTCGAATCATACTTATAATTTCTGATACTTGTACGCATTCATACTTATTTTAATGTCATACTCATACTACTCATATTCAAAATTTGAAATACTTATGGTACTCGTATTTAACAATACGCATGATGTTATTGACTTCGATTCTCCATGTCTCATCGTATACGCGAATCATACTTATTTTGTGATAAGTACGATACGAACACTACAATACTCACTAGATGGTTGTGTGGTCGAGTCACTCGAATCATTTATGAGTATTGATAAGTATTTTTCTAAATTTATAAATCTGAATGAGTAGGCGTATGAATCAAACATATTTCGAACGTTATGAGTTTGATGTCAACGTTGTACTCCTACTCATTGCAATCTGTACTTATAAATCAATGTTGTACTGAGTACGAATGAATCAGAATAGTTGGATTTCAACTTATGAGTACCGAAAAAGCGATTCATTGCTGATCTCTGGTATATACCAACGGCATGTGATTCCAACAGAACGGCTAGGTGCCATCACTTTGGATATTCTGAGGCATGTAGGCTATTTGGCTGGCCTTGAAAATCAAGCCATTTGACCACGTTCGAGTATTTCTTGTGGGGTTTTCTTAAGATGCTGGCGTATGCTCTTAAGTCACAAACTACAGCGGTCCTTAATGTCAACATGATCTATGCCATTCGACAAATTCAGTTTGATATAAGCTCCAGAATCATGAAAATTGAACATTTCGGATGACCTCTATCCAGGGAATATCGAAATTTGTAGTGACTTTATTTAAAAAGAAGAATCAAACTCCGTTAATAGAATTTTAAATGCTACATTATCATTCTTCTGTAAGCAGAGTTACGAAACGCTTTCCTAATTCGCAGTCACGTGTAAGAAGTTGTCATTAAACTCTCCTGTTATTGCTTTACATACCATGACTAAAAGCTGACACTTTTCAATTTAAAATGTCTCTTCAAAATTCTCTTAAAATGATAATAAAAAATGAAAAACAATAAAACAAATAATTTTGAAGATAAAGAAATGCATCACATACTTAAATGCCATAAAGACTGTGCTGCACTAAAAGCATTTGCACTCAAAACAATGCCATGGCATTTGTTGAATCAAAATTCTGAAGGAAAAGCAGGTTGATTTTATTTATTTTTTTAAACATATTTTTTTTCTTAAGAATAATAAAAGGAACTTAAAATATGAAATAAATGTTGAAATATAGTGGAATAATAAAAACAAAAAAGTAGGGAAGATATGCCAAAAGATAAAAAAAATGAAAAACCTCTAAAGGACTTGAAAAGCTGTAAAATTTTACAAAAAAATGCGCTGTAAGGCTAAAAAGGGCCCTAGAAATGCATTTATTGAGCCATGCCACTGAGAACATCTTTCCCTTATGCGCTTATGGCACGAGTATCTAAAAGAAACTCAAAAAGATATTGCAACTGGAGTACATAATCGAATCAAAGTATTTAAAGCACTGGCTGCAGAACAGAACATATGGCAAAAGCTGCATAAGAATAAAAAAAATTCCATTCACTTCACTTTACCTTTTTATAGCGGACAAAAATATTGGAAAAAATGCATAAAAAAGGAAAACAACTAAAAATTTTATTTGAAAACATCAGCAATAACTGAAGTAGCTCTTAAAAAATATTCTCGAAAAATTATTTCACATAAGAAGAGATTTTTATACGAAAATTTTCATATTAAGTGGATATGCTGCAGATGTTTTACAGCAAAACAAGTCAGTGTTTCGATAAGCATCACAAAATGACAATGAAGTGAAGAACAGCTGACAGTAGATAACAACCATCGTTTTGTCGAAGCTACATCTGGCAAATTTGTTGTTATTTAGTCAGTCTGGACGACCATAGACAACGATATAGGCTCACTGAATGTGCTCTAAAGCAGAAAGCAGCAGGTTTAGGTTAGAGGAGACAAGTACAGTACCCGGAGGTCCTGTTTACCTATTGTATAACAAACCGCAACTCCAACTTGTCAGGGAAACTTCTCAAACCAAGCAACAATTAGATTTAAGACTACAGGAATATAATATAGATGGCAGCAACTGAACTTTACTTTCATTGAAAAATCATTTTCATCAATGAGTCTTCTTTGTGGATGAATCTGTACGTGAACAAACAAAATTGGTCGAATTGAGAATGATACCAAGGCACATGACATCCAAGAACGTTCAATTCATCCCAAAAAGTCACTGTTTCGTGTGAATTTTGGACAACTTCGAGACTCACTACTTCATTTACGTGTAACCATAAAATGTAAAGCAGAGGAGAAGCTAACGAGAAGGCCAGTGAAGAAGAAAATTTCTGGAAAAAACTCGTCAACAACTTGATTTTGCAATTCCTCAACTATTTTTGAAGTCGCCGTAGTCTAGTAGGTAGTGTGTTGTCTTATTAGACGTAAGGCCAGTGTTCGAGCCCCAGGCCAGGCATCAAGACAAAATACAAAACGAATTTCTTCGGCAACTTTCTCTCAACAGATTTCTGGCAAAAACTCTGAGAGTAAATAAAATTGCCATGAAAAAGTGTCTCAAAAAACTGTCGTTCGGAGTCGACTTTAAACTGTAGGTGCCACCACTCATGTATAAAATTAACACACACAACATAAGTGGTGTGAGAAACTAGGACGTTGTACAATGGGTTAATTCAACTTCTGGGTACTGTACTTGTCTTAATTGACAAGTACACGTCCTCTAACCTAACCTAACCTGACCTAATATGTATAGCCCCCTAAAATGAAAAGCAGAGGCACTAACGAGTAGTCCAGTAAATGTGAACATTTCTAGAATTTCTGGAAAGAAAGTTGTCAACACATTGATTTCGCAATTCTTCCATACTTAAGCACGTTGAGCGCAAGTTGAGCTAGTTTCTTGAGACCAAATGTTGATCACGTTTAGGCGACTAGATTTTGAAAAAGAAAAACACGGCTGTTCCTTGCTTACTTCAAAAGAAATAACAACTGTTGCTGACGCCAGTGAGTAAGCCATACCAAACAATCAATTTCAATTGATGTAACGCTGATTTATAGTCGCCGTAGTCTAGCAGGTAGTGTGTTGTTGTAGTGTGCTTCAAACCCCAGCGCAGACATCTCAAACAAAACAAAGTAGGAGGAAATATTTCTTCGGTGTCTTACTCCCAATAGTCTTCTGTCGAAAACTCTGGGATTCAATAAACAAATTTTTCAAAAATCTGTGCTATAAAATTAACGCGCACAACATAAGTGGCGTAAGAAGCGAGGCCGTAATCCAGACTAGGAAGATTCGTAAAGGATTTGCTTCGCTGCAAATACAACAAAAAGATACAAGAGTTCACCTTCCTCGGGATTTCAATGGACCTACATTGCAAAAAGGCAAGGCAAAAAGGCAAATAATGTTTTGTTGGCTTTAGTTCTTGTTTGAGCTGTATTTTGTAGGCATGTGAGCCAATATATTTCTGCAAGTATTTCCTTGTAGTCGAAGGACAAAAGCGCAAAAAAAATAAAAGCAAAGACGAATCAATATTTCGATCTCTTCTTTAGAACTTCATGCTACAGCAGCAATATTATCTTCCTTACGCTCATATGTCTGATTTGTCAAAGGATTTGAAACGAGAGGAGTAAAATGAGCGCAAACACAATTAATAAATGCACGAATGGCTAGCCCACTAATCTCATTATGTGGTCTAAGTGCCTTAAGTGGTCTAAGTGCTACTAAGTGAAGTACTCAAAATAAATTTATTTTTCTAACAAGTTGAAGTTTTTCAATTTGATGATGTTTAACCTTACATACATACGTACATACATAATTGGTCATTACAACCCTTTAGCCATGATTACGATCTACCTTCTCACACCAATTTGTGTGTTAATTTTATATATGAGTGGCGACACCTACAGTTTATAGTCGAATCCGGATGACAAATTTTTGAGAAACTTTTCATGGCAATTTTATTTACTTTCAGAGTTTTTACCAGAAATCTGCAGAGAGGAAGGTGCCGAACAAATATTTATTAAGGTTTGGTGTTCTTGGAGATGTCTGACCTGGGGTTTAAAACGCCTACAGGACTACGACTACTGCTTCTTTGAACTTAACCTCACATACATACATACATAATTGGTCATTACAAACCTCCAGTCAGGATTACGACCTAGTTTCTCACACCACTTATGTTGTGTGTGTTAATTTTATACATGAGTGGTGGGACCCACTCTTTAAAGTCGACTCCGAACGACAGATTTTTGAGAAACTTTTTCATGGCAGGTTTATTTAATCTATTTTTGCCTGAAATCTGCTGAGAGGAAGTTGCCGAACAATATATATATTTCGGTTGGTTAAAGATGTCAGACCTGGGATTTGAACCGTGGCCTCATGTCTAATAAGCCAACACACTACCTAATAGACTACGGCTACTAGTACTTCAAATTTAACCTAACAGAAGCAAAATGTAAACACAGTTTAACACTCCAACACTGTTAGCGATAACGATAGTTCCCATGCAGTTAGAAAAACACACGATAGAAATTTTCTCTTTCGAATTTAAGAGTTTAAATAAATATTTTTGAAAAGGAAAACCTTCCTTTTTCTATACCCATATTGTAAATATTCTGCTATGTATGAATAAACTTCTTTTTGCCTCACATTAATACTATAAATTTGAAATTTGCCTGTGGCATATGGTTTATTTGGTCATAAACAACATTATGCAGACACATACATGTGTAAATAAATAACTATGCCCTGCTCTTATATTAAAAAATGTCTAACAATGTTGCATAAATACACTCTCATATACGTACATCGACAGGCATAAATGAAATATTTACTCACAACACCAGAGTACTTAAGAAAAACTCTAAAAAAGATTGGAGAAAGGGAAGTAGAAATCAAGGGCATGTAAGGTTTCTAACAAACTCTGTAGTTAGTCTCTTAACAATAATAAAAAGTAAGAACAACAACAAAATATAAAAAGGAAGAAAATTTATATAAAAAGAGACAAAGTGAGAGAGAGAGAGAGTGTGTGTGTGCATGTGTAGGCTTTTATATCAACCAGCAGTTAAAGTAGCTTCTTATTTCGGGTTTATCTGCTGCTGTTGTATTATGCCTGTAATGTTGTCACTCTGGTTTGAACATTTGACAATATCTTGTCGTTTTATCCCAGTACAATGTCATATGCACACATACATACAGACATACATACATATATGTTTCTGTACATGTGAAACATTTTCGTTTAGCATTACATTACACAGCAAACTTGAAAACAACATGAAAGCAAGCAACAGCAAGTACTGTTAAAATGCTTGTTTTCACCTTCATATCCTTTAACTTTAATTGTAACACTTTAAGGTCCATATGTCCATATGTAACCTTTACCATACAAATCTTGCTCTTTACCAGTCTTTCTACTGGTGGTATATGCCTGTATTTGAATTTCTCTAGCCCACCTGGCCAGAGTTCAGTTCAAAAGTGCTAAATTGTGTTCAAAGATTCATAAGTCTGGAAAATTAACGATAAAATTTCAAGTCCTTTCTTTGCCCTTTAACAATTCCTCTCTACACATATACATACACAGAAATGCTGAAATATAAATGAAAGAATGAACGAAAGGCAAACATTTGACTATGCTTAGTGGTGTTAATGATAAAAGTGTAAAGAAACCGGGTACTTTCTATTTGTGTATATGTATATGGGAATAAGTAAAAGAATTGAAATCTAGGGAAACATTCAAAGAAAATAAATTCAGAATATTAAATGCATATTCAGGGTTAATTCTAAAAAGCATAAAAAGAACTCACAAGCAAGACAAATATGTATGTGAACTATTGTAACTCGTTCGGGTCTTTCCACAGGGACTTGCTTTGACAACTTTGAGCTGATAACGGCCGTCTCTTTGAAGCTAAATCTCTCAAATAAGTGGACGATCCTAGATAACGTTGTGTAAGCTGTGCAGCAGTTGTTTGCATCAAATAAATCTCAGCGTGAAATCCATGTCTAGCTAAATGGGTCCATGAGCACACAAAATTTTTAAATTTCAGACGAAAACAATCCACATGAGATCAAAAAGAGTGCATAATGCATACCGGAAAAAACGCTAATTGGTGTAGGTTTTGGAGTGATGGGCACATGCATCCCTTCACTCAGAATTACAACTCAGCTTCTCACACCACTTATGTTGGGTCTGTCAATTTTATCAAAAAGTGCCAGGACCTATAGTTTAAAGGCGACTCTGAAAGACACGTTTCTGTGAAACGTTTTTTTTTTGGCAATTTTATTACTTCCCTCAGTGTTTTTGCCAGAAATCTGCTGAAAGGAAGTCGCCAAATATATATTTTTTTTCGGATTTCGTTTTATTCGACATGTCTGACCTGTGGATTGAGCCTTGGTCTCCTGTCTTATAAGGCAACAAACTACCTACTAGACTACGACGACTTCGATTCATATTTCTTTGAGAACCAAGTTGGCCAGGACATCACGGTCACCGCGAGTACTATAGATTGACGATTACCAACATCTTTTGGCCTGGTAATCTGGACACCAACAACATCTGCTATTAATAGTGTAAAGCTACATACGTACATAATTGTTCATTACAATTCACAAATTCGTCAAATTTCGACGAATTTTTTAATATTTTGTATGATTTGGGTCTGTTCCAAATTAATGGCATTCCAAACATAAATTTCAAAATATTGGATTTAATATTCGTAAATGAGGTGACTAATAGCTTTATTAATCGCTCGTTCCCTATTACCAGTCCAGAAGATTGTCATCATCCAACGCTCGTATTAAAAACATCCATTCCACTTAATTTATCGATGCCTTCGTGTAACAAAAATGAGAAAGTTTTTTCATTTAAGCACACCAACTATAATATGTTAAATGAACTCCTAATCAATACGGATTGGCACTCCTTTTTTTCATGCTATACTAATGTTGATGATATGTCTAAAGCCTTTTACTCTAAGGTTAATACCTTTTTGAATTTATGTGTTCCAAAGCAAATATCTAGACAATTATCCGGTCCTCCATGGAATAATAAACAACTGGCTCGTGTAAAAAATAAGAAGAATAAATACTATAAAAAGTTTAAACAATCTGGTTGTTATATGGATTATATAAGATATTCTGTTACCCGGGCGGAATACACAATACTTAATAAATCATGTTACGATAAATATGTAAATACAATGAAATACAACTTTAAGCTTAATCCAAAATCGTTTTTTAAATTTGTGAACTCAAAGAAAAAAGTAACTGGTTTTCCATCTTCTATGAGATTTCAGCAGATTGAATCTAGTGATGACAGCATTATAAGCAATTTATTTGCCAGCTTCTTTTCCACAACTTATTCGGATGCAACTTATAATGATTCCACTGATTATCACATTAAAATAAATACAAATTCCACAGTATCAATAAATTTAATCAACGTTCCTACTATTTCTATGGAATTGAGAAAACTAAAATTCTCCTATAACTTTGGACCTGATAACATTCCTAGTAGCATCTTAATTAATTGTGCCGACTCTATAGCTGTTCCACTATCATACTTATTTAATAAATCGATTATATGTGGTTATTTTCCTAATGTTTGGAAGGATTCATTCATTATTCCTTTGTTCAAATCAGGAAATAGATCCGATGTTACAAATTATCGTGGTATTGCAAAACTGAGCATAATTCCAAAACTGTTTGAAAAAATGGTTACGGATGATTTATGTTATCAAGTTTATGTTATCAAGTTTCTAACTTGATATCTCCGTATCAGCACGGTTTTAGGAAAAAGTGTTCTACTACAACAAACCTGCTTCATCTCTCAACAGTTGTGTATCAAGGAATTTTTCATCAGCAACAAACAGACGTTATCTATACGGATTTCAGCAAGGCCTTTGATAAAGTCAATCATGTACTTTTGAGGAAGAAACTTTATTTATTGGGATTTTCCGATCTTAGTCTAAAATGGATTTACTCGTATTTAACTGACAGAAAACAAACCGTACTTTTTAAAAACTGCTGCTCCAGAAGTATTGATGTCCTTTCTGGGGTACCTCAAGGTAGCCATCTTGGACCGCTTCTGTTTTCATTGTTTATTAACGACTTACCTGAAACGATTCACTATTCCAATATCCTAATGTACGTTGATGACGTAAAAATTTTCTTAAGTTATCGCCAAAGTTCCGATCAGAAACTTCTTCAAAATGACCTAAATTCGTTTCATTTATGGTGTAATTTAAATCTAATGCAGCTTAATCTCAAAAAATGTAAATACATGAGATTTGTGAGAAAGAATCCGATTCCTGCAAACTATGCTTTTGATGGATACGAGCTTGAGTTTGTAGATAACTTCCTGGATCTAGGAGTTCTACTTGATCCCAAACTAAATTTTATCCCGCACATAACTATGACAGTAAATAAAGCTAGAAGCGTTCTTGGTTTTATAAAACGGTGGGCAAAAGAATTTAACGATCCTTATGTTACTAAATCGCTCTACACATCTCTTGTAAGGCCTATACTCGAGTATGGTTCCATAATATGGGATCCTCTATATAAAAAATATTCCGACGTCATCGAATCTGTACAAAAGCAATTTCTGATGTTTTGTCTCCGAGGACTGAATTTTAATCCTACAAGTTTACCTTCTTATTCTGCCAGACTAGCTTTAATTAAACTTCCGACACTTAAAAGCCGCAGAACTATGTTAAATATCTCATTCATATTCAATGTAATTACTGGTGATATAGGCTCCAGTTTTTTAATCCATAATATCACGTTTAATGTTCCTCAACGTCCGTCACGTCATTTTTCCCCATTATCAATACAATTTTTTAGATCCAACTACGCTGGTGCTGATCCAATAAGGAGAATGTGTAAAGAATTTAATAAATTGTATATGCTAATAGATTTTTCGTCATCAAATAATGTGATAAAAAATAATGTAATTATATATTTAAATTCATAGTTTTTAAAATTGATATAAATTTAAATTTACAATTGTAACTTTACTAAATTGCCTGTAAGGAATATTTCCATAGGCAAATAAAATAAATAAATAAATAAATAAATAAAAACCCTTTAGTCAGGATTACGACCTAGTTTCTCACACCACTTATTGTGTGTGCGTTATTTTTATGCATGAGTGGCGGGACCTACCGTTTAAAGTCGACTCCGTACACAGATTTTTTTTGAGAAACTATTTGCCAAAGCATCCATCCAGAAATGGGCCTCATAGCTGAAGATGATTTCTCTATGAAAATTAGGGTCATTAATCAACTATGCTCGAGCCCAATTATCAAACACAAGTCGTTGTCTACAGTTGTCAATGGGAATTAGACAGATGCAGCTTCACTCATTATATATGAGTGGCGGGACCTACAGTTTAAAGTCGATTCCGAAGGACAGATTTCCGAGAAACTTTTTCATGGCAATTTTATTTACTCTCAGAATTTTTGCCAGAAATCTGCTGTCGCCGAAGAAATATCTTTTCATATTTCGTTCAGTTGGATATGCCTTACCTGGGGTTTGAACCGAGGCCTCACGTCTAATAAGCCAACACACTACCTACTAGACCTCGGCGACTTCAAAGTGTGACAGTGTAAAGCTACGTGCCACAAAACTCAAGCCACATTGGATATTTTACCCAAAAGATTTGACTTCATGGTCACTTGCGTGCTTGTGATGTGAACTGGCCACTTAGTTCGTGTTATTTGTTCCCGTTGGACTTTTTCTGGTGGTATTTACGTAAGTCACTAGGGTATATAAATTAGCCAGAAACTGTTCTCAAAGTCTACCAACATAACGAATGCTATCGCTGAAATTCAGCATGATTTATTAGCCAGAGTCATGGAAAATTGGAATTCGAATGTGCTGCCATACAGAGCAGCTGTAGCGGACATTTAAACTCAGGCCATACTCTTCGCAAGAAATTGCTGTACTCTAGTAGGTAGTGTGTTGGCTTATTAGCCGAAAAGCCAGGGTTTACCCCAGGACATCAAAACAAAATACAATACAAAAAGAATTTGTTCATGGTCTTCCTCTTAGCAGATTTCTGGAAAAAACTCTGAGAGTAAATAAAATTGAAAAGTTTCTCAGAAAATCTGTCGTTCTGAGTCGACTTTAAACTGTAGGTCCCGCCACTCATGTATAAAATTAACACACACAACATAAGTGGTGTGAGAAACTAGGTCGTAATCCTGACTGAAGGGTTGTAATGACCAATTATGTATGTATGCAGTAGGTAGTGTGTTGGTTTATTTTACGAGAATTCGAATTTCAAACTCTAGGCCAGACATCTCGAGTAAAACGAAAACCGGAAAAAAATTGTTTTACGGCGACTTCCCCTCAAGGGTCTCTGGCAAAAATTCTTAGAGAAGAAAAAATTGCAGGGAAGAGTTACTCAAATCTGTTGTTCGCACTCGAGTTTAAACTGTAGGCTCCAGCACTCACTGATAATATTAACACACACAACATAGGTGGTGTAGGAAGCTAGAGTGTAATCCTGGCCAAAGGATTGTAATGGCCAATTAAGTAAGTAAGTGTATGCCACACATAATGACATTAATATGTCTTTCACATCTGATGCTTAAGGATTATTATAAATCGTGGCTTAAAATTATTGGAAATTAAGTATGAAAGTGACTTTATATTTTTAAAGTTTCAGTTTAAAGCCTTGAGTTTTCTTCTTTAGTCTTGAGACTTTAAGGATAATGAAGATTTATAAAGAAAAAGAAAATAATTTAAAGCTACTCTAAGAAATAAAATTTTTTTCTCTGTGTGCACGTAATGAAAAATTAAACGTAATTAATAGGATTTTCCTAAGGGCTGAATGCTTTCTCTCTTCATTTCATTTTAATTTCTTTGTTTTTTCGTATTGTTTTTGTTTTATGCTCTTTAGCGAAAGCTCTTTAACAACAGATAAGCAAAAAACACATAGCCAAACTAACTAACGGGAACCAGGGTAACGGAAATATGAATAAGAACACAGTAACGAAGAAACAAAAAAAACAAACGTTGAAGCAAACAGTACATCATTAAAGAAGGCAACATAAAAACACTGGAGAAACAAAAAACAAAAGGAAAAAAATGAAGAAAAGCGACAGAAATAAATGGAAATAAAAATGGAAAAACAAATCAAGCAATTACATTAAAATTTATCATTTCTAGAGCAGAAGAATAAAAGCAACAAATAAGTAGAAAAAATGCACAAGAAAATTACAAAAAAAAAGAGACAATCACAGTTATTTTAAATGAAAAGCAGAAAATGTTGCTGTTTTTTCCCTTATCCTCCCCCCCTACACACATACATCAGTTTACATACATTTTACGTGTTCAAGTGAGTGTATGTGTGTGTTTTGTTATTGTGTTTGTAAGTAATTATGTCTTTGTCAAATGAATTTCCTTTTTTCTTCTTTATTTTTATAAGCTTGTATAAGTGCGTGAGAGAGTCAGAATTTTTTTTCTTTAAAACATGTTTTTAACAGTAAATTTAAAACCTCTTAAGCTTAATTAGAAAATTACAAAAGAATACTAAAGGGAGCCAAAAGAAAAGAAGGCAAGAAGAAGAAACAAAAAGGGGTATTAATTACTCATAGAAATTAATTTTGCAAAAATATCCACTTCCTTCCTTCCTTCCGTTTTAGCCAGTTAAACGTTTAAAACCAGGAAAACAAAATTAAAAAAAAGTTTTTTTTAAATGTTTTAAGGCCATGAAATTAAAAACAAACGGAATAATTAAATGCAATAGGAAAGAGGAAAGGTTGTGCAAGGCGACAAAGAGTTTTATTGGCTGTATTTTGGTACTCAAACTTTAAATGACTTTCGGTTTGATTTCAATAAACAAAGCTTAGGAAAGGACACTCAGTATCATATAGAGGCTACAATATCAAGGATGGTTGTGTATGTGCCTTACAGGACATCAGCTTCTTTTTTACAATACAAAGAACAAGCATCTGTAATATTATTAAGTTAGGTTAGGAAGAGTTACATAACATTGTATCAGGAATAGTGAACCCTTTGGTCCATTGCAAAACAAGCCGCTTCAGAAAATAAAATAAATAAAATAGTAAACACAGGAAAGACGAGAATAAAGCAAAGACAGAAGAAAGACAAGAAAAAAAGAAAAGAAAAGAAAAATGTCTTCTAACCATCATGCTCATATTCATAGATATTCCGCTAGTTAGTCAATTCCGTTAACGAATCGTATTAGATTCTTAACACGTTGACTGCCGCGGCAATTTTCAAAAAACTGGCCACGCAAGCCAACATTGACTTTTTGTTCTTTTCCCAGAAGCCATTTATCGATACTAGCACTGATATAATGCGATTTTATTCGTAGCTACACAAAAATGGCTGGTTTAGTAAGTACGAGATAACTCGTAGTTGGCTCCCTAGAAGGGAACGTAATCTACGAGTTATCTCGTAGTCGGCAGTCAAGGTGTTAAGGATACAGTTCCATAGGCCTACCAATTGCTTAGCAAATTGCCTGCACAATCTTACTCATGCTTTACATTAATTTCGCAACTGTTCACGATGGGTGAGTGAAACGACTCTTTTCGCAATAATTCTAAATAAGAAGCCTATTCACAGGCCTAACTACTGTTCTTGGTTCAAAGCTTCATCTACAGCTTCCTTCCAGTGATAACACAATGCCCAGCTAGCTACTTAGCATTGTCTAATTTGATAATCCGACAAAAGCATCCCATACCAGATGTGACCGAAAAGTATATCACCTCTAAGTCTTTAGTACTGCCTTATTGTCCACATAAATTGTAACTCTTGATATATGTTTTCATGTATCTCTACCTGAAAAACACTATACTTCCACACTGGAAGACCATACGATTCCCTGACATTGGTCTACACATATGAAGATACCTGCTCCCGTGCCCATTTACATTTTAGATCCTTAATGGACGATTCCTTGACATCTGCTCCTGTGCCCATTTACATTTTGGATCCTTCATTGACGATTCCCTGACATTGGTTCCGTAGATGAAGACACCTGCTCCATTATCCTTCATTGACAGATAACCTAGCCATCGAAAAAAAAAACAACAATTTTGCTCAAATTTACCCATTAGTGCCCAGTGGCAACTTAAGTTGCCAGCAGAGGTTGCCTTAGTTTTTGTGCTCTGAGAGGAAATTGAGTGTAAAAACCAAAACGGTAACCCTTATGGGTTAAAGATTAGGCCCTTGGGCAGCCCTTGCAGTATATTCAAGTTTATGGAAGAAGTGGCCGTACAACAGCTCGAAAGATTCTATTGCATCTGGTAGTGATGAATAAAGCCATGGATGCCGCATTTAGCTGAATAGGGGACAGGTCGAACTCCGAGAGTCATAAGAGGGCATTATTGAATTTCTGCAACCGAATCTTAATTGTCCCTGTACAGAACTAACAGAGTCTATAATTATCCGTTTGAGTGCGAATTGTCGCTATAGCGACGAATAGGTAATGCGCCAAAATCGCGATTCGTCGATTTAGTGACGATTGGCGTTCAGTTAGTGAGGACTGCTGCGACTTTTATGAATAAAAATATTTTTTTTTTTCAATTTCTCATAGCAATTTTCAATTAAGTTACCCCAAACCCATAGCACTCAAACGGTTATAGAAAGAGAGGAGTAACGACACTAAGAAAAAAAATGATTGAAGCACTTTGGGAGCTACAAACAGTGATGATCAAAGATAACAATAATCCTTGTCATCGATTCAATAATCGATTCAATGCTCAATTCAAATTGTTTGGAAGGTATAAGAGTATATAATTTGACAATTAGCTTGCCATTCGAGCACTTAGCTTATATAAAAAGTTGTGTCAAATAGTATAGACAAGCTAGCAGGAAAATAGAGTTAAACTTTGTTGAGAATATGCTATTGAATGGACAAGGAACTCCTCAGAATGGGAGCTTTCATGCCGTTGAAGAACAGTCCTGAAAGTTATATTAGGCGAAGGAGCAGATAATGAGAGCTGAAGATTATTGCCAATCCAAATGGGTTAAGAAAACCTAACAATTACTAGGTACATGCAGTTGGCAGAGATTTGGGACTGGCATTAGATTGTGCATGAAAAATTTGAGGATGACAACGGACCTTCTGGCATTGTAGATTCAAGGAGCATTCGCCTAAAATAACTGTAACCGGTAACCGTTTCAAACCCCTTTTATTAATTTTCGAAACATTGTCGCAAAGGTTCAAATCGGTCAGACATCAAAACGAAATTTAAAAAAAAGAAAAAATATAGCTTCGGCGACTTCCTGTCAGCAGATTTCTGGCAAAAACTCTAAGAGGAAATAAAAATGCCATGAAAGGTTTCTCAAAAATCTGTCGTTCGGAGTTGACTTTAAACTGTAGGTCCCACCACTCATGTATAAAATTAACACACACAACATAAGTGGTGTGAGAAGCTAGGGCGTAATCCTGACTGAAGGGTTGTAATGGCCAATTAAGTAAGTAAGTCAGTGTGTCGCAAAGGATCTCAGGGCATTTGAAACTATATGATTACAGAACAGAGACGTTTGAAAAAATGCTGAAACTCATCGCGAAACCGAATTCAATTTTGTTTGACGGAATTTTTTCAGATTCGGTTAAGAAAAGTGCTATGTAGAGAAACGAGAAAGCATATGTGTGTCCACTTTGGTGGTAATGGACATAAGAAAACTAATTGGCTTCATCAGAAGATCCGAATGGTTTCAGGTATAGGACAAAATGGATTACGATGGTATTGCAATAGGCCTTAGATAACTTAAGTGTAGCTGTGACATCTTCTTGAACTGACAGCCACCTATAGCTCTGAGGTCTGCACCAGAGATCAGCAATGAATCGCTTTTTCGCTACTCATAAGTACTCATGAAATTTTGAGTATGAGTGAGTCAACAGTATTGAAATCCAACTAGTCTGATTCATTCGTACTCAGTAGAAGTTGCAATGAGTATGAGTACAACGTTGACATCAAACTCATAACATTCGAAATATGATTGATTTACACGCCTATTCATTCAGATTCATAAATTTAGAAAAATACTTAAAAATGGTTCGAGTGATTCGATTCATTCATAAAAATGTACAGTCTTAGTTGTTGTTGCATTTACAAAAAAAGAAGAAAGACACAAACAAAAAACACAAAGACAGCAAGCAGAGCAACCACACAACATTCTTGTAAGTATTGTGTAGTGTTCGTATGCGAATCATACTTATTTTGTGATTCGTGTATACGATGTGTCATGAGTAATGATGAGTATTGTTAAGTACGAGTACCATGAATATTTCAAACTTTGAATATGAGTAGTATGAGTATGACATTAAAATAAGTATGAATGCGGATAAGTATCAGAAATTATAAATATGATTCGAATCTACTCATCGTTTTGAATACTTATTGCTGCACTCTTTTATTTACAAAAAGACTTGTAAAATAGTTTACCCTTTCTGTTTTTATGTTGTATGTTGCAGTAGAGATTCCAAAATAAAAATTTTGAGAATTTTTAAAAATTGTTATTGCATTTGAATTACTTTATTAACTTACAACAACAACAAAAATCATTGATGAGCATCTTGTAATGAAATTTAATTTAAAATTTAAATTTTCGGTAAACAAAACTTTACGATTTTGGTTATGTGGGTCTAAGCAATAAATCTATGATGCTGCTTCTGTTTGGCTGCGCTTACAAATACGTGAATGCAAACAACAGTTGCCAGCCAGCAACCAATAACCAAGATAAACGTGTACAAAAACAAGCAGTTTAAATAAATTAATTTAACAAACGAAACACGTTTCTGGGAAAAAGTTTCAATTTTTTCGTTTGTGTTGTTTGCCTTTTTCGATTTTTGTTTTGTTTTGTTTTTCCGAGATATTTGGAAAATTTAGCGAATCAGAAACACAGACATATATACATACATGCGTTTGTGTTTATAAAAACAAAGAGGAAAAAAAAGGCCAACAATTGGGCTGATGGAGAGCATATACCCACTGCAATTAATTCTAATGAAGATTTTCATAGCCAAGCAAACCAAAGTAAAACTCTTGTTTAGACCACGACAGTGCTACTCCAATATTCAATCAGTAGAAATGCCAATACAAATGTAACGTGAAAAACAAAAAAACAAAAACTCTAAAAGCAGATGTTTCTTTGATAAAGGTTTATGGAACACATACATACTCTAATTCCCTCTTTCTGTCTCTCTGTTTTTGTGTATGTGTTTGTATGAAGCTCCCTTACCATTACATTTGTATATATGTTAACCGGAAATGGGAAGAAAACCAAGAGATCCGCACAAGCATAGAGAAAAAGCGCAAATATTCAAATATTCAAACATGGTTGTCTGACACACACACTTACACACATACATTTACACTAACACTATCCTTTTTTTTTGTTGTATTTACACACACACACTCACACATTATGTTATCTTGGGTTCCTGTGCAAATGATACAAAATGTCGAAATTTTGTACCTTTTTTCTCCCTTCGTTTTCCATTTTTTCTTTGTGTGTTTGTATTGCAAAGATTGTTTTTTTCTTGCTTTTCCATTTTGTTTGGAACGAATAAAAAATTTATTTGCAATTTTTGTTTGTACCAATTTATTATTTCTGTGTGTTAGTATGGTGTTGTACTCTTTTTTTCATGCTTCACTTTCCTTTCAAACTTGCTGCCATCTTCCTGTAAATCTTTTCCTTTTCAAATAGCAATGACATATCCAGTTAGTGGCAGGGAGGGAGGATTGTGAGGATAAAAAAAAGTTTTTTTTTCTTCGAAAGTTTTAAGAGCTTCATTTACATTTTTGATTACTAAACGTTTTAGCAGCAGCTATTACGTGTACGGTTACAGGACGATGGACGTTTTAAATGTAAAACGTAAAATCATTAGAGCATAAAATAAACGAACGAATGGTCAATTGTGAACAGAAAAAGAAAAAATGAAATTTTTATTTCTTCTCTCCAAAGATATCTTCTGCCACTAAGGATAATAAAATGGCAAGGAATTGAATATTTTGGGTTGACAATTAAGAACTTCAAATTGATATAAAAAAAACAAGAAAAAATTATGAAAATATGACCTTTTGGTTCTTCGTTTGTTAGGATTTTCCTAAATCACTGATGTTTACGAATTCGCTACAAACGGTCCTTAAACATAACACATGCCATCGGGCAAATTCAGCTTGATTTATGCCCCAGAGTTATGCAAAATTGGAAATTTCGAATGCGCTCTTATCCAGAGAATCCAAGACGGATATTTGAACAACGTTATACTCCACACAAGAAATTGCCGAAGTCTAGTAGGTAGTGTATTGGCTTGTTAGACGAAAGGCCACGCTTCAAACCCCAGATTAGACATCTCCAACAAAACGAAATGTCTGAAGGAAAATATTTCTTCTGCAACTTCCTCCCTGCAGATTTATGGTAAAAACTCTGAGACCAAGTAAAAGTGCCATGAAAAAATTCTTAAATCTTTCACTCGCGTTTAAAAATTAACACATACAACCTGACTTGTGTGACGAAATGGGTTGTAACCCTAAAGAAAGGGTTGTATAATAATTTAAGTAAATTAGATGACGACAATAGCAGGTCTATAGTTACAGAAAAAAATTTGGAAAAAATTTGAAAAGATCATTACGACTGACTGTTTAGTGCGGCTTATGAAACGGAAGCATCATTGACTTAAATTTCTTTGAAAATGAGAACGACGCAACCATTACTGTCAATGGAGACACCTATCGGACCATGATAACCGATTTTTTTGTATCCACTCTGCATGGTATTGATGTGAACGATATTTGGTTTCAACAGGATGATGCAACTTGCCACACGTTTCATGCCACAATCGATTTATTGTGTCAAACATTTGATGGCCGTTTAATTAGCCGAAATGATGATGTCACTTGGCTGCCAAAAAGCTGCAATTTTACACCGTTAAACTATTTTCTGTGGGGCGCCGTTAAAGCAAAGTGTTATACCGACAAACCAGAGACAATTGAGCATTTGAAGGCCAACATGCGTGATGCCATTGTCGATATACAACCCTATACACTCGAAGAAGTGCTCGAAAATTGGTCCGACGGAATGAGATACTGAAAGGCCAGCCATGGCAGCTATATGAATGAAGTAATATTCCTTCTTTAACCGGAACAATTCTGCTTCACAACAAAAAATAAATTCGGCAAAATTTCAAACCGTTTTTGTTTTATTGCATTTTTAAATATAAGCTTTTAAATGGCCCACCCCTTTATGTCGTTCAATTCTTTGGCTCTTTTTAATTTAATGTTGCATACTTTACAGATCGTATTCTAAAGCATTATAAGCACCCATAGGTATGAGTAATATTTTTTGAATACTGCAGCGTACTACATATAACTCATACGCCTTAGTGGTGGAAGCAAAATATACTGAAACTGCATTACTAAAAACACAAACTTCACGGATTTAAAGCAAAAAAAAAAAAATTCAGTGTTTTTTCATTTTTTCTTTATCAATCAGTAAGCAAACTAAAGTTATTGAAAATGTTTACCAAAAATTCCAGTGTAAGTTAAAGGTTGTCTTACAAATGTTAGATGCCATAGACTAGACCGTTGAAATCAACATGGTGGCACCAAACTCTCGCAGCTTGAAAAAGCACCGCTTTTAGAAGTATCCACAATATGTGTAAGGTAGCGTGTGGTAGTGGTTCGAATCCAGAGCAAGATGGTGATTGTTATGCATATGCGTTTATACGTCATGTAGTGTACATAGGTATACCTGTAAAGTCTTGTCTAATCCGTGGACAAACTTTAGGTTGCTGTTTGTTGTCAGTACTTAATAAGCACTCATGTGAAATGCATCAACCTTGCACAGAAGACGAATACCACAGGATCAACATATTGAGTTTTAATCGATCCCGATGTTGATCAAGTGTTCTGTCAGTCTAGAGTATCCGATTCACAGGCTGATTACTATTCTCGTACTACTTCAGAAATCTCTTACCAAAAGACGCTTTAGGCTTCCGTCCATCTGCCATTTCACCAAGTTTACTCCACAGAATAGTTCTGGGCTATGATTTTCGTATAAACACTCCCATCCTAAACTCAAATTCCTACACATTGCCGAAAATTCCCATATGAGCTGAAATCTAGTAGAGGTACCATCTCGCCGTAGTCTGGTAGGTAGTGTGTTGGTTTATTAGATGTGAGGCCAACAAAACGAAATATCTGAAGAAAAAGTGTTCTTCGGCAACTTCCTCTCAACAGATTTCTGGCTAAAACTCTGAGAGTAAATAAAATTGCCATGAAAAAGTTTCTCAAAAAACTGTCGTTCGCATTCGACTTTAAACTGTAGGACCCACCACTCATGTATACAAATTAACACATATAACATAAGTGAATTGAGAAAATAGGTCGTAAGACTGACTGAGGGATTGTAATGTCCAATTATGTATGTATGTGTCGTCATTCGAGCAGTCAATTCTTATGAAAATAATATGGCATGGCCTGTGGAAGCTGAATCTGCTAGGTAGGCAAAATAAAGTTACCCTTTGCTGGATCCTAGGTAATGTAGTAATTCTGCGATGGAGTCGACAGATCTTTAAAAGTTGGCAGACCTTTAAAAAGGTATGTTCAACGAAAGGAAAGACAAGTAGAATGAAGGCAATCAAATTATTTCTTCTTTAATTTTTATTTGCACTCAAGGTTAAGATGTATATTAAAAATATGAAAAATATTTAACAAGAAAAGAACATTTAATTTCTCTTTTTTATTTATTTATTTTTAATCCTTTTTTGTATTTGTTTCTTTTTTTTTTGTTTTTTTTTTTTTTTACTAGAAAAATAACTCAAGAATAGTTTAAGAACTTTTGTAAAGTGTCTAGACTCGAATACAAATGATTCAGAAAAAGTTTTACTTCATCCGTTTCTTTGTTTAGCTAAATAACATATGGGACTGATTGTTTAACAGTGAAGAACAAAAAAGGAAATAAAATAAAATTTTATAAATAAAAATAATTGCAAAAAAAGCTTCAATAAAAGTAACTTAAATACCTTAACAGGTAACAACAACGAAACAAAAAAATCTTTTTTGTTGCTGTTGTTTTTCCAATAAATAAAAGAACACAGAAAGAAAACAGAAACAGTAGAAAAGGAGAGGAGCAGAAGAAAAAGTACCGGAAATAATACATAAACTTTTATAACCTCATTAAAAGTTCACAAAACTCGGAACGTAACTTGGGTGTTGTTACGTTACGAAACAATTTTAACGAAACAAACAAAAAATAAAAAAAAAATATAAAAAAAAAACTGGTAAAAAGGTACAAAAGTAATGAAGAAGTATGAACAAACAAACAAAAAAAAGAGCAAATAAATGCATGTATGAAATTGGAAAATAAAAAATATGATGCCATTAAATGAAATGATGTAAACTAAAGAATACCAAGAAAGCAAAAAGGAACAAGAAAAAATGAACGATGGCCAACACATATCCTTACACTCATTAAAAATGTATGACAGAAATACAAGTAAATGCCATCAATACGTGGAGAGGAGTGTGGGAGTATGGTTGTACAATACTAAAGTGAAGTTTAATCAAAACCAAAACATATTCCCACACAACATGTCTGTATTTTTCGGTGGAAGTAATTTTTGTTGTGGTTCCCTAAATCGAGTCTTCGTCCTTTTTTATCGGATAAAATAATTTTCATCATTTAAAATAATAGTCATCAAGTAGGAAATGCACTGAAATGAGCACTAAAAGGTCGGTCTATTGGATATGTGGCGATGACACTGTCTCTAGAAATTTCTTTATAACCACGCGAATTCCTTACACAGTGGGCCACTTATGGTGACCATAATCCCTCCGTAATGCTCCGTATGACAAGGGATTACGATTGAATCATTACATCTACATATATAGGGTTTGTACAATGGGTCAATTCGACCTCCGGGTACTGTACTTGTCTTAATTGACAAGTAGATGTCTTCCTCTAACCTATAGGGTCTTCCATTGGGGACTTCCGAACAGCTACAGCTGATAACTGCGTGAACTTGTTGAAAAGCTAAACTTGCCACTGCAAGTAATATATTTTTTTTATCAAAATGACTAAATTTCAATGAAATATCACTTTCAGCAATGAATTCTGGATGAATTAATTCATAAGCAACCAATATTTTCAAATATCGGATGATATAAATCCACATGAGACACAAGAGCGTCCAATGCATTACGAAGCAGTCACTATTTGCTGTAGATTTTGGGCTCTTTTCCGTGAGAACGACAACCAGGCCATTACTGTCAATGGCGAGCACTACAGGTAAGAAAGTTATCAAACCAATTATACGTGGCACACAGCTCATGCCATGTTGGATATTCTTAGCGGCATGGTATGTCATGTCATGTCATTTAGAAGTCGCCATAGTCTAGTAGGTAGTGTGTTGGCTTGTTAGACATAAAGCCAGGGTTCGAGTCCCAGGCCAGACATCAAAACAAAAAACAAAAAGTATTTCTTCGGCGACTTCCTCTCAGAAGATTTCTGGCAAAAACTCTAGAGAGTAAATAAAATTGCCATGAAAAGTTCCACAAAAATCTGTCGTTCGGAGTCGACTTTAAACTGTAGGTGCCACCACTCGTGTATAAAATTAACACACACACAACATGAGTGGTGTAAGAAGCTAGGCCGTAATCCTGACTGAAGGGTTGTAATGACCAATTAAGTATGGTTTGTACGGTATGTCATGTGAAGGTGATATGAACTGGCTACCGAGTTCATAGCATTTCAAACCGTTAAACTTTTACAAGTCAATTTTTCTTAAGTCGAAGATGTATGCGAGTAATATACGAACCCCCCAGGCTGTCATTCAAATTCAGCTTGATTTAGGTGCCAGGGTCATGGAAAATTGGACATTTATACAGAGAAGCCATGGCGCAGATATGAATCATGTTTTATTCACATAACGGCATCAATAGGTCTTTCATGCGTTTAAAGCGTCTCACAAACTCCCTGTTTTATTTAAATTTCAAAATAGGAATCGCCTAATACTAGATCCGATATGTTTTCCCATTGATACTATGAGTAGCATAAGAATTCTTCATGTTTCGTTAATTAAATTAATTTGTACCAAAATTAAATTTAATTGGTATCAAAATTAATATCCAAACCAAGTATCAAACATTGCGTTAAGAAACCAACCTGACTCCAGAAAAAATCTTGCAATTGCAGCAATCTTTATATTACAGAGCTCAGTTAAGAATGTTAGAAAATAACAGGCAAGATCAAACGCCTTCCCTCTCCTTAAACCATAAAATGAAAAGTTAATCCAGATGGCTTTCATTAAGCTAATACCACGATTTGAGAATAGAAGACAAGTAGTCTTCATCTTATCCATAAGCTCAGCAGAGTCTGGCAATATTACGGTCACCTTACTGCTGCCAACAGATTTGAACCTTCTTGTAAAACGAACGGATAATACCTCACTAATACTCGAATACTAATGCTCTGTAACATCTTGAAGATTGTGAGCTTCAAAACGTCTCTAGCCAAGCCATCGGCAAAGCACTTCTGACGTCATCTTTCTGTCCAGGAACCCATGTAAGAATTATATTTAAATGAATCGAAATTTGCTTGAGAAATCCTCGTCATGACGAGGACGGATGTCGAAAGGATGTGTGTTAGGGCTGTTATCACAGCCTGGGTGTTCGAGTAAACCAAGAGATTTTCTGAAAAAATTCCGCCTTCAAATAAGCATTGAGGGCTTTCAAAATACTCTTGACCTCCGTGTGGAAAATACAGCAGTTAGCCTATACGAAAGCTTAATATGATAACATAATGTCCAGCTTATTGAATCGTTTTAAACCTAAAGAGCATCACTGTAAACGTAGGAGAAGTATAATGGATCAGAATGTGGCCGGATTTAACTGCAATGCTGCTAGCAGCTCAGGTTTTTGCTGCTGTAAGCAAATAGTTCGTTAGTCATAGTGAAACACAAACCAGGATCAGAACCAGCTGATCAGGACAGCCGACTGTATGTATTTAAACAGCTGACAGAATTGATGTTTGTACATCGTCCACCAGACATGAACGCAGTAAAGCAAGGTTGTTTCAGACACAGTTCGATAGAGCCAGAATGTAATGCTGCATCTAAGAGTAGCCCTTTTTATAGGGCTATGATGGCTTTTTTACCCTCTCAATTATGTTGTCCTGCCATGAGAGTTTGGAATATTTCAATCCCATTAAGGGTCTGAAATTTAAAAGTACGTATCTTGTACCGTCTGCTATCTATCAATGTTAGTTTGGATTGAATTGTCAGTCACCTTATAACATAGTACACATAGATCTAATCAGATCCTGTCTGTCTAAATGTCCTCATCCATGCTGGCAGTTTTCTTAAGGCGTTGATTTTATCCAACTCATCTCTAACTAGACAATTTGCCTTTATAATTGCTTACATACTTAATCGGTCATTACAACACATCAGTCGGGATTACAGTTTAGTTTCTCATACCACCCTTGAGGTATTTTCTAATATAATACACTTCTCTTCGAACATTGAATCGAATGACAGATTTGAGAAATTTTTCGAGGCAATTTTGATTAATTTTCAGTGTTTTTGCCAGAATACTGCTGAGAGGAAGTCGCCGTAAGAAATATTGGTGTCTGAGCTGGGTTTTGAACCATAGGCTCTCTCTAATAAGCCAATACACTACCTATTAGACTATGGGGAGTTCAAATAATTTTTAAAAATGGAAATCACGAATAAAAGGTTGGGATATAGTGGATTTTCTTCTAAACATTAAAGCATGTTTTCTCTAAACATCGCTGCAAACAGTTTTAAAAAGATAAACATGAAAACGAGGTAAATTTTATCACAATTTAATCACACTTTTTAGAATCAACGTAAGAGACGTAGATATCCACATTCTGCTCTTTAATTAAGAAATTAGAAATTGTTTAGAATTATACGTTGGATTCGTTTATTTTCAACTTTTTAGGTTATTTTAAATACACACACAGAAAAAAAGAAAAAAAAAACGTCAACCACTATAATCTGCACAAAGTTTAACGTTTCAAGCTCTGCATTCAAACAAAACTCTCACAAGTAAATAGAAAACAAGAAACAGAACACAAAACAAAAAAACTCTCTCTTTTTCTCTGCGTATAACTTAACCTCGTTATGAGTGCGTACCCTTATAATCACACACAATCTCAGACAATTGGTATAAAGAGAGTGAAGCAAAAAAAAAAGGAAACAAAAACAAATACATGAAAACCCGCAAATTGCGTTGATTGTTTAAATCCTTTTATGGTATGCATGTGTATGAGTATACATTTTTAAATATTTTTGTTATTTGTTGTTATTATTATTGTTGTTGTTGTAGTTGTTGAAAACATTTTTGTTACCCTCTACGCCCTCTCCTCCTCTTTGAAATAATAAAATAAAGAATATTTCTTCAACTAATACAGATGCTTTTAAAATATTTCTCTTCTCTTCTCTTGTAACAGCAGTTGTCGTTATGATACCCTACGCTAGTCCTGTAGTGTGGGAAAACATTTAAAAATATTAAATGCTGTTGTTAGGTGACTAAATAGTCCCCTCCCCCTGCCGTATATACATACAACAGTACGAGTGTTTACTCTCAAAGAGGAAGTAAAATGTAAACTTTCTTGGCTCCTTGTTAAATTTCGTTGTGTTTGAGTAAAAGAATGGCAATGCAAAGCAAAGTGGTAAGGGAACCTGAGTGTATTCTCCTTGTTTTTTTCGAAATCAACAATGGCTGTTAGGAATGCAAAAAAGAAAAACAAAAAAAAATATTTTAAAACAGAATTTAAATCTTGAGCACATCCACTTATGGTTTTACTTATGGTTACGAAAATGTTAAAGAAGTTTTACTCTACGTATTGTATACAAAAAGTAACGTATAGAAGTGTGTTACGATAGAACTTCAACTTTAATTTTATACTTATGGCTGAGGATAATGGGGCTACATTACACACACATACACAGTAATTGTGGTTAAGGAAAGCAGACTGAAACAGATTGTGTTTTATGAAGAAATAAAAATAATTTTGAAATTATTACAGTCGGTCAAAGGGCACTCATGTTTCTCTTTTTTTCATTGCCTATTGGGGATAGCAGAAACAAACAAAATTTGTTCAATATGGAACGAGTTGTAAGTTGTTGCGATGCATGAAAGCTAAGAACGTCTCTAAAGTTACTACTTGGTGTGGGTTTTGGGCTGGCAATGCCATCGTACAATATTTCTTTGAGAACAATGTTTACAAGGCCATCACGACGAGCACTATAGGTCGCTGACTAGCAACTTCTTTCGGTCTAAATTAGATAATCTGCACATCAACCAAGTTTATCAAAACTCTCTACGTTCAACGCAGCTCATGTGGAT
The DNA here is from genome assembly GCA_932273835.1 of Sarcophaga variegata. Taxonomy (NCBI): domain Eukaryota; kingdom Metazoa; phylum Arthropoda; class Insecta; order Diptera; family Sarcophagidae; genus Sarcophaga; species Sarcophaga variegata. The sequence goes on along the minus strand of OW026362.1, from coordinate 13,546,190 downwards.
TTTGGGATGGCTGCGCAATCGTTCAATATTTCTTTGAGAACAATATTAACATGGGCATCACTGTTAATGACGAGCACTATAGGTCGATGAATATCAACTTCTTTCGGTCTAAATTGGAAAATCTGGATGCCAATGACTTGTGGTTTTACCAAAACGATCTACGTGCCACGAAGCTCATGTGGATTTTGAGCTGGCAGTGCCATCGTGCAATATTTCTTTGGGAACAATGTTAACCAGGCCATCCATCACTGTTAATCACGAGCACTGTAGGTCGCTGACTATCAACTTCTTTCGATCTAAATTGGATGATCTGGATGCCAACGACTTGTGGTTTTAACAAAACGCTCAACAAGCCACGCAGATTATGCACTAGAAATTTCAGGGAAAAGTCATCTGACGTAACGTTCAAACTCCAGCCTAGACTGGCTATCGAGTTCATGCGATTTGACCGAATTAGTCGGGGGTTTTTTGAAGTCACAGGAATATGCGAATATGCCACAAACCAAAGCGGTCCTCCAAGCCAACATACATATCTCAATCCATCGGTCACATTCAACCTGATTTCTGCGCCAAATCATGGAAAAATTTAACATTTTGGTTGCGCTCCATTCAAAGAAGCCATTTGAACGATTTTATATTCTCAATTAAAGACCCATATCTACCACTCCAAGCTACCAAAGGTACCAGTCCAACCTAACATAACCTAATTCAAGACTCTACGCTTTCTGTTGAAGTTGAAGTGAACACGTCTCTTGATGGTGTAGACTTTTGCTGGGAATGTAGTTAACAGTTGGTCCTGGGCTTGGAATATTTCACTCTGCTACCATGAAATCCAGTTTCTGTCTCAAGATATATTCTTGAGCCATCCCCAAATCACAGAAAGGTGCTCTTTTAAAACAACATGTAACCTATAGGTTACTCACTTCAATTTCATTCGGTTGTGAAGCATTTCCTAAAAAATATGGAGCATAGTGGTTCTGTCTTGGGAAATTAAGAAGGAAGCGAAACAATATTCCACGTGTAGTACAATAGCAGTCGCCGTAGGTTAGTTGATAGTGTGTTGGGTTATTAGACGAGATCCCGTGGTTCAAATCTAAGTTTACGTGTTCGACCAAACGACAACTCAGAAGTCTTCTGGTAAAAACTTTGTCAAAAAAAATTTTTAAAATCTGTCTTTCGGATTCGACGTTAAATTGTAGATCTCGCCACTCATAGGTAAAATTAACACGAACAACATAGCTGGTGTACGATGTTAGGTTGTAATCCTGGCTAAACAGTTAATAATTAAGTAAGTACGGAAGCCACCGTAGTCTAGTAGGTAGTGTGTTGGTTTATTAGACGTGAGGCCACGGTTCAAACCCCAGGTTAGACATCTCTAACAAAATGAAATATGAAAAAATATTTATTCGGCGACTGCCTCTCAGCAAATTTCTCGCAAAAACCCGGAGAATAATAAAAAGAAAATCTGTCATTCGGAGTCCCGCTACTGTAGGTCCCGCCACTCTTGTATAAAATTAACACAAACAACATAGGCGGTGTACGGGGTTAGGTTGTAATCCTGACTAAAGAGTTAATAAGTAGGTTGGTATGGGGGTTTATCCTTGGTGGTGGCTGCCAGGGATGGAGAACTTGCCTTCTTTATATTGGCAAGTACAATACCAAAGAAGTATTCTTAAACGTACCATACTTCCGCTTTCAAAAGATATTTGAAACACGAGTTTGCTTAAGAAAAATTAAAATTTTCACACCACAATGCAATAAATTTCTAAGAAAAATTTAAATCAGCAGCAATTGAGGTTATTTTAAGAAAAAAAAAACAAAAAGAAATGGAGTCTTTGTCCCCTTTTTTTAATTATTATGCTCTTACTTGTGCTTAAATGCGGGCCCATATAACAGACTTTAAGTTTAATTCAATACACAGCCTTGCAAGCACTTCTCTGGTATTTTTTTCTTCACTTGATTTCTGTGTTAAGCTTTTGCACCCTAATTTTTTTTGCTATTTTACTGTAAACGTCTACTACTTTACTTGATTTTATATATTCTGTTACATTTTCTTGAATTTTTTTCGGTACTTTCTTCACTCTTCACTTATACCCCCAAGTAACAGGGAGGATTACTTACAATTTGGCTAACAGCAGTCTTATGGCAAACTCATACCCACAACATTACCATACTTTAGAAGTAAAACGTGCCTAATGGACCACAAAGTGTATTACGTCGACACATATGTATGCAACACATACACAGACACACTACACGATAACTGAGACCAGTATAAGCAAGTATATGATGCCATATCACTCACTACCCCCATATTCATATACAATACAAATGTGTGGCATAATTGTCCTCACAGCTTAAAAACAATCCATTGAAATGGGAATAAAAGAAACAAACGAAACATACATACATAAAAATTTTGATTTGTCAGTTGTATGGTATGCGTTTGAGCATGCAAACACCCCCCATATATTGGTTACATTTGAACAAAAGTTTACTTTTATTTGAATTTTTATTGAATACAGAGAGTAGTTGTCTATTTTATGGAGGCAAAGAGCTGGAAACAATGTATAGATTGGGTGGCAAACAATAAATAGTAGAGTTTTTAATAATTGAAAAGCATTTCTTTCATTTGGAAAGTATTTGTAAAAAAGTCCAGGCATAATAATAAAATATTTATTTGTCTTGTGGCCTAAAGAATAAGTAGAATATTTATTATTATCTTTCTATTTCTCTCTCTCCCTCTTTCACTCTTTCTTTCTATTTGTAAATATTATGCAATATTTAAAAAGCTTTTAAGTTTTTTTCGGCTTAATTTTCCAAATGTATGGCAGGCATAAGTAAATACAAGTGTTAGATGTTAGGCATGACAGATAAAAATAAAAAATTTCTTAACCTCACTTAGGTTCAATACTAATTATTTCAGTATGTTACACAAAAAATGAAGTCGCCGTAGTCTAGTAGATAGTGTGTTGGCTTTTTAGACGTAAAGCCAGGGTTTGAGCCCCAGGCCAGACATCAAAACAAAATATAAAAAGTATTTCTACGGCGACTTCCTCTCAACAGATTTCTGGCAAAAACTCTGAGAGTAAATAAAACTTCCATGAAGAGTTTCTCAAAAAATCTGTCGTTCGGAATCGACTTTAAACTGTAGGTCCCACCACTCATGTATAAAATTTAACACACACAACATAAGTGGTGTGGGAAACTAGGTCGTAATCCTGACTGAAGGGTTGTAATGACCAATTATGTATGGTACCCAAACGTGGCAGGATTGTAAAGGTTCTCGACTTGGGTGTACATACCTCGTGTCCAGGTTTTACGAACTTTATGGTCAGACTGTAGGTCTTCGCGTAGTCCAGCATCAGACAGGAAAAAATAGCCTGGTATAGGTCTTCTATTTAAAGAGTATGCAACTTTAATGCCCTGCTGGTAATGGAAACTGGCACTGGGCCAGTATTAAATTTGGCTACGCGTAATACGTATTGAGATTCCAATTAATTCTTAGAGCATCGACCACTCCAGAGTGTGCTAGGGCAAGTAGCATTTCTAGAGAGTTGCAGTAAAGCAAACCTAGTTAGTTCCCCTTTTTTAAGACCACCTCTCTGGAGAAGACTCCTATTCATGCAGTGCACTGGGTTGAAATACAGGAAAGAAACTTATGGGAGAAAGGAAAGGCTAGAGGGGGTAGAAAACGACAATTTCATTTCGGTGCCCTGATGGTCTAGTTGGTATTCTGCTAAAGTTCAAGTGCCGAGGTCGTGGGTTTGATTCCCACCAGTGACTCTTTTTGCTTGGTGCCTTGATGTCCTTTTTGGTAGTCTGCTAAGATTCAAGTGCCGAGGTCGTCGGTTCAATTCCCACCAGTAACTCTTTTTTTTTTGGTGCCTCGATACCCTTTTAGTAGTCTGTTAAAGTTCAAGTGCCGAGGTCGTGGGTTCGATTCCCACCAGTGACTCTGGGTCTTAATAATTGTCTGATTGTTTGTCTTGACATTATATGTGATTACGCCCTCTTTGTTGGTAGAGCGTGACTGTAATGATCTCATTCTGTTGAATATCATTGGAGTTACAGTAACGATATAGAATACCAGAGATCATCTTGTATGAGCTTGAATAAGGACTCCATATGCCAAATCCGACAATCTTCCCTGACCATAGATTGGCCTGATATGCTATTAAATATCACAAAAGACTGTATGGTCCTTCTTGTATGCGCTTACGGTTTAAGCACCTCAGTTTTAAAAGAGAAGAGAGAGTTGAGTTTGGTGTTTTAACGACATTGTTTTTCTTACTGCTTGCATGGCATCTTAAGATCATGATTACTGTAGTGTAATACACAAGATTATAAATCTGCTCGGCTATATGTTGGATACCCTAGCCAATATTGTCTATACAACAGCTTTTGCGTGATATCAACCTGCGTTTCAAATGAGATGAGAGAGATAACAATTGTGCAGTCAATATTCGTGCGTTTTACCTTAGCAACTGTCTTAGCAGCTTACATACATACATACATACATAATTGGCCATTACAACTCTTCAGTCAGGATTGCGGCCTAGCTTCTCACACCACTCATGTTGTGTGCGTTAATTTTATACGTGAGTGACGGGACTTAAAGTTTAACGTCGACTCCGTACGATAGATTTTTGAGATTTTTTCACCACTAATGTGAAGCCTGGTTGTGGATGAACTCCTGACAAAACTATCTGCCGAAAATGCAGATGAGATAGTGTTTCAAAGACTAAAGAAAAATTTGTAGTGAGTCTCTGTGGCATCATCAAAGAGATCTCATATAGAGAACTCTCTCCCTCTCTCGCAGGCAAGGTCAAATGTGAATTAATGATATGCAGAAAGCTGGCAGGAAATCATGAGGATGTAATCCAGGAATTATGCACTGAATGTTTACCATGATCGTCAGATAGTGACCTATGTGTTCATTGTCTGGGCAGAGAGAAATATTGGAATAACAGCTCAAATGGAGTTAGAGAAAATACGGAGATAAGCGATTGTTAATTTAACTGGGGCACTGTACTATTGCGCCGCTGGAAACTCTATTAGATTTAAGCCAAGAACAGATCTGTGGAGAGGAGTGCGAATTCTGGGTTCCAGGGTGTAAAACTCCGAGACCATGGCAAACTATTATTTAACTTGAATAGAAGATTCAAGTACAGGACATAGTAACACTATCTGACAGCAATTTGATTGCCTCTTGTCTCAAGCATGCATCTACTTAACCCTGGACATTTACTGTTCGTCGAGTCGACGAAGATCATTTACTCTTTATCATATATGAAACTCTTTAATTTTTGACAAAGTTTCGCTCTCTTTTTCAACAACGTTAGTTGATAACGAAAGCTTGCAGTGAGCAGACGTAAAAATTTTTTTTTTTTAAATTGTTCGTCGATTCAACGAAGAGTAACCTTACTGTACAAAACTGACGAACCAGGGTTAAAAAAATGGGTGGCCAGCGTACGTTTACTCTCTGCAGGCTTTCGTTATTAACTAAAGTTGTTGAAAAAAGAGCGAAATTTGGCCAAACATAAAAGAATTATATGATAAAGAGTATTTGAGCTTCGTCGATTCGACGACCAGTAACCATTCAATGTTAAATTGTTTGTCGATTCACCGAAAAGTAACCTTAATGTACAAAAATGAAGAGTAACCGTCCAGGGTTAAATACTTGGCTTTGTTATTGGAAAACGTTTTCAAGATGCTGAACTATATTCAGGACCTTGTTTGTTGCCCACAAAAAAAATTATTCTTGGTTTAATTAATTAATTAATTGAATCCAATCAAATATGATTTATGACGTTACAACTGCTTCTAGCTCATCCACCACCAGATGCTTTAAAAACAAACAAAAAATTCGTAAATCTGTTAAATTATCCTTCAATAAAAATCGAATGTTGCAAGGAAAAACAAAAAATATTTCATATGATGACATTACCATTGACATTTCGATCAAAAGTTTCTCTCGCACACGTATTTCTGCATAAAACAAATCGCTTCTAAAGTGCGTCGACATCAAGCCAAGACAACTTTTTTCCCCTTGTTTTAAATCAGATTTAAATATTTGCAAAATATGAAGCAAATATGATTACATGGGACATATAAAGGGTGTGCACTGCATACATTTTCAGTTGAAAACAAAATAAAATTTTGAATCGTTATCGGTATGCCAAATGGTTCTTTTCTAGAAGCGCTGAGAATGGTGAAAAGGTGGAATGCCTACAGATTCTGATACAGCACTATTCACAGACGTATCCGATATGATTTCTGTGGTGACAGCTGGCATTTTTTTTAAATTGTAAATTTTGCAGCAAATTTTGGAACAAAGAAAGCCTCTGTCGTTTTTCAGGTGGAAGTGATTTGCTTATAGGTTGCTAGAAAAGTGAGTTTGTGTTGGAAGACTTGAAACTGATGCTACAAAGCAGATATCACTCCATTTGAAACGTGACGGATGTTAGCAGGGAATGAAGCTACTTAGTAAAGTAAGTATCATTTCCTTAACATATGTCTTTGGAGACCAAAACATCCTTTGAATTAAAAAAGTTGATAAACTTGACAGGATTTAATTGAGGTATAGAAACTCCTACATTTGCATCTGCAAATATTTCTGCCCGGTTGGTGCTGCTATCGTTAATTGTTGTTCCAGAACGTAGATGCGATTAGCAGATATTTCTGTGAGAAGATGTGACGTGACATAAAACTCAACCTGCCTAGTCCTTGTAATACAGGGAAAAGACACTGAAACTTCTGAAAATCTTCTTGCACCCTATAAACCCAAAAATCATCTATGTGGCAACGACACATATTGATGTTAACCCAACCATGCCAAGGCTAGTACCATTTATAAGGAGATACGAAGTCCTCTCCGCAAATTCATGTTCCAGTTTAGTTTATAGATCCGCACACAATTACTAACTCACGGGTTTTAATGTCCAATTAGGTTAGTAAAGTAACTATTGGATCATATCATATATCATAGATCATATGGCACCCAGGACATGGTCGACGCGCTAACAACAGCTGATACAATGAAAAATTCAATTGAAAGAAGAAGAGATAACAATGTCCGGCACTTGGGAACCGCAGACAGAGGAAGTCCTGTTTACTCTGTGTTTTTTGACTGAACATGTCTGTGTCTTTTTTACAGAATCTACGCCTTTATAAAACTGTCGTGAGAGCTATGACATGCCAGCCTGCAGTTATAATTGCATAAAGTAGAGGTGCTATAAGTGTTACAATGCGAATTTATAATACCCAAGTAAGCAAGGCTCTTCGAGGGGCATGCTCATATATTAACAAAAAACGAAATATAAAAATATTACTTCGGTGATTTCGCCTCTGTAGTCTTCTGACGAAAACTCAAGGAGTAAATAAAAATGCCATGAAAAGTTCCTCAAAAATTTTTCGTTCGAAGTTGACTTTAAACTGTAGGCCCAAGAATTCATGGATAAGATTAACACATACAGTATTGGTGGTGTGAAAAGCTAGGTTGTAATCCTGACTAAAGGAAAGGACCAATTAAGTAAGTAAGTAGCAAAAGAATAATGAAGTCGGGACTTAGTGATGTAGGCTGTATGTTGTGTCATAACTGTAAAACAGAACACATGTTCAAGACACTAATTCATTAATGCTTTATTTCTGGATCGACTTTCAAATTATTGAAACCCTAATTATGAACGCTATGTTTCTGTAACTATTTCGATTATATTTCTTGAAAAATATTGTTTTCTTTCAATAAAAAAAACTTTCATTGCCTCAAAAGGTTCACCCTATTATTTTTCCCCTTTCCTTAACTTAACATATATTTTTTAAATGTCTATCTACACACACATACGAGTATTTACATATTTATAGAATAACTATATAGTATTTTTAAGTAGTATAGCATCTCTCATATACAATATATTTTATAATAAATATCAAGAAGAAGGAAAAAAAAAAATAAAATCAGTTTTTTTTCTTTCATTTTTTTTGTTGACATTCTTGTAACGGTAAAAGGTTCACTGCACTCTGTGTGTACTGCCATTCATTCAAAATCCAATGACTGTCACACAGCATCCTTGATAAAGGTACGTACTACGGTACTACGTACACATAGACAGGAAAGGAAACGAAAATAAGAAGAGGAGAGAGAAAATAGAAATAATAATTTATAAATAGGATTTCTTTTTCTCGAGTTGTTGTTGCTGTCGTTGTTGTTGCGTTGTTGGGTTCATAGCACGTCCTTCATAGCATGACAGTCTGACTGCCTGTTTTTTTTTTTTGTTTATTTTGAATGATAAATAGACACACAGTATTTATAAAAGATAAATACAAATGTATTCTAAAGTAGTTTATGTTTAAGTATGATTCTTGTTGGTTTATTTTCGATTTTAAAAATTATTTCTTTTATTTTGTTTATTAATTATGAAATCATTTATTTTGTCCATTTGGAATATGTCATAACAATACCATTCAATTCTCTTATTCATTCAATTGAAATTGTATTTCTTAGAAGCCATTTATTAATTTATTTCACATCTTTTTTGTCAGTCAGCTATTATTTTAAATAAGTAATAATGTCCACCTTTCATTACAAGACTACAACAATAAGCATCTTATCGTGACCTCCTACCTACCTTAAGTATACATCGGAATCGAATATGTAGGGTAGGCCATTTAAAAGTTTAAATTTAAAAATTCAATAAAGTCGCCGTAGTCTAGTAGGCACTGTGTTGGCTTATTAGACGTTAACCCAGGGTTCGAGACGCAGACAAGACATCAAAACAAAATACAAAAAGTATTTCTTTGGCGACTTCGTCTCAGCAGATTTCTGGCAAAAACTCTGAGTGTAACTAAGATTTTCATGAAAAGTTTCTCAAAAAATCTGTCGTTCGGAGTCGACTTTAAACTGTAGGTCCCACCACTCTTGTATAAAAGTAACACACACAACACAAGTGTTGTGAGAAACTAGGACGTTGTACAATAGGTCAATTCGACCTCCGGGTACTGTACTTGTCTTAATTGACAAGTACACGTCCTCTAACCTAACCTAACCTAACAAGGTTTAAATTTTTTTCAAATTTATGTTTTTGTTGTGAAGTACGATTGTTCCGGTTAGAAATGGAATATTATTTCATTCTATATGGCTGCCGCAGCTGGCCTCACAGTACCTCATTCTATTGGACCAATTTTCGTGCACTTTTTCAAGTGTGTGGAGTGGTTTCTCGGCGATGGCATCATGAATGTTGGCCTCAAAATGCTCAATTGTCTGCGGTTTGTCGGCATAACACTTTTCTTTAATGACGCCCCAAAGAAAACAGTTCAACGGTGTAAAATTGAAACTTATTGGCGGCCAACTGACATCACCATTACGGCTACTTAAATGGCCATCAAACGTTTAACGCAAATAAACCAAATGTTACATGAGATGTATGGCAAGTTGAATCAAGTTGCAGTTCAAACCAAACATCGCTCACTTCATGAAGAGCGGGTACAAAAAATCGGTTATCATGGCCGTAATTGTTGCACCGTCCTCATTTTCAAAGAAATATGGGTCAATGATGCCTTCGCCCCCCGTACATACATAATTAGCCATTACAACCCTTCTGTCAGGATTAGGGCCTAGCTTCTCACACCACTCACGTTGTATGTGTTAATTTTATACATGTGTGGCGGGACCTACAGTTTAAAGTCGACTTCGAACGAAAGATTTTTGAGGAACTTTTCATGGCAATTTTATTTACTCTCAGAGTTTTTGTCAGAAATCTGCTGAGAGGAAGTCGCCTAAAAAATGCTTTTTGTATCTTTGTTTTGATGTCTGACCTGGGGTTCGAACTCTGGCTTTACATCTAATAAGCCAACACACTTCCTACTAGACTACGGCGACTTCAAATGGGCCTCCTCCCCACAAGCCGCGCCAAATGGTCACTTGTAATCGTTGCATTGGCTTTTGTAAAACCACATGTGAGTTTTCACAAATACGATAATTTTGTTTATTAACTTACCCACCAATATGAAAATGAGCTTCATCCGAAAAGACAATTTTTTTGTTAAAAGCCAATAGATGTCCCAACCGTTAGTAATTAATGCAGCACATGTTGAGACTTTTTATGTCGTTTTTCAGTATTGGTAAGGTCGAGATTCCTAGAGATGGAACCTGGGACGGGTATCGAATACCGCTTTTAAAGGTGCGGTACGTGCCAAGTCAGATATGTACAATAGTTGCCGGACAGAATGATGGAAACAAAAGGGATTTGTCTTTTTCTTGACCCTTTCTGGATACATACCAGAGATCAGCAATGAATCGCTTTTTCGCTACTCATAAGCATTCATGAAATTTTGAGTATAAGTGCGTCAACAGTATTGAAATCCATCTACTCTGATTCATTCGTACTCACTACACCAATGATTTATAAGTACAGATTGCAATGAGTATGAGTACAACGTTGACATCAAACTCATAACATTTGAAAGGTGTTTGATTCATACGCCTACTCATTCAGATTCATAAATTTAGAAAAATACTTATAAAACTCATACTCGAGTGATTCGAATCATTCATCAAAATTTACAGTCTTAGTTGTTGTTGCATTTACAAAGAAAGAAGAAAGACACATAAGCAAAAAAACAAAGACAGCAAGGAGAGCAAACACACAACCTTCATGTGAGTATTGTTGTGTTCGTAAGCGGATCATACTTATTTTGTGATTCGTGTATACGATGAGTCATGGAGAGTCGAAATCAATAACATTATGCGTATTGTTAAGTATGAGCACCATGCGTATTTCAAATTTTGAATATGAGTAGTATGAGTATGACATTAAAATAAGTATGAATGCGTATAAGTATCAGAAATTATAAGTATGATTCGAATCTACTCATCGTTTTGAATACTCATTGCTGACCTCTGATACCTACCAAAGAAAAAAGAGTGGACTATGAGATTTGCTATGGATGGTTATGCGATTAAAGGACAGAAGGGTCCTTTTTTTGTTCATAAGTGTTCAGCAGATTCTAGCAATATTGCACGTACTCTCCTGTTGCTTAAAAAGATATAGCCCCGCTGTGAAACGAGAGTATAATATTGAAATTAACTGAGGCCATCGGAATACCTAGTAGTCTAATAGGTAGTGTGTTGGCTCATTAGACGTGGGGCCAGGGTTTAATCCTCAGGTCAGACATTTGCAACACAACGAAATATGAACAAATATTTCTTCGGTGACTTTCTCTTTGCAGATTTAAAGCAAAAACTCTGAGAGCAAATAAAATTGCCATGAAAAGTTTCTCAAAAAATCTGTCGTCCTGAGTTGACTTTAAATTGTAAGTCCGGCCACTCATGTATAAAATTAGCACAATCAACATTAGTAGTGTGCGAAGCCAGGTCGTAATTCTGAATGAAGGGTTGTAATGACCAACAATGTAGTGTATATATTTAATCGAAATTTAATCTCGGAGATGTCAAGTAACCCATGTTAGAGCTACCAAACTGTGTAGTGGTTCAGTGAACCTCCCAAGGAACTCCGCACAAATTTACACCGATGGCTCCAAACTGGAAGGAGCCGTTGAAATTGGTATCTATTCGGAATCAATCGGAGTATCCAAGTCTATAAGGCTACCAGATCATTGCAGCGTCTTTCAGGCGGAAGGGTCAGCAATTCAGGCTGCGGTGAAAATTATTGTGAATAAAAATGTCCACGGACAGAAAATCATCACACTTTCCGATAGCCAAGCGGCTATTAAGGCATTGAATTCCAGCGTAATAAATTACAATACGGTGTACAACAGTCGCAAGTATCTCAATGCGGTGGCGAACCGATATGATGTTTGTATCACATGGGTACCAGAACATAATGATATTCCTGGCAACTGCAGAGGGGATGAACTGGCCAGAAGGGGCACGACGTTCGAACTCTCTGATTCTCTACGTTGGGAATCCCTTTGGGGACCTGCAAACTTATAATTGACAATGCAACCGTAGATCTCGTCAACAGAATGTGGGCAACTTCGGATAAGGGCAGAGCGGCGCAAAAGATCTGGCCGAGGCTGGATAGGAAGCGCACGGCGACTCTGCTTAAACTCCAAAGGAGTATTCTCAACACTGTTATTGGGGTTATTACGGGGCATTGCATTATAGGAGAGCATGCGTATTGGTCTTAGACTCCTTGCAAATGATTTCTGCAGAAGCTGTGGAGATGAAGTGGGAGATGAGACTATTCTTCACATATTGTGCACATGTCTGACACTTAGTCGAAAGAGAAAGAGGTACCTGGGTGCCTACTACATGGAGGATATGGATGAAGGATATTGGCAGCCTGAGTTGCTTCATCGGAAGCTCCGAATGGTTCCTGGAATAGGGGAAATGAGGAACTGTGGTATCACAATGGGCCCTGTGTGGGGCCTGGGTGTGTCCGCTCATGACTCCATCGAGGGGACAGCTACTTCTACCTACCTACCTACCAAACTGTGTTTGCAATAGAAAACGAATCCTGAATATTAAATCAAGGTTAAAGGCAATATTGTTAAATCATTAAAAAAAAACTTCCCATTAAAAATAGTTCTTCTTCCTGCCATACTTGTATAATTAAACTTCCTTAAGATATTAAAAAATTGTTTTCGATTTACTATTGAATATGTCAGAGAAGCCATTGCAAGTTATCACTTCAAGTTTTTAATAAAACGTAAGTGCTTGTTTACGAAAAAGAAAACTTTGCAGCAGCAGCAGCAACCATAATTTTCTTTGCCATTAAAAGATTTCTAGCTTTATGGTCTCATATTAAATTGGAAAAGTGCAGGGAACACTGAAATGAAATGAACATTTATTTTGAATCCCAAAGTTTATGGCACAGATAGAATGAAATTCAATTATTGGTACCCACATAGCCATCCATAGTGTACTAAGCAAGGAAAAGGAAACCAAAAAAAAAACATGCTGAAGCATAAAGGATATATGCCTGTAGAATAGAATGAAATGAAAAACCAAAAAAAAAAGAAGAAATCATTTAAAAAACTATCATAAGAAGAAAATAAAAGAGAAATAAAAGAAAGAATATAGGGAGGCAAAATGGAAAATGGCAAAACAGAAAAACATCATTAAAAGCCAATGACAAGCAGGCAGACATGGACAGTGTCAGAAGCAAAGAACAGAAAGAAAATGATATCAACAACAAGAAGTAGAACCACAATAACCATCCCTGCTAAAAACATTTGATGTGGCATATTAAACTTCAATGCATACAGGCAGAAAGGCAAAGGCAAAGAGGAACGTAAAGCTTTATTTAGAGACTTAAGCAATATGCAATAAAAGCTACCACCGGTCTTTGCCATTAAGAACTGACAAAGCTGCTAAGGCTAAATGGCTAAAATGCTTGGTCGGCTGCATGGTTCGATGGTTCATGAATGCTACACAGAGATGGTTTGCCTTTTTGTTTGTTTGCTTGGCTAAATGCATTTGTTTGTATACATTTGTAATGACACAAACAAACCATAGAATATTGTATTTAATACCATGAATACATACATACATGCATACATACAAATATTTTACAGAAAACAACTTTAAATGGCCAGTCAAACAGTGCAGCCAACCATCACTAGAATGTATTTTTTTTTTACTCCCAACTCTTAACTAACGAAACACTTTGTAGTTCCCTTTTTTCCTTGTATTCGTTTCCTTTTATAAAAATTTTTATATGACATGGTAGGTAGCAACAAGACATTGGGTAAATATTTGTAAAAATAACGCCGTAAATTGGCTTTTAACTTATAAAACTTAAAAATTGTTCAACGTAGCTTGTCGCATTTGCCCCTTTACCCCCCATCATCCCATACCACCAGTCATAAGGTGAACATCACATATATTTTATGGCAAATGAGTATGACTTTACTTTGTCTAAAAAGAGTTCTTATGGCTTCATTTCATAGCAAATGCTTTTAAAGTTAAAATGCATTTCGCTTTTAAAGGTAAAATTGTAGCTGTTTTCGGAGAAAAATTCACAACCAGCTGACATACATATGTTGAAAGAGAGGCAATTATTTTATCCGTACATTAAGGTTAAAAGCTAGTGAAGCTATTGTGTGGAGATGGAAATTATTTTGTTCATTTAATGAATTTCTTTTAAAACATTTTTTATATCAAATTACTTGATTATGTAATATTTGTAAGTAAAATTTAATTGACATGGTGTGGGGTAATGAACTAAAATCCAAACGAAGCCAAATTAGCACATTAAACGGTGACAACAGTTCCAGATAAAATTTTATATCATAACCCTGTGATAAGGATTACTTTACATTGGCATTCTCAATATTTGGCGATCAGAAATCCTCTCCCTAACCCTTCAAATAGATGCCCTAGAAGGTGACCATAAGCTATGGAGAGAATCTGAATCTGAAGAAGTTGTGGCCTGGAGGCAGACCTCATTCATGCCGAGTATCAGCCTGAATGGGTATGAAGGCATTCACAATATTTGGCAATCACACATCCTCTTCCAAAGTCTCCACATGCTTGTTAGCTGGTAATAATGGATGCCTGAGGAGGTAACCATAAGCTAAGGAGCGACTTACTGCTTATAGGAATGCATAGTCTTATAGGAATCGGAAAGAGTTATGGCCTGGAGGCAGGTATTACACATTCTCTTCGTACCGAGTATCATCCTGACTGGGTTTGAGGGCTTTCTCAATATTTGGCAATCACACATCCTCCTCCTAAGCGTCCACATGATTGTTAGTTGGTAATATAGGATGCCTGAGGAGGTAACCATAAGCTAAGGAGCAAGTTACTGCTTATATAAATTCATAGTCTTATAGGAATCGGAAAGAGTTATGGCCTGGAGGCAGATATTATATATTCTATTCGTGCCGAGTATCAGCCTGACTGGGTATGAAGGCATTCTCAATATTTGGCAATTGCACTCCCTTTTCCTAAGCCTCCACATGCTTGTTAGTTGGTAATAATGGATGCCTGATAAGGTGACCATGAGCTAAGGAGCGAGTTACTGCTTATTAGGACCCATAGTCTCATAATAATCGGAAAGAGTTATGGCCTGGACTGAGGTTTTATAAATACTACTCGTGCCAAGAACTAACTTGACTGGGTATGAAGGTATTCACAATATTTGGCAATCACACATCCTCTTCCTAACCTCTACATGGTGGTAATAATGTATGCCTGAGGAAGTAACCATAAGCTAAGAAGGGACTCACTGCTTACTTGAACTCATAGTCTCATAGGAATCGGAAAGAGTTATGGCTTGGAATCAGGCTTTATACATACTGCTCGTGCCCAGAATTAGCTTGACTGGGTATGAAAGAATTCTCAATATTTGGCATTCGCATATCGTCTTCTTTACCCTGCACGTGAATGCTAGTTGGTAACAATGATTGCCGGATAAGATGACCACAAGCTAAATAGGGAGTTACTGCTTCTTTGAAGTCACCGTAGTCTAGTAGGTAGTGTGATGGCTTATTAGACGTAAGCCACGGTTCGAGCCCCAGGCCAGACATCAAGACAAAATACAAAAAGTATTTCATCGGCGACTTCCTCTCAGCAGATTTCTGTCCAAAACTCTGAGATTAAATAAAAATTGCCATGAAAAAGTTTCTCAAAAATCTGTCATTCGGAGTCGACCTTAAACTGTAGGTCCCACCACTAATGTATAAAATTAAGACACACAACATGGTGTGAGAAACAAGGACGTTGAACAATGGGCCAATTCGACCTCCGGGTACTGTACTTGTCTTAATTACACGTCCTCTAACCTAACCTAACCTACTGCTTATTTGAACTCATGAAAAGAGTTATGGCCTGGACTCAGGTTTTAAACATACTAACCATGCCTCATACCTGACTGGATATGAGACCATCCTCAATATTTAGCGATAACACATTCTCTTCCTAAACCTTCACATGAGTGTTGACTGGTAATAACTGATCACCGATAGGGTGATCATTAGCTAAGGAGGGAACATAGCTAAACATAGTACAGAGGTTCGCATGCTGAGGCATTACTGGTGTTCTAAAGTCCATGCCGCCGGCTAGCTTCGAAGTCATCTTATCTCTACAAGCATTGGACATATTGCTCCAAAACATATATAGCTGCTAGAACTGCACTAAGACTTAAGTTTTCAGATATGTTTGGGCCATGTATGCTTCAATACTCTATAAAATACAACCGAATCACTTGAGTTGTAAATGTAACTACATGGTACCAGAGACTGTTTTCGAACAAACACAGTCTCCAATAGGAAGAATGGGTTGCTGAAGCTGCCATCGGTGATGCGTGATATAACGATCTTCACCGTTGGCTAAAAAATGGAATGTGGAGCTAGATCTGTTGTCCATACCGAAAAGCTGACATACAGATTTTCTAAACAGACCAGCGTATTTCAGGCGGAGATTTTTGCTATTAAACAAGCTGCACGTATAATTAAAACCAGGAACCTATTTTCTTAGAACTTGATCATACATGCGGACAGTCAAGTAGCTGGGACCCCTCCCCGTCAAATCAAAGGGCATCATATGCTCTCTACATCTTATATGCCGACACAACACCCATCTCTATAGGGTTCCGGGCCACTGTGGCCTAGAAGGAAACGAAAATACGAACTAACTGGCACGGTGGGGATCGGAGATGTCTGTGGAAGAGACGATAGGGGGGATATATGCACCCCTATAAGAATACTTTTTCAAATTGGAAAAAGTAGCATGGAATTTAACAAACCGCAGGTGGTTGCTGTGTTGCAAAAAACTGCTTAAGTCCGTCAAGAGAACGGTTTGCACACTGCACAGAAATTCTAACGAGGTACTGGGCTATTGGCAATTTCGCTGACTAGCTCGGTGTGTCCCATCAGGATTACTGCAGAACCTGTCAACACAACACTACAATATTTTAAGTTAGTGCCTTGCTCTTCAAGGCGGACGTCATCGGTTTTAAAACAGAACGTTTGAATGGTGGCGATAATACCACTAGGAGAACTGGCCGGTTTCATCCTAAGCTTGGGCTGGTTCAAACCGGCCACTATCAGAGGACAACAAAGGAGCTTACCTTACACTGGGTAACACATTGGGCCATATGGGCCACAGAGAGAACTTGCCTGTGAACGGTAAGCTACTCGCTAACCTAAGGTAGGAGTCACTGCTTATTTGGACTCATGTTCAGTGAATACCAGTATGATGTCCTCATAGAGCTATAAATAGTTATCACTATAGTATCTATTCGATACTTGATCTACAGGTCACAAACGCGTCTGAAGGCACTGGACGGAGTGCCTAAAATTGGACGAAAGCATTGTTTGTGTTCCTAGAAGCTTTATCTCTTGCGGGGTACATAAGAATATCCAACTAAACAAAAGAAACTTTTCGAAGTATATGCCTCCTAATAGCATGCTACGTATCCAAGTTAACTTAGCATTCGTACTTTATTATTTACTCTGTCTTTAAAAGCGTCATTCGAACAAAAAACAAATCAAGTTGAAGGACCAATTTGGCTTAGAAAGGAATGTGTTACAAAAACGTAACAATTTTCAAATTAAAATTTTATTTCCTTCAACTATGTCTACTCAAAAAAGAATCGCTTTTTTTTTATTTTTCTTGCAAAAAGGAATCTTTTGCCCTTAAAATTTTATTGTTATCGGTTAAGAGAGAGAGAAGAACAACAAACAAAAAATAGAAGCACTTTGCAATTATTCCATGCATAACAATTAATTTCTTTAACAATAAGCCGACACAAAAACTTAAAAAAAAACACATAAAAAATCACTAAAAAAAAGGAAAGAAATAAAGAAAAAAAAAGAAGAAAAAATAAATTGTTAATCGTCTTCTCTGCTCTGCTCTTTGTTCCTTTACTTGGCTTTCTTTATGGCATACAAATACAATGTAGCCTGTTTAAGTTTGGTAACGAATGTGGCTTAAATGAAATGAAAAAAAAAAAGAAAAAAAACCCCGAAAGAATTGAAAACTACAGGCAGACAGTAATAGCAAAGCAATAACAACAACGACAACAACAACATCAGCACGAACAAGACCAAAAAGTAAATGAACGTTTAAGTGCCCTTTTTAAGGACAATCAGAGGTTTTACAGTTTCAGCTGTTGTTGTGCTCTCTATGCTCTTCTTCTCTTTCTTTTTATTTATATTTTAGTGTATTGTATGTGTGTATGTGTGCAGGATTGTGTTATTTTTATACTTTTTGATTCCTTTTTTTTCGTTTTTGGTTTTATTTTTCGTCTGCATTTTGTTTGATTGTAAATAAAGTTGTTGAGGTGAAACATTGTGGCAAATAATGCAGAAAGGTGTTGCCTTTTAATTAAGCAAACATAAAATTGTTGTTGATAGTGTAGACAAAACTAAGTGCTATTCTCTTCTCCTCTCTTTTTCATTCTTCTTTTTTTCTTTTTGTTGTCTATTTCTGGATATTTTTTTCTCAACTTTTTATTAACATTCTTCGTGAAGGTGTTGTGCCATAAAAACAATTAAAACAACGGGTAATAAATTGGCACTTGTATTCTTTATATCTATTCCGTATATATGTACATATGTATTGAAGTTTATGGTTATAAAAGAGGTGTTGTTACCACTTTTGGATAACAATTGGTATGTAATTTTAATAACTCCTACTTTATATGCCTCTTGACGTTATAAAGGGTCCGCCAAATTCCTTTTTTTTTTTGAAAATGCTTTAAAAAAAACTACTGAATATTTTTCTAAAATTTCTTTTTTTATTTGAAAGTACAATCCTTCCGGTTAATAATAGAAAATAATTTCATTCAAATGGCTGCCTCGGTTGGCCATGCAGTAGCCTACACCAGAAGATGCCGATTTTGGCAAAAAAAAATCATATTTTCAGATGAAGCTCATTTTGATTTTGGCGGGTATGTAAACAAACAAAATTGTCACATTTGGGGCACTGAAAACCCGCACGCACACATTGAAAAGCCGACGCACCCAAAGCAACTCACTGTTTGGTGCGGATTTTGGTCCAGAGGCATAATTGGGCCATTTTTCTTCGAAAATGGGCAAGGAGTGGCCGTTACAGTCAATGGCGAACGTTATCGGGCCATGTTGAACGAATTTTTGTTCACAAAAATTGAAGAGGAGGATATTGGCAACATTTGGTTTCAACAGGACGGCGCTACGTGCCACACAACCGAAGCTACACTCGATGTTTTGCGCCCTGTTTTTGAAGATCGCATTATCAGCCGCAGAGCTGATGTCGTTTTACCACCTCGGCGCTGCGATTTGACACCGTTGGACTATTATTTGTGGGGTGCCGTCAAAGATGAGTGTTACGCCGACAAGCCAGATACAATTAACGCTTTAAAGGACAATATTCCTGAAGCTATTGGTGAAATACAGCTGCACACAATTGATAATGTGCTTAAAAATTGGACCGATCGTGTAGCCATTTGAATGAAATTATTTTCCATTATTAACCGGAAGGATTGTACTTTCAAATAAAAAAAGAAATTTGAGAAAATATTCAGTAGTTTTTTTAAAGCATTTTCAAATAAAAAAGATATTTGGCGGACCCTTTAGTTAAATTTACTTGTGGCACATTATGACAGAAAAAAGAAGTAGTTACAGTCGTGCTTCAAACCACAGCTCAGACATATCGTACAAAAACAAATTTCAAAAAAAATTATTTCATTCTACGACTCTTTTTCAAGTCCGTTGTGCGGAGTCGATGTTAAACTGCCTGTAAAGCCTCTCATGAATAAAAATTAACAAACAAAGCATGAGTGGTGTTCGGAACTAGGTTGTAAACCTGACTAAATGTTTGCAATAATCAATTAAGTAAGTAAGTTATTAATACAATGACAAAAAGAACACGTCTACGAACAAAACTCTTCCACTGAAAGCCATTTTTTGTAAATGATGTCTAATAACAGCTCACTCTTTAAATTTTGTGGAATTTTTTTTGTACATTTTGCAACTCCTTTGAAATTTTTCAGTTCAATTACATTGTTACGAAAATGTAAACGGTTTACATCGTTTAACATTAAAATGAGCAAAAGCTACACAAACAAATACAACGAACTTGTTACATGTAAACCAACAACATCAGTATGAAAGAAAAGGGGATATAGACAAGTTAGCGAGAAGGCGAAAACAAGCAATGTGAACAAAATACACAAACAACAATGAAGTCGCGATAAAGTTGTTGAGAAACCGAAACCCCGAACGTTTAATTTCAATAGTCTTCATCAGACTGATTACGTAGGCATATAAAAAGGCAAGACAAAGCAGGCAACAAGTAGTAAGAATTCAGTCAGTCTTGTGTGCCGTTATAGATTGCTGCTGTAAGCAAGAATATCACCAAGAAACACTAGGTCTAGGTTTAGATTAGAGGACGTGTACTTGCCAATTGAGACAAGTACAGTACACGGGGGTCCAGTTGGGTCCATATTGTACATTGTCCTAAAGGGGGAGAGGACATTAAGGTATAAAGAAAAAGGAGAGAAATCCGGAAAGGGAGATTGAGGAAGCAGAAGAATTACACAGACTAACAAAACCCACAAGAGAGCGCGACTACACTAGTGAAGTCCGAGAACTTCTCAGTCATCTCAGACTAGTAATGAATCTATGAAGAGCCTTTATGTTGGCTCTCGACACGGAATTTAAACCCTTAAAGAAGCTCCTGCCAAGGGTCCACAACCTTAACCTTCTATGGACTGGACATATACAGAGGAGATGTTCGATTGTCTCCAACTCCTCCTCATCGCAGTATACCCTGCAATAGTCCGGCTGGGATCTGTTCTAGATCCTTGTCAGCGATCTAGATCCTTGCCAGTGCCCCGTAATTAACTCAATAACTAAACTTAAGCTGGCCTTTTCTAAGCCCAGCAGCCAACCTATAGCATAGTCGATAGCAGTCCATAGACACCTAGACAACATAACAACCCCATCCATTTCCCCAACGCCTCTGCTCTGACCCATCCATTGATGAGGCCGTAGAGGTGGCAGATTGGTGGATCAGGACCAACTATCACATCGCCCTCAGAAAGTGAACCTAATTTTAAAAACAACAACAACAAACACTAACAACAACTAACAGTTTTTGGAACAATAACCACGCAAATCATTTAGTTTCTGCTTTAATAGCTGAAATAATGCTGACAGAAATTATTAGACATTAAAAACCCCTTTTTTTCCATTTTTTCCTCTTTTTTTATTATGTTCATACATTTATTATATCATTTTTTATTTTTTTTTCCTCCTTTCTACTTAAAACGTTTTGGCCTTTATAATATCAAATGTAAGCCGTGTCCTTGAGCAGTTTGTTTTGCAAATATCTACAGAAAACGAACACAAAACACTGAAATCCATGAGAGAGAAAAAAATCCATGAGAAAAAAAAGTAGAACTAAAACACTAAACCAAATTGTTATATTGCGAGTGATATTAAAATGAATGTATGAGTGAGTGTATGAGTGTGTATAAGTCTGTGAGTGATTATGTAAGTTTGTGCTGCGAGTAAATGTATACAAAAAATGCATGTTAAGTGGGATTTTTAACATGAACTTATACATTCAATATAAACTTAATAAAGTATGTTCATGCGGTTCTTTTTTTCTGTTTTTATTTTTCCTTTTTCTCTTGTTCTCTTATTCATATTGTGAGTATATACAGTAGGGTGGTTCAATATGGCATGACATATGAGGCATGTAATATTAAGAATGATTGTTCCATGAGTTAGAATTTGAAACTGTCGAGGGTTTTAACAAATCGGGTATATATTAATATTCAAGATTACATACATACATGATTAATCATTACAACCCTTTAGTCAGGATTACGACCTAGTTTCTCACACAACTTATGTTGTGTGCATTAATGTTGCTGTGCTAATATTATGCATGAGTAGCGGGACCTACAGTTTAAAGTCGACTCCGAACAACAGATTTTTGAGAAACTTTTCATGGCAATGTTATTTACTCTCAGAGTTTTTGCCAGAAATCTGCTGAGAGGAAGTCGCCGAAGAAATATTTTTTCATATTTCCTTCAGTTGGGGATGCCTGACCTGGAGTTTGAACCGAGGCCAACACACTACCTACTAGACCAAGGTGACTTCAATTCAAGATTATATGTAGTAAAATTGATTTATACTAGGAAGGCAAGCTTTTTCAATTAAATATTTTTATTTTTTCATTTTTATTTGACTCAATATTATCAGAAGCAGTACTAAAGATATATACTTGCCAGCTGTAGTTTTTGTTGCCCGGATAGTACCAAAATTTAACACGTATAGTTTTTTCCATCTACTTCGTTCCAGCGCTTTTTAGGTCAATGATACCATCACCAATCTTTCTACGGAAGAATAATTCACACAGAATTTCGATAAGTTAGAATTTGACTTACGAAGTCTTTCTATTCTAAGAGAGGGCGGACCACCACCATTTAGGCCCATTGTGATACTCCAATTAATTCTACCCAGGGGTCAACCATTCCCTAGAAACCATTCGAAGTTCTAAATAATACCTTTTATGAAGTCGCCGTGGTCTAGTAGGTAGTGTGTTGGCTTATTAGGCGTAAAGCCAGGGTTCGAGCCCCAGGCTAGACATCAAAACAAAATACAAAAAGTATTTCTTCGGCGACTTCCTCTCAGCAGACTTCTGGCAAAAACTCTGAGAGTAAATTAAATTGCCATGAATAAGTTTCTCAAAAATCTGTCGTTCGGAGTCGACTTTAAACTGTAGGTCCCACCACTCATGTATAAAATTAACAGACACAATATAAGTGGTGTGTGAAACTAGGACGTTGTACAATGGGTCAATTCGACCTCCGGGTACTGTGCTTGTCTTAATTGACAAGTACACGTCCTCTAACCTAACCTAATCTATACCTTTTATTGCAGCAATCTTTATATTAGAGAGCTTGGCGAACGATGTCAGAACCCTCCGTCTCTTCATGGCTAGAGCTGGGCACTAGCATATGGTGAAAGACAACCTCTTCTTCCTCTTCAGCTGCACAGCTTCTGCAGAAGTCATGAGTTGGAATGCCTACCAAAAGAACAATGGCCCGTAAGAATAGCTATCCTGCGATGGATGGCCATACTCCAGCTAATATACTTTTCACCCACGAAAATTATCTCAAATCTGTCGTTAAGAGCCGACGTTAAACTGTAGGTCACGCCGCTCAAGGGTAAAATTAAAACACACAACATAAGCGGTGTGAGAAGCTAGGGTGTTATTCTAACTCAAGGATAGTAATGACGAACAAGTAAAATGCGACTGTCTTCTAAGCCAAGCTTCCTGCGAAGCGATGCAAAAAATGTTTGGATTTCACAGACTTAAAGTCAAACTCATGAACCCAATTTACGTCCCCTACGTTTGAGGCGAATGATTAGGGCTAATAAAAAAAATGGAACAATTAAGTTAAAAATCAATTGAAATTGAGTTAGGGAGTCATTCCCTACCTACAGGAGAAAAAATTGTATTTATGCAGCAAGCTTTACTTCATATAAAGTAAGAGAGAGTGGCAATTACATTGAAATCACAGTTTAGCATACATGGCTCATCCTTGTTATACCACAAGAAGTGATACTCTAGAGCTAACTGGCAAGTCCTAATCAAATCGGTCTCAACAATCTGCATCAGGTTTTTGCTTGAAAGCACAACTCCTGTGCAATCAAATTGAAAATCATTTTGAATTTCAATAGAAGATACTTTCGTTAGACTATCGAAAGCGATGAACCAAATAAGGAATGTCTGCGTTCAGCCAGATGCAGAAATTGTGGACGTTACAGTGTACGTTACTCTGTTGCTCTTCAACTGATTTACAATCTCTGCAGAAGTTATTTACACATAAGCAAGGTCCCTATGCGTGCAGATCCATTACGGAATGAATGTGTTCGCTGAGTGGCCTCTGGACTTCATTCTTATCTTCAGCAATGAGGACCATTTTTGGATGAAAGGGAATGTGAATGAACAAAATCCAAGAGCGTGCCATGCATACCGTAAACATTTGCTGTTTGATGTGAGTTTTGGTCTGCGGCGTCATCAGACGATATTTGTTTGAGAACGACGATGATTACAAAATACTTTTGGCCTGTATTAGATGATCTAAATACCAACGATATGTAGTTTCAACAGCACGGATCTACATGACACACAGTTTATGCCACATTGGATATACTGCATGAGGAATTTAGGCTTATGGTCGTCTCACTTGGAGGTGTGATGTGACTGGCCAACGATATTGTGTGATTTAATTCCATAAAACTTTTTCTTGTTAAGTCGTAGATGTATACGATTAAGCCAAAACCCACAGCAGTCCTCATAGTCAACCAATATGACCCTTTTTTATAAGTTCCAAACCCTGATTGCAACTCAAGTAAGGAATGTGTGAATCAAAAGATGACACTGCAATCGCAAGATATTTCGCATAATCAAAGGCTATAAAACGATGGCATTGCAGCTCCTTCACAATGACATACCCCAGCTATGGTAAGAATGAAATCTACTTAGCTAAACTTCTCCATACGTACATATGTCATTGATATTAAAATTTTTACTCGACCATATATATCTTCTATGCATTCTATCTTTACGATTGCTTGTTAGCACCACTAGCAATATCGCGTGTTATTGTTAATAGGACCGTGATAAAATAAATTTTTTTATTTAACAAAAGCAAATAAAAATTATTAGAAAATATTATTGCTGAATAGAAAAAAGGTTTTGAAATTCTTATCTAAAACAGATGTTTCACCTCATAGATTTAAAAAGAGG
This sequence comes from Sarcophaga variegata, assembly GCA_932273835.1. Taxonomy (NCBI): domain Eukaryota; kingdom Metazoa; phylum Arthropoda; class Insecta; order Diptera; family Sarcophagidae; genus Sarcophaga; species Sarcophaga variegata. The sequence goes on along the minus strand of OW026362.1, from coordinate 13,521,472 downwards.
CCATAAACGAAATGCTTTAAAATTGTATGGAATTTACAGCTGCTATGAAAATAATTATTATTGTTACACGTACCATGGATATAAATACTCCGCAAAAAATGCTTTCTTACTGACCAGATGTATAAAACTGTTGACGGCTAACTTTAATATGCCTTTTAAATAAAATTTTTGTTATCACGTTATCGTTGGCTATCACCATAAGCCTGTCACTTAAGTCTTAAATCGTAAAGGATTCGCTGGTTTGAAATTACAATTGGGTTTCTGATCTCTGATATACACTCATATGTACAATGAACACATACAACATAACTAGTGTGAGAAGATAGCTCGTAATCCTGATTGTGTAGGTTTGTAATGAGCAATTATGTATGTAATTCTTTTACGATGATAGAGCTTTACATTAATTCCTTCAGCTACCCACTAAATAGACCCCAAAACTTGTCCTTTAAATATCAAAATTTCTACGACTAGATATGATATACCTGTACTGATCCTGACACTCAGTCTTCGCCTGACCATTCGCTAAACCTTTCAATGCTTAATACTGACGTCTGTGGACTGGTAGGTTTGCTTTGTATTCCAAGGTTTCTAATCTAATAGCAGATTATAATACTGGAAAGTAAACTCCCTAGAAAGGGATATACAGAGAACATTTCAAGGAAGGCAACGCATGCTTTATCTTAAGAATACAACACAGAATTATGCACTATGTAGCATGATGCTCATGTCCAGCTTTGACAGTAATTTTTTTTTAACTTTTTACTTCTGGAAAAGAAACCTTGTGTTCACAAAAACAAAAACTTGTTTTTACAAAAAAAAACTTGTTTTCTACGAAAGTACCAAAATTTAAAAAGAAAATACCGGAGTTCAGTGCCTCTGCTATTTCCTCTGCTCGTGTTTCTTTGCTGACTTGCTCGGGAGTAAATATTTTGTGTTATTATTATTGAATTTATTGAAAATATTGCAGATTAAAATTTGTTTAGAAAGACTTGTTTTGTTAGAAAACAAATTTAATGAAAACTTTTTTCAATCTCGAAAAATTTTTAAAAAGAGGGTTTAAAGTGCACTCCGAACGACAGATTTTTTTGAGAAACCTTTCATCGCAATTTTGTCAAAAATCTGCTGAAAAGAAGCCGCTAAAAAATAGTTTTCATATTTTTCTTTGTTCGATAAATCGGCTGGGATTTGAACCACGGCCTCACTTCTAATAAGCTAACATACTACCTACTAGAAAATAAAAAAATGTTCTTTGATAGTTTTTTATTCGGAAAGTAAGCGATAATATACTACAATTCAAAAAGTACTTTGGTACTTTTTCTAAAACTTTTTTGGACTTTTGTTAGTACTGAAGTAATCGCTGTAGGTTTTTAAGTGTACTTTTGGTACTTTTTTGTACCTTTTAAAATTTTTTGATAGCACTTTTTTTAAAAGTCAAGGTTATTACGGTTATTATAATTATTATTAGGAATTTAGTTTACTCGCTGGTAAAAGCAAAGGAATCTTCAGCCTGGAGGATACTGTGCTTTTCTTTTAGCCGGACACTAATTTTCTTATTCATTCCCCTTAGATATGTACATACATATTTATAGTCGCTACCGATATATGTAAACGTCTGTGCCATTCCTATGACGTAAAAGAAACCATTTTTAGTAATTGAAAAACGTTTCAAATATTTTATTAATTTTTTCCTGATTTAAAAACTTTTTTTAAAAACACTTTCAAGCACGTTGCAAGTTTACGTTTTTACGTTTTTATTTATAAATAAAAAAAATATAAATTTAAAAAAAAAAAAAAATATTTAAATTTTTTCAACAGAATTCCTCAGTAATAGAAAATGTTGCTAAACAAAATAGGCATACTCAATAAGCACAGACAACAATGTAGTTAAGCAAAATACGCATACTCATTCAGCACACGCAACAAATAGGCATTGTTGTGAAAAAGAAAACAAAAAAATAAAAAAAAACCCGCAGCAACAGCTAATCGTCATTATTACGATATTACAACTTGATTATAATAGAGAAACCCTTTACGCAGTTAATTATTATTAATGAAGATGCGTAAACAAAACAGAGATTAATGAACCCAGAGAGTACATATGCAAATGGCAATAGTGAGACAGAGTAAGAACGAGAGAGTTTATGAATGAGAGAAATTAAAAGCAAAATGTATTTAAAAATAGAGAGCGTAGCAAAAGCATGCATAATCATGTTTAAAGTCAACGGGGGAAAAAATAATCTGATTGTTGTTGATTACAACAAAAATTTGATTGTTGATTATAAAAAATATTACAAAGTTTAAGTGCCTTATAAAAAAGAACTTCACAGCCATAATGGCATTAAAGTTTTGTTGTTATTTTACCTGTTTTCTTATGCATCATTCCGTTTGCCTCTGCTTCTCCTTTTGCTTTGTGGATAATTTTTAACAATCCAACATGATGATTCCACTTTAGTACACCTTTTATGACACTTTTTGAAGCACAAACACACGCACTTACATTTACACTGCACTTATGAATTTAAATTTTTTTCATTCAACAAATATTAAAAAACAATTTACTTTTTTGTTATAATTTTGCATTTACACTAACACACACACACATACTTTATACTTTCGACTTATTTTATTTAAATTATTTTAAAAACATTTAAAAGAATTTTTATTTTTTCCCGACAATTATTTCTTTTGACGGCACTTCAACTATGATTACACTCTCTAAATAAACGGTGAACTAACAAGCAAACAAACAAAGTAAACTTCAGTATTACCATCTTGGCATTTGTCTTGTAGGTACTTATAAAGTACTAAAAGTATGTTCACAGTTTACGTATGTAACTGACCTACACCCTCCACACAACATTAAAAAACGTACGGAAATTGCTGAACATCTTAATAGTAAGAAAAAGAGTATTAAGTACTCTCTCTCTTTCCCACACTATATATTCTAACCACTTATGTACGAAAGTTTAGGAAGGTGGTAACACTGTTCACACACTTAACAGACATTGCAATTTAAAAAAAAGAGAGCCGTGAGAGAATCATAAAAATAAACAACAACAATGCAACTATAATTCCTACGTCATTAAAATAGCATACTATTGATGAACTTGCTTCTCCAATTATAATTGCATACGTCATTAAAAGAGCATGATATTGGTGAACTTGTTTCTCCAATTTTAAGAAAAGCAAAAACAACAACAACAAATTCATTACGCAAAATTTTTTTTAGTTGTACTTTGTTATTGTACGTAGTAACTGTTATCAATAAATGATTTTTGTTTACTCACCACAAAATGTACCACAGTTTACTTACAGAGTATAACTTGCATTCGTAGTGCGTCAAAAATAATTAATTGTCGGAAAATAAAAATTCTTTTAAATGTTTATAAAATAATTTAAATAAAACAAGTGGAAAGTATCAAGTATGTGTGTGTTAAGAGTGGGTTGAAAAATATATCAAAAAAGTCTATTATTTTCAGTATTTATTTAATAAAATAAAAAAAATTAGTGCATAAGGGTAATATAAGTATAAGTGCGTGTGTTTGTTCGTAAGATAAAAGTGGATAAAAGAAAAAAAATTTTCATCAAAGCAGCAGAAGAAGCAGGAAACAGGTAAAACAGTAACAAATTTTTAATGTCGTTATAACTTTAATGTTCTTAATAACCAGTAATATTTTTATAATTCCTCCAAAATACATGAATTTTTTATAATAACAACAATTAAAATTTTTTTTACCCCCGCTTTCTTTTTACATTAATATTCATGGTTAAATAACATTTGCTTTTAATTTCTCTCATTCATACACTCTCTCGCTCTTACTCTCTCTCTCTCTCTCATTTGCATATGTACTCTCTGGGTTTATTGATGTCTGTTCTGTTTTACGCATCTTCATTAATAATAATTAAATGCATAAAGGGTTTCTCTATCATAATTAGGTTGTAAGATCGTAATAATGATGATTAGCTGTTGCTGAGGGTTTTTTTTATTTTTTGTTATATGTTTCAAAACAATGCCTATTTGTTGCCTATGCTGATTGAGTATTTGTTTAGGAACATTTTCTATTACTAAGGAATTTAGTTGAAAAAATTAAAAAATTTTTATTTTTTTAAAATTTAAATATTTTTAATTTATAAATACAAACAAACAAACTTTTAAGCTGTTTGAAAGTATTTTTAAAAAAAGAGTATAAATCAGGTTCTAATTAGAAAAAATAAAAAAATTAAAAAAATATTTGAAACGTTTTCCAATTCCTAATAATGTTTTTTTTATGAGCTCCGTGGGTTTATTGATATCTGATTTATTTTACGCATCTTCGTTAATAATAATTAACGTCGTAATTATAATCATGTTGTAAGATCGTATAATCATATTATAAGATCGTAATAATGATGATTAGCTGTTGCTGAGGGTTTTTTTTATTTTTTGTTATCTTTTTAAAACAATGCCTATTTGTTGCCTGTGCTGATTGAATATGCCTATTTTATTTAACAACATTGTTGCCTATGCTGATTGAGTATGCATATTTTGCTTAGCAACATGTTCTATTACTGAGGAATTTAGTAGAAAAAATTAAAAATATTTTTATTTTTTTAAATTAATTTTTTTTATTTATAAATACAAATGAAAACTTGCAACGTGTTGGAAAGTGTTCAAAAAAATATATAAATCAGATTCTAATTAGAAAATGAAAAAAAATTTTTAAAAACATTCGAAACGTTTTGTAATTCCTAAGAATGTAGGAATGACAATGGGATATTCACAGACGTGTATATACATATGTATATCGGTAGTGACTATTTATATGTAGATACATATCTAAGGGGAGGGAATATGAAAATTAGTTTCCGACTAAAAGAAGAGCACAGTATCCTCCAGGCTGAAGATTCCTTTGTTTGTACCAGCGAGTAAACTAAATGCCTAATAATAATTGTAATAACATTGACTTTTAAAAAAGTGCTATCAAAAGTACAAGAAAAAAAGTAATAGAAGTCCTTTTTAAAAGTTACAAAAAAGTACCAAAAGTAAAAGTACCATAGAAAAAGTTCTAGAAAAAGTACCAAAGTACTTTTTGAATTGTAGTAAATTATAACTTTACGAATAACAAAGTACAAAAGAACATTTTTTGTGCTTTAATACTATTTTTCTTATTTTCTAGACGCCGTAGTCTAGTAGGTAGTATGTTTTATTAGATGTTAGGTCGTGGTTCAAATTACAGGCCAGTTATTGAATAAAGAGAAATATGAAAAAATTTCTTCGGTGGCTTCTTCTCTCCTTCTCAAAAAAATCTGTCGTTTGGATTGGACTTTAAGCCCTATTTTTCCAAGTTTTTCGAGATGGAAAAAAGTTTTCATTAAATTTGTTTTCTAGCGAAACAAGTTTTTTCAACAAATTTCATTCTTCAATATATTCACTAAATTTAATAATAATAACATGAAATATTAACTGCCGAGCAAGTTAGCAAAGAAACGTCAGCAGAGGAAGTAACAGAGACGCCGAGCTCCCGGATTTTCTTTTAAAATTTTGGTACTTTCTTAGAAAACAAGTTTTTTTGTTCCAAAAATAAAAAGTTTTTTAAGAAAAAACTACTAGCAACGCTGTCTGTATCATTGGCTGCTATTCTTTCCCAAGAAGTATGGCTGCCAAACCCTTGTTTAATGTTCTTCGGAAAGGATTATTAGAAGCGAGAATAACGTCTCTTAATTTCTTAAAAATTTTTTAATAATCATGGTTAACAATTGTTTGTCTACGCCCTTATACGAACTTGGAATACTTGGTTTGTGTGAAATCATTTTAAGCACCTTGCCACGCTGCAACCAACTATTACTATAAAGCAAGAGTAACAAACAATTGTTAAATTTGCTTAATATTGTGTTTTTCACGGTTTTATTTTTATTGCTATGCTGGGCGACAGTTAATTTAAGAATATTTTTAAAATTTTTTTTCCAAGTTTTTGTTTTTTTAGGTCACTTCATTATTGTTGACCAGTTGACAGTAATAATTAAATTTTAATTTTACCTTAAACATGTTATTGAAGTTAACAATTATTGAAGTAAATTATTAACATGAGAGTGATTTTGTTGAAAAACAAATACAAAAATAGAGAGAAAAAGAAAACAGAAATTGAAAATAATTAGGTTATCAATTATAGTGTTCAGTAAAATGGAAAAGTAAATGAATGAATAGAATGACGTTATATTGGAAGCAAGCAAGCAAATTATCAGGCAGAGCCGGTGGTAAGATTTTTAAATTTTAAATTGTAGTTGTGGTAGGTAGTATGTCGATTTATTATACTTGAGGCCGTGGTTTAAACCTTGGCTTAGTCATTTCGAACAAAACAAATTTAGAACTTTCCAGCCACTCTTATTCGATCTGTGCCACTGTCTAGGTTTATAGTCTTAGTTTCTATTAGCTGATGGCTTCTACAGTAAAGGCACAGTGAGAAGAAAGGTAAAAGTTGCCTTCATCGTCACCATAGCGGAACTATGCCTTCCATCAGTAGGAATACCGTAAATGAATCTTTGCATCCACAATGTCTAATTAAGGTTCGTTGTCTTGACGAAGAATTCCGTTTATGTAATATGTGCATCGCCAGGTCAATATAGGTCAGATTATGGCTGCGTTGATCTAGTAAATCAGCTTTATTTGCAGACCCCCTAATCCTAACCAAAACACTATGGAAAATACAAAGGCTAAGAACGCCTTCTGGGTTCTACTTACAGGGCCAAAGTGTACGTACGAACGTACGTAACTGGCCATTACAACCCTTTAGTCAGGTTTACGACCTAGCTTCTCACACCATTCATGCTGTGTGCGTTAATTTTATACATGAGTGGCGGGACCTACAATTTAAAGTTGATTTTTATTTACTGTCAGAGTTTTTGCCAGAAATCTGCTGATAGGAAGTCGCTGAAGAAATGTTTTTTTATATTTTCGTTTTGATATCTGACCTAGGGTTTGTACCGTGGTCTTACGTCTAATAAGCCAACACACTACCTACTAGACTACGCCGACTTCAGGTCCAAGGTATTCCTCGCTTTTTTTAGGCTTACGCCTAAACTGCGACTAATTAATATTCACTTTCTCGTTTGTTGCATTCTGTCTCTAAAATTTGATCGAAATTGCAAGAACATAATCCTTTTATGTCTTTGTGTCTTTGAGTGTCTCACCTGCTAAACTGTTTCAACATAACCAACAGTTCGTTCATTACATGATGCCATAGAAGTGAGGACAAGCAAGCCTCACAATGTCGATTAGATTGTCCATCTCTAAATTAACTCAGTTCTTTCCCTAAAAGATCTTCAATGCTTCCTCTTCTGATATTTTCATTTTGAGTATGAATTCTTGTCTAGGTGAGTTGCAGCTCAGGAGGTCCTTCTCCGTTTGGGGATCGACGGCGTTGCCCTGTGGTGTTTCGGGGTTCTCTTGGTTATATTCACCGGCGTTTTCTTCTGGGGTACAACCAACGTTAGGTTGCCGCAAACTATGTCCGAGTGTTCCCGTAGGAGTTCCGAAAACTGTTCCAGGGGGAGAATGCGCGAGTCTGTTGCTTCTTCTGAAGACATTTACTGCTGCGACTTCCTCGATTTCATTTATGCTTGTAGCTCTATCTGCTACCTCGGCCAAGCCTTCAACCGGAGCAGTATTGCGGTCGCTGGATGACGACGGCCGGGAGCCCGCTTGCTCACTCCCTAAAATCGCCGGTACTGGGTTTATAACTCCCTGCACCGTAACGAGATTTCTTTTATGATGGCTCATGTTGATTTTTTTTCAGGGTTTCTTCACATAGCATTTTGTACCTACTGCCAGGTGATTAATATACAGCCGCTCCTAACACGGAATCAGTCGCTGGCCAAGAAGCCGCTCAATATGAGGTCCGTCGCGCTTGGTCTATACCTGTTGGTCCGCGGGGGATATTTGATTTCTCCCCTACCACCCATATCTGGGAAGCATTCCCCTGTCCGCCACCTGGGGATGCGCTCTATTGGGGTTACAGGTTCCCCGTAGGGAGCGCCTTCTCTATTGGACACGAAAGGGTATTAAATGATTTTCCAACCGAACTTCCTTTATTGTTTGTGAGTTTACCTTTGGATAAGAAGTTGTTCTGACTTACATTCGTATCGATGAGTATCCCCATAGCCTTCAACATGAAGCAGAAACTTCTGATTGCTGTATAAGTATAGGAAAAGGGATGCCAGTTATATCTTGCCTTCGGAATGAAAGCAACTACAACATTCTTGTGAAATGTGAGTAAGCCGTGGACTGGCTAGAAATATCCCTCTGGAGAGATGTCGCCCCGGAGACCAGCACTGTGTTATTCAATCACTTCTATTCAACATTCATTTACAAATATCGCCGTAAGTCTGTCTATCCGTTTCAACACTTTTTCGTAAGCTAAACTGTTCAACGCTTTACAATGTTGCCATGGAAACTTCTTTACAACCTTAAAGTATTTTAAAGTAAAACTTTACTTTTTAATCCTTTATTCCAAGTCCTTCTTCAATAACATTGTTTCTCTTTATCTTTATAACTCTTTTGTTCTCTAGTGATGCTTATGTATGCATTCTTATGTATGTATGTATGTGTGCATTTAATATTATTTAACTTCTTTGTGCATTTAAGTGTTGTTTGTTTGTTGTTTGTGTGCATATGCATATTTCTAGACTCCTTTTTATAACGATATATTACAGCAATGCACATACACATACATACATACACTGGCACGGTCAAATGTAAACTTATATGATATACTTGATTGTATACAAGTATATAAAATTACACAGACATAGGCAAATATATATGTATGGATGTATGTAAACAAGATTTTATTTTATTATTTCTATACTTTACTTCTACCATACATGCACAAATATTTCCTTTTCTTCTTACGTTCTTTCAGTTGATATGTTTATCTGTATTAGTGAGCATATCCTTTTCTTTGAGAAAAGACTTTGTAGAAAATTATTCCTGTGGGTAAAATATAAGACATGTTTTAAGTGCTTTATTTGGAACTAAGGTTTCCTATTAAGACCTTGTAAAGTAAAATAAAGCAATGCTAAATTGCTAAAGGAATAAAAAAGAGTGGAAGATTTTAAATGTAAGTTTTTTTTTGCTTTAAAGACTACGCTGCATTCATTGTGTTTAAAGAAATTCATTTTAAGGTGTTTGTAAAGGAAAGTAAATTATAAAGGTTTAACAAATTAGTCGTCTCAGCTAGGTGGTGTCACTAACACTTCAACAACACCGATTTCACTTCTTAGTAACGTCGATTTGTCATAAATATCAGATAGTACTGCTGTGTACTGGTTTTTTCATCTCCCACCAAGATCACATCTTCTGGCATAAGCTTGAGCTTGAAACATATTATATAATTTAGTTATGGGTTCCGAGTACTTCCGAGTACTCCCGCTTGCTTTTAAGAGCATCTGCAACTTCCAGGTTACTCCACTAATTTTTGTTACCGAGTCTGATTACGAAGCACTTCCCAAAGTTACTGGTTTTGTCCAGGAAACAATTAAGGCTGGAGCTTCCAGTATTTTTTAGGTGAAGAAATCTTCTGATGAATTTCATATTTGTTTCGCCTTCCATGAACCTAACATTAATCTTTACTTTAATCTTTACTTCTAAGTGCAGCGGACTTTAAAACAAGCTTCCAGAGTCGTTGTAGGACTGGTCATCATTGCTTCTATTGCACCAATACACGCTAGTCTCTATACTTTGTGCAATTTCATTTGAGCTGTTTTCAAAATTGTTCTGTCTAAACAATTGCTACATACATGTACTACTGAAATCGTCGTAGTCTAGTAGGTAGTGTGTGGCCTGATTAGACGTAAAGCCAGGATTCGAGCCCCAGGCCAGACATCAAGACAAAATACAAAAAGTATTTCTTCGGCGACTTCCTCTCAGCAGATTTCTGGCAAAAACTCTGCGAGTAAATAAAATTGCCATGAAAAGTTTCTCAAAAATCTGTCGTCCGGAGTCGACTTTAAATTGTAGGTCCCACCACTCATATATAAAATTAACACACACAACATAAGTGGTGTGAGAAACTAGGACATTGTCCAATGGGTCAATTCGACCTCCGGGTACTGTACTTGTCTTAATTGACAAGTACACGTCCTCTAACCTAACCTAACCTACATGTACTACTGGTCTGATGATTAGGGCATACATACCATGCATAATTCCTGGTTTGCATGCCCAGAGTGTCCTGTAAGGCTTTTGGATATCATTATGGCATATCTGGCCGTTTCTGAATTGAGCACTCTGTGCCCAATGTTTCCACATGTACAAACACACGTAATTGGTCTTGACAGAATTCGGAGGAATTAATCATGGCAACTTTTTTTCTTCCCAAAGTTTTTGATGGAAGTCTAATGAGAGAAAAATGGCGAAGAAATATTTTTTCGAATTTGGGTTTTCTTGATGTCTGAGCTGGGGATTAAACCAACGCCTTGTATCTAATAAGCAAATACACTACCTGCTAGACTAAGGTGACTTCCGGACTCTACTCCTACTATGGCGGAATAATGCCATAGCGTTTCAATTTAACGTCTTCTTTGCTACATTCTCTACCTATTAATGATACTTAGTAACCTAGTAACTCCTTTCTGTTGTTATGGGTTACATACATAACATAACTGGTCATTACAAACTCTTAGTCAGGATTACGACCTAGTTTCGCACACCACTTATGTTGTGTGTGTTATTTGTATAAATGAATGGGGGGACGTACAGTTTAAGTCGAACGACAGATTTTTAGGACATTTTTCATGGCAATTTTATTTACTCCCAGAGTTTTTGGCAGAAATCTGTTGAGAAGAAGTCGTCGAAGAAATATTTTTTTATATTTCGTTCTGTTGGAGAATTCTGACCCGAGGTTTAAATCCTGGCCTCATGTTTAATAAGCCAACACACTGCGTACTAGACTACAGCGACCTTATATTCCACATATTTTTCCTCCAATTTCTTTGCGTCGAATATTCTTCCATTTATGAAGTTTTCTATATATTTTAAACTCTACTATTCAGATCTTGCCTGGGTTTATCCAACACTATCATGCATCAACGACTTAAAATCTTAAGACTCTTGAGAATGATTTCGCAGAGAGTCTTTTAAAATTTTTCTTTTATTCACGAGGACTATGTCTTCTTCATATTCTTGGCGTTGATCTATTTTATATTTCTTCTAAACTCTACTATTCAGGTCTTGCTTGGGTTTATCCTTTGGTGCACTATTCTTTTGTTCATGAGGACTATGTCTTTTGCATATTCTTGGCGTTGTTACCCCCGAGTATCTATTTCATATTTCTTCTAAACTCTACTATTCAGGTTTTGCTTGGGTTTATTCTATGGTGCACTATCATACACCAATGACTTAAAACCTCAAGAGCTTTGTGAGCGATCAAATTTGAGGATGTCGCAGAGAGTCTTTTAGAATTTTTCTTTTGTTCATGAGGACTATGTCTTCTGCATATTCTTGGCGCTGATACTTCCCGAGTATCTATTTTATATTTCTTCTAAACTCTACTATTCAGATCTTGCCTATCATACACCAACGACTTAAAACCTCAAGGCCTTTAGGAGCGACCAAATTTTTTTCTTTTTATTTTAGCCATGAGGACTATGTCTTCTGCATTTCCTTGACGTTGATACCTCCCGAGTAAGGATTTTATCCATTACTATGCTTCACATTAGTGGTGTAAGGGCACCATCCAGTCGACATCCCCCTATTGGGTGGACACATTATTTCACTTCATTCATGGGTTTACGTAGATCATGCTTCATAGGCGCTATATCTCTGTTTTTAATAATCTACTTATGACCTCATGAGGAGTGTTGTCAAATATGTTCGCTATGTCTAGAAGTGCACATATGGTCACCTCCTTCACATTGTAGGTCTCTTTTTGTAACAAGCTTTCATAAATGCTACCTATACAACCTTTGCCACGACAATTTTGTTCTAATCAACTACACACAGGCAACAATTGAAATTTCCTTAAAATAATGCCAAAATCTTAAAGAAAAATTTAATTTCTTAAATTAATATTCTCCACAACTGAAGTTTCCCTATATTTTTGCTTTCTTTTTAAATTTTAATTCTTCTAAGGCCCTTGGGATATGTAACAACTTCTTTTTCTTTTCCACAATGCCTCATAAAAACAAAAAATAGGGGAATAAAGCAAAAGAACAAAATTATCAATATTATTTGGTTTTCTTCGCTTTTAATTTTCTAACATTTCATTTGCCTTTTCGTGTTTCGTTTCGACAGAGAAAATGGCAATAGGGCGTTACGGTTTAAAATCACTCACTTACTGTGTTAGCCACAAAAGTCATACATTTTCTTCGTATATATTTTGGTTATCACCCTAACTAATTTGTTCCTGTATGATGTGGTGATATTTTTAAATGCCAAAATCAATTTGTTCAATTTTTACTGGCGCCAGTCTTAAACAATTCATAGAGTCTTTGCTTCGTTTGGTTTGGGTTTTTTTGTTTTTTTTTTTTGTTTTCCTTGTTTGAGACCGTATGTCTTTTCCTTTATATTCCTGCTGTCGCTTAGGGATTTGTTTTAATACTTTTGTAGACTTAGTTTTCATTGTTTTTTGCTCTCTTTTTCTCCCTCTTTCTTTCATTCTCTTTTGATACCCTATAATGCCAGCAGTAGTGGTGATTAGAACAGGAATTTGTAACATCATCAGAACTTCTACGGAAGTATTTATAATCAGGGGCTATCGTCGTGGACTATATTTACTCATAGCAGAGTACAAAAAGAGATGTCGCCGTAGTCTAGTAGGTAGTATGTTGGCTTCTTAGACGTAAAGCCACGGTTCATAACCCAGGTAAGGCATCAAAACGAAATCTAAAAAAATATTTCTTCGGCGACTTCCTCTCAGCATATTTCTGGCAAAAACTCTGAGAGTAAATAAAATAGCCATGAAAAGTTTCTCAAAAATCTGTCGTTCGGAGTCGACTTTAAACCGTAGATCCCACCAGTCATGTATAAAATTAACACACACATCATAAGTGGTGTGAGAAAGTAGGTCGTAATCCTGACTGAAGGATTGTAATGACCAATTATATGTAAAGGGTCCGCCATCTAACGTTTTTTTTCAACTAGTGCTTATTTCGTGAATGGTAACACTTAGCTCATATCTGATTTGACAGATAATTAGTTTTATCCTTCCGGTGAACGAATATGGACCACTCAATGCCTTTTCGCTTCGCTAAGTGGGCCTTACAGAAGATACCGATTTTGGCAAAAATATCATATTTTCAGATGAAGCTCATTTTGATCTTGGCGGGTATGTAAACAAGCAAAATTGTCGCATTTAGGGCACAGAAAACCCAGAGGCATAATTGGGCCATTTTTCTTCGAAAATAAGTAAGGAGTGGCCGTTACAGTCAATGGCGATCGTTATCGGGCCATGTTGAACGAATTTTTGTTCACAAAAATTGAAGAGGAGGATATTGGCAACATTTAGTTTCGCTAGACGGCGCTAGGTGCCACACAGCCGAAGCTACACTCGATGTTTTGCGCCCTGTTTTTGAAGATCGCACTATCAGCCGCAGAGCTGATGTCGTTTGGCCACCTCGGAGCTGCGATTTGACACCGTTGGACTATTATTTGTGGGGTATCGTCAATGATAAGTGTTACGCCGACAAGCCAGAGACAATTGACGCTTTAAAGGACAATATTCGTGAAGACATTGATGAAATACAGCTGCACACAATCGATAATGTGCTTAAAAATTAGACCGATCGTGTAGCTATTTGAATGAAATTATTTTCTATTATTAACCGGAAGGATTGTACTTTCAAATAAAAAAAGAAATTAGAGCAAATATTCAGTAGTTTTTTTTTTAAAGCATTTTCAAAAAAGAAAAAGTTATTTCGCGGACCCTTTATATGTATGTATGTATGTAGAGTACAGAAAGAGACTTGGAAATCCGATAAAAGTGCGCTTTAATTTAATACTATTTGAACAGCCGTGGTGCAGATGAAACTATAGGCCAGCACAAGCTTGTAAGGTAGTTGGGTACGAGCAATACGTGATTAAAGAAAAACAAACCAAACCAAAGCTTACACAGTTATTCCCAAGGAACATCGACGTTCAAATATGTTCGATAGATTTGAGAACCTAATAACAGAAGGTGTTGTAAAAACGCCATTAGCAGACATAACATTTTTAGCAGCTTTTGGAAGGCAGACCTTATTTCTCTCGATGATCTTTTCATTGCACAATTAAAGCTTCTGTGTTAACTCAAGTTCTATAGTCTGATTACAAGAAATTTTGTAACAATTTGATGAAAAACGTCCTTAGTTCAAGTAAAAAGGACATATTTTGGAAACTACATCGGTCAAATGTATATTCAGTACGTTTTGCCAAATTACCTGAACCGAATTTCCATCGAAAAATCATCTCCTTCAGCTATAAGACACATATCAGAATAAAGGGGTACGTTCATAAACAAAATTATCGAATTTGGCATGATAGCAATGCACATGAGATCCCAGAGAGTACAATGAATGTGGAAGATGCCACTATTTGGTGTAGATTTTGGACTGGCAGTGTCATGGGTCCATATTTGTTTGAGAACTACGTTAGCCATTCTATCACTATCAAGGGCTCTCACTATAGGTAGTTGTTTTCCAACTTCCTCTGGATGATGATCAGAACTTCAAAGACCTAAGATTTCAATAGAACTGCCCTACGTGCCACAAAGCTCATGTTACATTGGATATTCAGCACAAGCGATTTGAAGGCATATTCATCTCACGTGAAGGTGATGTGAACTGGCCACTGATATCGTGTAATTTAATCCAGTTAGACTTTTTCTAATGGGATTTACTTAAGTCGCTGTGTATGCAAATAAGCCACAAATTTACTCTGATTTAGGCATCCGAGTCATGGAAAATTGGTCATTAGGATGCGCTTCATCTAGAGAAGCCATGGCAGGCATTTGAACAATGTTCCATTTGACACATAACGACATCAAGAGGTCTTTCAAATGAATACAAAATTTTGAAGATATCTCACACATACTCTGTGTGTGTTCAACTATCATAAGTTCTTTAGCAGTCTACATTCTTTGGTTTAACAAGGCACTACTTTATAAACCATTAGACTGACCATGGTTTCACAATTTGTGCGGATACCAATCCAAGGCACTCTTTTAATATTTTATGTCAGCACTTGCTATGTGTCCCCAATCTCATGCTGCGTTCTCCATCTCTTCTCCAGTTCAATAAATGTTAGTCGGCATCTGCTGTAAAACTTTAAATTAGAAATTCCGTTGTGAGGACACGGTATGCACCTTCTTACAGAAGATCGCCTGAGGCTCGCTTAATTGCAAATGCTGTGTAAAGTCACTGGAAGGTCTACACGTTTACTGTATGAAACTGTTTTCAAGAACAAAAGCTTGATAGTAGTGATTTAATCACCATAATCAGAGCCATTCCAGCTAGAACTGTATAAGATAGACACAAATCCTCTGCCTATTATCGCTCATTTACCTCGTTGAAGAGTCTACTTCAAGGACCACTACTTAGGATTATATCAGCGTATATGATCAGACTGGCTTAAATCTAATGTTTGTTTGAGAGAAAGCAGTCTATTGGAGCTTTTTAAATGAAATACAAAAACTCTTAAAACTGCCCAAAGTATACTCGTTCAATCTTCTAAGATGGTTAATGGGTAGCTGAGCAATCAAAGTTTTTGTATTGGGGACGGCACCAATATCCAAACGATGCAAGAGAGCGGCCAATACTTACTTAATTGGTTTAGTCATGTTTACAACCTTGCACTTATGTTGTGTGTCTTAATTTTATATGTGAATGGCTGGACCTACAGTTTAAAGTCGACTATGAACGACAGATTTCTGAGGAATTTTTCATGACATTTTTATTTATTTCCGGATTTTTTTTGCCACAAGTGTGCTGAGAGAATGATGCCGAAGAAATATTTTTTCCAATTTCGGTTTTCTTGTCTGAGCTAGGATTTGAACCACCGCCTTGTATCTAATAAGACAGTACACAACCTGCTAGACTAAGGTGACTTCCAGACTCTAGTCTTAATATGATGCCGTGGCGTTTCAATTTACCTTCTTCTTTGCTACATTCTTTGACTGTTAATGGTATAATAATTAGTAACTCGTAGTAACTCCTTTCTGCTGTTACGGATTCAGGATTACCACCTAGATTCGCATACCACTTATGTTGTGTGTGTTAATTTTATACGTGAGTGGCGGGATCTACAGTTTAAAGTCGACACTGAACAACAAATTTTTCAAAAACTTTTCATGGCAATTTTATTTACCCTCAGAGTTTTGCCAGAAATCTGGTGAGAGGAAGTCGCCTAAGAAATATTTTTTCACATGGAGATGTCTAACGTGGGGTTTGAAGCACGGCTACTATACTATGGCGACTGCAGGACTCTATTACTACTATGGCCGAAAGATGTAATGGAATATCTAACTTAAGTCGGTGAAGTGAGCTAAAAAGTCTTGGTTTAGAGTCAGTGAAAATTCCGCTTATGTTCCTTACTCTGTATACATTCCTACAATGAATATATCTGAGCTGTAGTGCGTACCATATAGAGTGTGTAACCTTTTCTACTGATTCTTTACAATTTAATTTTGTGTGTCTGAATTTAAATCAATATTTATGCAGGAAAAGCTGAATGGCAAATTGGAATTGAAATTGAAATTGGAATAAAAGAACAGAGCAAAAAGAACAGTATGATGCTATCGTTGCTATTGAATTATTTATAAAAATTATAATTAATAATCATTTTTTTCTTTTTCTTTCTCTTTTTCTTTTTTCTTTTTGTTTTTTTTCTTATGAAGAGTTTTCTCAAAAGAAAAAAACCGAAACAAATTAAATAAAATTACAAACATATTGTGGGGGGTAAAAAGTTGAATAGAGTTGCTCTTATGCTTCTTCTTTTAGTTTGTAGGGAAGCAGGGTGGCATAAGTTAAAAGTAATTGCATTAAGGGCAAAGTTTTTGGCATTTACTTACGCAAATAACTATTAAAGGAATATTTAAATTTAAAGTTTGAAATAATGCAACAGAGAAAAATAATTTTGAGGAAAAAATAAAACAAGAATTTTGTTTATTCCGTTGCATTTTACTAGCAGACTATAAAAATTTGAAAAAGTCAACAAATTTTTTATTATCGAATGGAATGTAAAAACATGCGAGCATTTCATGTTCATAATTATATGCAAGACAGTTAAATGTTATGGTCCTACATACTCTTTATGGAAATGAAACTTACATTGTAATACTCTTTTAAATTTAAAGAATGTATTCTCTTTAAAAAAAGTTCTGGCGTACAGATACTGCACTTACCAGTGGCGTCATAACGGTACGCTTTGTTTACTCAAGTGCACAACTTAGGCGTTGTGTACCAATTACCATCTAAATTAACCTATCCCACGACCGGAGCACTCTATTAATATTACGCTTATCAAGAGCCTTAAAATATTTTTCCGTCTGATGTTTAGAACCAGCTTTTGAGAATCTTTTCATGGCAATTTTATTTACTCTCAGAGTTTTTGCCAAAAATCTGTTGACAGGAAGTCGCCGAAGAAATACTTTCTGTATTTTGTTTTGTTGTCTGGCCTGGGGTTTGAACCCTTTCTTTTCGTCTAATAAGCCACTATCTACTAGACTACGGCGAATTGAACATTTCACGCAACCGTTTACGTCGAATTTTGTGAGAAGATCTCGGTCTGAAGGTCTTGATGGGTACGGTAATAAACAAAACTACCGTATTTGGGAGCTCAGAAAACCAATGCACCTAACAGGAGTGACTGTTTGTTGCGGCTTGTGGAGTAAAAACAAAATGGGCTCATATTTCATTGAAAATGAGGACGGCGCAACAATTACGGTCAATGGAGACACCTATCGCACCATAATAACCGATTTTTTTGTACCCCTCTTCATGCTATTGATGTCAATGATGTTCGGTTTCAATAGGATAATGCAACTTGCCACACACATCTCATGCCACAATCGTTTTATTGCGTCAAACGTTTGATGACAGTTTAATTAGCCGAAATGGTGATGCCAATTGGCTACCAAGAAGCTGTGATTTAACACCGTTGAACTATTTTCTATGGGGCACCGTTAAAGAAAAGTGTTATGTCGACAAACCAATTGAGCATTTGAAGGCCAGCATTCGTGATGTCACTGCTGAGATACCAACCCATAGACTTGAAAAGGTGCATGAAAATTTGTCCGATCGAACCGAGGTACTGATAGGCCAGCCACGCCAGCCATATGAATGAAATAATATTCCATTTCTAACCGGAACAATTGTACTTCACAACAAAATAAGAAATTCGGCAAAATTTTAAACCGTTTTTGTTTCATTGCATTTCGAAATTGAAACTTTTAAATGGCCCACCACGGGTCATGGTGTTTAATTCACTGCCTATTCTTAACTTAATGTTGCATACTTTACGCCGTAGTCTAGTAGCTAGTGTTTTGGCTTATTAGACGTAAAGCCATGGTTCAAACCCCAGGCCAGACGTCAAAACAAAATACAAAAAGTATTCCTTCGGCAATTTCCTCTCAGCAGATTTCTGGCAAAAACTCTGAGAGTAAAAAAATTGCCATGAAAAGTTTCTCAAAAATCTGTCGTCTTCTGTCGACTTTAAACTATAGATCCCACCAATCATGTATAAAATTAATACACACAACCTAAGTGGTGTGAGAAACTAGGTCGTAATCATGACTGAAGTGTTATAATGACCAATTATGTATGTTATGTATGTACATATATCCGAATGAGAATGGTATACTACCCTCATGTATGGGTCGGTGTGTCAAAGTCTATTTTGATGCTTCTGGACCGTGTACAGAAGAGACCGAAGGTGCTCATTTACGATGCCATTGATTGATTGCAGCATCATCGCAATGTGGCTTACGCAGTTCTAACAGTTTGCTACTGTTGTAGTACTATTGCTACTATTGTAGTAGTATTGCTACTACTACGAATTTTTCTCTAACGAGTAAAAGGGACTTGTTTCCGAAAATCGTGTATTCCTTCGTAGCATTCGTCTTTCTGTTAGGTTAGAGGACGTATATTTTTCAATTAATCCAAGTACAGTACCCGGAGGTCGAATTGATCCATTTTACAACTTTTTGTTCGGGACGGCGCGAATGCCATTCGTCTTTCTTTCAGGGCACCATCCATTTGTGGCCGACTGGCTAGTGGATTACACACTGCATTACAGGCATAATTCGTTCTTTAGCCAGACTATCTGTATGTGGTCATTCCTGCTACTTATAATGTAAAAAGATGAAAATTTTATGTCTACAAACACCACTACCTCTATCCTTCTTTCAATAATCTATTTACCTAATTCCACTACAATGCACTGCATGGGTAGGGGCCATCCGCTGAGGGTTGGTTTTAAAAAAAACTAGTTGAGTATCAACTAATGTGGAGAGAAAACATGAGAACAACATTATACCGACCACATAAGTAATCATTTCTGCAGAAAACTCATTTGTCACAACCTTTTCACATTACCAAGGACATCACATAGTTACAAAAGTTTCATATGAAAATTTCTTGATATCCATACTGTCTTTTATTCTCGAGAATCTTATTTCTGTATTCAAACCACATGAATGAAACTAAACACAACATGAAGTCATCATTCTCCTTAAATCATATTTTACAAGAATGTATAAAAAAAATTTAATAACAACCGTATACCCTCCTTATATTTCTTCTTAAATGCAAAAAGAAAAAAAAAATTCTGTCATTCTGCATATTTTTTCCCCAGAAAACTGTACCTTTTTCAATTAAGACACATTGACAGCTCTTTTGTATCAGGAAATGACATGTTTTTTTGCTCTACCTAACCGTACCACCATCTACCATATAGGATACCATCATTGGCACCTTTGACAAGAAAGTTTTATGACATTTCCAATTAGAGACATTCATTGAAGTGTATAAGAATTGTTTAAACTCTGTAAAGAATTAAGAAAATAAATAAAACAAACAGAAAAGGGACACTATAAGCGAACAAGGACGACTTAACATCACGCTGCAACATATTTAAGAAAAAAAAAAAATAATTTTTTGTTTCTTGTACGATTCATAAGTACTGTAGGTTGCTGATCATAGAACTGTAAGGACATCTATTACAGAATTTATCCCGATCTTTTTATAGGGCACTGAAGACACAGGGTTCATTTACTCAGAATGGAAATTGCTTTGAGCCCATCACGTACATTCTGTAATTAAGAGAATGAATCATCGAAATACATTATTGGAAACTATGTGGGGCATTAATATATGCTAGAAATACACAACCAGGCCGTTAGGCAGAGAATTATCATTGTTGACAGGTAGCAGCATCCTGAAACATTTTAGTGCAATAGGCTGAGCAGTATAATAGATTGTGCATGGTCGCAGTAATAATAATACATATAGGGTGGATAACTTAAAAGTTGTGCATCAAAAGTCGTGCTTTATCAAGCTGCGGAAGTTTGGTGCCAGAATGTTGATCTCAATGGTCTAGTCTATGTCGCGTAATATTTGTAAAACAACCTTTAACTACCACTGGAGTTTTTGGTGGGAATTTTCAATTTCCTTTAGTTTGTTTGCTGATTGGAAAAGAAAAATTGGAAGAAAAAAAGTTTCAGTACGTTTTGCTTTCAACACTTAGGCGTGTGCATATATACATAATACATACATACAGTGGTGGCCTTATTAGAAACGATGTTTCTGGAACAGAGTTCTCTGGAGCAACGAATCTGATGGAAAAACGTATGTAAGACGTTCTCCAAACAAAGCATTTGATCCCAGTTACACAGTGAAAACTGTAAGAAAACAAAATAAATAAACATACATGTTGCTAAATCGTTTCTAATTATAAGGCCACCACTGTACATAATTGGCCATTACAATCCTTCAGTCAGGATTACGGCCTAGCTTCTCACACCACTCATGATGTGTGTGTTAATTGTATACATGAGTGGTGGGATCTACAGTTTAAAGTCGACGGTCGACGACAGATTTTTGAGAAACTTTACATGACAATTTTATTTACTCTCAGAGTTTTTCCTCTGCTGAGAGGAAGTCGCCGAAGAAATACTTTTTGTATTTTTGTTTTGATGTCTGGCGTGGGATTCGAACCCTGGCTTTACGTCTAATAAGCCAAAACACTGCCTACTAGACTACGGCGTAAAGTATGCAACATTAAATTAAGAAGAGGCAATGCACTAAACATCATGGCCCGTGGTGGGCCATTTAAAAATTTAAATTTGAAAATGCAAGAAAACAAAAACGGTTTAAAATTTTACCAAAATTTCTTGTTTTGCTGTGAAGTACAATTTTTCCGGTTAGAAGTGGATTATTATTTCATTCATATGGCTGCCGTGACTGGCCCAACAGTACCTAGGATCGATCGAACCAATTTTCGTGCACTTTTACAAGTATATGGATTATTATCTCGGCAATGGCCTCACGAATATGGGCCTTCAAATGCTCAATTGTCTCTGGTTTGTCAGCACAACAATTTTCTTTAACAGTGCCCCATAGCAAATAGTCCACCGGTGTCAAATCACAGCTTCTTGGTAGCCAATTGTAGCATTTCGGCTAATTAAATGGTCATCAAATGTTTGACGCAATAAATCGGTTGTAACATGAGATGTGTGGCAAGTTGCACCATCCTGTTGAAACCAAGCATCGTTCATCTCACTAGCATGAAGAGGGGATACAAAAAAATCGGTTTTCACGGTACGATAGGTTTCTCCATTAACCGTAATGTCATGAGATATGAGGCAATTTGCATCATCCTGTTGAAACCAAATAGCGTTCACATCAATAACTTGAAGAGCGGGTACAGAAAAATCGGTTATCATGGTGCGATACTTGTCTCCATTGACCGTAAAGGTTGCGCTGTCCTCATTTTCGATGAAATATGAGCCCATTTTGTCTTTACTCCACAAGCCGCACCAAACATCCAGTCGTGTTAGGTGCATTGTCTTCTGTAAGACCACAAGTGGGTTTCCTGAGCTTCCAAATACAGTAATTTTGTTTATTACCGTACCCATCAAGATGAAAATGAACTTCAGACCGAGATCTTCTCACAAAATTCGACGTATACGGTTGCGTGAAATGTTAAATTCGCCGTAGTCTAGTAGGTAGTATGTTGACTTATTAGACGTAAAGCCAGGGTTCGAGCCACAGGCCAGACATCAAAACAAAATACAAAAAGTATTTCTTCGGCGACTTCCTCTCAGCAGATTTCTGCCAAAAGCACTGAGAGTAAATAAAATTGCCATGAAAAGTTTCTTAAAAATCTGTCATTGGGAATCGACTTTAAACTGTAGGTCCCACCACTCATGTATAAAATCAACACACACAACATAAGTGGTGTGAGAAACTAGGTCATAATCCTGACTGAAGGGTTGTAATGACCAATTATGTATGTATGTGAAATGTTCAATTCTTGAGAACGATGACGAGTCTCAGCCACAGCTTCGATATTTTCGGGTGTATGCACTATACGAGCACGCTCACGCCTTGGCATATTAACAATGAAACCAGTTTCACTAATTTTAGAAACAAACTTGCATATACCGATCATTGTTGGTCCTTCTCTAGACGATATTGCTGCAATTTACGACCAATTCTGTTTGTTTTGGAAATAAATTTCCAATAAATCTCAAAGTTGCTCAAGCGTAAATCGATTCATTACGTTTAGTGGAGATAACATATTGAAGTTTGTGACAGAACAGAATGACATAAGCATTGTCAGGTTGTAAATAACCGATAGTACATAGTTAAAGCGATAGATAGCCCACTAAATACATATAAATATCATACGAACCCGTTTTCTATTAAGTTTACCACACGTATGAGTAATATTATTAATTCAATATTACTCATACGCAATGCTGACACCTATAAACTACCAAAGAGAACAGCGCCATTTAACTGCTTCGAATTATGATTTCATCTCGACATTTATTAAAAGCAAAATTTTGTTCTTCAACTAAAAATTTTTGGTTGGCCTGTCGGTAGAGTAGGAGAGCTAACCCTCTCTGAGAATATTATAAATATTTATGATTTGAAAACACACTCCGAGAACACTCTCGTCTCTATAACATTAATAATAAAATATGAAATGAAACGTAAAGAAATATCAGAAATTCACGTATTTAAGTAACTATTCAAGTAGAAAAACTGCGTTATACACAGTATAAATCATAAAAAGGAAAGAAAAAATACAGAAAACTTCTTGATATCATAACGTACAATAAAATAAATATAGCCAGCAGCAGCAGGAGCAGAAACAGGAGCAGGAGCAGGAGATACAACAAACAAATAAAATATTTAAGAACTTCAAGACTAAAGCATAACTATAGTGAAGTGAATGCAGAGCGGTGGTGGTAAAGAGGACAAAACAAATTTATATTTTCTCTTTCCTTTCGTTGTTTTCTTCTCTTTGCTCTTCAGCTAACGGTTTTATTTTTTCCTCCTCTAATTTTACTGCCCTGCTGCTCTATTTTGTGTTTCAAAACAAAATTTTTTTATGCCGAAAAACTTTTGCCTTTACTGACCACGTAGCAGCACATGTTTTGATAAGGATATGGATGCCTGCTGTATTGTTGTTAAGCACACTGCTCTTCTATTTTAACTCCTACTGTGTGTTCTCTCTTCTATCTGACTTTCATGCTTTGTTGCTGCTTGTGTATGAAAACTAAATCGACATTTAATAAATGCGAAAAGTTTTTTACGTTTTTCTCTTTCTTTCCTAACATTTTCTTTTATTGCCGCTGGCCTTGTAGTGCGTGGGTATTAGTAATGCACTATGGGACTTGAAATAACTTAAAATTGATGAGAACTGAAATGTGTTTTATTTTTTTTTCTTGTTTTTCGTTTTTATTTTCGTATTTTATTTTTGATATTTATTGTCTGGCATAACCATTGTGCTGTATGACCTGGGACGTTAAACTCCAAGAAGTTGCAACACAAAAATTATTTGAGTTGGGCCTCATCAAAAACAAAATGGAAAAACAAAAAACAAAAAAAGAATATAAAAATTTGCTAAAAAGCAATAAAGAAAATGAAAAAGTCCAAAAATTTTAGCTACAAAACATATATTAAGTATGTACGAGGGAGGTACTTAAATTAAACGGCTTCAGTGGGAAAACATCAACTCTTCTTTTATGAATATAAAGGATCCGCCAAATAACTATGTTTTTTTTTGAAAATGCTTCAAAAAAACTACTGAATATTTTCTCAAATTTCTTTTATATTTGAAAGTACAATCCTTCCGGTTAATAATGGAAAATAATTTCATTCAAATGGCTACACGATCGGTCCAATTTTTAAGCACATTATCGATTGTGTGCAGCTGTATTTCACCAATGGCTTCACGAATATTGTCCTTTAAAGCGTCAATTGTCTCTGGCTTGTCGGCGTAACACTTATGTTTGACGGAACCCCACAAATAATAACCCAACGGTGTCAAATCACAGCTCCGAGGTGGCCAAACGACATCAGCTCTGCGGCTGATAATGTGATCTTCAAAAACAGGGCGGATAACATCGAGTGTAGCTTCGGCTGTGTGGCACGTAGCGCCGTCCTGTTGAAACCAAATGTTGCCAATATCCTCCTCTTCAATTTTTGTGAACAAAAATTCGATCGTCATTGACTGTAACGGCCACTCCTTGCTCATTTTCGAAGTAAAATGGCCCAATTATGCCTCTGGACCAAAATCCGCACCAAACAGTGCGGACCCTTTATAATGCAAGATCTTCGATATCTTGTTTATAGTTTTGTTTTTTCTCAAGCTAGTTTCTACAACAGAGCCTACATAACTAGATTTTTAAACATCATCAAACCAGATTTTTAAAGCTTACAGACATTAGGTGTTCCAACTGGATCTTTTGAACTTTGACAGTTGATAACAGCCATACTATTAAAGCTTTATCTGTCAAATTAATTGCAATTTATTCAGCCTATTTTATCAAACACCGTCCATAACCACTGAGGAGATGTGTTTGCTAAATGAGCTCCGGAGCAGGTGGCAACTGAGCATAATTTTCGCAAAATCGAAAAATTATCTTCAGCAATGGCACCCCTTTTTCTGGGTGATTCGTATACGATATGTAGAGTTATCAATGGCTTACGCTTGTATTTCTTGTAGTGTTGGAAGAATTTTTTTGTGCAACATAAATCGAAAATAAGGACTTCAGTGTCAAAGTGTTCTTAATTTAATTAATTAGCTGAAGTACGTTTTAAAATTGACTTTGTAACCTTAGATAGGCAAAAACAGGTCTCCAAGCAGTGGCAAAGTGTTCACAATTTACTTAATTAGCTGGAGTGTGTTTTAAAATTGACTTTGTAACCTTAGATAGGCAAAAGCAGGTCTCCAAGCAGTGGCAAAGTGTTCACAATTTACTTAATTAGCTGGAGTGTGTTTTAAAATTGACTTTGGAACCTTAGAGAGACAAAAACAGGTGTCCAAGAATACAATGGCACTTGCTCAACCGCCATTGACAACAATCATATGAGTTCTTTTTCTCATAAATTATGAGTCATAATGTAAGATCGATTCGAGTGGAGCTTCTCCTTTTAGCTGGTACACTTAGAAAGTGCAATGAAATGTTTTTGTAAATTTTCTTTCTCTAGGGATTGATACATTAACGCCATTGACTACAGAGGAACAATCATATGACATATGTTATGTTAGGTTAGGTCTGAGTGGTAGCTCTGATTTCACAAAGCTCACTTGAGCACGCATAGCAGCCCGTTGTGATGCCGCGGGTGAACGCAGTTCCTGTACTGACCAAGTTCCACCAAAATCAGGGAAGAGGAAGAAGGCAAGCGCAAGGGCATCTGTTACTCATGATGTAAGATCGATTCGAGTGGAGGTTCTCCCCTTAGCTGGTACAATTATAAAGGCAATAAAATCCCTTGGTAAACTTTTTTGAATGCCTAGCTTCTAACACCATCCATATTGTGTGTGTTAATTTTATATAAGAATGGCGGGATCTACAGTTTAAAGTCGACTCTGAACGACAGATTTTTGAGAAACTTTTTATTAGAATTTTATTTACTCTCAGAGTTTTTGCCAGAAATCTGCTGAGAGGATGTCGCCGAAGAAATACTTTTTGTATTTTATTCTAATGTCTGGCCTGGTGCTCGAACCCTGGCTTTTCGTCTAATAAGCCAACACACTACCTACTAGACCACGGCGACTTCTCTTCTTACTCTCAGTGTACCTTAAAATGATTTAAAATCAATCTCTTAGAGGTCTACACGCTGTAATATGCACCCGAAGATAAATGTCAAGATGGCAAGAAACACATCAGATCGATGTTAGAAATCTGTGAGACCCAGGAGCTTGATGAAATGCGGTGGTATAGACGTGGGAAAAATTATCAAAAGGTTTACAGAAGAGTTCATCTAAAGTTTCAAGTCCACAGTATGCACATTAAATTATAATAAAATTATAAGGAAGTTAGTGTACCCCACAATTGGAACTTCAATGTACTCTATCATGGCATCTGTCCCTGCGATATACGCATAACTACACTGTTCTACTGAAGAGGCCCTTCATGCCGCACTTGAGTTTTTTACATTCATATGAACGAGTGGACGACTAAATACACACATAAAACTTGCCAAGGATCGTATTCACTACTGATTTCATATTCAAACTTACTTACTTTATTAATTCAACATTGCAACCCTTTAGTCAGGACTACAACCTAGCTTCTGACATCACTCATGTTATGTGCATAGATTATCAACACGATAGTTCGGTAAATTTTGTTACCACCCTCGTCTCGTACAAAGATATTCCAACAGAATATAAGTTGCAATTAAAAAAGTTCTCTCAACAACAAAATTCCTTAGTAAGTAATAAAACAAAAGCCAGAAAGAAATAAATTCACGAAACTGTAGCCAATGATTTGAAGAACTCATACGCTCTGATGGCCCATCTAGCAGTATAAGTTAGCTGATGCCACTTATCTTATTGGCGAAAATATTTTAGACATGTATTTGTCCCAAATATTCTTAAGACTTTATGGCCACTTTTATATTAACAAAAGTCAAAATGATATGAAATATTGTAAAAGTATACGTAAATTAAAGTAACAAAGGATCTATAAATCATGAAAGCAATCAAATTATGAGAAACATTCCTGTTACACTGACAGACAAATTTGGATTTGATTTCTCGATTAGAAAACTAAAAAAAGGGGAAAATGGTGATGTTAAGTTAGTTAATAAATTTGTAGGAAGGGGATTATATCATATACAGCAAAATTACCATAAAACCAGACTTTTTTTGCGCAAACAAATTTCAAAATATAGTTGGGGAATATGTATTCATAATCGACATAGCTTGGACCGCAGTAGGTAGAGTTCAGTGCATAAACTTTCCAAATTTTTTCAATTTCCTTATGTTTGCAACACTGCAATATATAACGTCTTCCAACAAGGTCTTTCGAACTTGGACACTTTCCAATGGCCATTTTGTTGAAGCTATATCTGCCAAATTAGTTTCCTGATTAGTTTGGACTGATATAGCATTCAACAACACGAGCAAATAAAACAATTGATTTCTCAAAATGAGTGGTTTATTCGGGCAACATACCACGTTCTTAATCGTCATACCGATTAGGGCAATAAATCCGAATCCATTGTTTCAGTACACCAACGATCAACATCCATATGTCGACAAAAACCAAGATCTGCCAAAGACATCGCCGTTGTCCATGAAATTATACAGAATCTAAGGCAATGGATTTAGCGCCGCTCACACAAACTCGACCTTAGGCAGACAATTAGACAAATTTCGCATCGTGACTTAAGCCAGCACCCAAGCAAAATTCAATTAAGGCAGTCGATTTCTTGTCGCTCGCCTTTCTCAAATATTGCGTCGCGATTTTGGCCTGTAGTGCTTTAGAATTCAACTCATCCAGGAACTGAATGTAAAGGACCATAGGAAATGACGTGTATATGTTGAATGGGCTCTAGAATAATTGACGATTGAAAATAATTTTCGGCGATGAGCCCCATTACTGGATGAATGGATAAGTATACATATAAAATTGTCGTATTTGGAACGACATCAATCCAAAGGAGATCCAAGATCGCTCAATGCATCCCAAAAAGTCACAATTTAGTGTGAATTTGTGATGTAATTGGAGCATATTTCTTTAAGAACAACGTTGACGAGGTCATTACTATTAAAGGCGAGCAGTATAGGTCGTTGAAGTCGCCGTAGTCTAGAAGGTAGTGTGTTGGCTTATTAGATGTAAAGCCAGGGTTCGAGCCCCAGGCCAGGCATCAAAACAAAGAACAAAAAATATTTGTTCGGCGACTTCTTCTCAGCAGATTTCTGGCAAAAACCCTGAGAGTAAATAAAAATAGCAATGAAAAGTTTCTCAAAAATCTGTCGTTCGGAGTCGGCTTTAAACTGTAGGTCCCACCACTCGTGTATAAAATTAAGGCACACAACATAAGTGGTGTGAGAAATTAGGTCGTAATCCTGACTGAAGGGTTGTAATGACCAATTATGTATGTATATGTACTATAGGTCGTTGGGTAGCAACATCTTTTGGCCTGATTTGGGTGATCTGGAGACCAACGACATGCGACTTTAATAGGGGGTGCTACGTGTCACACAGCTCATACTGCATAGGATAATCTGCACGAGGGCTTTGACAACGTGATTATTGTACGTGAAGGTGATGTTAACTATATCTCACTGCGATTTGACCACGATAGACTTCTTCTTGCGGGATTTTCTTCAATCAAAACTGCATGGCAATAAGCCACATATCACAACGTTTCTCAAAACCAATGTTACACATGCCATCGGTCACACTCAGCCTGACCTATGCGCCTGAGTTATGGTAAATTTAATATTTCGGATTTACTTCACCCAGAAAAGCTGTGTAGAACATTTGAACGAAGTTGTATTCTAAACATGATGGCGTTAAAAGACCTCTCAAACGAATAAATAATTTCAAGGATATTCTACGTATACTTTGTTTTTTCTTCATAATTTAAAAATTGAAAGCGTTTAATGCAAGACCCAATACAATGTATTTTCTTTTCATTTTGATTTTTTTCTTTAATTCTTATCTTTAAAATATAAAATTTTGAAATTTATTTTCAATTTGCCTTAAACCAACTACTGAAATCGATTTAATTTAATCACACACAACAACAACAAGAAGAAAAAGAAGAAAAAAGTTAAATTTTCTGATTTCAATCTGCACTCAGCCCTAAGGCTGTGTTATTGTATGTATCTCTCAGATATGATTAGAAATGATTTATAATCAGATCATCTTGAATATGCATGTACAACATGTATACGAGCAATACAAAAAAAAACTAAACTGCATTAAACTCGTAATGGCTTTAAGGCTAAAAGGGTGACAAGAGGAGAAAAAAAATAAATTAAGAAATACCAGTTGGTCAGGAACGACTTGAGGAAGATCTATGAAACCAATAAATTTGGAACAATTAATTGAGAATTATAAAAACCATGGCACAAATTCTTTCAATTATGCCGTAAGGATACACCAAAGGATTACTACAGGTTTACTATTACAAAACTTTCTGGTGTTTGATCTTTTAATCGCCATAAGCAAAGCTATGAACTTTCGTTTGAAGGAGAATGCACTGCTGCAGGATTCTATACGATTGTTTAAGATTGAAGTCCGTGATACATACACCACAATTGTTTTTCCCATCTAACTTTAGAGAATTTCTAAGAGGATCTGGCTTCGAGTTCCATTAGTCTCTATTTGGTCCAAGGGTCTATAACCAAGGGTCTATGACCTTCTCATATCTAAACAATGGCTTGAAGTAACAGTTTGGCGTGTTCAACTTAACAGCCATACAAGTTGCCTACAGCTTCAGGACCAAATGATTATTTTTAAGGGTAACCAAATTATGGCACACAAACCTCATTTCATTTGCAGAGGAATAACGGTATACTGCACCAATATGTGTAGACCACACGAAAAATCTGACATGCTATGGATATTTATGTTCGGAACAAATCCTGTGTTAGACCTAAGAAATCTGAAAGCAGTTGTAATGGGACTCTAGCCTATGGGTACACATGTCTGTAGGCTAAAAATGACGCAGAAGGA
The DNA here is from genome assembly GCA_932273835.1 of Sarcophaga variegata. Lineage (NCBI taxonomy): Eukaryota > Metazoa > Arthropoda > Insecta > Diptera > Sarcophagidae > Sarcophaga > Sarcophaga variegata. The sequence continues at coordinate 13,491,311 of OW026362.1, read as the reverse complement.
ATTCGATATGTAATGAATTGTTCAGTGTTTGGGAACCCAAAGAATTTTTGAGCAAGCAGAATGGAGATAACATATGGGTGGACATGTCTGGAGGCTAAAAATGCCACAAAGAATCCTGTATGTAATGACAAGGAAGCTGGAGGAAATAC